>OX387182.1:46974093-47591082 GCA_947561395.2 Buxus sempervirens | reverse complement strand
CACCATCCACTCCCTCACAACTTGGGAGCAACTCCAGCCTCGGAACTCTAGACTAATAGATGCCCAAAACGCTACATCCAATAAAATCTTGTCAATCACCTGCTCCCTATTGAGAAGAACATCTCGGAAAATCCTCCGATTATGTTCCAAACAAACATGCCATGTCACTGTATAGAAAATCCAACCATATAAAATTCGAGCCCTACTCCTTAACCTCGGAATCCTCCATTGCTGGAAACAATCACCAAAAGATGCAGGCAATACCCATGGAACATCAATCATCTGAAATAGGCGACTCCAAACTCCCCATGTAAAATGGCAATGGAGAAAAATATGATCAATACTTTCCCATGCCTCCCTGCACAGAAAAACACATGTTGGGTGATCAAGCATACCTTCTCCACCTTCTCTGTAACAAATCTGCAGTGTTTATCTTGTGTGAAAGAGCAGTCTAGAGAAACGCCTTTATTTTTGGGGGCACCCTAAGTTTCCAAAGTTTTGAGGCAGGAAAAGCTACAAGCGGGGCAATGTAATCTGGGCGATGTATACTAAAAAAGGATTTGCAAGAAAAGGCCCTAGAGGAAGACAGAGTCCAAATGATCCTATCCCTAGGTGATGAATCTACAAAGCAGTCTTTAAGAGAATCAACAAGAGAGGCTAATTCCTCAACTTCATAGATTTGTAAATCTCTTCTAAATGACAAGTTCCAAGATAGTCCCTTACTAGACCAAGCCAGGATGTCAGAAACAAAGGCATCAGGGAAAATAACAAAAAAAAAATAATGATGGAAATTTAATAGCCAAGGAAGAATCCCCCCACCATAGATCATGCCAAAAACGAATAGAGGATCCGGATCCAACACATAAACGCATGTGAGGATAGAATGAATCCACCAGTCTGACCACAACCCTCCATGGGCAAATACTCATAGGCCGAGCCCTCATATTAATAGTCTACCAATTAACCCCTCTTCCATATTTGCTAGCTATCACTTGGTACCATAGCCTTTCTTGCTCAATGCTATACCGCCACAACCACTTAGCCAAGAGAGAAGAATTACGAGAGGCCAAGTTTCCAATATCCACCCCATCGCTTGCCTTATCCTTACATACCGTTTTCCACTCAATCAAATACGACTTCCTTTTTCCTCCACCTTCCCACAGAAAATCTCTTTGAGTTCTCTTAAGAATATCCAGTACCCTTTTAGGCATCCTAAAGAGTGACATGTAGTACACTGGGAGGTTAGCCTAGACAGCTTTTATTAATGTGATCCTACACCCCAAAGGCAAATAATTCCTCTTCCACCTAGCCAATCTATTTTCCACTCTTTCAATGACTGGGTCCCAAAAACTCACGGATCTAGGAGATGCACCATGGGGCAAACCAAGATAAGATATAGGAAGAACACCTACTTGACAACCGAACACCCCACTAAGATCTAATGCTTCTGACTCCTCAATATTGAGGCCAACCAGCGTACTTTTTCCCCGATTGACTTTTAGCCCCAATACCATGTGGAAAGTATGCAGGATGCTCTTTAGCCATAAGGGACCATATTTATAACTCAACTTAGTTTCGTATCCTTGCACTCCATGCTTGTGTCCATGTCAACGTCCATATCCATTTGCATGGCCCAAATTCTGGATAACTTTGAATAGCACTACTATTATTCAGGTGCCCACCAGTAGCCAACAAGCACCATAAACAAGGATGTGCAGTAAAATATATAAAAGAAAAAAGGAACAAAAAAGCAATGAATCTTCCTTAATACTATCCCAAAACTTGATGGATAAATTTCACACTTGATGTTGAGTTAAAAATATTTTTCTGAAGAGAAATAAAAAGAACTAGTTTCATCTACTCTTACATTTCTTCTCCAAAATTCAATTTCTTGATGTGCTTTTCTAGTTGGTTGGTTATTGATATCATTTGTTTGGTCATGGCATCACATAGCACGGACATGATCTCATAGATTTAAAGCCTGAAATTAACTTTGCAGATGCAAAGTTGCAAACCTGATTAGTATGTGCTAATCATGTGTTTTTCTACGAAACCCCACCTCTGGTCCATCGATTTATGTATGACAGTGGGGCAGATTTTGGCACAGTGTAACATGCCTCTATAGGAGTCTAGCTATATTGGATAGGGTCAGAATGACCTGAATGCGCTATTTACTACTAAGTAAAATAGTTTTCTTTAGGTGTGTAAATCTTGATGTATTCTGTTATAAAACATATATATATATATATATATATTTTCATGTGATGTATATAAAATTAATGTGGTATATTTTCATGTGATGTATATCGATTTATTTATGACAGTAGGGTCAGAATGACCTGAATGCGCTTTTTGGTTACACTTGTATACTCCATACTCCATACTCCATACTCTATACTTTTTCCTTTCCATATAATATATATACTCACTTCATCATTTATCAACAAAAAAAAATATATAAAATTAACGCATAGTTGGATGGAAACAGGTTTGGTTTGGACCAAACCTCAATCCTGTCCTATGACTGACAACTTACTGAACAATAACATTTAGCAGAGGATCAAGATGGGTTAAATATGTAGCTCACTCATTGCATCCCCATTCATCATTTATCTTCTATCCTTAAAGTGAGACTTTGTGGGTCTATGTTCCTCATTCTTCTTCTTTAATCTTTTCCTCAATGTGGAATTGCAGGTTTTTTTCTCCTTTTGTTCACTCACTCATATTTTATCCTTTCTTCCTTCAATATGGCTATCAGACTGTTATATTCACAGTTCCCAGTTAATCTTCAATATAATTCTTTTTTCTCCAAATTGGAACTGTTGGGTTCTTTCTTACCCCCAACACACCACCCCCCCCCCCCCCCCCCCCCCCCCCTCCTCCTCCTCCTCTCCTCTTCTTATTTTTACTTATTCTTCTTCTCCTTCTTGTTTCTTTAAAGCAGTACCCTGGGCATGTCGTTTCTGGAATTTAATTTATTATAGACTTCTACAATTATTTTCTGGAAGTTATTTTATATTTGTTATGGTCAATCATATTTATAGAAGCTTACATCTTGCCTAATACAGCCAAAATGCCAATATCGTGATTTTGTGTTTTAAAAACATTGCACTGTTCTAAGTGGTTCAAGGCCATTGTTACAAAGTTTATGATATCTGTCTTAATGATCCAAAATTTTAATATGTTCTAATTGAAATATTAATATGGCTTACCAAGTAAATTTCTTTTGAACGCAATCCCTGTCCTACCCTTCACTTTGTTTCGATAGTTTATGAATAGTTTGTTCTAACTTTCAGTACTCTACACGTAGGATTTGAACCTATTTAGTTCTTGTTTTGAAACTTCCCCCTTTTTTTCTTAAAATGAACAGAAAATTCTAATGTAATGTTTTTCCATGAAGAATCAGTCTAATTTTTGAATTGCATTTCATCTAACTGGATTTTTATGATCCTTTTGTTGTAAATTTTGAGAAAATGAATATAATAAGATTTGTCTATCTATTTTTTCTTTAAATTTGCATGTTTTATATAAATATGTTTTTAGTGGTTGATCCGTGACTAATGTATCAACACCGTAATTATTTCTTAAAAGCCAAACTAATGGGGAGAAGGGTTCAGCATGAATTGCTTTTATTAATAAGAAAAGTGTTAAAAGTAAACCTACTCCAAAGGGGATCTAGAGGTTTTATCCCCTCTAGAAAATCTTCACATTTATAATTCAAGTAATTAATATGATTTGAAGTAGAATACAGATCATGACATTGAAGGCAAAGCGCAAATACCTAATCACTAGCTTTGAATACAAGGCCTTGTATGTATAGCTAGATATCACATAGAAGCATTAAATTTATGGCGTCCAAAATCATATCATTCTTTTAGCGATGCAATCATCTGATATATAGCGCATTAAGGGGGTTAAGGGTGTTTTAGTAATAGTACTCAATTAGGAGGCTATAATACATGTGATATTTAAAGAAATAGTGCAATTATATATTGTTTCAATTTTTAAATAAATATGGACAAAAATTAGAATTTGTGTGGATGTTGGAGGTTTTGGGTAAAGGGAGTTAAGTAATCCTAATCTAATTAAGAAACCCTAAATTTAATAATATATATATGGGCTAGTGTTTGTTTTATTGATTGATTTAAGGATCGGATGTGTGGGAGAATTGGGAGAAGAAGCACATGACTAGTTTTTATATTTGGAGAGCAAATCATACTTTTGGTGAAGATCAATTGTAGGAAAAAATTTCTGCAAATAATAGGTAGGTGGATTCACTGTCTTATTTTTGCTTTGAGATTTTAGATCGTAAGATTGGTTGCTTTAATTTTATTTATCTTCTGTTATCATTATATAGATAGGAGATGATGAGCATAAATATCTGATTGTTTCTTGCATTAAAACCACCTATATGACTTGTCCAAAACTGTTCTGAATTGTATAGAAATAGGTTGACTTGAGGTTTGAATTTTTGCGTGAAATAAGAAGACTGATCTATTTTATTTACAGATTAAGTTTTGGTAGTTTTAAGATATGAAATAGTAAGTGACAATTTATTGAATTATATAGATGGAAACCAGTCTTGGCTGTATTAAATTTCCGAAGAAAACAGTTTGATTGATGTTCCAACAGTAATGCTCGATTAGCTTGACTGGAGACAACTTTAACTGAACGTAAAAGTTATTAGTTGATAGATTTTTAAGAAGTTAATGGTCCAATCGAAGCCCATTGTTGATTAGTTGACAAACCCACCTGATAAGAGCTTGGAGAATCATCTATTTGTCAGTAAATCATACTTATTGCAGATGCCAACCATCCCAACCCATGTCTGATTAGGCCAGGGGTATCACGGCCTTGGGTTCTCTATGCATATATATCCTTGTGTTCCGTGTGTAGCAATATCTAAGGGCTATCACAACTCCATGTTTTAGGGATAAATAAGTCATTTTACTTCACAACTTCCTTTCAACGAGGATGTTACGATGGAGAAGTGATGAGGCAAGAATAAATAGTATTTACTTTATTAGAATTGTACAGCTAGCATGTATATCTAGTTGTTAGTAAGTTTCCGAAAAGATAACTTGTACAGTTAACAATAAGAGACCTTGTATAAAAGAGAGGTGAATGTATCGAAAAGGGATTCTTTTGGGGGAAGAATAGAAAATCATTGACATGGTATCGGAGCCTACTCTCTTTCGTAACTGAATATTCTTGAATTTCTTCGTGCGTGGGTGGTTGACAGAGATTATGTCAACATCCTCTTTGATTCTCTTCTGTAACAGAGAAGATCTTTGGGACTAAGAAGCGACGTTTGCTATTTCTGCAAGTGAGAAGATCTCTGCGACTGAGAAGAGATGCTCGTTTCTTGGTTTGGCATCACATTTCTCTTCTATGATTGAGAAGAGGCTGACGCGACTCTCGTTTCTTGGTTTCGGCTCATCGTTTCTCTTCTACGACTGAGAAGAGGGTGACGCGACTCTTGTTTCTTGGTTTCAGATCCTCGTTTCCCTTCTATGATTGAGAAGAGGCTAACGCCATTCTCGTCTCTTGGTTTTGGATCATCTCTTCTCTTCAACGACTGAGAAGAGGCTGACGATCTTCGTGTTTGGCATATTTATCATTTCGTTTTGGTGATTCTCGGTTCTACAACGACAGATTCTTGGTTTGGTGATTCGAGTATCCTTCTGCAACAGCGGAGGAGTTCGACTGATTTGAGTAGAAATCCGACTAGTTCTATTGCGACAGATTCTTGGTTTGCTCGGACTTGTTATTTCTTCGTCTGACGAGTTCGACTGGTTCTGTTGCTTTGCTTTGGTTTTGTTATTTCTTATCTGACGCGGGCGAAGTCTGTGGCATCTTTACTTCCTGTTTCTTATCTAATGTCTAGTGAGAACGTTTTGCTTCGTTTCAATGGGAAGGATTTTTCTGCCTGGGAATTTCAGTTTCGTATGTATGTGAAAGGCAAAGAGTTATGGGGCCATCTCAATGGGACTACCAAGGCTCCAGAAGATGCCAAGGCTCTTATTCAATGGAAGACCAATGATGCCAAAGTTGTCTCCTGGATTTTGGCTTCGATTGAACCTCACATGGTTAACAATCTACGTACCTTTTCCACGGCCAAGGAAATGTGGGATTATCTTCACCGCATCTATTTTCAGGATCATACTGCTAGACGTTTTCAGTTGGAATTGGAGTTGGCAAAATATACTCAAGGCAATTTATCAATTGATCAATACTATTCTGGGTTTCCAACTTTGTGGAGCGAATATTCTGGTATTGTAACTGCTAACGTTCCAAAGGAGGCATTGGAGGCGATATGTACTGTACATGCTGCTAGTCAAAGAGATCAGTTCATAATGAAATTACTTCCGGAGTTTGAACTGGTATGTGGAAGTTTGCTGAATCATGATCCAGTCCCATCACTTGAAATTTGTCTAGGTGAGTTGCTACGTGAAGAATAGAGATTGAGCACTTTGCAGGGAATGAAATCTGAAACTGGGTCTTCGGAAGTAGTAAATGTTGCCTATGCTGCCCAAGGAAGGAAAAAGGACAAATCTGCTATTCAGTGTTTTAGTTGCAAGGAATTCGGGCATATTGCTCGTAATTGCAGCAAGAAATTTTGAAATTGTTGCAAACAATCAGGTAACATTATCAAAGAGTGCTCAATTCGTCCTCAAAATAGACGCACTCTAGGCAAATGTCATCAATTCCACATCTTCCAATTCAGCACCATCATCTCTGACTCCTGAAATGGTACAGGCGTACAGCAAATGATTGCTGCTGCTTTTTCTACCTTTGGGCTTCAAGGTACGTCGTCTAAAGTATCTCAAGCTTGGATTGTTGATTCTGGTGCATCCAACCACATGACAGGTAGTACGCATGGTCTCACAGACATTCAACTATATAATGGCCAGGAAGAAATTCATATTGTCAACGGCGATACCTTAACTATTACTGCTATTGGTAGTTTGGGTTCTTCAATATCAAATGTGTTTGTGTCACTTGGTTTATCTACCAATTTAATTTCAGTTGGACAATTGGTTGATAAAAATTGCAATGTTCATTTTTCTCGTAGTGGTTGTCTTGTGCAGGATCAGGTGTCAGGGAGGGTGATCACGAAGGGGCCTAAAGTGGGATGACTTTTTCCGTTGTAGTTTGATATTTCTAGTGCAGTTTCTTTAGCATGTAGCACTGTCAGTTGTAACAGTGAAATTTGGCACAAACGTTTAGGGCATCCTAATGTTGTTGTCTTATCTCATCTTGTTAATAATGATTATTTGGGAAATAAAGATGAGTTTTCTTCATCTTCAATTTCTTTTGATTGTACTACTTGTCGTATTAGTAAGAGCAAGACTTTATCTTTTCCCCACCATGGAAGCCGTGCAACTAAGTGTTTTGATCTTATTCATTTAGATGTTTGGGGTATCAGTCCTGTTATTTCTCATGAGAAGTATAAATATTTTGTTACATTTATTGATGACTGCAGCAGATTTACTTGGATATACTTTCTTTGGAATAAGAGTGATGTGTTTTCTATATTTCAAAATTTTGTTGCTTATCTAGAAACACAATTCTCAACTAAGATGAAAGTACTACGATCTGATTCAGGGGGAGAATACATGTCAAAGGAATTCCAAACATTTCTCCAACACAAAAGGATTCTCTCTCAACGATCTTGCCCTTACACTCCTCAACAAAATGGTGTGGCTGAGAGGAAGAATCGCTATCTGCTAGATGTAGTTCGGACATTATTACTTGAGTCTTCTACCCCACCTAAGTTTTGGGTTGAAGCTTTATCTACTGCGGTCTACTTGATTAACAGGTTACCTATGGAAGCAATTGGATATGAAAGTCCATACTTTCGATTATTTGGGGTTCATCCTGAGTATAGTTCTCTTCATACTTTTGGGTGTGTCTGTTTTATACACTTACCTCTTTCAGAACGTCATAAACTTGGAGTTCAAGTTGTGAAGTGTGCATTTTTGGGATACAGTCTCTCTCACAAAGGATATGTTTGCTATGCTCCTATTGCGAATCGCATTCGTGTATCTCTCAATGTTGTTTTCTTTGAGAAGATTTATTTCTTTCAGGCTCATGTGATTGATGATGATAGTCTTGCTCAGCTACCACTATTTGATAGATGCTCAGACTCTGTTACTTGATTCATGCCTGGAATGGTATATCAGCGTTTTCATTCCCCGCTTCCATCAACCCCTTCAGCGGCTACTCCCTCACCTGTTCCATCACTTGATTTTGTGGAACCAACTCTTCGACGTTCAAGTCGGGTCTCTAAGATTCCCGACAGGTATGGTTTCTCTCACACTTTGCTTTCTGCAACTCTAGATATTGTGCCTGTGCTTACTTCTTATTCTCAAGCATCTTCTCAAGCATGCTGGCAGAAAGCAATGCAAGATGAGCTTGAGGCACTTCAGGAGAATTGTACATGGAACCTGGTTCCTTGTCCTACTAATGTAAAACCAATTGGATGTAAGTAGGTGTTCACAGTCAAGTTGAGGTCTGATGGATCTTTTGAGAGATATAAGGCTCGTTTAGCAGCTCTTGGAATTCGACAAGAATATGGAATTGACTATGACAAAACCTTTGCTCCAGTAGCTAAGATGACAACAGTACGGTTAATTCTTGCTATTGCTGCCTCGCAATCTTGGCCTATACGACAAATGGATGTGAAGAATGCCTTTCTTCATGGAGATCTTAAGGAGGAGGTATTTATGACACCTCCTCTGGGGTTATTTAACGCTCCTTCCTCCACAGTTTGTCATTTGAAGCGATCTTTGTATGGTCTAAAACAGGCTCCACGTGCTTGGTTTGAGAAATTTCGTTCAACTCTACTTCAATTTCATTAAGCGAAGTGATTTTGATTCTTCGTTATTTCTCCGTTGCACATCTACGGGTATTGTTCTTCTTCTTGTTTATGTTGATGACATTGTCATTACTGGGTCAAATTCTCAACTTTTGAGCGACTTGCAGACTCATCTTAGCACATCATTTCATATGAAGGACCTTGGGTCACTTCAGTACTTTCTTGGTCTTGAGGTTGAGTTTACTCCGACAGGGGTTATTCTTATCAGCACAAGTACACACAAGAATTGATTGGTCATGCTGGTCTTCAGAATGCAAATGCTGTTCTTACACCTCTTGATGTGAATTTGAAGCTGCGTACTAATGAGGGCGATCTTCTATCTGACCCTTCCCTTTATCGTCAATTGGTTGGGAGCCTAAATTATTTAACTATTACCCGGCCTGACATTTCATTTGCAGTTCAACAGGTCAGTCAGTTTATGCAGGCTCCTCGGCATCTTCATATGGCTGCTGTTCATCGTATTCTACGTTATTTGATTGGCACTTCAGGTCATGGCTTATTATTTCCTGTTGGGCAGACTCTTCAGTTAACAAGCTACTATGATGTTGACTGGGCTGGTTGTGCTGACACTTGGCGTTCTGTTACTGGATGGTGTATGTTTTTGGGAAATTCTCTTATTTCTTGGAAAAGTTAGAAGCAAGACAGAGTGTCCAAATCCTCTACAGAGTCCGAATATCGATCTATGTCTTCGGCTTGCTTTGAAATCGTTTGGCTTCGTGGTTTATTGACGGAGCTTGGTTTTCCACCTAATGCTCCCACTCCACTTCATGCAGATAACACAAGTGCTATTCAGATTGCCGCGAATCCTGTTTTTCATGAACGAACCAAGCACATCGAGGTAGATTGTCACTATATTCGAGAGGCCTATGATCAGCGCCTAATTATTCTACTTCATATATCCACAGATCTTCAGGTTGCTGATATTTTCACCAAAGCCCTCTCTCGTCAGCATCATCAATTTCTGGTTGACAAATTGATGCTTATTGATCGCCAGCATCAATTTGAGGGGGGATGTTACGATGGAGAAGTGATGAGGCAGGAATAAATTGTATTTACTTTATTAGAATTGTGCAGCTAGCATATATACCTAGTTGTTAGTAAGTATCCTAAAAGATAGCTTGTACAGTTAACAATATGAGACCTTGTATAAAAGAGAGGTGAATGTGTCGAAAAGGGATTCTTTTGGGGGAAGAATAGAAAATCATTGAAAAATTAAAACAACTCCTCGTTGAAATACTCGTCCAACTATTTATTCTCTTTGTCTTTTGTGTTGAAGAGAAAACTACTCCAATGATTAAGTCTAAAGAATAGCGACCCTCATTCCTGAAGAGAGTTGCTCCACCAAGGTAAGATATTTCTTTCTTTTGAAACAAATCTTCCTCTACCATTTTCTCTCTATATCTCCCTTATTTGTCCTTGTTTTTCTTCACCTCTCCCGTTTATCTCTGGAAGATGGAGTCGTGAGAGCCCTTAGTTTTTGCTGCACAGGGAGCATAAAGATCCCTCTGCAAAGAGAACCCAAGGCTGGGTAGCACATGGTTGATTAAGCTTTGTAGTTTATTGATATTAAAAAAAAGAAGGGGAGAAAGAAGACGAAATGGAGAGAGAGTGAGCATTACAGAATAGATAGAGTTGCACATTACAGATAATAGAGGGGGAGCAGGAGAGTAAGGCATGTGATTGGGAGAGAGTGTTACTGAAGAGAGAAATAAATAGGGGGGTTGGGTTCTGTTTCTCTCTTACAAGAGAGAGAGAGAGAGAGAGAGAGAGAGAGAGAGAGAGAGAGAGCATGTGAGAAGGTGGACCTGTTTGAGAGAATGAAGAGGAGCTGGATAGAAAGGCCAATCCATACCTAAATCCCTGGGAAGGAGAGGAATCTGGAGAGAGTTATACCTGAGACTCTTAGAATGGTAAGGTTAACGAATGCCTCCCCAATAAAGAACAAATTGAAAGTCTTAAGAGAGGGAGAGATTTTGTGTGTTTTCATAGGAGAGGGAGAAAGTCCAAATAAAGGAAGAGATTGCATGGACTTACACAAAAGAGAGAGTATTTTGTTCGTATGGTCCAGTGGTCACGTTCTGTAAATTTGAAAGTGTTCTGAGCTTTTATGATATTTTAAAGATTTTTGTTTAAAAAGAATAAGATTTTAAGATTTTTCACTTTTTCCCCCATTTCCAAATTTTATTTTATCATTAAATTTGATATATTGCTTATTTGATGTTTTCCTAATTTCAAGTGCAATGATCTTTTGTCAAACTATTAATGATAACATCATTAGACATTGATGTATAAATGGTAGAGTATGGCTTGATTTCTGTTTAGGGAATGGAAATTTCAGTCACGTTCCAGGGTTCATGTTCCTAGCAATATTATGACCTAGGATTAATTAATAATATAATAATTATGCTTGAAATTTTGGGGCATGACACATGTTTGGTAGAAATGTTATTGTTTCTCAGATAATAATTTATCTTACACCTCGAGTATTATACCTTTCAGGGAGGACCTCTATTGAATTATTAAATATCAACTAAACGTTTCAAGTTATCACGCACTTCAATGTTTATGACATTTTTCACACTAATATTTGATATTGTCTAGTAAATATGATTTAAAGTTTTATAATTTTAAGTAAAACTATGAGATTTATATTTATCAAATATTGCATACATCAATACAATACTTGAAAGGGAAACCAAAAAAAAATTATAAATAAAATAAAATAAAGGACCTTAAGCTGGTGTAGTCTTTCTGAAGCAATGCTGTAGGAGGATGAACTGGCAACAAATATATCATATGGCGATACTTGTTTGCATCAGTTTTGTTTCGTCAAGAATTAATATTAGTTTATTTACATGATCAATTATCGGATTTTTGCTTCATATTTCATTTTTGTCGTTTCAAATGAAATGACAACTGAGATCTATTCATCATGTCAGTTTTTTTTTAAGTAATGATAATGATATTTGATTAATAGAAGAGAAAGTACATAATAACTACAAGTATGTAAATACAAGTATGATATTCATCATGTTAGTTGCTTAAATTCACTGTTGAATTTAAAGAAATTCCCAAGCGATCATGTGATTATTTCAGTATTTAATTGAATTTGGTTTCAAAATGTGGTTGTAGACAAAGTTGTTGTTCTCAAATTTTCATTTTTGCGCTTCTGTTTTCATTTAAACTACTCAAGTTTGAGGTTTAAAATTTTGTACATTTCCAAAGTTTCCAAAAAAATTGTCTAATATGTTTCAATACCTTTCTACATATATCTTTCTTGGGGTTTTAGAACTCTCCTTGGAACCAGGTTGTTTGACTATGCTGGGAATGTTTTTCCATGATTAAGATAACCTCTTCAGTTTGACAGCATTGCTTCACCTTCTTTACTTCAAAGGAATGAATAATTTACAGAGCATCATGTGTTATACAATGCCTCTATGAAGAAACTTTAAACAACATATTAAGAAATATGTGAACTTCAGTATTTTCAATGTGACCACACTGTAGCTATTGAGAGTTGGGAGTCATTTCATTTTTCTCTTTATCTTTTTTGTTTGTTTTTGCATTTTATTCGTCTATTTTGTACTTCAATGATTCAGATTCTATCTTCTAAATGAGCAGAACTGACTTTAAACTTTAAACTAATTCTTACTGCAGCCAGCGGTTCATCGGTGTCATTAATGGGATTTTAGTATTGGGCATTTTCATTTCTTTTGCAGCCCTTGTTGTAAGTCTTTCTCAGATAAGTTCTAATTGTCATTTTCTCTGCAATATCAGATTATGCACTTTTTATGTTAATACTTCTCTTTGTTGCTTAGGATTATTTGATTTGTAGAACATTTTAATCTTATGGAGTTGAGTTATGTATTTCCAATCATATCCAATTGATTTCAAATATTCAAAATAAATTGAAAGTTGTTTAAAACATGCGAATGGTGGTCATCTTTCCTTTTTCATATGATCAATATAAAAGCTTAAGATCACACTCCAAATTGTTGTTTCTAGCCATTTCCCATGAATAATCAGCAATCAGTAAAATTTGCCACCTTTATACCATGTGCTTCATTGAATGCTTTGGTCCCTTTAACATAGAAAATAATATTGGTTCCTTGGATATCCTCCCTCCAGAAAAATGTGAGCAATCTGTGAGGTAGATATTGTGTCACATATCCAAGATTGTTTGACTTTCACTAATCATTTTAATTTCCTTTTGAGGAGGAGACTATTTTTCCAACGATTGTGGATATGAATGAGGATAAGAATCCGGCTAGTTCCTTGCTTTTGAAAGTATTCTCAGAATTCATATGAGAGGTGTCAAGAACCAGGATTGCTTGCTATTTTCATTATTCTCTTCCCAAATCCAGTAGTTTTGGAAGTATCAAATGATTATCCTGCATTTCATTTTGGTGGGAAGCTTGCATAATATCGAAAAAAAATTCAAGGCAAATAACACGGTCTTCATTGATTAAGTGATAAGAGGCAAACCAAGGTTCATTTAAGAGAAATGTGCAGATATTTGATGGAATTCTCAATTCATGCAGTGGTGCTAGAGTTATGGAAGCAAGGAGAGCTTGGTGTTAAGTTTGTAAAATTAAGTAAGAAAAAGGCTTATGCTTGTTGGATTGGGTCCTTTACATGCGAATGAGGATGGAGTTCATAAGAACATACTTAATGTGGATTAATGCATTGTATCTTCAGCTTCTTTCTCACCTTTTATCAACAGCTGACTGGAAGTTTCTTTCAAGAACTTTAGAGGCATTAGGCTAGTAGATCCAAGGTTTTGAGTTTCAGTGCCGCACTAAGCGACATTTCAATGGTGAATGTTGACGATTCACTAGAAAAACCAATTTCCAATGAATCGAGCAAAATTTCGGGGAAATCTCGCCAGTCTTCTTTTTTTTTAAGTTTAAAATCATTGATTTATATATTATATGTAAAATAATTGTATTTGCATGTATAATTGTACTAAAATTACTACAAGTAGCAGTTACACACTTAAAAAAATCATGCAAATGCAATGTTACATGTAAATTTAATGAATCTAATGATGTTGTGTGTAAATCAAAATAACAAATAGGATCCAAATTTCAAATTCAACCAAAACAATAATACAAAAAGTCAAAAACATACAATGGTAGTGAAGTCTGACGAATGATTCTGCCTAATCAATGCTTAAATGAATGGCGACGCTCAAACCCTGCTCTCTTGCCTATAAAGTGGCAAAAATGCTTCCATCTCATCCGAAATCTATACTCTCTTTGATATGAACTGACATGTTACTCATACTCCTGTATCCTGTGTGCCATGATACCGACTAGAGGGAAATCGGAATAGTAGTAGCAATGCTTTGGCTCTAGCCGTAAAGGTGATGAAGGAGACGGCGTAGAATAACAAGCATACTCGTATGGAAGGGGCTACTGCTTTAGTAGGTATAGGCATAGCATAATAACCAAACAGATAAAGGTTCATTGTAAAGATTCCAAATGGATCAGATGTCTGCATGTGTGCTCCAGAATATTTGTATGAAGTACCGTAACTACTGCTATCTGATGAATCTACTAGCCCAGGCTACTGTGGATAGTAGAATGGATAATTTTCCTTGCTCTGCTACAATTGATGCTACTCTCTATAAGAACTCGATGATCCTCCAACATCTAAAGATCCATAACTCTGTGCCATGGAGGACGAGTCATCGTGAACGGTAGAATGTTGTCTCTCCTTGCCTTTCCCCATCCTCTGATAGGAACGTGTCTCACTCTCACAATAATCTCTAATCCCGTGGTCAGTGTCCTATATGGCATGACGGAAAGCCACTTCTTCAGTAAAATTGCTCAACCTCGGGCCACTGGTACCAACATCACCCTAAATACCACTACCATCATCTCCATCATCATCATTTGATTTGACTCGGACTCATCCTCCTCCTTTGATAACTCAACATGTCTACGGACTGGGGCTGGGGCTGATGTCGTCACTGGAATGGAGGGAGGAACAACTCTCACGGATCTATTTAATGAGTCTCCACTGCCCTCCCCCCTCTCCTCCACTATAGTTGCGTCGACATTGATGCCTATCTCTGCTGCAACATGCGCAACAACTGGGCTAAAATGACCATTAGGCTGATCCATCTCAACATCTAACCCACTCTGCGAAGGATCCTCCTCATCAACTTCATTACTGAATAACACGTCCAGAGGATCCTTCACAGTGGTGGTGCGTTGCTCTGTCTCCAGCTGTCTAGTCCTCAGCCTTATGTTATAATGGCAAAAGACTAACTTCGGCAACCTCTGATAAGCTAGCCGGTTCCGTTGCTTCGTGTGTATGAGTGCAAACGTACTCCAATTACGCTCACAGGTAGAGAAAGATGTTGTCTGAGCCAATACTCGGCATGCTAGCTTCCTTAGTGTAGGGGCATCCGTCCCATACATCGTCCACCATTCTCCTAAATTTACAAATAGAATATTAATGTTTATTTAGAAATTAGAATAGGGAAAAATCATTTAATATTCACAAGTAAATGTCATTTACACGGCATCATCATCGTCCTTGATGCAATCCCCGTTGTCGATTCGAACGACTCCAACGCATGTCTAAATAGTATCAACTTGTAGTGGAATTTGAAAGGGCTAAAGGGTTTAGTATTTATTTTAATTATTAAGAATTAATATACATAAGTAATAGTTTTACTACGGAGATCCCTGGGGTGGTATGCAAATTGGATATTGAAAAAACTTATGATAGAGTGGAGTGGGATTTTATTGATTCCGTATTGAGATGGAAAGGCTTTGGTGATCGATGGAGGAGGTGGATTAGAGGATGTTTGGAAAAGGTTCATTTCTCTATTCTTGTAAACGGAGGGGTGAAAAGCTTTTTTCCATCATCAAGGGGTATCAGGCAGGGGGACCCTCTTTCTCCCTTTTTATTTACTTTGGTAGCGGAGGTGCTACACAATTTTTTCATGATAGGCATAAGTAGGGAGGTGATCCAGGGATTTCAGGTTGGAAGAAACGAGGTAAAGATATCTCACTTACAATTTGGTGATGATACATTAGTCTTCCTTGAGGCATCTAGAGACCATATACTGGAGTTGAAGAGTATTTTACATACATTTCATATGGTGTCTGGGTTGAAGGTTAATTGGGGTAAGAGTTCATTAGTAGGGTTGAACATAGGAGAGTAGGAGTCTATGGATTTTAGCCGAATTCTAGGGTGTCAGGTGGCATTTTGGCCGATGTCATACTTAGGGCTTCCTCTTGGAGCGTCGTCTCGAAGCTTCAGTTTTTGGGAGCCGGTTATAGAAAGGGTAGAGAAGAAGCTAGCATTATGGAAAAGGAACTATCTTTCTTTCGAGGGCAGGATTATATTGATTAAGTCGGTCCTCGCAAATTTACCGGTCTACTTTATGTCCTTCTTCCGAATGCCTAATAGAGTGGTGATAGTCATTGAAAAATCACAAAGGAACTTTCTATGGGAGATAGGGGGAAAAGAAGCACCATTTAGTGGGGTGGGATAAAGTGTGCTTGGGAAGAGAGTAGGGAGGTCTAGGCTTGGGCAAGGTGGTTGCCCGGAACTCCTCTCTTCTAGTTAAGTGGTTGTGGCGCTTTAGCACAGAAAAGGAAAGTTTATGGCATCTGGTGATTACTAGCAAATATGGTAACAATGATAATGGATGGTTCATTAATCAGAGAGCAGGTCCATTTAGAAATTTGTCCGTGGAAGGACATCATGAGATTAGCATCCTCGTTTTATCCACGTGTCAAGTTGAGTATTGGGTTAGGGGTGTCTATTCGTTTCTTAAGGGATTTGTGGTGGGGCAGCTATTTATTGTCGACTAAGTTCCATCGTCTATTTCCTATTACCCTCAATCCGAATGCTTCTATGGCCGAAGTCCTATCCTGGTCACCATCTGGTCTATTATGGAACCTTCCTTTTAGGAGAGACCTTCGTTCCCCCGAAGTGGAAGAGATTGTGGTGTTGTTAGATAGTCTAAAGGAGGTGGTGATTGATCCTTTAGGTCATGATAAGGTTACCTGGTCTCTATCTTCTTCTAGCGCTTACTCATGCAAATCTTTCTTCAATTATATGAGTCAGAATCCTTCACATACTAGTGTGTCTTTTCCTGTGTCTAGGCTATGGAAGCCCAAGGTACCTCTTAAGATCAAAGCTTTTCTGTGGACGGCCCTTTTGTATAAAATTAACACAGCAGATCGAATCCAGAGAAGATAGAAGACGAATGCTTTGTCCCCGCAGGTGTGCTTTATGTGTATGGAGGCAGGGGTGAGCATTGATCATTTGTTTGTTCAGTGCCAGTTCACGAGAGCCATATGGATGCGGATGATACAAGTGATTGAGGTGTCATGGGTTTTACCTGCGTCACTTCAAGATTGTTTTGTTCAGTGGCAGATGAGGAGGTTGGGGAAAAGAGGCCATACCATGTACAGAGCAGTGTTTCACGCTGTGGTGTGGTTTATTTGGTTGGAGCGTAATGGAAGGATCTTCCAGGATATTCAGTCGATGGTGGACCAGGTGGTTGGAAGCATTAAGGTAGCAGTGGCTTCATGGGTTTCAGTTCTTCCAGAGTTTATGGATATTTCACCTTCAAATATAGTCAGGAAGTGGCATAGATGGTGTTATTCCACATCTACTGTGGAGGGTAGTTCGGCAAAAGGGATGGGTACACATTTATCATGGGATGTTGGGTAGTTTTGGTGGAGGGTGGTCGACCTTGGTACATTATTGAATGACTTGTTTAGTAATGAGCCAAGATATGTTGTGGATATGAGCTAGTGGGTGGTAATTATTTTCTTGGGAGGCTTTTTGTGTTTCAGTGTATAGGAGGGTTTTTGGTTGATTTATGGTCATGTTGACCTGGGCAATGAATTGTGTGGTTTGTACTGTTCTCTTTCTTTACTCACATATATATATATACACACATCTACATTATTCATCAAAAAAAAAGTAATAGATTCACTACCACTTTTACAATTTACAATTCCCTACCTTGTTTCCAAAATTGCCAACTGCATCTAAATGAGGGTCCAACTTCATGAAGATTTGGTGGACCGAAGCACACAAGTCCGTGTGGGCGCCGAGGTTATCCTTGTAGTGATACTTGGGATTCAAATAATATGTTGTATTGATGATTACAAGAAAAAACATTAGTGCAATTAAAATATAATTATAAACATTATTGAACATAAAAAAATGCAAATAGAATTATAATTATACTAGCTGCACGCAAAGGATGCGCTAGAGTCCTGAACCATTTAGCATTAATGATCTTGTGTACCCATTTGTACGATCTGGGTGATGCGGTCTTAATCTGAGATTTCATCACAACCATACACTGATATATAGATCCTATTGTGGGATAGGAATCCGTGTCAATTATCCTCAGCACACAATATATCGGCTCCAGTATATCAATCAAGTATCGCACATGATCCCAAGAAGTGTTAGACAAAACAATATCCTCTACTGTCCTCCCTATATTCGTGGGACTCTAAGTACAACTCATCCACTCTTGACTGGTGAAGAGTGATCTCAATCCCTGCTTGCCGCAAAATACTATCCAAAGTGATGTAGTTCGTACCGAATCTGGTAATCCCCGGCCGAACTGCTCCCACCACATTTCTCTCCCATCTTCGCAAGTACATAGTTGTGATTGTACACAAATATAGTGAGTTCTTGTGCATCCTCGCTCCTCTGCCCAATCGCCTTTAATATAAAGTTGATGCAATATGCGGCACATGACGCCTAATAAAGGTTATACTGCTGCTGTAATCTTAGGCTGGCTTTCTTGAATGCAGTGTCATTGTCTATCACAATCTGAATCACATGCTCTTTGCCGACCTCCTCTATCACACTCTCTAATAGGCTTGTAATATATGGCACATCCTTGATCCTGTGTGATGCATCAATAGATCTCAAAGATACTGCCCTGCCTCTGTAATTCACTATGACATTGATGATGGACAGTTTAGTAGGACCTGTCCATCCATCACACATGATAGTAACTCCAAGCTGGTCCCTGTAGGGTCATAAGGATGTAATATAGTCTCTCATCTCTGCCTCATCATTCAAGTACGTACCCATAATCTCTCGAGGCGTAGGAAGTAAGTCTCCCTGACCTTTTTCCTAGATAACATCAACCATATTCTTAAATTGTGGACTCGCTGCTACATCGGCTAAAATGTGATTGAAGATAAAAAATTTCAATATGAATTTTCCCATCCTCTGCCTGACATTACCCTTGCTCTACATATCCCTCAATTTCTTCTGCCTGGCACCAGATGAACGGAGCATACTAGGCTTCATAGGATAATCAGGCATCCTAGTGCTCTGTGAACAAGTGAGCTTAGGCCCAGCCCTAGGTCGATCAGCCCCATGCCCAGGAGCATCAACATCAACTGCATCTCCTCTAGAGGTATCACAGCTATGAAATCCATACCTTTCAGCCTCTCTACTTTCGTACTCAGATTGCAAAGATGCTCGCACTGAAGCTCTGAATGATGCCTTCTCCGCCTCTATCACCATGTTGTCAGGGTACACCATATCATCATCATCATCATCGGCTGTAAGGGGTCAGATGGGCTTTGCCAATCTAATCTCCTTCTGTGTGTGCCTCCTCTCCTCTCTAGATGTACTCCCTGACTGTAAGTGATCTCTCATCTGCCTCTTAACCTTTGGAGGAACTCAAGGGCAGTGGGCCACATTCTTGTAACCGTGTGCTAAATGCTGCTTAAGTCGTGATACTCGACCACCCTTTATGATTTGGTGGCAATAATTGAAGACGGTTTTATTTTTTTCTCCCTCAAATCTTGTGCCATGGGCCCAACCAATATACTGTCTCCTGCCACCAGGGTGATCCCCTCCACTGTCACTAGCCACAGCTCCACTACCACTGCCAGATGCCATATTGTCTTTGTTTAAAAAGACTAAAATCAAAATAGAAGTGCTACTATTGGTAATACTGACCAACTGCTATAGTACCTAGTATATGATATATCCACTCACTGTCAAAGATGAACCCCTGCACAATAAAAAATTATGATTATTAATCCACAATAACAAATTAGTATATTACCATTTCCAAATATAAAGCCTATTAATTTTTTAGATTTGTTTTCAATTTTCCATATTATTTTAATATTTTTCATAATTTTAGAAAAATTTAAATATGAAAAATAAATATATAAACTCCGAATTTTCAAAATCATTTTTCTATAAATAAATAAATTTAATTTATTAATTTATTTTGATAATTTTTCTACTTTTTCCTTTTGTATTGATTTTCGACTAAAATTAATAAAATAAATTAATATTTTTATGAAAAAAATATTCGCTGACACCCATATATACATTGGGCATCCTTACGTATTATATATAAAAATCATGACATTATATAAATTCTAGAGCATTAAAAAATAATAAATATCATTTTTTAATTAATTTTCGCATAAAATAACAATTTTTATAAAAATTAAACCAAGGATACCCATCTATAGATTGGGTGTCCCTATATATTATACATAAATTTCATCAAATAATACAAGGTTTATACAATTATAATTAATTAAAAAACGACAATTTTCAAGTAAAATAATTTTTTTAATTAAAAAATTTTTAAAATGGCGACACCTATCGATAAATATGGTGTCGGTTTAACATATATCCAAGAATCAATGCATACTATCAAATTTAGATCAACGAAAATAAAGAAAAATGCGTTTACCTTCTCGTCAACTAGGTAGGATGTATAAGAATGCTTCAATCTACTACAAATCAATTAAAACCTCTCCCAAATGACTTCTATTAGGTAGATTGATGAGAATAGGAGTGATTTGAACTTGATTTTGATGGATTTGGAGGAGAAATCAGCGTAGAGAAGAGTTTCTCTTGCAACTGCTGCTCGTCGAGTGATTTGGGCGAAATTTCGCCCATATCGCTCGGTGTGCCCCCTTATTTCTCTCGCATGCGTGCGAAGTGCACATGTGAGAGAAAAAAAAAACACTTTAAAAAAGTGTCGACGAAATGTAGCAAAATTTCGTCGCGTTTCGTCGACATTTACACAACACATCGCTAGGGGAAAAATATCGAAATTTCAGCGGCACGACACAGCGTGCCATCGAGACTGAAAACACTGAGTAGATCCACTATATGCATATCCTTTTATCATTGTTGAGCTACAAATAGGATGAGATTCAAGGCTTATTTCAAGCTCCAAACCTGGGGTTCTTGCATTTCCAATATACAAAGGGTATAATCATGTTCCTTGCTTCCTAGGAAAAAGAATATCGGTATGTTTGGGAGTTCATCAAATTGGCATTGAAGATTCTGCTCAACTTGGAATAGTATTCTTCCTTTTTCTACTTAACAATTCTGCTTGAAGTTCTTGCTGGCTTTGCTAGTGTTTGGGACTCTAATTGAGAATGGGACATCTAGCGAAATGGAAAAGAGTTTGTCACTGGGTAGCAAAATTACATTAATTAAGAGATCTTTGCTAGCATACTTGCATACTACATGTCCATTAAGAGGACCTCGACTAGCATAGACACATACTACATGTCTATTAAAAATATTCCAATTGTAATATCAAAGTGTATTGATAAGATTAATAGAGATTTTCTATGGCGGGGCAAAAGGTATACTCATATTTTAACTAAAGATATGTTTTTTTTTTTTGCACAGAAAAGAGGATTCATGTTACTGAACCCTACAGAAAAGAGGTCCATGTGTGGGAACCTAATAGGTGGTTGATATTGGAACTTGGAGAATTTAATGGATGAATAATATCTTTTTAGTTAACTTTCTGTTGAGATTAAATATGAAAGAATAATCTCTTTCAAGGTACATTATTGTAAAAATTGATGCATAGAATGGATGGGATAGTAGAAAGTTGACAGGTTCATTCAAGATAGGAGTTTGGTAAGAATCACATAAATTCCATGAGGATCACAAAAGCTTCTAGACTGTAGAATGTGATACATGTTTTGTCACATCCCCTTTTATTAATTATAAAATTAATCAGGGATACAACAGTCACTACACTATCTCGATAGGTACTGGCTTTCTCACGTCAAGATAACTAACCATTGAATTACAATAGAACATGGAGACAAGTCGTACACCAAAGACAAAGTAACATCCACTATTCTCACAATATTTACAAAACAGAAATTTAAGAGACTAATATACATAAATTACAAGTTTCTTTCTCACTCGAACTCTCTCCCAGCTGCACTGGTGAGGTTCTCGGCCAACCTTTAACCTAAAATGTTAAATGGGATCATGAGCTCACAACCCAATAAAGAAACCCCACTAATAGCAAACACATATACAATTCAATCATGTATATATCTCATGTGCCATCAGTAGAATATTTCATCACAACTCACCATGTCATATCAAGTAACATGATTAACAGGTCATAACCAAACACAGATATCAATCAAATATACAATGCATGTATGTCATACTTCGTACACACGCATTGTCCATGTCTGACATGATGGGGCAAGCGGAGATTTTCCCTCTCCTTCCGACTAAGCAGTGGTATAGAACTTCATAGAGAAGCCAGTCACCTTACCCTCCATCAATGGTGTTCTAGGACCGATTATACAACCAGATTGACTATGGCCAATTGGAGGTTATGAGAGTAATCCTCAACCTCATCCTGTATGGCTACTTACAGGGTTTAGGGGTCTTTCAACCCCAAGGGTACTTTTTCTCTTCCCCTTCTATTTTCCAGAGAAATATGGGTTACCATTCATTGGGAGTCACATCCTAACATCCTTAGACAGAGCCATGCCCTCTATCAGGTCACTCCGAAAACCCCATTACGTCAGGTGATGCAATATCATGCATGACCACTAGGCTATGATAGTCTAAACAATTATCATCATCATTTAGCAATTCGTATAATCCATCAATAATTGTAAAGCCAATTCTATAAGCATGAACTCACAATAGTGATACACAAACTCAACAAATGATATGTTCATCAAATACAATTGATTTCATATTGAAACATGCAATAATTCAGTCCCACGATTAATCGCCAATCATTCATCGGAGTAGCAATTCAAATGTAAGTATTAGGCGAACTGAAACAATCATAGATAGTATAACACATGAACATTGATTTCCATTCCACATACACAGCATCACAACATCATCAAAAGTTACAATAATCACTTCATAAAGGAATCAGTAAGGCGCCCTTACCTTTCTTCTCTTTCTCTATTCCTCTCTTCAAATAGCTTCACATACGAGCATATAAACCCTCACCTGCCTGCTTGGGTTCATATAAACTTTTCTCGATTCGGTGTGGTGTCACACAACCAAACCTAACAACACAACTAATCAAGTCTCTCCAGTGCACACGCTAATTCAAATTGAAATAAAATAACCTCATTGGTCAATCAAAATACACAGAATTAAGATAAAAAAAGACTATAATGCCCTTTTCATTAACACTAAAATACACAAATAAAATACCAGGATATTACAATCTACCCCCTTAACAAAATTTCGTTCTCGAATTTTACATACGCACTAAGCAAAAAGATAAGGATAATTCCTTTTCCTTTCCTCTTCAGTCTCCCAAGACACATGTCCTTGGCCTCCCCACCACACTTTGACTAAAGGGATGGTTTTATGACGCAGCATTTGATCTTTGCTATCTACAATAGCCACTGGCTGCTCATCATAAGAGGCATCTTCTTTAATCTTTATGTTTCTCCAATCCACTACTGGCTCTGCATCAGCTAAACACTTCCTCAGCATTGAAACATGAAACACATATGTACCTTGGATAACTGAGGAGGCAAATTTAACTCATATGCAGTGGTGTTGAGCTTCCTATTAATTATAAATGGACCAATAAATCTCGATGCTAATTTTCCCTTCTTCCCAAATCTGAGGACACCCTTCATAGGAGACAGTTTTAGAAACACTTTATCCCCTTCTTCAAACTCCAGAGGCCTTCTTCTATTGTTTGCATAGCTTGTCTGTCTACTCTAGACAATCATCAACTTCTCTCTAATTATCTTGACTTGCTCTGACATCTCACTGATCATTGCTAGACCTAAAGTTCTATCTTCATTCATTTCAGTCCAACAAATAGGTGAACGACAGGGTCTACCATAGAAAGCATCATAAGACGCCATCCCAATACTGGTCTGAAAACTGTTATTATAAGCAAATTCAACCAATGGTAGATGACTCACCCAACTGCCCTTAAATTCCAGAATACAAGCTCTTAACATATCTTCTAATATTTGATTCACCCTCCCAATTTGACCATCTGTCTAAGGATGAAAGGTTGTACTGAAATCCAATCTCGTACCTAAAGCCTTATGTGGACTCTTCCAAAATCCAAAAACAAATCTTTATCTCTGTCAGAAACTATACTGACCGGAACTCCATGCAATCTGACCACTTCTTTAATATACAATCTTGCTAACTCATTGTGAAGTGCATCCTTATGAGTAGGGAGAATATGAGCTATTTTAGTCAATCTATCAACAATAACCCAGATAGTATCAAACACTGACTTACTCCTTGGTAAGCCTGAAATAAAATCCATGGAAATGCTCTCCCATTTGCATCCGGGTACTAGGAAAGGCTGCAATAACCTTGGAGGTTTCCTGTGCTCTACCTTGTTTACAAGTGGCACATTGAGACACATAAGACACAATGTCTCTCTTCATTCTAGGCCACCAGTAGATCCTTCTCAAGTCTCTATACATCTTTGTACTAACAGGATGAACTGTGTACCTAGACTTATGTGCCTCTTCTAAAATCATCCCTCAATGTAGGAACACGAAGAATGCACAATCTACCCTGATATCTTAGACTTCCATCATTGCCCCTAGACCAGTCAGATGCAATTCTTGTACTCGTCATCTTCCTCAACTGCTTGTCTGTCCTCTGGCCTGCTACGACCTGCTCAATGAATGCTGGCTTAACTGAGAGATTACTGAAAATCACTATAAGATGACTTCCTGCAATGTACACTGTACAATGCTCTCAGCCATCTTTTCCAACAACTTCCACTCTTTTACCATCAAATGAGCCATCAGGCTTCTAGGCTTCCTACTTAATGCATCAGCAACTATATTAGCTTTCCTTGGATGGTATTGCAATGAAAAATCATAATCCTATATCAATTCCATCCACTTTCTTTGCCTCAAATTTAGCTCTTTCTGGGAAAACAGGTATTTCAAACTCTTGTGATCACAGAAAATATCTATTGTCTCCCATATAGGTAATGTCGCCAAATCTTGAGTGCAAAGACTATAGCTGCTAACTCTAGGTCATGAATGGGATAATTTCTCTCATGAGTTTTCAATTGCCTAGATACATAAGCGAATAGCAAGCACTTTTCCATCCTGCATCAACATAGCTCCCAACCATTGTAATGATGCATCAATATGCAATAAAACCTCTCACCACTTCTTGGAAGAGTTAACATTGGAGCTTGAGTCAATCTGCTTTTCAATTCCTCAAATGCATAATTACACTCCTCAATTCAAATAAACTTTTCATCTTTCCTAGTCAATCTAGTCAATGGAGCTGCAATCCTAGAAAATCATTTCATAAACCTTCTATAATAGCCAGCCATCCCCACGAAACTTCTAACTTCACTAAAATTTCTGGGCACTGACCAATCTAGAACAACTTCTACCTCTTCGGATCCATAGAAATTCTATCCCTAGTCACTATGTGACCTAGGAAGTTCACTTCCTCCTTCTAGAAATCACATTTCTCAAACTTAGCATATAACACATGCTCTCTCAAAGTCTAGAGCACAATCCTCAAATTCTGGATATGTGCTTCCTTACTATGAGAGTAGATCAAAATATCATCGACAAAAATAATCACAAACTGATCCAAATATGGTCTAAACACCCTATGCATCAATTCCATAAAGACTGCAGGTGCATTTGTCAAACCAAATGGCATCACTACAAACTCATACAACCCCTATCTGGTTATGAAAGCAGTCTTAGGCATATCTTCTTCTCTGATTCTCAATTGGTGATATCCTTATCTCAAATCTATCTTAGAGAAATACTGATCTCCTCTCAACTGGTCAAATAAATCATCAATCCTAGGAAGTGGATACTTATTCTTAACAGTTACTTCATTCAACTTCCTATAGTCCACACACAGCCTTCAAGATCCATCCTTCTTTTTAACAAATAATACAGGTGCAGCCCAAGGAGATAGGTTGTGTCCCAGGTAACAACTCAATACAAAAATCTACTTCTCTTCTCGGAGGTAATCCGAAAATATCCTGAAATATATCCAGATACACTCCCACCATAGGAACCATTTCTATCTGACTCTTCTCCTCTTCCCACATAGTTAACAAACAATATAATTCTAAAGCATGTCCAAGCTTAATATCAAACACGACTATCTCACCAGAAGGCAACAATAATCCTCTAGAAACAGTCCAATCAAGCGTGGTAGGTAGTCAACCAATCCATACCCAAAATGATATCAAACTCATTCAAATCAAGCACGAGCAAATCAAATTTTAACACATATTCCTCTACCCTTATCTGACATTTCCTACATATCTTCCTTAAAAGGTTTCTGACTCTGTAGAGGATTACCAACTACTACTCCCTTAGGCAATATATCACACTCCAAACCCAAAGAAGATACAAAAGCAGCAAATATAAAGGAATGCAATGCTCCAGAAGCAAATAACGCATGTGATGGTGTATGATAACATAACAACATACCTTCCATCACAGATGGAGAAGCACCCTCTTCCTTGGCTTTCATAGCTTGCATCCTCCTCTGGGATCGCCTGGCTATTGATCAGAGAGACTCAAAAACACTACTACCAGAAGGTTGCTCTGCCTGTCCCTCCTTGGCTCTGGGACAATCTCTTATAATATGACCAAGCTCTCCACATCCATAACGTCTCACACCTTCAGAGGAGAATCTCTGCCCTGCTGAAATCTGCCACCAGACCCTCTGAAATTCTGTTGCTAACTGCCACCTCTACCAACTCCCCCAACACCAGACTGAACACTACGAGTATCTACTGTCCTCGGAGGTGAAGTATAAAATGGAGTTCTAAACCTAGATCTCTTCCCACTGTCACCACTCCTCCAAGACTAAGTCACAGAACTCCCAGCTAGTGCTGCCATCTCAGATCTTCCTTTCCTCTGTTTAGTCTTTTTTCTGCTCTCTTGACTTAAAGAACTCTTCTTTATCTCTTTCTACCCTGAGAGCCACATCTACTGCCTCAGAATACTCATTGATCTTAAGGGGAATCAATCTGCTCCTGATTCTAGGTTTAAGGCCTTGCACAAACTTCTTGGCCTTCCTCACCTAATCAATCACATTAGGAGCAAATCGAGATAGCTCTACAAATTTAGCATCATATTGAGCTACTGACATCTATCCCTGCTCCAAGCGGACAAATGCCTCAAACTACTGATCTCTGAAGCTCTCTGGGAAGTATCAGCCAAAGAACAACTGTTTGAAAACTTCCCAAGTCATCCCCTTAGCATCACCCGCTTTCATAGTCCACCAGAACTTTGCATCTCCTTCCAGGGTAAAGGTGGCTAGCTACACCTTCTTTTCCTTTATGCAGTCAACAGCTCTGAAAATCTTTTCTATCTTCTCAATCCACCTCAGAGCAGCCATGGAATTTGCTCCTCCTTCAAATGATGGTGGCTTCATCTTCTTGAACAGATCCATCTACTTACTTGGTTGAGGTTCCTCAGCAGCTCTCAACTCCCTCCTATCATCTCTTTCCTGCTGCCTCTGCATAGTGGAAGTGATAGCCTCGAGAATCTGGTACACATCACTCTGCTTCCCAGTATCCTCAAGCTCTTTCCCAGCACTAGAACTACTAGCAGCAATCGCAGGCTTTCCTTTCCTTCCCGACATTCTAATAACAACAAGAAAACACATAAATCAATAATACAGCACACAACTTAATAACTGATGCATCACACACACAAGAATTCATCATATAATGCAAACAAATCCTAACTCTAATCCTAATTTACCCTTCCTAATTATAACTACCCGTTTCACTCTTGTAATGTTACTTCAGTCTAAGGCACAACATTGCTCCAATACCACTTTTTGTCACATCCCCTTTTATTAATAATAAAATTAATCAGGGATACAACGGTCACTACACTATCTCGATAGATACTGGTTTTCCCACATCGAGATAACTAACCATCAAAGTACAATAATACATTACAGCGGAACATGGAGACAAATTGTGCACCAAAGTCAAGTAACATCCACTATTCTCACAATATTTACAAAACAGAAATTTAAAAGAACAATATACATAAATTACAAGTTTCTTTCTTTCTCGCTCTAACTCTCTCTTAGCTTCACGGGTGAGGCTTTCGGCCAACCTTTAACCTGAAATGTTAAATGGGATCATGAGCTCATAGCCCAGTAAGGAAACCTCACTAATAGCAAACACATATACAATTCAATCATGTATATATCTCATGTGCCATCAACAGAATATTTCATCACAACTCACCATTTCATATCAAGTAACATGATTAACAGGTCATAACCAAACACAGATATCAATCAAATATGCAATGCATGTATGTCATGCTTCGCATACACGCACTGTCCATGTCTGATACGATGGGGCAAGCGGAGGTTTTCCCTTTACCCTCGTGTACAGTCCATGCTCCTTCCGACTAAGCGGTGGTATAGAACCTTACAGAGAAGCCAGTCACCTTACCCTCCGTCAACAATGGTCTGGGACCGATTATACAACTAGGCTGACTATGGCCAATTATTGGTTGTGGAAGCACTCTTCAACCTCATCCTATGTGGCCACTCACAGGGTTTAAGGGTCTTTCAACCCCAATGCTACTTTTTCTCTTCCCCTTCTATTTTCCAGAGAAACATGGGTTACCACCCATTAAGAGTCACATCCTGACATCCTTAGATAGAGCCATGTCCTCTATCAAGTTACTCCGAAAACCCCATTACATCAGGTGATGCAATATCATGCATAACCACTAGGCCGTGATAGTCTAAACAATTATCATCATCATTTAGCAGTTCGTATAATCCATCAATAATTGTAAAGCCAATTCTATAAGCATGAACTCACAACAGTGATACACAAACTCAACAAATGACATGTTCATCAAATACAATTGATTTCATATTGAAACATGCAATAATTCAGTCTCACGATTAATCGCTAATTATTCATCGCAGTAGCAATTCAAATGTAAGTATTAGGCAAACTGAAACAATCACAGATAGTATAACACATGAACACTGATTTCCAATCCACATACATAGCATCACAACATCATCAAAAGTTACAATAATCACTTCATAAAGGAATTAGTAAGGCGCTTTTACCTTTCTTCTCTTTCTCTCTTCCTTTTCTCTTCAACTAGCTTCACATACGAGCATATAAACCTTCACCTACCTACTTGGGTTTATATAAACTTTTCTTGATTCGGTGTGGCGTCACACCTAGAGGTGGCAATTGTGACCCATGACCTGCCAACCCGCCCGGTCTTAGGCGGGTTTGGGTTGACTATTTCAACCTGCGGGTTGGGTTCGGATCATGAATTCTCAACCTGATTATAAACGGGTTGGGTTAGGGTTTGACTCCTCAACCCGAAGTGACCCGATTACAACCTGATTTTTTTTTGTGTAATAGAAGTTTGGAACATTATACTGACAATAGTTGTGGCTACTCAACCTTTCCTCTTTCATATAAATAATGACAAAGGATAAAATGAAGAAAGACTTTCTACATATAAATATTTCAAATTTCTTAGCCTCTACTAATATAAATTGAGGCTTTGATGACATGTAAAGTCTTTTAAGACTTTATTATTATGTTTTAGTTATTTTTTTATGTTAGTTTAGTTCTATCTTAATGATTGTTGTGTTATTATGCTTGTTAGGTGTGCTTTAATATTAGAATGAATTAAAAAATAGAATTTGCATAGACTTTGATATTATAATGAATTAAAAATTTTAATTTTTAGTTGTAATTTAAATTATTTAAACGGATTGGTGGGTTGGGGTATTCCAACCCGTTTATTAAACGAGCAGGCTAGGGTTGAGCCTTGGCCTGTTAACCCCCTACATCAACCCAACCCATTGCCACCTCTAGTCACACCACTGAACCCAACAACACAACTAATCTAGTCTTTCCAACACATACGCTAATTCAAACTGAAATAAAATAACCTCATTGGTCAATCAAAATACACAAAATTAAGATACAAAAGATTATAATGCTCTATTCATTAACACTAAAATACACAGATAAAATTACAGGATATTACATGTTTTTAGGAGGGCAACTGTTTTTCAATAGACTTTGCTTCCCATTTTTTTCAAGATGGTTCAAGTGAAGGGCTCAAACACTGACTCTTTCTTTTTTTTTTGGGGGGACTAATTGATGCATGCAAGGCATTGTATTTCTTATGCCGACGGCCAAGCGAAATTTTGCCGGCATGTCGCTAGAATCCTCAAATGAGGGTATTTGAGGTTCTTTTTGGCCTTGAAGCATAATTAATGTATAATTTTATTTGAAAACGCTAAAAAAAATAAGAAAGAAGAAAATTAGCATAAATGAACTATAAAAAACCAAATTCCAATGTTCACATACATATAAAATACCAAATACGCAAATAGTAGCAATACAAAATTACAAATCAAATAGAAAAGTGACATAATAAGTCTATCTCGAACTCTATCATACATCACATCCACATGAAGTGTGTGCCTGGCTGAATATCATCGTCGTCGCCATTCCCTCTCTGCTGATTGTACAACAATCACTCAATATACTGGCAATACTGCTTCCATGTCATAGTGTACTAGTAAAGAGACTGAAAATCTTGAATATACCTCTCATACTCCTCAATACTAATAGAAGTAAGCATCCCAAAACATGGATATTGAGGGTAACACGATATGGATGGTGGTGGTGGTACTACTGGTAGATATGACTCATATGAGTCTGGCTGATGTGAGGGCATAGGTGGTGGATATGAGGTTATAACTGGAAAAAAGAAAAAATCCTCTACAATATTACTATCCACACCATATCCCCCTCCCTCTCTGTATCTTACATCCAATGACCCAAACTGACACTATAATGAACTCTCATCCTTAATACCACGGTCTTCTTCACTTTGCCGTTTCGTTCATAATGAAATGGTGAAGGCTTCATCCCCTGCTGCCAACGATATTGGTCTCCATCATGGCTGGCAAGATCAAACTGGATCTCCCCAGTAAATCCTATGTAAGGCGTGTATGAAAATCCTCCTTCCCCCCCCCCCCCCCCCCCCACACTTTCCACCTCCTAGTGCATCATCATCACCACCATCACCATTGTCATCATCATCACCCTCTTCGTCACCATGTCCATCATCATCACTGCTATCCTTAGACTCATCACCACCACCTGGTCCACCACCATAGCCAACATTATCATTTGAATTGTGCTGCTGCTCTGGCTCTGGCTCAGTCCCTCTCGTCTTAGCTACTGTAGGAACAACTCTGATCAAGCTGTCGAAAGAATTTAAGCTTCCCACAAGTCCAACCTCCTCATCCATCACTGCATCAACATCAATCCCTAGATTAGCAGCTGTCCTTGCAATCTCTACATTTGGTCGACCATCTGGCTCATCCAGCCCAGCATCCTTGACCCACTCTGTAAATGGATCATCCTCATCCATAGCACGGTACATGGCATCTAAGGGGTCCTTTGGAGTGACATTATCTATCTTAATCTCTATTTGCTTCTGTTTCAAACTTCATGTTGTAGTGGCATAACACAAACTTCTGTAACTTCTCATATGCAAGACGGTTTTGTGTGGACGAGGGCAAAAGTGCTCCAATTCCTCTCGCTTGCTGATGAGGATGCAGTCTGTGCTAGCACTTAAGATGCCACCTTGTGGAGTGCTAGAGCATCTGTGGCATACATAGCCCACCACTCACTTGTAGAACCATTTAATTGCACTAATCAAAATATTTAATAAAAAGTAAAAACAAACTTACAAGTTTACAATATAGTGAATACTTATTTTAAATTTTAACTACTTACATGGCATCATCCTTGACCTCGACTCAATAGCCGTCTACCAACCAAAAGAGCCCAATGCATCTCGGTACATAAGAAGCTTTACAAAATATATTGAAGAAACTTGTATTGTAATATGAATCTAAAACTAAAAGAATATGTAATTAATTACCTCATTTCCGAACGTCTCCTTCGACTTTGACTTGGGGTATAACTTGGCATAAACATTTTCAACAGCTTCACGCAACTCACCATGTGTCCATAGCCTTTGAGAGTAAAATACTTCGGATTAAGATAATGGGCTGCCATTCAATAAGGAAAATATGTTACATAGGTTATAAAATAGTAAAATACTATGAAGGTATGAAATTATTAAATACTAGAAAGTAGAAACTTACCTGCACAGTGGAGAGAATGTTCTAATGTGTGGAACCACCGCTTGTCGATGATTTTACTAACCCATTTGTAGGATCTGGGAGATGCTTCCTATATAGCGTCTTTAATTAATCTTATGGACTCAAATATAGTCCCTAAAGTCGGGTGTGCATCACTGTCCACTGCCCTCAAAACTCTATAGGTGGGCTCCAATAAGGCGGTCAAATCATGGACTCTCTCCGAAAAACTGGCAAATAGGACAAGACCCTCTACTCTCCTACCCATTGGAGTACGGTTCAAGTGGCAGCTAGTCCAGGCAGTGGATGTGAACATGGCTCTTAGCCGTTCCTGTGTCGCTGTATACTGTCTAAGGCAATGTAATTAGTACCGAAACGTGTAATCCCAGGCATGACTATGTCACCATTACATGCCTTTCTCGTCATGGCGAGGACTATGTAATGATTATATATAAATGTCATCATAGTCCTGGCATCAACAAGTGTATGTTGAATAGTCCGTCTCTATGCAATAAACTCTAACATGAGGCCTATGCAATGGGCTGCACAAGGAGTCCAAGAGAGCCAATACCGCACTTGCATCATCAACCTAGCTTTCTTATAATTTGCCCCATTATCTATAACAAATTGCACAATATTCTTTTTCCTAACTTCTTTAATAACCTCTTTCAACAAGGAAGCAATGTAATCTACATCTTTAATCCTATCATATACATCCACCGACCTCAAGAAAGGGGTTGAGATTCTAAAAGGGTGGATCTTGTGTGGAATTGTGGGCTGGTTAGCGGTGCTGTAGCCTTATTTGGTTTAACCTTGGGTTGATGTTGTTTTGTGTTATGGTTCATTGTCTCTTAAAATCCTTGGTTCAGGTTTGTTTTTTTGAGAGAATGTGATGGTGGTTCATGGTTTGGGTTGAATTCAAGTATGTAGCATGGTTGGTTGTGGTTTAGCCTTTAGGGGATAAACCTAGGTTTATATGGTTTGGTTGATGGGTTCATCTTCCATTTTGATTGATGGTTTAGGTACCATCTCATGAGAGGTAAAATAGTGTCCAGCTGGTTTGGTTTAGGTTTAATGGTGTAAAGGGTTCATGGTTTAAGTGTATCTTGGTTCATTTGAAGCAAAGCCCAAATCACTTAAGGGCTAAATATCTCCTCTTTGCTCCTAACGTACAACTCTAGTTTGTGAAAGAGAAGAGAAAGAGAGAGCTGGGAAGAGAGGAAGAAGGGATAAGGAAAGGAATAGTGAGGGGAAGAAGGGTGCATGTTGTACCTTACTACCCCAAATTGCCAAGGTGAGCTGAAGCAAGCTTTTGGAGCTGATCTTAGTAAGAAAATTTCTGTTGATCGAAATGCCTTTGAAAATAGCGATATCTTTTATTTTTTTCTTGTATTTGAGATTTTTTATGGGTTTTTGAGTTGAAATGTTTAGATTTGGTATGAATGTTGTAATTGTTGCTTATGCATGTTCTAATTGATGGAAACTGATGTAATTTGAGAGCATGATATAAGTTTTTGGTATGGGAAGTAGATTTCTGATTAATGGTTTCGACGTTGGGGTTTTAACCCTTGAAATAGGTTCAAAATTGGGGGTTTTGTTGTGTAAATGTTTTGATTTTGTGTTGGGTTGCAATTAGAAACTTTTTGCTGATAATTAGTGATGTTAGGATGGTGATGGGAAGATCTAGGAAGTATGAAAAAAAGGGTGGTGTAGAAAACGAGCTTTGGAAGTTTATGAACTGTGGAAACAGTCTAGTTTAACTGTTCAAAACCGCATAATATTTCGTTGACATAAGAAGACATTAAAATGATGCATAAAACTTTAAGCTAATAGCTTAAAATTTAGTTTAATGTGTGTTATGATTGAATGGAAGTGATGTAGGACCGATTGGAACTCAGGATTTTGCAAGAAAAATCAAGGAAAATATATGGTTCGCGACCTTGTGTTGTGCAATTGTTTGTAACTACCTATAATAAAACAGCTATAACTCTCTCTAAGAAACTTCAAATTGCGCACCATTTGTTGCGTTGGAAACTAGACTCGTATATCTTTCCAGTGATATATGGCATGCATATCCATTCTTTATAGATTAGATCAAATTTAATTTAACATTTTCTTAAGGAAGCATCCAAACCTTAAATCAAAAATCTGCTTCCCATACCAGAAACCTATATCATGCTCTCAAATTACATTAGCTTTCCTCAATTAGAACATGCAGAAGTAGCAATTCCAACATTCACACCAAATCTGAACATATCAACTCAAAACCCATCATAGATCTCAAATACAAGAAGAAAATAAAAGATATCACTCTTTTCAAAGGCATTTCGATCGATACTTTTGGAAGGATCATTACTTACCTCATTTCAAGCTTAAAACAAGTCTTTGACAGCAACTAGAGCTCAAATCTATGTTGTACCAGGTCTGGACAGAACTCTAACAGAAATTTTCTTGCTGAGATCAACTCCAAAAGCTTGCTTCAGCTCACCCTTCTTCCCCTCACTCTTCCTCTCCTTCTCCCTTCTTCTTCCTCTCTTCCCAGCTCTCTCTCTTTTCTTTCACAAACTAGGGCTGTACGTTAGAAGCAAAGAGGAGAGATTCAGCCCTTAAGTGATTTGGGCTTTGCTTTTAATGAACCAAGATACTAAACCATGACCCCTTTCAACCATCAAACATAAACCAACCCAACTGGACATTATTTTACCTCTCATGAGATGGTACCTAAACCATCAATCAAAATGGAAGATGAACCCATCAACTAAACTATATAAACCTAGGTTTATCCCATAAAGGCTAAACCACAACCAACCATTCTACACACTTGAATTCAACCCAAACCATGAACCATCATCACATTTTCTCAAAAGAACAAACCTGAACTAAGGATTTTAAGAGACAATGAACCATTGAACCATAACACACAACAACATCAACCCAAGGTTAAACCAAATAGGGCTACACCACCTCTAACTAGCCCACAATTCCACACAAGGTTCACCCTTTTAGAATCTTAACCCGTTTCTAATTAGTTTATATTTTACTAAACCCAAATCCGGTTTAGACCATAGAAATTTCAAAGTTAAGTCATTCTTTGATTAGCTCAAGTCCTTAAACATAGAACCAGGTTTACACCTTCCCAAGAATTATCAAGCCATTCCAATTAAGACAAAGATTTCTGCTGAACAATAACTAATTATATCAAAACCATATTCTTTTACCCAATGAACCATACATACCATGTATCATTTAAAATTAAACCACTTCAGTACATAATTACATTAAGCCCAACAAATCTAGTCATTGATTTAGTTTATACACAATGCAATTATACAACATTTAAATTCAGCCCATTACAATGAATTGCCATTTGCTTTGTTGTGTCATCTATTGAACTGACATCTTCAATTCTTTGGCTCCATCTCACCTACAAATCAAGGGGAATGGTTCAGTACACTCCAAAGAGACAGGTTTTCACATTCCACCCTCTTACAAAAGAAATTTCATCCTTGAAATTTACCTTGCATATCTCTAAATAAGGTAGGGTGTTTCTTTCTCATCTCAGCCTCATTCTCCCGTGTAGCTTCCTCTACGGTATGGTGCTGCCACAAGACCTTCACCAATAGAATTGTCTTGGTGCGGATAACTTACTCTCAGAGCAATATCATTTAGGAATTGATTAAAGGCCCTATAGGATGGTTGGGATTGAGTGATCACTAGATGCCCTTAGGTATAAATGTGTTTTTGTGTAAATGAGAAGTTATTTTGTTGTTAATGTGTACTGTTTAATTACAACATTATGTCTGGGAGGAAAGGCAGGCCCTATACTCGGACCCAGATCCTAGAGATTGAGGAGCCACAAATAGGTGCTCCTGAGGTGCCAATTGATGCCGGTGTACCCCTTGTTGTTCCGGCTCCTACGCAGTCACAGCCAATTGATATGCCTCCATTCAAAGGACAACCGTAGGGAGGTGGAGACATGTGGGCTTTTGTGGGTAATCTAGCCCAGTTACTAGCTATGATGAGAGGCTACATAGAGAGGCAGCAAACCAGCCTGGTCGTTGTTAGAGAGACTAGGGAAAGGGTAGCTCAAGTAGAGACTTGGAGCGTTTCTGTAAGATGGACCCTATAGAAAATTGAAACGATTTTTGTAGCCATAGAATTTGCACCTGAGAAGAAGGTGCGTCTTGCCACATACATGTTAAAGGGAAGGCAGAGCACTGGTGGCAGGGGACGAGTGGCAGACATGAGTTGGGAGTTGCGATGCCATGGAAGCAGTTTCGAAAGCTGTTCTTCGAGAAGTACTTCCCTGCCCATCTCAAACTACAAAGGCCACGAGATTTCATGAGCATATCTCAGGGTAGCTTCACAGTGGCACGATATGAGGCTCGCTATGATGAGTTGGCTAGATATGCACCTCATGTTGTGGGCACTAATCTGCAGAGGGCACGGCATTTTGAGTAGGGGCTCAAGCCAGAGATCAAAGAGAGGATCACCGCCTTCATGTGTACACAGTATGCAAACATATTTAAGCAAGCCACTGCTGTAGAGAGGGAACTTGAGATGGCTTCTGCTAGACAGGCTAGTAGGCATATGTTTGATCAGAGGAGGTCCCAGAAGAGTAAGGACTAGTGGTGCAAGACCGTTAGGACAGAGCAGAGGTACACAGAAAGCATGTCCCAGGTGTCAAAGATCAAATATGTCGGGTCCTTGCAGAGCACAACTTGGGGATTGTTACAAATGCAGCCAGATGGGTCACCACATAGCCCAGTGCTTCCACCCGTCAATTTAGTAGTCTTTGCTACCTCCTCTACCCCAGCCTCAGCACATACAGCAGAGAGCTCCAACACCCGCTCCTATGCTACAGCCTAGGAGATTTCAGAGGCAGCGCCCATGGCAGAGAGGACCAGTTGGTCTGAGGCAGCAAAGCCGACCAGCTAGGAGAGGTGAACCTCAGAGGCTTAAGCAGAGGCATCACCGCAACCACGGCCTCCACCAGCTAGAGCCTATGCTGCTGCTGCTCGGGGGGATCTAGAGTGGGTTGCGCCAGCACTCGTAGGAGTTATTATTTATATTGATGGCCGTTCGGCCATATGTCTAGTTGATTCTGAAGCTACAAGCTCATTCATTACTCTTGCATGTGCCGGTAAAACTGGTCTTTTGCCTTCATGTCTGGATTCAGTTATTTATGTACACACAACACTTGGGGATAACACACGAATTCGGACTATTTATCGAGGTTGTATGATCAGACTAGGACAACTAGAGTTGTCTGGGGATTTCTTGTGCTTGAATTTTGGTTACTATGATATTATCCTAGGTATGGATTGGTTAGCCAAGCACTGTATAACCATTGATTGTTTCCATAAGACTATCACAGTTAGGAAACCAGACCAACCCATATGTTGTTTTATGTGTGACGGGTTGGATACCCATATTTCACTTATGGAATCACTGGATGTGGAGGAAGAGGATAATATACAGTCTAGTACAGCCAAGGTGCCTGTGATATGCAAATTTGCAGATCCCTAATGAATTACCAGGACTAGCTCCTAAGAGGGATGTTGAATTCAGGAGTTTGTGCCTGGTAGTCATCCTATCTCAAAACAACCATACAAAATGTCTCAGCCAAAGTATGAGGAATTGAAGGTGCAGATTGATGACCTATTAGCCAAGGGCTACATTTGTCACAGTGTGTCACCATGGGGTGCACCTGTGCTCTTCTTGAAGAAGAAAGATGGTACCTTACGGATGTGTGTCAATTATCGGCAATTGAATGCAGTTATAGTGAAAAATAAATACCCACTGTCAAGAATCAAAGACTTGTTTGATCAGTTGAAGGGAGCCAACTAGTTCTCTAAGATAAACCTGAGATCAGGTTATCATCAGTTGAGGGTAGCTGAAGAGGATATTGAGAAGGCAGCGTTTAGAATGAAATATGGGCACTTTGAGTTCCTAGTAATGCCTTTTGGATTGACAAATGCCCCAGCAGTGTTTATGGATCTGATAAATCGCATCTTCTATAGATGTCTGGACAATTTTGTTATAGTATTCCTTGATGATATCCTTGTGTATTCCAAGAGTTGGGAGGACCATGTGGGTCATCTAAAAGCTGTACTTCATACATTGCAAGACAACCAATTGTATGCCAAGTTTGAAAAGTGTCAGTTTTGGTTGAACCAAGTGGCGTACTTGGGTCATATTGTATTTGGATATGGAATATCAATAGACCTAGCAAAGGTAGAAGCAGTGACTAAATGGCCTAGACCCACGTTAGTTACAGAGATATGTAGTTTTCTGGGTCTAGCAGGCTATTACAGATGCTTTATTGAGGGATTCTCCAAGATAGCTGCCCCAATTTCAAATAACAAAGAAAGCTGTACTATTTGAGTGGGATGAGAAATGTAAGAAAAGTTTTCAGGAGTTGAAGGATCGTCTAACTACAGCCCCAGTGTTAGTGATTTTGACAGTGAATGATGGGTTTGTAGTATATTGTGATGCTTCACATATCGGACTTGGTTGTGTTATGATGAGGTCCGATAGGGTAGTAGCTTACGCTTCTAGATTGCTCTGACCACATGAGCGCAACTACCCTACCCACGATCTTGAGTTGGCAGCCATTGTATTTGCACTGAAGATTTGGTGCCATTACTTATTTAGGGCACAATTTGAGATCTTCTCCGACCACAAAAGCCTCAGATATCTATTTTCTTAGAAAGACTTGAATATGAGGCAAAGAAGATGGATGGATTTATTGAAAGATTACCAATGTACCATCTAGTATCACCCAAGGAAGGCCAATGTCGTAGCAGACGCATTGAGCCAAAGGACTCCACATAGGAAAAGGTTGAGATGCTGGCTTCCTTTATGGCTAGTCAGTGCAGTATGATCTCAGAGGTTAGAGTTTGGCTAGGAGAATTTGAGCTAGCAAAGAGTAGTATTAGCATTGCCCCAATACAGATAAAGCCGGATCTAATATAGAGAATCTGAAAGGGTCAGTTACCAGATCCAGATTTGGTCAAGACTAGAGAACTAGTGACCAAAAGGGCAGAAGCAGCTAAGGATTTCACAATCAGAGGTGAATCCTGAGATTTAGAGGTCGTATTTGTATACCTAAAGATACAGAAATAAAGAATATCATATTTGAAGAGGCTCAAATCTAAATATGTTGTACATTCTGGAAGTTCAAAGATGTACCATAACTTGAGGATGATATACTGGTGGTTTGGAATGAAGCGTGAAATTGCAGAATATGTTGCTAAATGTCTAGTTTGCCAGCAAGTAAAGACAGAACATAAACGATCACCCAGTTTGTTACAGCCATTACAAATACCCGGATGGAAATGGGAGCATATGACCATGGACTTTGTTTTAGGTCTGCCTAGGACAATGAGGCAGCATGATGCCATATGGGTCATTATAGACAGACTGACTAAGTCCGCTCACTTCTTACCTGTTTGGAAGACTCAACCTTTATTGTCACTCGCCGAGTTGTATGTGCATGAAATCATCAGATTGCATGGTGTTACTGTATCTATAGTATTTGACCGCGATCAACATTTCACTTCCCAATTCTAGGAGAGTCTTCAAGAGGCTTTGGGAACTCAACTAAAGTTCAGTACAAGTTTTCACCCACAGACTGATGGGTAGTCCGAGTGTACCATCCAAACCTTAAAGGACATGCTCAAATGTTGTGTATTGGACATCGGGGGCTGTTGGAGCAAACATCTAGACTTGGAGGCATTTTCGTATAGCAACAGTTACCAATCAAGTATTAAGATGGCTCCATTTAAGGCCTTGTACGGAAGAGTCTGTGGATCCCTTTTATGCTAAGAAGAAATTGGAAAGAGACAATATTTAGGCCCTCAGATCATTCAAGACAGTGTTGATAAAGTAAATCTTATTAAGATAAAGCTACAATCGGCTGAGAGTCGTCAGAAAAGTTACGCAGATGTAAGACGACGAGATCCAAAGTTTGAGGTATGGGATATGGTGTTTTTGAAGGTATCTCCCCACCGTGGCATAGTGAGATTCAACAAGCAAAGGAAACTGTCTCCCAGATTTATTGACCCATTCTGTATTATTGGAACAATTGGACCAGTAGCCTAAATACTCCAAGTTTACGTGAAAATCTGAACATTTGGCTTTACTAATTGAGTTAAATTTTGATTTTTTCATTTATTTTGCTCAAATCTTATCCAATGCTAATGAATTTTTAGTATGTTGGTTAACAACACCCAATCTATTGATTGGTGTCGTTATTTTTTTTCTCTGCAAAAAATATTTTTTTTTAATTATTGAGTACGAAAATTAATTTTTAATTAGGGAAAAGTATGTTTTTTTATAAATTAAGATTATAGGTGAGTTGTAACGTGTATATAAAAAATATAGAATCTTAAAAAACAGAATGTAAGGATGCATAATTTAATTGAATAATTTAATATTATATTTTAATTAATAAATTCATAAAAATTAAAAAAATAGCAAAGATTAGTATAAAAATATGGGAGTGTATATGATACTATGATAATGTAATTGTATATGTTTAACAAAATTTTTTTTTTTTTTGAATTATAATTTTTAAAGGTGAGTTGGAAGTTGGAATTGGAACGATGGCAGGTGAAAGGGGCCAGAATGAGGATATTGGGTGGAGTCATGGTGAGCAATATATGGAGTCGCAAACACAATCAAAGTACAATTATTGTGGGCAAACTATTAGGGGTGGGGGGGAGTAACGAGATTGAAACAACACTTGGCACATGGATATAAAAAATGTGGCAAACTGTAGTAATGTGCCACCTGAGGTGAAGAAGCTTATGAAAGAGCAGCTACAGGCCTCTACTTTAGGGAGGGCAAATAAACAAGCCCGAGATGATGATGTGAGGAGGGACTAGCAGGGTTTGGCCATGCTGTGGATCTTGATGATGATGAAAATAATGATGATACACCCTATCCTCCTGACATTGAAACGCCGGAAGAGAGGAGGCATTTTCATGTCAATGGCAAATTGGCAGCATCATATGGCAGCACAAAGAGAGAGAGAGAGAGAGAGAGAGAGAGAGAGATTGGACTTAAAGAGACATGGATTTACTAGAGGAGCTGGGACATCTGGTAATCGGCTGTCAAGATCAGGCGGTGCATCGTTGAGGAGGGCACATAGTACAGGATTGCCAAATTCTCCTATGGAGTCGTCACTATTCAGGGGCAAAGATTCAAAGCAAGGGCGCATTCAAGACATGTTTAGTGGAGGCAATGATTCAAAGCAGAGGTGCCTTGAAAGAAGATGTGAAAATTTATTTCCAAGTTTTTTTTATTCAATCACATCCTTGCAACCTCCCCAAACTTAAAAAATATGGTGGATGCAATTTAGCAAGCAAATAGAGGAGTTTTACCCCCCCACCACCCCTCGTGAGATAATGGGGAACTACCTTGATGAGGAGTTACGGGACTATATAGATGAGTTTGAGCCATTTTGGAAGGAGTTTTGATGCACTATAATGTGCAATGGCTGGACAAGTCCAACCAAGTTATCTATCGTAAATTTCATGGTTTTTTGTAAGGGTCGAGCAGTGTTCTTGAGGTCGGTGGATGCATCTAATAGGATTATAGATGTAGATTACATTGCTTCCTTGTTGAGAGAGGTTATTAAAGAATTTTGGAAAAATAATGTTGTGCAAATTGTTACTGATATAATGGAGCGAATTATAAGAAAGCTGAGTTGATGATACAAATGCGATATCAGATCTATTGGACTCCTTGTGCAGCCCATTGCATAGGCCTCATGTTAGAAGCTATTGCACAGAGACAGACTGTACAACATACACTTGTTGATGCCAGGACTATGACGACATTTATATATAATCATTCCATAGTCCTTGCCATGATGAGAGAGGCATGTAATGGCAATATATTCAGGCTTGGGATTACACGTTTCGCCAGTAATTACATTGCCTTAAACAGTATACGAGGGCACAATAATATGATGAGAGCCATGTTCACATCCACTTCCTGGACTAGCTGCCACTTGGGCTGTACTCCCATGGGTAGGAGAGTAGAGGATCTTGTCCTATCAGCTAGTTTTTGGGAGAGAGTCCATGATTTGACTACATTATTGGAACCCATCTACAAAGGTTCAAGAGCAATGGATAGTGATGCATACCCTGCTCTAAGGAGTATATATGAGTCCATGAGATTAATGAAAGGCTCTATACAGGAAGCATCTCCTTGATCTTACAAATGGGTTCATAAAATCATCGATAAGCGGTGGTTCAACACATTAGAACATTCTCTCCACTATGCAGTAAATTTCTACTTTCTAGTATTTGATAATTTCATACTTTGATAGTATTTTACTATTTTATAACCTATATAACATATGTTCCTTATGGAATGGCTGCCCCCGTTATTTTAATTTGAAGTATTTTTACTCTCAACGGCTTTGGACACGTGGTGAGTTGCATGAAGCTATTGACAATGTTTATGCCAAGTTGTATCCCAAGTCAAAGTGGAAGGGGACGTTTGGAAATGAGGTAATTCATTGCATATTCTTTTAGTTTTAGACTCATATTGCAGACTTGCAGTACAATTTTCTTTAATATATTTTGTAAAGCTTCTTATGTACCGAGATGCATTGGGCTCTTTCAGTGGACAGACGGATATTGAGTTGAAGTCGAGGATGATGCCATGTAAGTAGTTAAAATTTAAAATAAGTATTCACTATTGTAAACTTGTAAGTTTGTTTTTATTTTTTATTACATATTTTTATTCTTGCAATTAAATGGTTCTATAGGTTAGTGGTGGGCCAGTATTCTGCAAGTTGGCATGTTAAGTACTAGCACAGATTGCATCCTCATCGACATGCGAGAGTAATTGGAGCACTTTTGCCCTGGTCCACACAAAGCAAAGAAATCATCTTGCATATGAGAAGTTACAGAAGCTTGTATTCTGCCACTACAATGTGAGGTTGAAGCAGAAGCAAATAGAGATTGAAATAGATAATGTCGCTCCAAAGGACCCCTTAGATGCCATGTACAATGCTATGGATGAGGATGATCCATTTACAAAGTGGGTCAAGGATGCTAAGTTGGATGAGCCAGACGGTCAACCAAATGTAGAGATTTCTGGGGCAGTTATTGATCTAGGCATTGATGTTGATGTTATGATGGATGAGGAGGTTGGACCTGAGGGCAACTTAAAGTCTTTCGACTGATTGATCAGGGTTGTTCCTATAGCAACTTGGATGAGAGGGACTAAACCAGAGCTAGAGCAGCAACACAATTCAAATGATAGTATTGGCTGTGGTGGTGGACCAGGTGGTGGTGATGACGAGTCTTAGGATAGCAGTGATGAGGATGGACATGGTGACGAGAAGGGTGATGATGATGATAGCGATGTTGGTGATGAAGAGGAGGACAATGGTGGCGATGATGCACCAAGAGGGGGAGGAGGGTCTTCTTACATGCCTCGCATAGGACTTATTGGGGAGACCCAGTTAATCATGCTACTCAGGATGGAGACCATGGTCATTGGCAGCAGGAAATGGAGCCTTCACCATTTCATTATCAATGGAAGGACAAAGGAAAGAAAACTATGGGTGCTGAGGATGAAAGTTCATTATCTTTACAGTTTGGGTCATTGGACCTAAGTTATGAAGAAAGAGGGAGATATGGTATGGCTAGGAATATTGTAGAGTATCTTTTCTCTTATCCAACTATACCCTTTTATCCACCACCTATGCCCTCATATTAGCCAAACTAGTATGAGACATTTATACCAGTATTACCACCATCACCACCATCCATATCATATTACCCTCAGTATCCATGTTTTGGGATGCTTACTTCTGTTAGTACTGAAGAGTGTGAGAAGTATATTCGAGATTTTCAAGGTTTTACATTTCATATTTCCCCAAATTTTGCTGGACGAGAAATCTAGGGAAAAAGGATTCCCCACAATTCCCCCATTTTGGGGAAATCTGGGGAAATTTTGCCAGATTTAGCTAGCATACCACCAGATTTCGCCGGCATGCCACAAATTTCGTTAGCATGGAAGAGAAAGTTTTCCCACTTTAGGGAAATCTAGGGAAAATTTTCAGGGAAAAAGCCATAGAAGGGCTTTTCCCTTCCAATTTCGTGCCACTACTCCCCCAAAAACGAATGCGGGGAAATTGTAAACAATGACATGGGAGGAGTATTGCCAGTATATTGGGCGATTGTTGTACCATCGGCAGACAGAGAATGGCGACGACGATGATATTCAGCTAGGCAGACAATTCATGTGGATGTGATATGTGATAGAGTTAGAGATAGACTTATGTCACTTTTTATTTGATTTGTGTTGCTACTATTTGCCTATTTGGTATTTTATACGTATGTGAACATTGGAATTTGGTTTTCGTCCTTCATCTATGCCAATTTTCTTCTTCTTATGTGTTTTTTTAGGTTTTCAAACATAATTATACATTATTTAAGCTTCAAGGCAGAAAAGAAAACTTTAAATACCCTCATTTGAGGTTTCTAGCAAAATCTGGAGAAATTTCCCCAGATTTTGCAACATGCCACCCACATAAGAAATTCAAAACCTTGGTATCAAGAACTCTTTTGCTTCATCATATTTGCTGTAAAAGAATTGAATCAGGAACTATTTGGCTAGCATGCTCATGTATTACATGTCAATTAATAATGTTAGGAAGCTTTAAGAAGATTTCCCATGGTGAGGAATGGGGATTCGACAAATTTTAAAACTGATTAGGTAATACTGGGTGTACAATTCTATTAGGTCGTGTAGTATTGGAATTAAGAATATGCAATGCATGAGTCATGTCCTGCTTGGCAGTGGCTATGAATATTCAATTCAGAAGAGTTAACTCTTGGAAGATTTGTTAGAAAATGTGCACTGAGGGCCACATAAGGATGGGATACTAGAGAGGTGACCTATTCATTCAAGTAGAGGTTTGGTAAAGCATCATGGAGGTCCATAAAGATACTGAAGTGAAACTTACTTTGGAGAATGGATCATATCCATTTTGTGGAGTACAAATGGTGTGATGCAGATGGACTATGTGATATATATCCCTATCTTTTTTTTCAAATGGATTTAATTTAGTTGGAATCCTCCTTTAGGTGTAACTGAGAGGTGATTATGATGATTGTGTCCACTTGAAGGCACTTTTGAAAGTAACCAAATTTTTTATGGATGTATAAGTGATGATAGATGGGTTTAGTAGAGGGATTGATTCTTGGGGAATTCATTTTGATGTGGTGTTGTGAATTGGCAAAGGACATATTGAACTTCTGTCTGTCCCTTTTTTGTTATTCTTGGTATATATCTAGCATTAAGTAGAATATGTTTGCTTGGGCTTGAGCTTGGGGCCCTGTTCTTTATTCTGCTATCTTTTTTATCTTCTTCTTCTTCTCTGTGTTGGGAGCTTTGGACTGCAACAAGTTTGATGACTTCAGCTGGTGCAAAGTGGAAAATTTGTCAAATATGCAAGTTGAATTGTTACTGATTGATCAAGTGGTATCTTTAATTGAAAGGAATTCAATGCCATCAACAAGGCATTTTCCCTTAACAACAGGGACAGCTTAAATATTTGGCCCTTCCATGTTATGAATGGGTGATTTCTCTTTTTGAATAATTTGCCTGCAGCGTACGAAATCTGTTGTGCCTTTCTGTTCATTTATATTTCACAATTGATCAGAAAAAAAATTGTCGTTTATTAGTAAAAGAAGTGTTGACAAATTATCTCCTTATTAAACAAATGTGAAATAATTTAATTTTTAAATAAGAATGCAGTTTTTTTTTTCCGGAAATTGGAATCTGTGTTAATACTTTGACATGATCAGTTATTTTTCTTTTAAAAAAAAATTAGTTAAAACATGTTCGTGAAATGAATCAAAACCAATAATTTTGAACACGAACTTTGTAATTTAATTTCTTTGGTTGTCTAAAATTTGCAGTTTTAACCCTTTGAGGATTTTCCCTACAGAATCGTTCCTGCTTTCATTAATAACATAGGTGGTCCTCCAAACGTCCTATTACTTGGTGTGATGGAAAAGTGTCATGCTACCAATGTGAACACAAGTTTGAGTTTGAACCCAGCTGCTTTGCATAAAAATGCTGAAGTTTGGGTTTATTACCAATCCACCCTCTCAGGATCCTGCTTCAATGGGGCCTGCACCAAGTTATGGTTCTTACGGTTGCTTTTATGGTTTTTCAAATTGGATCAATACCTCCAACCAATGGAATGTTTACCTTCCTACAGATGATTATAAATAGTTTTGTGAATGTAGGCATCCTGTAGTATGTCTATTTTTCTCGGTTTTCTATCATGAATCACACCTAAAGTGACTACTCTGTATCTTACTTTAACAATTATTCCCATATTCTAATGGCCCATTAATTTCCTCAAATCCCAAGTTCACCCTGGGTCTTGACAATGTATTTTGGCATTCTATTGGCACCCTTCTCATAATATTAGATTATAGAAGTGGAATAGTGACTACCAAATTTGGTGATCACATATATCTTATACATAAATAAGGTAGCCTTTCATTGCGTCACATACATGTTGTTCTAATCTGCATTCATTTGTAAGGATATTATGCTGAATTCAGCCAGAGTACAGTTCACCGGGTGGATATCCAATGCTTCAGTACCATGTCTTAGCGTAAAAACAGCACAGTTTTTCATTCAGTAGCTACTTAGATGAATTTTGGAGTCAAGATATGCACTGTTACTTTCATTTGATTACATAATTTGCACATGGGAATTCTAAAGCTCTAGACATTATCCTATTTTCTTTGTAGAAGGACCATGTAGAGAAGATTTTCATATATGATCTGCACCCTTTTATGTTCAATGTTTAAATTCGTCATCATACATAGCAGTACATCCAAGGCATGTGAAAAAAACAAATCTGTGTTAAATATTTTCATTTTTTTTATTACACATTTAATAGTTGTCAATATAATTATATAATCACATAGGGTTCCAAGCAGGGAAAGAGAGAAGATATTCTTAATATCGGCACCATTATGTTCAATGTTTAACAACTTATCCTATTCTATCAAAATGGCAGAGTCTCATGAACTACCACTGTTTTTGTAAGGCATAAGAATATGCTACTACATAAGCTGAAACTGCCACCATTGTTGTTAAGGCATAAAAATTTGCTTTTGATTAATGATAAAATATTTATAATATAAGTATAAAAGTAAAAGCAGCAGTTTTCCTAGTTGCATTGCAACTAATGTAGAATTGACTCCTTTTGTTATTTTTCACTGCCAGCATCATCTTGACTTTCAACCGACATAAATATCCATTAATTATCTGCTTGACTTATGATACCTTCTTGTGGTAAGTTTACTGCCTGTAACTGTAAAAGAGGAGCTTTCTTTCTTAGGAAGTGGTTAGTGGGAACCTGCAATGGGATGCTCTTCTTAAAGCCAACTTTGAAGCTGTTCCACTAAGTATACCCATAATAGCACTCTCATTTGTTTACCAGGTAATATGCCTAATCTACAATAGTAATTCAACATGGAGACAGTTGTGACTTATCCGATCCTCTCTGTTTCAGAATGTTGTACCTGTGCTATGTACAAACCTGGAGGGAAACCTATCAAAAGTGAGGTGATGAATCTTACAATCAAATGTTTTTTTTCCTTGTGCTTTACTTGATGTAGACTGCATTACTCCAAACCTTGCCTGAGATAACAGGAAGTCAAAAAAAGATGCCTGATGGTCAGTGATCAATGGGTTCAGGATTTTATATATCATTGAAACTTGTGATAGTAAACACAGTTTTATTTCTTACTAGCAGTTGAGGCCCGTGCATTGCACGTGACCACTGATATCATAATTTATAAGAACTAAGTGTATGTCCTGTGTCATTTCTTCTCACTAATATAATAATTGTTAATAATGAAATCAAACTATATACTAAGTTATCTTTGAATATAATGATATGGAACAATAAATAAAAAATAATCATGCATTAACAAATCAAGCTCATAATGTAAATGAATTCATATGGTACAAGCTCATACAATTTAAATTTAAGTATTGAATATTATTTTCAATGAGACATGCTCAACTTATTGAAATTGAAATCTCAAATAAAATGCAATACACTGTATATGTAATAACCAAGTTTTTTTCTTTCAATGGGACATTATCATGCCCTAACTCATTAAACTTTAACGAAATACTATATGTTACACATCTTAATAATAACCAAAAAGTTGATAGAAAAAAACTATCTCCTAATGATATGACCCTATCTATAGAAGGAAAATAAATAGCTTAGGATTTAATATAATTATAAAGTCTTAGGCTTAAGTTTGATGAATTAAAATGCAAAAACTTTATAGTTCTTATTTTACATTTTCTTCATCACAAACATGAAGATCATACAACAAATAGGAAATTTTATTAATAAATAATTATATCCCACTCATCAAATATACTTAAGTATCATAGAATACAATTACAACCATATAAAACACAAAATACTGTTTGTTTTCATGCGTCAATGAACATTTTCCAACAGTATAGAATAAGCAAAACATTTGATAATACATGTTGCTGTATTGGCACCAAAATATTTAACCATCCCTAGTAAACGTTAAAACCAATTACTAGTGATAATGCACGTTGTCATATTAGTACTTAAATTTCACTTAACGTCTCAGAATCTATACTCAAATGCTCCTAAATATCAAATGCTTAATTGAAAGACTAAGGAAGAAAAAATGAAAAAAAAATAAAGCAATTAGAAATTAGAAAAAGGATAAGAGAGAGAAAGGAGGTAAACCTGCTATGAAATTCTCAAGACATTCAACGCACATACTATTTTTTCCCCAAAACAACTATATAATGCCCTATTATCCCATACTTCTATGGGGGTAACTTGGTATTTTATGTTTTTTCACTTTCCAAAAAATATCCTTAACAATTTTTAAGCTTATTTGTCCAAAATCCCTTTTCAACTACTTACCTGCGCAGTATTGCACCTACAACACATTGGTTTAATTTAAGGTAAGAAAGTTAGTAATATTGTCACTTATAATTATTTGTCTAATTTTATTTTTGTTTTTGAGGATTTATTATTCATTTTAATAAATATTTAATTATTTTTAAATTATAAAAATTGCTGATAACTAATTTTCTTTTGTTCTTGAGTGTTTATTGTATTACGAAGTATACATTTTTTTTTCCTAGGATGTATCTCTTGAACTAATAGGATAAAGAGGTTTTTGATGCAAATAACATAAAATAAATAATTAGATAAAACTCAAAAAAAGGGTAACAATTTATTACTGTTATTATTATTGAATAAAAATCATGTAAACAAAATTAAAAAATACCATTATACCTTATTAAGAAATTTTGGACGTCTACACATATAATCATGTTATTTTGCATTTTGTAAAAATAAAATATATATATATAGTTTTAAGGATTCATTTATTGTGATCTAATAGGGAGAAAACATTATTTTTTTGATAAATCCAACATTAGTTAGATAAAAATTAATTCTCTTTCTCCAATAATAGAGGAGTCTAAAACGATAAGGATTTTTCTAATGAAATAAAAGATAGAATTCTAAAAAGGCTAATTGATGGATAATCGCAAAGAAAATATTTTTTTTTCTTTTTCTTTAACATTTAAAAGTATTTGAAAAATAAAAAAAATAGTTTCCCTTTTGACTATTCGTAACCTCTAATTTGGACTATAAATAGTTAGATAAGGATTATTTCTCTTTTTTCCAATAATGTGGGAGTCTAAAATCGATAAAGATTTTTATTAAAAAAAAATTCTTTTCCTTGAGGATATGTTCTTGTTAAGTTGAGACTCAAAAATAAATAAAAATAAATCGGAAAGGAATTTTGAAAATAGAGAATCAAATAAAGGATATTTGGGTATGTGAAAATGAAAACACTTGAGCACATAAAATATTTCCTAATATCATTTTTATCGTGGACGGTTACACTTGAGCACATAAAATATTTCCTGATATCATTTTTATCGTGGACAGTTTGCCAAAAAGATGTATATAGCTGATAGATCATTTTAGACCAATAATAAATTAACATATAAGCAAGAAATAAGCAAAATATGATTTGATTTGTCCTTCGGAATAATGAGGATCAAGATACATGCTTGATACAATATGAGGGCACAGCATGGTGCGGCAAGATTAAAAAAGAACCAATCCAATCCTTTTCAACAAGGAGCCATGTGGACAAGGACCCTTATACAAGACCTTAATCCCTTAATTTTTTAAGATTGTTATTAATTTACATTCTTTTATTGTTATGCTCAATATAGCTAAATACATGCACCCATTTTAAAGCTTAAATTGTATATACTGTAAAAGCAAGTGCACCTATGATATTCATTAAAATTAACTTCTGTTCATCGTAACTTTCCAACAAAAAAAAAGCTTCTGTTTATTGTAGCAAGGTGGTATATAGCAGTTTTTTTTTTTTTTTTTTTAAATTTCTAAATATGCTCTTGTAATGAAAGAAAAATCAAAGTTTTGTGTAGCGAGGTTTTAAAACTTGGTATCGATCTTGGTATTGCAAAAGGTTAATACTGAGTTGACTTGGCCTAGGCCAACAATTCTAGCGAGTTAACTAGGTTGAGCTCAGAAATGACTCAACAAAGTCAAGCTGATACTAGGGCTGTCAATGGGTCAGAAGCTGATCCAATTACCGCCAGATTCCAATTAAATTTATCTAATTTAACCGGATCTTTATCTGAATTAATGTCCGGCGGATTGAATACGTATCCAAAGATTAGATCCATTTAATATTCGGATTCAGATCTTAGTATATCTATCCAATAAGAATTCGAATCTGATTAAGTTTAAGGTACGATTGAAATTTTTAGAATTTTATAAGGGTGTTTAAGTAGATCTGCTAACATACTATATAAGTAAATAGGCTAATACACTATATGTGAAAGTAGTAGGTTGTAAAAAAAGCCAATTTAATCGGATTTTTAGACTTTTAACTGGACTCAAAATTTAATTGGATTCAAATACAGATTTAAAATTTATTCGGATTCGGATTCGATAATATGTATAAAGGATCCGTCGGATAGTTAAACGAATACAGATATTTTGGATAGTAATCAGATTCTGATGCACATAGATCCGGTCCAAATCCAACCCGTTTACAGTCCTAGCTGATGTTGTCAAGTTGTGTTGTCCAATACCAACTGACATTGGCTGATACTGGCAACATGATATCTCGGCTCGGACACAGTTTGTACTGAGTCAATTTGGCCATTTGGCCATGTTTTGAAACCTTGCTGTATAGAGCTAGCAATGTCAAGTTTTTCCGTTCTCTCAAATCTCTTCTCCAATCCTCCTTTTTCCATTCAACCTTCTTTCTTTTATACAAGGTATCTTCTCCTCTCTTTTAGGAAACTTACTAACCACTAGATATACATGCTAGCTGTACAATTCTAATAAAGTAAATACAATATAAATACAATAGACCTCTACACTTCTCTATCGTAAAATCCCCCCTCAAATTGATGCCGGCGATCAATAAGCATCAATTTGTCGACCAAAAATTGATGACGTTGACGAGAGAGAGCTTTGGTGAAAATATCAGCAACCTGAAGATCTGTGGAAATATGAGGTAGAAGAATCAGGTGCTGATCATAGGCCTCTCGAATATAGTGACAGTCTACCTTGATGTGCTTGGTTCGTTCATGAAAAACAGGATTCGCTACAATTTGAATAGCATTAGTGTTATCTGCATGAAGTGAAGTGGGATCATTAGGTGGAAAACCAAGCTCCGTTAATAAACCACAAAGCCAGACAATTTCAGAGCAAGCCGAAGACATAGATCGATATTCTGACTCTGTAGGGGATTTGGACACTCGGTCTTGCTTCTTGTTTTTCTAGGAAATAAGAGAATTTCCCAAGAACATACACCATCCAGTAACAAAACGCCGAGTGTCAGCACAACCAGCCCAGTCAGCATTACAATAGCATGTCAACTGAAGAGTCTGCCCAACAGGAAATAATAAGCCACGACTTGAAGTACCAACCAAATAACGGAGAATACGACGAACAGCAGCCAAATGAAGATGTCGAGGGGCTTGCATAAACTGGCTGACCTGCTGAACTGCAAATGAAATGTCAGGCCGGGTAATAGTTAAATAATTTAGGCTCCCAATCAATTGACGATAAAGAGAAGGATCAGAGAGAAGATCGCCCTCATCAGTACGTAGCTTCAAATTCACATCAAGAGGTGTGATAACAGCATTTGCATTCTGAAGACCAGCATGACCAATCAATTCTTATGTATACTTGTGCTGATGAAGAATAACCCCTGTCAGAGTAGACTCAACCTCAAGACCAAGAAAGTACTGAAGTGACCCAAGGTCCTTCATATGAAATGATGTGTTAAGATGTGTCTACAATTCATTCAAAAGTTGAGGATCTGAACCAGTAATGACAATGTCATCAACATAGACAAGAAGAAGAACAATACCAGCTGATGTGCAACAGAGAAATAATGAAGAATCAAAATCACTTTGCTTAAAATGAAATTGAAGTAGAGTCGAACGAAATTTCTCAAACCAAGCACGTGGAGCATGTTTTAGACCATACAAAGATCGCTTCAAACGACAAACTGTGGAGGAAGGAACGTTAAATAACCCCGGAGGAGGTGTCATAAATACCTCCTCCTTAAGATCTCCATGAAGAAAGGCATTCTTCACATCCATTTGTCGTATAGGCCAAGATTGTGAGGCAGCAACAGCAATAATTAACCGTACTGTTGTCATCTTAGCTACTGGAGCAAAGGTCTCGTCATAGTCAATTCCATATTCTTGTCGATTTCCAAGAGCTACTAAACGAGCTTTATATCTTTCCAAAGATCCATCAGATCTCAACTTGACTGTGTACACCCACTTACATCCAATTGGTTTTACATCAACAGAACAAGGAACAAGGTCCCAAGTACAGTTCTCCTGAAGTGCTTCAAGCTCATCTTGCATTGCTTTCTGCCAGCATGCTTGAGAAGATGCCTGAGAATAAGAATTAGGCACAGGCACAATATCTAGAGTTGCAGAAAGCGAAGTGTAAGAGAAACCATACCTGTCGAGAATCTGAGAGACCCGACTTGAACGTCGAAGAGTGGGTTCCACAGAATCAGGTGATGGAACAGGTGAGGGAGCATCCGCTGAAGGGGTTGATGAAAGTGGGGAACGATGACGCTAATATTCCATTCCAGGCTTGAATCGAGTAACAAAGCATCTATCAAATAGTGGCAGCTGAGCAAGACTATCATCATCAATCACATGAGTCTAAAAGAAATAAATCTTCTCAAAGAAAACAACATTGCGAGATACACGAATGCGATTAGCAATAGGATCATAGCAAACATATCCTTTGTGAGAGAGACTGTATCCCAGAAAGGCACACTTCACAGCTTGAGCTCCAAGTTTATGACGTTCTGAAGAAGGTAAATGTACAAAACAGACAGACCCAAATATATGAAGAGAACTATACTCAGGATGAACCCCACATAATCGAAAGTATGGACTTTCATATCCAATTGCTTGCATAGGTAACCTGTTAATCAAGTAGACCGCAGTAGATAATGCTTCAACCCAAAACTTCGGTGGGGTAGAAGACTCAAGTAGTAATGTCCGGACTACATCTAACAGATGGCGGTTCTTCCTCTCAGCCACTCCATTTTGTTGAGGAGTGTAAGGACAAGATCGCTGAGAGAGAATCCCTTTTTTTTGTAGAAATTCTTGGAATTCCTTGGACATGTATTCTCCCCCTAAATCAGATCGTAGTACTTTCATCTTGGTTAAGAATTGTGTTTCTAGATAAGCAACAAAATTTTGAAAGATAGAAAACACATCACTCTTATTCCGAAGAAAGTATATCCAAGTAAATCTGCTGTAGTCATCAATAAATGTAACAAAATATTTATACTTAGCATGAGAAATAACAAGACTGATACCCCAAACATCTGAATGAATAAGATCAAAACACTTAGTTGCACGGCTTCCGTGTTGGGGAAAAGATAAAGTCTTGCTCTTACTAATTCGACAAGTAGTACAATCAAAAGAATTTAAAGATGAAGAAAACTGATCTTTATTTCCCAAATAACCATTATTAACAAGATGAGATAAGACAACAGCATTAGGATGTCCCAAACGTCTGTGCCAAATTTCACTGTTACAACTGACAGTACTACATACTCAAGAAACTGCACTAGAAATATCAAACTGCAGCGGAAAAAGTCGTCCCACTTTAGGCCCCTTCGCGATCACCCTCCTTGACACCTGATCCTGCACAAGACAACTACTACGAGGAAAATGAACATCGCAATTTTTATCAACCAATTGTCCAACTGAAAATAAATTGGTAGATAAACTAGGTGATACAAACACATTAGATATTGAAGAACCCAAACTACCATAGCAGTAATAGGTAAGGTACTGCCGTTGGAAATCCGAATTTCTTCCTGGCCATCATATGGTTGAATGTCTGTGAGACCATGTGTACTACCTGTCATGTGGTTGGATGCACCAAAATCAACAATCCAGGATTGAGATACTTTAGATGACATACCTTGAAGCCCGAAGGTAGAAAAAGCAGCCGCAATCATCTGCTATACCATTTCAGGAGTCAGAGAAGATGGTGCTGAATTGGAAGATGTGGAGTCAATGACATTTGCCTGGAGTGCCTGTGTGCGTCTATTTTGAGGACGAATTGAGCACTCTTTGATGATGTGACCTGGTTGTTTGCAGTAATTGCAGAATTTCTTGCTGCAATTACGAGCAATATGCCCGAATTCCTTGCAACTAAAACACTGAATAGCAGATTTGTCCTTTCTTCTTCCTTGTGCAGCATAGGCAACATGTACTACCTCCAAATATCCAGTTTCAGATTGCATTCCCTGCAAAGTGCTTAATCTCTGCTCTTCACGTAGCAATTCCCCCAGACAAATTTCAAGTGATGGGACTAAATCACGATTCAGCAAACTTCCACGTACCAGTTCGAACTCCAGACGTAATTCCATTAAGAACCGATTTCTTTGACTAGCAGCATGTACAGTACGTATAGCCTCCAATGCCTCCTTAGGGACATTAGCAGTTACAATACCAGAATATTCACTCCACAAAATTAGAAAACCAGAATAGTATTGATCAATTGATAAGTTGCCTTGAGTATATTTTGCCAACTCCAATTCCAACTGAAAACATCTAGCAGTATGATCCTGAAAATAGATGCGATGAAGATAATCCCACATTTCCTTGGCCGTGGAAAAGGTACGCAGATTGTTAACCATGTGAGGTTCAATAGAAGCCAAAATCCAGGACTCAACTTTGGCATCATTGCTCTCCCATTGACTAAGAGCCTTGGCATCTTCTGGAGCCTTGATAGTCCCATCGAGGTGGCCCCATAACTTTTGCCTTTCACATACATACGAAACTGAAATTCCCAAGCAGAAAAATTCTTCCCATGGAAACGAAGCAAAACGTTCTCACTAGACATTGGATAAGTAAGCAGATGCAAGAAACAGGAAGTAAAGATGCTGTGATTAGTCGTAGACGTCAGTTGCACTTCTCAGATAAATAAACAAGTCGTGAAAGTGAGCAATAAGAAGACATGATATCAGTCGCACTTGTCAAACAATAATAAGAACTTCAAACGCAAAATACGAAATCAATCTCAAACCGAGAATAACCACACACAGATGATAGGTATTCCAAAACGAGAGTTGTCAGCCTCTTCTGAATCGTAGAAGAAGACAAACGATGCCAAAATAAGAGATGAGTGTCTCTTCTCAATCGCAAAAGCTTTCTCAGTTACAGGAGGAGTCGACCACCCACGCACGAAACAGAACCGAATGTCAACCACGAGGAGAATGCTTCGTCGAGATCTTCTAAAGCACGAACAAGAAGAATGCTTCGTAACAGAGGAAAATCTAAGATCCAAGCAGATAAAAATCGAAGTCGTCGAGATGTTCTCACGCACGAACAAGAAGAATGCTTCGTAACAGAGGAAAATCTAAGATCCAAGCAGATGTTGACACAATCTCTATCAACCACCCACGCACGAACAAGGAGAAAGCTTCGTAACAGATGAAAATCCAAGAGTCTTCAATTTCAAAAAAGAGTTGGCTCTGATACCATTTCAAGTTTTTCCGTTCTCTCAAATCTCTTCTCCAATACTCCTTTTTCCATTCATCCTTCTTTCTTTTATACAAGGTATCTTCTCCTCTCTTTTAGGAAACTTACTAACCACTAGATATACATGCTAGCTGTACAATTCTAATAAAGTAAATACAATATAAATACAATAGACCTCTACACTTCTCTATCGTAACAGGCAATAGGTTAGGCATGGTTTGAACTGGGTTGGATAGGTCAGCCAATTCAAACACACTCAATCAGTTGTTGGTTGGGTTCAACAGTTCATGTAATAACCTTCTAACACAACCCAATCAGTTGTTGGTTGGGTTCAAAGGTTCATGTAATGACCTTCTAACACAACCCAATCAGTTGTTGGTTGGGTTCAAAGGTTCATGTAATGACCTTCTAACACAACCCAATCAGTTGTTGGTTGGGTTCAAGGGTTCAGTCTTAAATGGTGGCAGCAAACAGACGTTTCTTCAAGTCAGCTATTGGTTCTTTCCCCTTGCATTCAATACTCAATCCAGTGCAACACTTCATTCCAACTTGCAGCCCAGTTAAACTTGCTCCAGATTCTCTGACTTTCATCCCATGTAACACCTGTATATGAGAAACTAAAGAACAGGTGATCAACAGTTTCCATGGAGGAGTGGCAGACTGAAGGATGTTTAGTTGAACCAAAACATCTTTGGTCATCAACCTTTTCCACGATGCTAACAGTGCTATAAATGCATGCCTAGGAATGCAATGAGCAAACCATATAACTTCAGATCTTTCCACTTTAGTACAATTATGACTGAGAAGACTATAAAAATCCTTGACTCCCCGAATTCGAACTCATCCATTTCACCTTGTCAAGTTGATTCTCATCGAACAAAATGTATTGCAAGCTTTGCCATATGCAGGTCGGGGAGAGAGCCATCGGTGGAGACCATTGTCCATTCTCAATTATAGCACATAACCTACTGTCCACGGGTAGGCCAACATTATAAGCTAATCTTGGACCAAATCTTTCCAATAACTGAATTAACGGATGCCATCTATCGTGCCACAGCCAGATATTACCGCTATCACCCACCAAATACTTGATAAGGTTGTACACCTCTTTTCTCCACTTGAGTGTCTTCCTCTAACATCATGAGCATCTTCTTGGGGGACTGCTGGCCTAGAAGTTCCTACCCCTCAGCAGATCACTTCTTTGATGCATTACTTATTGTATTGAGATCTGGTCAAGTAAAAGTGTAATGCAAGTATGAAATTTCTACCAAATTCAGATTATCGAGTTGATAAGCTGCTTATCCAGCCACTCCTGTTTGTCATTCTCCATAAAACTGGAGAACAGAACCTAAGGGTGTTTATGGGTTGGAAATTTTACCCCTATTCAATCTGAAAAAAAATTGAATACAGTTATATTATCATATTCTATGGATCAAATTCAGATTCAGACACTCAAATCTGATATATTTGAATTCAAATAGGAAATCTTTTGTCCGGTCCAGTTTTACCTAGCCTTGAAACCTTTTTGTTGAGTTTTAATTTGTTTTTCTCCCTAGCCAAGACCCAATATATGTCACACTCCCTACCTCACTAACCAAACCATACCAAACCCATTAATGACTTAATACTAGAATGTCTCAAGAATGAGCCAAATATGGTTTGCTCATAAAATTTTATCTTTATGTACTAAATGTTTTCGCTTAGAATTTGAAGAATCCGATAGGATTTTGATCAATACAAATAATCTTCAAAGCTTTTAGGTTCAGATGCAGTTATGGCATCATTCAAATCATATTCAACTCAAAGACAGCCATAATAGGGACCCACTCATACTGAGATGTCACATCTTACAAAACACTTCAGGTAGGTCCATTAAGAGTTGTACATGGAAGCTCCATGCATCAGGTCAAGAAATTATACACAGAATGATGTATATGCTTCTAGACACTAGACAGGCTGCTGTGGCATGTCTAAGATCATATTCGACTCATTGACAGCCATGATACAGACCCACTCATGCTGAGATGGCACATCTTAAAACACTTCAGGTGGGTCCATTAAGAGTTATACACTGAAGATCTATGCATCATGTCTAAAATCAAATTCGACTGATTGACAACCATAATAGGGACTCAATCATGCTGAGATGGCACATCTTACAAAACACTTCAGGTGGGTCCATGACAAGTTATACAATGAAGCTATATTGATCGGGTCAAGAAATTACACAGAATGATGTATATGCTGCTAGACACCACCCATTCTGCTGTGGCATGTTTAACTAAGACACAAGTCAGGTGGGTCTTTATGAAGGAGCATGCATAGTGTTGCTCCTTATGGTATCATATAGCAACATAATGTGACAGTTTTTCCCTTCAGCTGCTAATTTGCCAATTCCCATTTAAAATCCTTCTGTTTTATTGTGAGAAAAAGAAGGCTAAAAAGATCAAAGGCTATGTTTTTACATGGTGAAAGTTGTACTTGTGCTACAAATAGGACTCATATGTGCTTGCATGTATGTTATAAAAATGTTCACACTTTTGCTCTAATTTCTCTTTTCAGAAAAATGTAATAGGAGCTTTTTCTTACCATCATCATCATCATTAGAAGCCTGTTCCCACTAACGGAGATTTTGCTTACCAGAATATTATAATTTAATTTTCTTCAAATTTTCCATCTACTTACTCGATTTTATGCAATATGAGAGACTTTATTGCTCCATCATATGTAGCTCATGAGGATAGATTATGATCACCGTTCTATGTAGCAACTTATGTTTATCTATGGATCTTATTAATTTCTAATCAACTGGATCTGAAACTACTACTACTTTTTCTGCAATGGCAGCATCTAATCAAATCAATAGTTCAGAAGATACTTTGACTTGGTTGCCATGTTGATGTGTAATCCCCAACTTGTTTGAGTCCATAAGTGTGTGTTTTATGACATATAATATACTCAGAAGATCCTTGATGATCTGTTTACTTACTTGATAAAGTATGCTTTTGGTGAAATGAAGTCTAATTCTTTAACAATCTTCTATCTATATCTTTGAAATGAGCATAATGTGGATATAATCATCCTTTTGAGTTCCACAGGACTGCAGTTGTTCTAGGCACTGCTATTCCTCTGGCTTTGTTTCTTGTTTGGGATGCTGTTATTCTTGGAACCATTCCAAGTCTTGAAACAGGCACTGACAATATCGTGGATCCATTACAGCAGTTGCGATCTAACAATGGAGTTGTTGGTGTAAGTGACTTATGAATCATTCTTAAACTCTTTAAGAGGTATGGCTGATCCAGGATGAGTAAAAATGAAACTTAAAGCAATGATTTGACAATTTCTCTTACTACTGTGTAAATATGATATTGTGCAGCCAATAGTTGAGGTGTTCTCACTTCTTGCAATAGCAACCTCATACATTGGATTTGTTTTGGGCCTTTCCGACTTCCTTGCTGATTGTGAGTGGTATTCTTTCCTATGTCCATTGAAAACGAAGCCACACTTTGGATTCTTTGTTAGCCAAGACATGTGGATCTGTGTCAGATCTTATGAAACTTTTGGATCATTCTTCTTGGTTTCTTAGACTTTAGCCTTCTAGATTCCTGGGACAGAAGCAACCAGTTAGTCCCTGATCTTTTGGATATCATAGTGACACAAATTTTCTTGTTATGTAATTTTATGTGTTTTTTTTACCTGGGTGCCTTTAATGGGTGTATCCAGGCCATTAATTATTTGAGCAAATGTTTTAGCATTCCATAACCAACTTTGGGGCCATGCGGAAAAGATACAGAATATGCGCATGATTATGAAAATGTCGTCTACTAAATTATTATAGTGTTCAATAAATTTTTAGTGGTTTCTTCGGTCCAGGTTTTTTCTCTCACTTAGCTTATTTCATTTTCCCAGTGCTGAAGCTTCCTTCTGGTCAGAGCAGGCCTTTACCATATCTCTTGACCTTGTTTCCACCATTGGCATTGTCGTTGCTTGACCCGGATATATTTTTTAAAGCGTTGGATTTTGCGGGAACTTATGGAGGTATGACTGCTGCCAGCACAGAATTCCCACCAAATCTAAACTCTATAAAAGTACTACTGTCTTCGAAAATGGTTCATTTGGGATGATGATTGGACCTTATGAAAATTTTCACTTATTGAATAGATTAAATAGAACAGTTAATTACTCCATGACTAATTGACTTTGACGCAATCAGCTGCACATATTCTCTTTGAACTATATTATGTTGTCTTAACGCTAATGGAAAATTAGAAGAAGCTAATTTCAACATCATTGACAAAATACATGTCTTCGACAAATCTCAGCACTGAAAAATGAAAATTACCCTTTCTATTTTCTCTCTAATTTTTTGTATTTATTTATATTTCTTCCATTTTGACATGTTCTGTTGAGACTTGAGATTGTAACTGACATGGATGTTTTCATCTGTTTGTAGATCTGGTGTTGTTTGGAATTCTCCCTGCTGCAATGTCTTGGTCAGACAGGTATTCAGATTCATCCTCAACTCTGAAACTGCCCCCACTTGTTCCAGGAGGAAGGTTCATGCTTGCTTTTGTAATGGGAGGTGCGGGATACGTTATTCTTTCAGAAATACTTGAGACCCTTAGGCATCAATAAAGACATTGTTGCAAGAGTTCCAGTAACACATGCTGTTATTGGAATTACACCTCAATGTAAAGTTGCTTTTTATGCTTTTTTTTTTTCTTCTTCTTTTCACCCCTTGCTTCTTTATTAGAAAAGTCTGACAAAATTATTCATCCTTGAATTGTGTATAATTCTAAATTTTTTTTTACGTGTGGCCAGAAGTTGATTCTCGATCACCCAAATGGATCAATGCAAGCCTAATTGTGGTCCAGAGTCTCCACAACATTCGATCTAGATGGCCCGAAAAAAATTCTGGATGCTGGGTATGTGTTTGTGGTTATTGATCATACTTTAGGAACAGTAAGTTTCCTCTTGGGTTACTTGTTCTAGGATAAAAAATTGTTTAGAGAATCAATGCTGCAGGACAATTTTTTGTTTTCTAAGAAAAAGATTTGAAGAAAAATCTATAGTCAGAAGGTATGTTGCCTTATTCTTTTTGAGTGAAATTTTGAAACTGTTTGAAGCACTTGATTGTGTTATTTTTGGAAATTTCACAAAGTAACTTCTCGTCTAGGGCATCTTTCCTTGCACATGGTATGCAGTGAAAAGGTTCTCTATGATTGTAATCATCCATTAAAGCCCTTGGTTTGGAATATTTGGGCGTCAAAAAGATGTTCAATCATTGTTCAGATGTGAACTCTAAAACTAGATGTTTGTAATTCCAAAATGAAGCCTCTTTGAATATTTTGAACTGCTACAGCAATTCAGCTAGCAAAAAATTCGCGTGGTATGTATCTTGAATTCAATCCCCATTTTAAACCAGGCACATCGAGGTAGAGCTGTAAGTGTTGCCCGGACCGCCCGAAACCTGCCCAACCCAGCCCGAATAACAACCCAATTTAAGAAATAAGTTTGGGTTTGGGCCGGGCTCAATCTTGAGCCTGAAGTTGAGTTTGGGCTGCGCTCAGGCTCGGGCTCGCAAGGTACAGCCCGAAAAACCCCAAAAAAACCCAAACTATATATACGACTAAAAACCTAACCTTTGTATCCTGCAACCTCTATACGAATTTGTGTTTGTTTGTTGTCTTCTCCCATCCCTCTACCACAACAGAACAACTCGCCCCCCTCACTGCCCCTCTCTTCTAGCCTTAGTGCCTCACAACTCAAAGACACAACCTAGCTAGAGAAATCCCCCAACAAAGGAGCTCGATCAGCAACAACTAGCAAGCTTGATTTTGCTTTCTCCATTCTTCTGCTAAGCACTCTTCTTGTTCGCATTGTCCATTCGTCTTGCATACCAGCTGCTACTTGATTGCTCCAGCATCAAGTTCCAAATCTTACCCTAGCACAGACAGGTATGTGGAAACTTTCAACGATGATTTCTGATATCCCCTTCAATTTGTTTGGTACTGAGCTAAGGTTTTGTTTTCATTGATAAGAATGCACTCACCACATACTAGAAAAGATGGAGGATTTTTCATGTACCTTATCGTTTTGGAGTTTTAGCCATTTAGCTGACAAAAGGGAGGGGCCTATTTACTTGCAAGAAGAGATAACGACGCTTTAGCCAATTAACAAGCTAATACTGGAATCTTTGCTTGCAAAAAAGAGGAGATAACATCATATCCAACTCAAAACTCAACTTTACATGTTTATTCCTACATGACAAGAAAAACATCAAGTGGGATCCCATGAATGATCTTTACCAGAAAATCTGAACGAAGAAGCAAAGACCTAGGACCCTTAGATCAGAATCAAAACGTGAAGCAGAAAAGAACGAGTGGCCATTAATTTAGTTAATTTGTTTGAGATAAGGTTCTGTTGACACATTTTCACCCCTTTGGATCCTTCTATTTTTTAATTTTTTTTTTACTTCTTTGAAATTATCAATCATATGAACACTCTTTGAGTTGAATTACCTTGCTTTAATATGTTCTAAAATTTATGTTTGTTTGAAAGTTGTCATTATGTTTCAATATCCTTTCTTTATTGTGCTACTTAGTTTCATAAGCTGTTTTACCTGATACCACAAGTCTACAACAAGCTCAAAAGTTTGGTGGACTTGTAGGAATCATTTTTTAACCTAATACACAAACAAATCAATGTATGCAAATAAACTTTATTATATATATATCGAAATTTTGTAGTCTTATATATGTAAATATATCATTGTATCAAGTAAAAAAAAAGTTTGGGTTGGCCCGAACCCAACCCGAACTCAAGAAATAATTTTAGGGTTGGGTTTGAGTTCAAAGAGTTTGAGTTTAAGGCGGGCCAGGGAGAGTTTGGATTCACTAATTTTAGTTAGGGTTGAGCCCGAACTCATTGAAACCCAGCCCAGCCCGCCCTACTTATAGCTCTACATCGAGGGTATTGATCCTGATGGATGTAAAATTGCCAGTCCCAATTGCAATCATCAGCAATAATTAAAACTAAAGGAGGGAGGCAAATTTATAATAAGCCTGGGCTACTTGCTTCATTTCCAAATACTTGCACATGGATTTCTTTGATATTCAACCATTGGTTTGGGACCTAAACCTCTAAACTTATTATTATCAGATGAAGGCAGATCCTCTCCCTTGCTTAACCTCATCATATAATTGCCTTCTCTGTAGTCTTCTGAAATCTTTACACAAATGATCACAAAGTCCCCTTTTGTTAGTTCAAGAAAATTAAAAGACCAAACTAACCCTTGAGATTAAATTTACTTAAAAGACAATGTAATCCCAAAAATATGAAACTAAATTTAAAGAGTTAATACAACTAAATATGTCTTAATAATAACAAAATTCCAACTTTCACTAGTGAGCATTCTCCAAAAGTTTCCTTATAAATCTACAAATAATAGTAATTTTGTAATTTAGCATATAAGGTAAAGTATTTTATTCAAACATAAAGGTTATTTTCGGTATAAAATCTTTAGAAGGGGGTTTTGTGACCATTTGTGCAAATGTCAAGTGAGGTTATTGCTATTTTCCAAATGTGAGAAGGTCTATGTGCATAAGTAACAAACCTCAGGACTTCTAAGTGTAATTATCTCTTTTTTTTTCCTGATCAGTAATACTAGAAGATATATTAATATAGAGAACAATACATGCGTGGGGCTATCAACGAGCCAAGCTAGTTCAATTCGAGCTCGAGCTCGGCTCGTGTTCTTAGGCTCGTGAGTTGAGCCTGAGCCTAAAAAATAGCTTGTTAACTTAATGAGCCTAAGCCGAGTTTAAGTGGGTTCAACTCGGTTAAAGCTCGGCTCATTAAGTATATAATATATGTCTATGCTATATATATGCATATTACTATATCAAATATATATATATATATGTTGATATATGATTAGTAAATTTTAACTTATAATTAATAATTAATATTATAATATAATTAAGAAGTTATCAGACATATACTTAGTTTTTTTTTTATTTATATTATTCTTTCTTATTATGATTACATGAGTAATTTTTTATTTTCTCTTCTAAATACAGGTTTTCAATTCTATTAGTTCTTAATATTTGATACATAAGGGGCATAATGATTATGCAGAAGCTTTAGCTTATTTAATTTTTATCATTTCATTATTGTCATTTGACTCTATTCTTTTTAATCATCTTTTTTTTTTTCCAATTTTTGACTATCTTTGCCCCTATGTAGTATAATAGGACGTGGCACTTTATAGATTTGTGACTACTTTTGAGATTTTTTTTTTAATTAAATTTTCAAAATGAATATGATTGGTATTACTTTTCATTACACATTTATAAACAAAGCATAGGTTAAAGTCATTTTTAGTAAATCTGGCTTTTGTGAGCGTAGCCCATAATGAGCCAAGCTTTGGCGAGTCAAGCCTGAGCTCAAGAATTTTTCAATGAGCTTGAGCCAAGCGTGAGCCTTACCCAGGTTCATGAGTCTGAGCTAAGCTGTACAAAGCTTAGCTCAGATCAGCCCGGCTCATTTATAACCGTAACATGCAAAGTACACCAAAAGTGTACCCTTAGATAGGGAAAGAAGGAGAAAACCAAAATCACCCAACCTCCTAGAGCTGCCCCAATGTCTGAAGACTACCAAAAGACTTGGATTCTAACACTTTCGTCATTGGTACTTGACGAGGAATGGCAATAGGTTGGGTAATTAGAGTTTGGAATTTCATAAATATGGTGAGGGTTCAATCCAACCCGACCCTAGCCCACCATGAGCCCAACCCTAATTCATTTAAATATATGTTTTCCATATATATACCATATAAAAATACATGTTTTAAAAATAAGTATATTATTAATTTATATATTTTATTTAAAAGTATTAATACTTTGACAATTGTCGTCAACCTGTACTGTTACCAACTTGATAGCTTTAATGGTTATTAACCTGCCCTCTTGTCATTCCTATTTCAAAATATCGTATTAGCCACTAATTTGCTGTCATCTCTTCAACTTAAACCTATAATGATATCTTCAAAGTCTCCCACACCTTAGTGACTTCAAATCTAGTGGAGCCCTTAGCTAGAAGATCTGCTGGTCCAACAGTATGTGTCCACATAGGTGCATGAAGCCTATGTATACACACCTTCCACCGTTGGACCAGCAGATCTTTCAACATGAGAGACCAGCTGATATGGCCTCCACCTTAGCTTTAAAGACATTAAGCGCCTTGGGTTGTTTGCTAACTTTGCTCTACTCTAGAAATCCATGCCTTTATAGCTACCACAACATTCGAGACTTGTCCTTTTGCTTAGAAGTGTTCCGGTTACCCTAATTATTGCAACTTTGATCATGGTTTGCAATATAGGCCGATATCAATACGTTCTACTTGATTGTTATGTACCTAACCATTGCTCCAAAAGCCACAGGACTTATAAAGACTTCATTAGTTAAGCACTTAACATCTAAGACCATCATATCTAACCATTGCTCCGAAAGCCTCAGGATTTATGAGAACTTGGTAATAGCTCTTTCCCTTTAACTACTGACTCAACCCCAGGTCGTGATGGCTGGCTCTGGTACCATTTGTTATGTGCCAGTCCCAGGCCTTATGGAGACTTCGTTAGTTAAGCACTTTAACATTTAGAACCGTAACACACCGATAAATATGACACAATCCACATTTGTTATTATGTTGATGGAGCATAATCTGTAATCTAAATCAAAAATAAAAAGATCCAACAACAAATCCCCGATCACTCAGGCCCTACATGTTTTTTAATGGATCTCTCACTTTTGTCTTCCATCTTTTTTCTCTTTAATCCTTCATAATTCACTTATTACGCTCTTTGTCTAGACGCTAAAGCAAAGAATTACAATATAAAATCACATTTCTCAGCAAAACGGGGTTGCTTTACCTTAGCAACACAATTTCTTTCCTATGAGTAAACCTTATGGCCCTTCTAGTTGACCTACAATCTATTGAGCCCTCCAATATTTCACATGCCAGAGTCCTATCACGTCAAAGACCGTTAATCCTCTTTCTCTTTCCAGTTCTCTTCCCCTTAAAAGTGAGCTTGGATGAAGATCTTCTCTTATACAAAAAACATGTAGCTTTTACATAATAACAAGTAGGTTTTACATAATTGATAATTAAACAAACATGATGATTCAACTTTTCTAGTTCTCGAGCAACATTTTTTTTTTCTTTTTTTTTTAAAAAGGGGTCATTTAGTTAAGAATCTAAAACATGCTTGAGTGGATTTGGCTTGGTTAAATTACATCTTATTTAATTTATTTATATGTTAAATTATTGAGTTCTCAAATAAAACATTTTACTTTATAATTTCTTTGTTCTTTTTTTTAACAAGCTGACTTTTTCAGGATCAAAATATGTAATTTTTCTTGCATGCACAGATAACACAACAAATCAGTTGCCTTGTCATTTAGATTTTAAGTATGCCATCTTTCCCAATGTTTTCCAAGCATGATCTTCAACAAAGCATCACTTCAACAAACAATCTTCAGAAACCTAATGCATGGAGTTCTCCAAAATTTAATTGCCAGGTAGACACGAAAAGTTCAACAAGTATGGAATTTTAAAAAATAATGGAAATTGAACAGGCAAAAGAGTGATGGCCAAGTTCTTTTTCCCTTTTTCCTTACAATTTCTGAAGAAGTCATACACAACATCAGAGGCTATACAAGTTGTCAAGGGCCTGCCATTTCTCCGGCTTTGACCTGAAAACGCATCTGCCAACTGAATTATAATTGATATTTACACACAACAAAATATGTCCATCCGAAAGCGAGCAGCACCCTTTGAGTCACTCTCACTTGCAGGAGCTTCTCCATCTCTTTCTTCTCACTTGGACTGCTAGCTGAACCATAGAGCTCCATTTATCTCTTGGATACATGATGGATGGTATGAACTAGAATGAAAAAAACTTATACTTTCCACTTCTCTTTCACAACAGATGAAGTACAAGAGTTACACACATTGACACCACCAACTGAATAGGAGGAAAAATACCTGTAGAAACTGGGGAAAAAAAACAGAAAATTCATGCATCAAAAGTAATGTTTTGAGGGTGTTGAGATATATTCATGCAGGAGATGAGTATAGCCAACATGATATTTACATCTTGACCTCTTCTTGACCATACCAAATACTCGGCAATCTGCCTTCTGCTAGTTTTAAGTAACATTGCATAGCTAAATCTGAGACATGAATAGGACAGAAGCTGAGTGGTTGTAAATCATTTCATTTCTATTAGGTTTGTCTGCAGTATAGTAGTCATATTAAAACCCTTTTTTGGGTAAGTCAGTAGACAGTGACATGGAAAATGGAAAAATTTAGCACAAGCATCAAAGACGCGGTAACCAAGAAAAGACCAATTGTTTTTACACTCAATAAAGAAGCTTCCTTTACACAAAAAGAACAAAGAACAAAAGAAGGATAATGAAGAAAAGAAATTCCAAGGGAACAGCAGACCTCAAGTTTTTTGCATGTGAAGAAGAAGAGAATTATGCATGGAGAGAGAGAGGGAGATTAAACCATATCAAACACATCATTTTTGCCTACTCTTAACAAATGCAGATGATGGCTGCATCCCTTGACATTGAAACAGGTTAGCAGGCTGCAGGATACATAACAACTTGCACCCACTCCAGAGGGGGTTGTGTCCTTTCAAAGGTATCTGCATGTATTACTACACAGACTTCCTCATGTAAATGTGGATAAAGCCACAGTTGACTGGAGCATTGCTGCAGACATACTCAACCATTGAAGCAGGTAAAACATGTGGAGGCTTATTTGGAGAAAGAATTTATTTCTTCCTGATTACTGTAAACCAACTTAATATAAACCACTAAGTTTTAGACTCAAATAATCTTCCAAGTGGCATAAATGGCACACCTAAGAGTAATATCTTTCCTTGTCTCAAACTTGAGAAATAAGAAAAGACTGGATGGCCTACAAAACCTCACACATCTGCTATGGAGGCTTATATAAGTTAAGATATTGTCCACATGGCACATTCAGAGGATCTCAGACCATTCTTCCACATGGCATATTCTGGTCCATCACAACAGTCAGCTGTAGTTGTTGCCACAGAACATAAAACTTTTCGCCATGTAGATACTCCTAAAGGGTTTAAGTTTAATAGTCCGCTGCTTAACAGTTTCAGCATCTAGGAGTGCACAATAATCTATGTAGCTTGAAAATAAACACAACATTGAGATCAGTAAAGTAAGAGACTCACATGAAGATGAAAATGGTGAAACGGAGGGAGTTACATCAGGAGGCTCTACATCTGCTTCTCTCTTCATTGGGGGCTGAGCATGAGAGAAGATTACAGCTGGCAAAGGAGAAGATGCAGGGCGTAAGGGCAAAGCAGGTGCAGGTGGCACCACATTCAAATGAGGTGAGGCAGCCGAATGGCGTGGAGAAATCGTTGGTGCAGCTGCAGGGACTGGTTGAGGTTGCCTCTTCCCCGGCCTTGTGAATCCCCATGTAAATCCAAATTGGCAACCAGGAGGCTTCGCTCTGTAGCTTTTCTCAGGTACAGGTGCAGGTGCAATTGCAGGAGCAGCATGACCATCATTGTGCTGAGGGGGTGGAGGATGTTGATGGTGGTGGTGGTGGTGGTGGTGGTGGTGGTGATGATGATGGTGGTGGTGGTGGTGGTGATGATGAGGCAAAGGACCTGGACTAGGTGACCCATGCATGCCACTATTGCCACCACCATGAAGTGAGTGCTTCAAAATGGATGAAAGACTAACCTGCTTAACTCTACCAAATTCAGTGTTGTTGAGGCCAAGGTTCCTAGCATGAGAACCCGTGATGGTTTGAGCTAACTGCTTCAACCTTGGCAAAGGAGGAGGAAGATTCCCCACAGCTAGCAATACAGATGCCTGAACAGTAGTTGGGGGAGCAATTGTGGATCCTTGTGAATTTGTCAACTTAAAATACAAATTCTGCATTCCATAAATTGAAGCCAATCAGATAATTTCCTGAGATCATTAAACAGCCAATAATAAATGCCAAGGGGTATTCCAAGGTAACTACTGTTAATAATTAAAATCCACTATGATAATATACATAACACACACACAGAGGGCAGCTTTCCATCCTGGTTGATCATAAAGCCCCCAAAAACAAACAAAAGAAGGTAAAAAATACCACATAAAATATGAAAGCAACGAAAACCATTTTCCAACATGATTGACCTTCGTTTCAGAAATTTGAGAGCCAAATGAGTGCTACTGGTCAGAGACAAATCACTGTAATGGCAAGCACAAGATGTTTTTGAATTTCGATGCTCATATTTATCAAGAAGGTAGAGTTTATGAGTTAAAATAGCATAAAATAGTTGGCCATAAAAATATCTTAATCAACAACAAAAGAATGTTTGCACATAAAAGCATGAAAAAGATTGAGACAAGGACAGAAAAGAAAAAAGCATAGAATGGACAAACCTCATATAGAGTTAGATCTAATCCAGACTTCAGCTGGTTCTTCAACTCATACAAATTTTCTTGCATTTGGTAAATAGGGAAGTTTAATGTAAAGTTGAAAAGGATCTGATCTTTCTGCAGAGGAAAGGCACTCTGCTCCGGAATCACTGTAATCCCTTCTGGGAATTTCAGTACCTCAAATGAGAAAGCATCGCCGAACAAGGACAAACTCCACCTGGGACTTGGTTGTCGTGTCACCAAATAAACAAAGTTTGACCTGAGCACACTCAGTCCAGCTGAAGATATCTCTGCATATTTCCCATCAGGCACAACTGCAAACACAACATTGGTTGTGTCTGATTCAGCCAAAGGTTTTAGAGATATAACAGCAACCTGTTTTAACAGATTAGTCAGAAAAGTAATAGTGTCTGAAGTTAATACTGACAATAGGATATAGAGAACACGTACTGTGGAGTTGGCAACACCTATCTCTCCATATATGTCATATTCAAGCTGCACAATATTGGCCTTCAGCAGAGACACTGGTTGCCGAAGTTCAAAACTTGCTACTATGTCATAAGCTGGAAATTAAACTGTCAGTATCTTAATAACAGATTATTAATAGGCAAAATATTCCCCAACAACAGTCATCCTTTGGTCCCTACTATCCTCATACCAGGATACGAAATTATAAGAGAGAAAAATTGATTCTAAAACAATTATATGACGAAACAGGCTTAAATGCTTTATGTATCATAAATGGTTGCAAATAACTGAAAATTAATCAGCAGCAGTAGGGCATTATATAAATATACTACAAGGAGTTGCAGCTAAAGTCACCTAACAAGTCCCATTGGATGGCGTTACACAATTTATAGAGAGACATTCCGGGGTTGACTGATGCGTCATCACAATTTACTAAATATGTTTCAGTTCTCACATGCTAACATGAGAGTAATTTGTCAAACCTGGGTCTAACACTCCTCACAATTTAAAGAACCATCAGAAAGTACCAGCCTGTGGCAATGCAATTACAGAATAAGTCAGTTTTGATCATCTATAATAAAATATATTTATTTCAAGTGCCATTTTTGCAAGGAATTCAAGCACTCTTGGTGAAATTACAATAATCCCATCTGCAAGAAAGAATGACAAACATCACAAGGCATTTGCCCATTGGCATGGAGTAAATGAAGTTTAATAAAGATCCATAGAGCATGATGGGGGACAAAAATCCCATCGTTCTACTTAAAACCACGGTTCTATAGATAAAAAAGAGGATTCTGATTGCCTTGATTATGCTACCATTAGCATGTTACTTAGACTAGGGATCAGATCAAGGATCAGCCCCAACTAAGTAGGATGTACCTGAGGTGTTTCAGATGGTTGAGTGAGGTATGTCATCTTGCAGTGACGTCACGTCAAACATAGTAAATGGGAAGAGAAGGTATCCCCAAGGGCATACATAATTGCATTATAAACTATGATTAAAAGATGGGAAAGCACTTGGAGCAGAAGAAAACTGAGAAAAGGGGATGTACTTAGTTACTCGTGAAGATCCATATTGCCACTTGGAATTATTATGTGGGAATGAGGCCAGTGGATAGAAGGTTTCTATCGATAATTCTTATGATTCATCGCATCTCAATGTGATTATTCCATAGGACGCAGAGTTAAATTCCATATCCTTACCTACTGTAAGAAAGATATGGGTCAATTCCTACTTTGTTTGGAGGCATGACCAAGCACATTCATGCAGCAGGTTTCTTACTTTGTGTGATAGAAGGATGGTGGAAAGAGAACATTATAAGGGCTTTTAGCATCCCTTTTCTTACAAAAAAACGCTGATAATAAGCAAGAATAGGCTTCAGCTCGAGTATACCTAAACACCATAACTGTTGTTATGGTCAAATTTCAACACCATCATGGAAAGGTGAGTCGTTCCATGGCGTTTAGGAGCTAATTTCAATGAAGTGATATTTCGAAAGGGATGCATAACGGGAGCGGAACCAGTTCAGGAAAATATTTATAGAATTTGCAGATATAAACAAACTGAGGGATTTCATCAGAAAGAGCCTCGATTTACATGGTCAAATAACCAACCAATCACTCTTTGACAGATTTCTGATTTCTCAATATTAATTAAAGAAGTTTCTGGGAATGGCTCTTGCAAGGCAAGTATCAGATCAAATGCCCAGCTTGTCTGAAAATGGCAGATAAAAGTGTAGGAGAGTGTCAATCAAATTCAAAAAGGTAGTTAAAGATTACTAGTTCTCTTCCCAATCTTGAGAATTTGTTGTGCTCGGTATAAAGTATACAATGAAATTTGGAATTACTGACTGGATTATGAAAGATGACTCGTAAAAGGTAATAACTATTGATGGTCGACATTGATTCACAGAGCCAATTAAATTCCAACAATTTGGGGAAAGGGATCAAGAGTTCGGTAAATGTTCCTTGTGAATGGGTGTGCAAATTGGGAAATGAAATCTGCAGAGACATGTGTTTTAGGTAAAGCAATTACTGTAACCAAAATTGCAGATTGGTTAAAGTTGATTCAAAGCTTATGCATACTGAGAAAAACGTCATATCAAATATAACCAAGAATCTGCTCAACTGTAGTGCATAATTATAACCTAAAAAGTCAGAAAACAGAGTGAGACAAACCCTTAAGTGAAAAAAAAATTTCCTGCAGGGCTATCACTTTTGTTTGAATCACAGATACATTAACCAAGGAACAAAAACGGAAACCATGTGAGATAAACAGAACCAATCTCCAAATTTAGGCTCCAGATTAGTTTCCTAAAATGCAGGATAGATTCTTATATGAATTTACAAACCAAACTAACTAAAAATGTTCATAATATTTCCTTCTTTCACATGGATATACTCAAATATCAAATTAAAATGCACCAAAACATCACCCATAAGCTCCCAAGCCCTAGAAACAGTCCAAAACGACTATAAACATCAAAAGATCCATGAATTACAAAACAATGCTGCTACCCACGAAACCTTAAAAACCAACCGACAACCCCTCACCTTTAAGCTGCGCATCCAGATCCAGATCCCCACGATCGAACCGCAAGAACGGCGGCAACCAAAAGATTGCAGATAGCAACACGGCGGCGCTGAACAGTAGAACCACGACGCATCTGAGCCGAACCGAATCATAGATCCTGCATCGCCGATTCTCCACATTTTCCTCCGAGATTTCAGCAACAACAGTAGAAGAAAGTGACTGCTCTTCTTCTACCTTCCCCATCTGTAACACCCAATTATTGCTTCAATCCCCATTTCCGTTTCCTTCCCCTAAATTTGAGACAAACCCATCCATTTCTGTCTGCCTTTTGAACACACAGAAGACTGAGAAAGTCTCTACATGTGTGTGTGTGAGAGAGAGAGAGAGAGAGTATATGATATATGTTTGTTGTTTATTTTTAGGGCTTTGAAGAAGACATGAGTGAAGAAGCAGTTACTGCTACTTCTTACTTCTTGGTGCTAACCACTGAGGTCTTTGTTTTTTGGTTTTTAGTGCGTTTTCACTCCCTTTTTAGTTTCTTTGGACGGCTTTGCCACTCTTGCCTGTCTTTTCAAATTTTTAAAATGGGAATGAGGGAAGAAAAATAGAAGGGAGTATGGTGTTGGACAGTTGGGGCATTGAGAGGTTTCACCTTGTGCCTCATTAGTGGACCCAACTTTAATTAGACTCATGGACCATTGGGGAGGCTCATTAAAGCATGTGAGTGCATTGATGTAAGAATTGGCTGTTATGCTTTCTCTTTATGCAAAGAAAAACAAAGAAAGGCATAAATCAAAACAAAGAATCAAGACCCATTATAATTACAACAAAATGGATTAATATGGTGTGGACCATATGGAATAAGGGAAACAAGGTAATATTTGAAGGCAGCAAATTATCTCTTGGACTAAACGTATTCATCATTTTGTGCAGGAGGAAATTATGAAAAACATTTAAGAAGTTAAACATGCATATTGTAAAGGTGAAGACAAGAGAGATGGTCTTTATTAGATGATTCAAATGAGAAGAAAGGTGGTTCGTAATTAACACAGATGGGACAATAAGAGGACAACCCGGGAAATAAGCATTCAAAGTCATATGTCGAGATAGGTAGCATTAGGAGACCAAGAGGAGCCATAGCTATCCTATCTATAGTGGTACCATATCATCAATGAGGCAAGGCTAAAACTTACATAAAAATGAGGATTCAAACTTGGAGAGTGATTGAACATACATTAAGGCTTCGTTTGGATACCGAGAGAATGCGAGAAAGACATATGAGAAAAGAAAGGAAAAGAAAAGTGAAGTAAAAGAAACAGAAAAGTAGTTTTCTTGATATTGTTTGGATGTTGCAAGAAAATTTCATAGTTTTAACTGAAAATCTATAATTTTGTGTTTGCATAGCAAGAAAGTTAATAAAATCCAAAATGCAATTTCCAATTATACCCCCACATGTATGCATGGCCTTGACTTTGTTTTATTACTAAATAGTAACTAGCATAAATTTCCATTATTTAAATCATTCATGTCGTTGTTACAAGTACATCAAAATTTTCATCTTTGATTTCAACTTTCAAAATACCAGCTGCCTAACATGATCAATTTCTTAACCATTTTATACATATGAAAGGGAATAAATCATTGTTTGAAAGCATGGCTCAAGTGTTATACATATGAAAGGGAATAAATCATTGTTAAACAAAAGTAATAGGCGTTGAGAAATTACCACGATATCAAATAACAAATCTAATTGAAAAAAAAAGTAATCTAACTACATAATCAAAGTGAAAACAAAAAATAAAAAAAAACTAACAATGAACCTTAGACCACCAACTAACTACATAAAACTAACATTTTAAAGTATTTACCATTGCCTAACTACATCAAAACTACCGTGAAAAACACGGTTTAGACTCTAACAACACCTAGAGGGGGTAAATAGGTGTAAACGATTGCGGAATAAAATTCTACTAATTAAAGACAAGTCCTTAATTAATAGGCATGCACAAGTCTTGAACAAATAGCAGCCAATCACACAAAATTTCAAATAAAGTAATGAGACAACACATGCAATTTTGGTGACGAAGGGAAAACTCTAAGAGAACTCTCAAAGAGAAAAACCCTCCGGGCGATCAGGTGCCACCTCAGAAAAATCACTATAAGAAGAAGACTTATAGAAAGTGGTTCAGACGACCCAGTACAGATTCTGACTCACAGTGTAAGTATCTGAAGAACTCTTCAGATTTGAAACCTTGCAACGATCCAGAACTCTGAATATCTTCTTAGTGAAGGGCCAAACAAACTCGCTCAGCAACCGTAGGAACTTTCACGAGCAAGCTCTCCAACCCGGAACTCCAAGATAAGAGAAGAGAAAAGAAAGAAAGGTTTTTATGGCTTAAAGGTAGAAAGGGAAGGAGAAGAAGTTCTCTTCCTCACACACACGATTTTAGGGTTCTAAAAACGTCTTGGGTAACCCTAAAGAACGTCTAAGCAATCCTTATATAGGTTAGAAAGAAGTGGAGAAAGAATAGGAAACAAATCAGAAAAGATCGGAATTTTATAACTGATTTTCCGTATTGAATGTTCGAACGTTCATCGAACTCGGCTCTAACATTCAATACAAAGAACTACTTCACTTCTTCTCAGTTGAACGAAAGTCTCACGATGAGTTAAATAACACGAACGGCTCAAACGTTGAGATTAACATTGGCAAACGCAACTCTCAGGTTTCTCTGCAGACCTTGAACGTTCGAACGGTAAGTCTTGCCTTCTCGAACGCAACTCTCGGGTTTGACTGTATGCACTGAATGGTCGAACGGCAAGTCTTGTCTTCTCAAACGCAACTCTTAGGTTTGACTGTATTTGAACTTTGCACTGAGCGTTCGAACGACACATCAAATGACTATCTAACGATCAATATAACTTCCTCAATTTGACTCCGACTTAGACGCTGTTTGAACCAAGACTCCTACAACTTATCCCAAACACTTTGAACACATTGAACACTAACTTTTTGGCACGGAATTAAGCCAATATAAAATATTGAACCTAACATATTGTGCACACCTCGGGCCTGCAGTAAAAGGGTTACATGTTTTATGGAGTCGCCACTACCTGAAATGGTGTAGGTAGACACCTTGTTGACTTTTGGTCTGAACCAGTGATTCCGGATAAGTGACCCGATTACAACCCAGGGAAGTCCTTGAACACCCTGGGTTGTCCTACCGAAGTGGGTTCCCTTAAATTAGTTGGATATTTAATGGGCTCTCTTATTTATTATTTTTATTTTTAACAAATTCTAATAATAACATATTTACATTGGGAGATTGGAGGGCCACTATATACATCTCATGTAGTAAGAAAACAAAACAAGAACAAAAAAAAAATCACAAGAGACAAAAGAAGAAACATTTTCAACCACAAGAAAGAATCATCGCTTCAATGCTTGTTTCATTTGCTTTTTCCCTTTCTTATTATTTATTTTTTTTTTTTGTTTTGTTTCTATTGTTTTTATCATGCAAGATTAACTAATTACTAATTTACAAGGCAAGAAAATGAGACCACCTGAACTACTTTTAACCATGGCCTAATTACTAATTTACAAACGAAAAAAAAAAGAAACAACCTGAATTACTGCACTATCCACATTCAAAGATTCATATCTCCCTCAATTCTTAACCAAATTGTGCAAAATTTGATTCCTTAGAATCATGACTTCAAGTACTAAAATAACCTATAGCACTTTTCAAAAATTCATATTCAATTAAGAGATATGAAGCTCCAAAATTTACTGTTAGACATTTCCAATTGAAAATATGAACCAAAGAAAATTAAAAATAAAATACCTACTCATAGTGTAGGGTCTTGAGCATATTTTTAGATCAAACTAAAATAAAAATACCACAAATCTCATGAGGATTCCAGACTTGAATCAAACTAGAACTAGGTGAAAAAAATTGGTTTATCTGGAAAACAGGTGCAAACCTAATGCAGAAAAAAAAACTCAGAACTTTACATCTTTGTCTTTTTTTTTTACATGATAAAATTGCCCAAAGCCATCAAACACATATACATGTCTCTCACCAATCATGTAATCTTATCTCAAAAATTGTAATAAAAGAGAGGTCTCATACAATGTATTAAACAAATGACTCACCTGTTATGGATTGACTCTTCAAATAAGGTCTTGGAACCTTGGTATGTCGTAAACAACAGTTTTCCTTTCTCCCTCCTTGCTAGTAGACATCCCTCTTTTTTTCTCCACTTCTTCCTACTTGCTGCTTTTTCTTTCAAAGAACTCTCTTACTTTTTCTCTTCCCCCTTTTTGCTTCCAACTTCAAGCCCTTTTATAGAGAATTCCCACCCCTTCAACTTCTTAACCTCTCATCTTAAACACCTAAGCTCCTAACTCCTTTTTTAAACACCTAAACTCCTAACTCCTCTCTTAAACACCTAAAGTCCTAACTCCTCTCTTAAACAACCAACCTTTCATCTTCCTCTCTTAAACACCCTCATTCAATTAGATTTGGTCAAAGTCTATATTGTCCCACATTTTTATTAGGCTTATATTTTTCAGGCTTAGTTTCAATATCTCAAGAGAATATGAGTTGGACCAATTCGTCCAACTCATTTCTCTTTGTTTATTTTTATTATTATTTTATTTTCTTTTAACTTTGTTATTAAATTTTTTATTTATTTGCATAATAAACCCCATTAGGAAACTTACTTATTTACTAAAACAACCCCACAAAATTTTAATTTATCATTGGTTACATTGCAGCCACCATGGCTGCCATGTGGCATCCAATTTCGTTTTTGTAAAAATCCCCAAACTACCCTTTATTTCTTTTATTCATAACTTAGCCGTTTGAGATCCGATTTGAGCACGGTTTGGTGCATCGGAATCGGCTCCAAATTCTCTTTATTATGGGCTTGTTATTTCAAAAAACGGGTCAATTATAAAAACCTCGATTTACGTACCCACATATATGCCAGTTTAAGATATGCTTCTTGGACAATTTTATGGTGCAAAAATTGCGTGTTGACACATACCATTATAAAGTATCTACCACCAACTAACCACTTCAAATTAACTACCATTAAAAAGTATATGCATTCACTTCAAAAAAAATCAAGGATTCATTCCCTTGGTTGAAATTCTCGCATTAGAAAGCCCTTCCGCATCTCAGGAGGATAAGTTATGAATGCTTTGGCCTTGACTTTATTAGCAATAAGATGTTCAAAAGTATACTATAATATGTTATCATCATATCCTCAATATTGCGTAAGGCCTCAAATAATTCACTGGGATCCACGTCAACCCTTCTTTCTTCGGCAACAACCCTTCGTTCTTTGTAGCAGTTTTCTTCTAGATGGCTTCGGCTACACTATTCATGCTTTTAGCAACTTCAGACATGGTATCCATATAGGCTTCGGCAGTTCGAGCTCGTTTCTCATGTTGTCTACATTGAGGGTGTGTGGATGTTGCCTTACTATTAGTCACAGTAGGTCCTTGTGTATTTTCTGGTGCGGTACTACTTTCGGGCATCTGATTGTCACAATAACCTTCATTAGCAAAGTCATCAAAAACCATACTTTTATTTTGATTTGGGCTAATATCCTCCAAGTTTATGCTAGCTTGTCTCCTGGCATTGATGTCGGGACCTCCTAAACACCACTGACATGTTGCAGCATCATTCCCACATATGATTTTTAGCTCCTCCATCATCAGGATCGGCTTATATTGTAGACTTTTCACTTTTGGATGTCCCTGTCAAAAATAAAAATGATGGTTTATATATAAATATATTTAAATACAACACCAGGAAGATAATAAATTTAGCCTTACCGCTATGTATGTCTCCCATACAATGTCAGAGCATTCTACCATCTTCGTTGAAGAATTCCAAGCAAAGCCGCTTTGTGATAGCATGTCTTCAATAAGTCGAAATTTCTGCTTGATAGTCTTCATACGACTTATAACATTTTCTTTCATGACATGAATATTGAACAAGGAACTAATCATACTAGCTACTTGCACATAGGTTGTCTCTTTAAATCCTTTATCACACTTTAATCCTTCATTTGCCTTCTGAACAAATCCCTCAATGAGGACTTTGTCCATGTCTAAGGTCCATAGATTATTTTTTCCTTTTTTCTTCTCCGTTACAGAAGGCATTGGAGTTTCAAATTGGTCCATTCTTCAAATCTGTGAATATATATAAATTACAAAATGCAACAAAACATAAAACTCTAATATAATAAGAAAATAACATTAAAGAATAATAACATAAAAAATAAATAAAGTCCAACACATGTCAAAAATAGCTCAGAAATTTAAGCAACTATGTTCAGCTGTTATAAAATATCCATAACAAAATTATTAATGTCAAACTATATCCTATTTCTATTGAAATCCTCCCACATAACATTCATTATTTCTTCTCTAATTCTCTTTCCTTCTCTGCCTTCATTGATTCTTGAAAGTTGTGGCTTATAATTTTCTTCTTGTACTCTTGGTTGTTCTAGGTCCCTATCAACACCATGTAGCAGAGGATCATCCGACATTGCTCCTCTAATATGATTGTGGATGATACAACATGCTACCACCATGTCAACTTGAGTTTGCCATGAGAACATTGGTTCCTCACATAAGATAGTGAAACGCTTCTGCAATACCCCAAAAGCACATTCTATTGCATTTCTTAGGAACGAGTGTCTATGGTTGAACAACTCTTCCTTTGTTGTAGGAACTTGTCCCCTAATCTCGTTCAAGTGATATCGCGTATTTCGAAAGGTGCTATAAAATTCCGCAGTAATGTGTATCCAGCATCTACAAGGTAATATTTTCCGACCATATAAAGAAAAAAGAATAGTTTAAGCAACCTATGTAATAAATAAAGAAAAAAAGATACCTAGAGGGCATGTAATCTTGAAGTCCCTATTGAGAGCACATTCTTAGATTCTTGAATCGGAAGCAGAACCCTCCTATCCAGATATTACATAAGTGAATTTTAAATCGAATGAGCATGCAGCCATCACATTTTGTGATGGCCATGACTTCCTTCCCCTAAAACGTGGTAAATACTCTTCTGATACTTTCACAGGGATATGTGTACCATCAATTGCACCCACACAATCCTGAGAATTGAAAGACATTCAATTTAATATCCTATATATAGCTTCAAAATTATGAGCACATTTATATGAGTATGTACATAACAATACCTTAAAATAAGGATTCATCCTTAGATTGTCTTGTATCTCTGTTGGTGTCTTGAGACCAGGAGGCTTTATAAATTGATCGAGCATTCCAATTATTGCATGTATGACGATATTAAAATACCGACTTATTGTCTCCCCGGAATGTCAGAAATATGTCTTACATGCACGATTTTTAACATTATGTGCAACTATGAGTAGGAACATTGCTACTTGTTCTTCCACAATGACATGCACGGTATCATGAAGCCTACCTATTGCTTTAAGAACATATACAAACCTATAAAATGATTCTATGTTCATTTGTAAATTGTTGAACCAATCTTCATTGTTAAGCATTAAATCTTGAATGAATTGCCTACTCGTTAAATAACGATTTCGAGCCGGCTTTTTCTCTAAATGTTACAAATAGTATGCCCCACAGACTCCAATAATTGTTGCAGCACCAACAAGAGCCATGTAGGCTAATTCAATGTCATCATTCTCATACTCCTTGTTGGAATCCATCTATAATTTTGTAGTCCTTTAAAAAAATTCATTAATTACATAACAACAATGTGCACATGTATAATATATAATTTCATATAAACATATAATACATAAGCAAAAAAAAATTAACAACCATTCAAGAGTCCTCTCATACCTCCATTTTACTAATGTATATAAACCAAGAAAATAGTCACCAATAGAAACATTTCTTCACAGATTTTGGGAGGTTGGAGGTTAATCTTCATGCCCCATTTGTAAATAACAGTACACCTGTAGGTGCCAATTTTAGGTCCACTATTAATACCTATCAAGAATATCAGAATCATAAGGAATGATTTTATCAAATAATCCAAGAGAGTTAAATAAATTACAGTTATTATAATCAAACTAGATACTTATGTGGAATGCTTGAGGCACCGGTAGGAGTCTATGTCTTGACCAATTGTATGTCATGGAGAGGCTTAAGACGAGAACAAAGGATAAGTGAGGGAGGGAGGGATATTGCGTACATAAATCATTCATAACACGGAAACAATGTCAAATACTGAAAAGAAATATCATCAAGTAATAAGATTCAAGACTTTTTAGGAAGAAAAAGAAATAAAAGTAAATAAACCAAAGCATAACCACCATACAAACAAATTCTTACGAAACAATTTAGGAGCATTACTAAGGTTTATATCACAAAAAACTAACCTGCGACCGGAATCAAGATGCTGCTTTGCCAGGGAGGTCTCCAAGGATATCTTTCAAACCTGATGCATAGTAAAACAGATCTTTGTGATATTTAAAAGAATATTTCATCAAAACTAATTTGATATGCTTGAAATTAAATTTTGAGTAACGGCATACCTCTTGCTTGTCTTTCAATCTTATAAGACGAACAACTAACGCTTTGGATGTGATTCCCTGCTTGACTGTAATAAGCCAAAATGTGAGGAGAATGAATCAAGAACAAGGAGTTGAACATATAACAATGCACAAGAATTGGAAGTTAAATCCTGAAAAGATAAATTCCATAATATGGATGAGATAGATGGAGAAACTTAAAAATTGTTCTCCACGTTTAAAATCTGCATTACTTTAAGGTTTCTTTCCATTTTGTACATGGAAAAATCTATGTTAGTCTTTGAATGGAGTGCACCAAATTTAGAAATGTATCTTGCTTCTAAAAAGAACTGAAACGCATCACAAGACCTTTAAATAAATGTTTGAAAAGTAACTAAACCAAAGCACAACCACCATACAAACCAAGCACTATGAAACAAGTTGTGAGCATTACTAAGGTTTATATCACAATTACAATTCCAAGAGACAGATATAAATTTAAACAAAAGCTAGCACAACTTCAATTTTTGAAACAACACTGAAAATTTCCTTGTGTCAATATTTTAGTCGCATAAGACCTTTTAGTCTAATTTGTGTAGGAACAATGGTGAACAAGTGAAAATTTCCCCAAATTTTCTAGTTATAAAAGTGTGGAACTGAAAATTAAAACCTCTCCTCAACAAAAAATTAAATGCTCTCCTCCAAAAAGTTAAAACCTCTTCTAAACAAAAAATTAAAACCTCTCCACAAAAAAACAGATTCATGTTAATAGGCAAGACAATAGCTAGCTTTTCTAAGTAAATGAAATATTAAATTCAGTTAGTGGAACACAATGAAAGAGCAGTAACAGTGCCTACGGATGTGAATCCCCAAGGTACAATGTCATATAGCCAAAAGAAACAAAGAACTGCAAAATAGCATGAGAGAACTCAAAAATACACCTTGTATCAAACAAGAACGTAATATGTCAGGAACTATTTCAACCATTACTATTTTTTTTTCTTTTTTTTAATACTAAAGGATTGATCAAATTTTTTTCAGAATTATTAATAATAAAAGGAAAAAAGAAAACGAAAAAGCTATCTTGAAATAGTAACAGTTCAGAGATTATATCTAAAAATGGGAGAATGAGTTCGGTGGGTTTTACGGTGATGGCTGAAGGCATAATCCTCCTGCTCCTAGTGTGATCAACTATGGCACAGCATTGGCCTTATTCTTTGACCAAAGCTACACAGATTCTGTTGTTACCTAGGGTAAGACCCAGTTACCAATTCACGCAGGAGAGTGTACAGAGAAGTGAAGTAATCCTTCACTTTGCTTCTGACTCAGTTTGTTTGTCAAATTTAAAACAAATTCTTTATGAAAGATGTAGGGTGAAAAAGAAGATAGCCCTTAACAAAGAGAGACAAAGAAAGACCCTTCCAACAATTTGGTGAAAAGGGGTATATATATTTACTTGTTCACAGAGAAACAAAGAAAGACTCTTCAATGCAACCCTTCAACGATTTGCTTCTGTGCTTCTCACTTTCCTAAAACTCTCTCCCAAAAGACAGATAATGATAGCTATTGTTAATGAAGAGTAACATTCTTCTCAGCCTTGTGCTTGGTTGAAGTATCTTTAACGAAGAGAGCCTCCCAAAAGATAATCGATAATGAATAAGGTCTCCCAAAAGATAATCTTTGTTGAAGATAGCCGTTATCGTAAAAGGCCATATGTGGTGAGTTGTGTGTTTGCGTTTCTCATGACGCAAAATCTGACCCTCCAGTGCAAGATTAAAAATTGGACGTTTACCACCCTTTTTTCTCTCGAGAAACAGTGGGCCCCACAGTTTCTCGGTCATCTGAACACTACCAAGAAGCGAGAAAAGCGTATTCTCTTGCTATCCAAACGGAGCCTAAGGCTAATATCTAGAGTGACAGAAAACAAATTTGGATTTTTGCCCGATAAATTCACTATCGAAGTTATATTTTTATTTAGACAATTAATAGAAACTTCTATAGAAAGAAAAAGATTTTGCATGTGATTTTTATTGATCTATAAAAACCATATGATAGGGTTCCAAGAGAATTAATTTGGTGGACATTGTTTTAAAAAAAATGTGTACCAATTGTGCGCACCTAAATCTAGATCTAGATCGCACACGGGGTGCACGTTGGTTTGTACGTGCCTTGGGACTTTCGGAGTCGCCACTACCTGAGAGGTGCAGGCAGACACAGTGTTTGCCCTATTCGGATCTAAGTTTGGTCTGCGGCTTTTCAGAGTTCTAGCTAAGTCCTCGGTTACGTCCGGGGAAGCCCTAAGACACCCCGGCCGGCCCCGTCGGTTTGACAGGTCCCTTGGGTCTCCCTGGTTTTTGAGTCAAGTTCACCCTTCCTAGGCCAGCATGCTGCTTTATTTGGTCTGGTGGGACCCTCTGAAGGTGTGGGTCCATTTTATTTGGATTTTATCTTTTTTATTTATCTAAGTGAAATGGGTCGGACCCGGGTCCCGTTGGAAGACCCGTGGGTTGCCATGATTGGGCCTGGGGCCCAGTTGGCTTATTGGGTAACCCATTTGGTTATTTATTTACAATTTATTTGGGCTTAGTGGGCTTGGAATGGGCCCATGAGCCAGAGATCAAATGTCCTGGGGCACGTTTGTTGAAAATGGGCCCGGTTCGGGCCAGTCATGTAAGACCCTGATTTTTGGTAAGTTTTATTGTTTGTTTATTTATTATTCTTATATATATAACTGTGTTTATCAGGTAATTTTGTGGTTTGAGGGCTTAGCCCATACTCGTATGTACAGGCGTTATATAGCCATTTTTCTGAAAAATCGTATTATTATCATTATTATTATTAAAGTATAGTTGTGTGCTTATTAACGTAAGTGGATGCGGAACATGTAGTGTTTCCGGTGGGCGAGCATGCATAGGATCAAGGGGTTAAAAGGGTTGATCGAGCGGCATATGCATCTCGCAAGGTAAATGTACAAATAGGGAAAGTAGGGTTTTGGGTTTAAAGGAAATACGCGTATGTACTTACGGAAATATTGTTGTTAGTCTAATACTCAGGAGCTCAAGAGAATCGGCTGGAGAGTGTGGCGACTAGGGTTCTGTGCTCGTGAAGAACAAGTATCGCAAGGGCTAAGAGGAGGGTTTCGGAGTTGGAGTTGAGTGGGTTATTTCTCTCTGCTCGAGACGAATTGTTGGGTAGGTTCTGTATTCGCGTGCGTGGCCGGAGTGGTGATCGGCCGAGGTTTTGATATATTCGGGAATAAGCGCATTCAGCATTCAGGTGAGTAGCACTGATTTACAACGGGGGTTTTGTGTTTTATGTTTTCTCGAGATTATTCTGATGCATGGTTGTAGTTTAAATGATCTCTTGAGTTTCTTTTAGTTTTCTGGAATGGCATGAAACAGAGTCGGAGACCGAAATTTATCTTGAAATTAAATGTATTTAGATTAAATCCAAAAGTGGTTGGGAAGTCTTCTGGGAGTACTAGGAGGGTATTGGAGCAATAACAGACCGAAACAAACCAGCCAGAGATATGGATCTCGAATTTACAGAGAACTGGAAATCGCAGGGGGTATCTGCGAACCTGGCGCCCACTGCCGCTCACCTCTTAGGTAGACGCCCCGTTAAAAATTGACTTACCGCCGAGCTCGCGCGAACCTGGCGCTCAGCTCGCGTGCACCTGAAAACAGACCGCTCGGCTCGCGCGAACCTGGCGCTCAGCTCGCGCCTATCTCGCGCTCACCTCGCGTCGAGTGAGCGGAAGCAACCTTTTACCCTAATTTTCTTACCGCCGACCGACGTCCACCTGGCGCCCACCTCAGGAAGTGAGCGCCTACCCTATTTTACTTACTGAAATGGAAATCTGAATTAGCCAAGAGTAATTGGGTGTCTTAGGGGTTAAACCACTTCACTATTCACTTGTTTGGGAACTTTGGGATCTACCTTGCCTATGAAATTATTAGAGGAAAATTTAGTTAACTTCTTAAAAGCTTCCAAGTTGAATTTAGGTTATTTATGAGTGTTGTGCCGGATGCCAAACCACTAAGAGATACCAGTTACATTCACTCTATTTTATACACTGTTTTGATTGAGGAGTTATTCTATTCTGGTTTCACGTGTTTGGAAACTGTAAATGTGTTGTGAGGATTTCCTTGGTATGAATGAATTGAGTTTTGTTTCCGAATGGCATGTGTTACGAAAATGAGAAAATGCTGAAAGTACTTGAGATACTGCTTGGTCCAGAGGGACAGGTGATGAACTGTGATGGGTTTTACATGATGTGAAATGAATGGTTTTTCTTTGATATTGGTATTGAGATTATACGATGTTTTACTGTTTTGGTCTAGCTTGTCCTGGATCCAGATGTTTAAGCTTAGTAATGTGATGTTATTGTTGGTTGTTGGAATTGCATGGCCTTGTGTGTTGCCACGACCGGTGTAGAGCAGCCAGAAACCCTGAGTAGGCCTGGTTGTCAATGCAGAAACCCGGGGAGTAGGCCTGCATTGGATGACGAAACCCTGAGTAGGCCGTCATTTCAGAGTATCCGAAACCCTGAGTAGGCCGGAACTGTGTACATGGAGGTGTGGAGTGTCTACTTGGCATGTTTAATTTATCAACTAAACGATAGTCATGACATTGACCAATCGATGTGTTGCCGTACTTAATTGAGATGTGATTTGTTTGATTAGAACAAGTCTTGATTTCGATTTGAGAATTGATGTTGGTTGTTTAACCGTATTAAGTGTTTGTCGATGTATAGTTTAAATTATGATCAACTATTTCTGCATGCATGTGATACTCGCTGAGATATTCGTATCTCACTCCGTTGTTTGTCTTGTTTGTTTTTCAGATACTCGTGGTGAGGCGATTACTGGGGTAGATCCTGCTGAGGCTTATAGGGAGGAGGATTACTATTACCTTCCTTAGACTAGTAGGTTATCTGTTCTGAATTTGAGAACTTTGAATTAATTGAGATGTATTAAAGTTTAATTGGGGTTGAACCATACGATTCTAGTTCAGTTCAAATGTTACAATTTTGCATAAATGGAAATGTGCACTCTGTCAGGTTATAGCTATATGATTACCCAGCGATCATAAATTGATTAACGATCCTTGCCTAACCTACGTGAGACGTGTTATATCTTTATTGAACAACACGGATCCGGGGCGTTACAAGTCAAATATGGGCTTCATGAGTAGGCCCAGAGGGGGTCTTGGTGGGCCCATCTAGGCCCGTGGTCCAAAAGTGGGCTTAAAACAGCCCATAATATCTTAAGGGTCGGTTCCGACCGGTTCGAGTTGGATTTGGGTCCACCCGGGTCGAAGAAATCGATTTTTTAAGTTATCTTTAATATTGCCCGTATTTACTATACGGTCTGACCTGAACCGTAAATTCAATACGGTTCAGACCGGACCGTATATTGAATACGGGCGCGCCTAGACCGTACATAAAATATGGGCTTCGTCCGATTTTACAAATTTGTGCCAATTTCGGCCAAGATCACTTTGGTTGCCTTCTTGGAGGTTCCGGCAGCTTCTGTTGAGATTTTCATCATCTTCAAAATAGCTTCATGGCCTTATTCTAGCTTCTCATGTCTTCCCCCTTCTTCATTTGTCAAGGAAAAGAGTTCTGTGCTCTTCTTCACTTTGCCAATCCATTCTTTGGCATGTGAGACTATATTTGGTGAGAAAGGGAAGAGGGGAATGTATTTGGGGGATACAGCGGATTTGTAAAGAGGACAAACCCCTCCTTGATGAACAAATGAAACAAGCTAATTAGTTAAAGAGAACAGGTTAATTTGGACATCCTCTTAAACTTTTATAAATCTACTCTCCTTCCATTCCGCATAGAGATACCCACTTTATATTGAGTCTCTCATGACATGCAAAATATGACAAACAGGTTAGAAAAATTATAACATAAACAAGGCTTAAAAATAGAATTGTTAAAACAAGTGGATTTTCATATATGTGAATAAAAGATTACCAGGAGTGTTACTGTACAACTACCTTTTTGTTTTAGCGTGTTGTGATTCCCCGAGAGATTTTGGCAGCGCTTCCGCGCTCCCGTTTGATTTCTCAAAATGGGCTTGAAAAGGACCTCCTCTCTTTGGGTTGAAAAGGATTGAAGGTGAGGAAGGAAGGTGTAGTATAAGGGTATTTTGGGGATATTTTTGGGCTAGTGGGATTTTGGCAGAGCTTGGGCAAGGTTTGGACGAGGAAATGACAAGGAGGGAGAGCAGGGAGGCTAAGGGGGAAGCCTTGTTCGAATGGGAGGGGGGGGGCTGGCCTCTCTATTTATAGGCAAAAATGTCGTGCCCGTATTTGAAGTACGGGCATGCCTTGCCCGTACTTCAAGTACGGGTGTGCCTTGCCCGTAATTCAAATACGGGCAACAAACGCACATTTCCAAATCTCGCAAAATCGGTCTTACGGGACGCCTGTCCCGCCGTACAGCGACACGCGTCCCCTTCTAGAAGCTTGCCTGTATTTGAAATACGGGCATGTCTCGCCCGTACTTCAAATACGGGCACGCACGTTTTTAAAATGCTGGATTTCAAATGCTTTATTAAATTTGATTTATTTAAAGATTTTTATCCGATTTTTTGATTATTATATTATAAAAACGAAATTCTTTTATTAAAATATTATTAAAAAATAAAGATATTTCTATTAAATGATTATTTTATTTATTTAATTCATTTATTCTGCTTTTTGCTGCTGTTTTGCCGTATAGGCAGCTTTCTTGAAACTTCAACTGTCCATAACTTTTCCGTTCGATGTCCGATTTTAGCAAATTTGGTGTTGTTGGAATCGGCTCGGAATCACCTATCCACTGGGATCAAGTTTGGCAGCTGAATTGGGGTCGAGCAAAAAGTCAACTTTTCGCTCCCCAAAAGTTTGACCAACTCATAACTTCCTCATCCGGATTCCGATTCCAGCAAACTCAATTGCGTTAGAACCGTGTCGAAATGCTTTTTTCAATGAGACGAAGTTTGATGACCAAATTCGCTCGAATCAAAAGGTCAATTTTTTTACCCCCTCAGGGTTTGACTTTTCATTTTTCTTCATTTTAGGGGTGCAAAAATCAGGTGTCTACACCAATGAAATATAATGATGTAATAAAGGATATGTATAAAAGCCTTAACTAATATTAAAACTGTGCTGTGAGACAACTGTTTTTCCGATTAAGATAGGTTTGCATGCATCAAGGGTCAACTATTAGCCCTTATCTTTTCGCTTTAGTTATGGATGAGTTGACAAATCATATTCAAGATAAGGTGCCTTGTTGTATATTATTGGCAAATGATATAGTATTGTTGGGTTTAACTAGATAAGAAGTAAATATTAAGCTAAAATTGTAGAGAAATACCTTAGAATCAAAGGGTTTTAAATAAGTTGTCCAAAGACTGAATACATGAAATGCCCTTTTAATACAAATAGTAATTGTGCGCACCTAAAATCAATCGCACAATGAGGCGCATGCAAAGACGCGTGCCTCGGGATATTCGGAGTCGCCATTGCCTGAGAGATGCAGGCAGACACAAGGGTGCCTATTTGGGCCTAATTTTTCTGGTCTGTAGCTTATTAGAGATTCGGGTAAGTTCTCGGTTACGTTCGAAGACACCCCGGCCCGCCCCGTTGGTTCGACGGGTCCCTCCGGTTTCCCTGGTTTTGAGTCAACTATCTCACCCTTTCCTAATCCAGCATGTATCTAGTTTGGTCTGGTGGGGTCCTCTGAAGGTGTGGGCCCCTTTTTATTTTGATTTTGTCTTTTTATCTCTTTTTGGTTAAGTTGGTCGGATACGGGCCCCGTTAGAAGACCCATTGGAACGCTAAGTTGGGCTTGAGCCCATGGCCCAGTAGGGTTATTGGATAACCCTTATTGGATTTGGTCATTTTGATTGAATGGTTTATTAAACATGCAAGTTAATTAAAAGTGTTAAGACTTTTAGAGCCCAGTGGGCTTGGTCTTGGCCCATGGGCAGTTAATCAAGTGGCCTTTAGCCCATTTACAGAAAACAGGCTTTGTTTGGACCGAATTGGATATGGGCCCCATTGGAGGGCCCACAAAGCCTTGGTGGGCCTAGATGGGCCCCATGGCTCAAAACGGGCTTGGGTTGACCCCAGAAGCCCAATGGGTTTAGATTATGTCAAAACAGGTCGGATTGGGTCCAACCGGGTCTAAGAAATTAATTTTTAAATTTATTACGAAAATAAACCGCACATACAATGCGGTCTAGGCTGAACCGCAGACTGAATGCGGTTCGGCCCAGTTTTAAAAAAACGGCCGCGACGCTGACCGGATCCTGCTTATTTGCGTCTTGGGGATGCCCGCCTATGAGACATGGAAAAAATCAAACTCTTGACTTTCCTATCATCACACGAGATTCGTAAAAGGGAAGAGTCGCCACAATTCAAATTTTAGGTGTGAATGGACACCAAAATCATCAAAATAAGCACAAAAGGCAAAACTAGAGTAAAAATAGCTCCACTTTTAAAATAAAAAATCTAGAAATTGGTAAGGGGATTAGATTATGAATAGGGGAAGGTGTTAGGCACCCCTATTCATCCATACAACGTGGTTGCCAAGTGTTATTCATGCTACAAAAATGCTTGCTAATAAAAAACAAAGTAAAAGGAAACAAAAGAATGTATGGCTTATTTCCATGTGAATGATCCAATTTATTCTGGATCCTTCTTTATGAAAACAGAAGCCATTTCTTAGGCTTCATGATTGATTGAAATCAAAAGAAAACACATTTAAAATGAAAACTTCAAAATCAGGCTTTAGAATCCTTGAAATCTAGGCATAAATAATAAAAAAAATCATTTTTACAAAAATATTGCAGAACTGAATCCGAGCAGCCCAAGACACAGATCTAGCCCATATTTTTCATTAAACAAAGAAATCAAACCAAATATACCCATGTTGATGAAGAACATTAAAAGGGGAGAGCTTAAACTGTAGGGTCTTCTCTCAAGAACCAAAAATAACTTTGAAACCACTCCATGATACAAAACTGAATCTGAACAATCCAGGGCATAGATCTAGCCCATATTTTTCATTAAATCAAAGAAATCAAACCAAATATCTCCACGTTGATGAAGAACATCAAAAGGGGAGAACTTAGATCGTAGGGTCTTCTCTCAAAAACCAAAAATGACTCCGAAACCACTCCATGATAGCCTAGAGATTACTGGAAGGCTTTTGATCTCAAATCTACCATATGGACAATGGCGGATCCAAGATCTTAGCCCAAATGACTAAAAAACATCAAAAAGCATTAAAAAAAAGGAGAAAATAAGGTGAAAATTGAAGTATATGAGGAAAATGAAATCTAATGCTATGAGTAGCATAGATCTATTGCATTCCTCCCTATTTCATCAATAAATCATTACACAACCTAAACAAAACATTAAAACTATGCATTTCTGCGATTATCACATATGGGGGTCTGCCCTACGGATCCACCTGTCTCCCTTTCCCCTAGCTCTCTCTTCACGTTTTACAGCTAGAGAATAGTCTTGAAGTACTTGGAAGCAGGTTTAGTTAATAAACACACTCAAGGGCCTTATTCTACAAAAGGGGTAGGAGGCAGAATAATTCTAGAAATTAAAACTAGAAAAGAATAGGGTTCATGGCTTACCTGGAGTTCTGAAAGCAATGAAGCAGAGGTTCCCTTCTGGAGTTCTGAAAGCAGTGAGGCAGGGATTCCCTTCTTCACTTGGAGCTCTTCAATCTCCAACTTCTGGCCATTTGCTTGAGGAGAGGCCTCCTATTTATAGGCAAAGGCTAGGGCAAGGGGTGCCCTAATGGTAGACACCAAAATGTGTCTAGAATCCTCAAACTGAAACCCTAAGGCTATTTTCGAGAATTTCCACTCTTAGAGAGAGGTAAAACAGTAAAAAAGTGAAAACTCTTGGAATTTTCAAAGTTTGCAGCAAAACATTAGTATTCGGTAACTCAGGTCGGACACAAACAAAAACCTTTGTATCCGACATTATCTATCGGATACAAACAAAATAATTTGTTTCTGACAATTAATGTCGGATACACAGGGAAAAGCTTTTATCAGAATTTTAATTTCAGATACAAAGAAAAATGACTCTCTGCACAGTTTTTGCATGGCACTGACCCTTACCTGCATAGGCAATACTTATTTACATGTAATATCATTTAAGTAAATGTCCTCGTATTTTTTAATCTCCATTTTCTTAAGATATTACATGTAAATAAGCAAACACCCCCCTCCCCAATTTGAATCTATTAAAAATAGTTCAAGACCCAAATTCCAAGTGAATAAAAAGTCAACTTTCCAGTTCAAGGCTAAATTCCGGTTTTTCAGGTTTGGTAAAAAGGTTCAACATGTTAATAACAAGCTATTCGTCAAGATTTAAAATCTCAAAAAATTCATTTATGCAATAACATTGCTAAAAACCTGATTACCAGGAAAAATTATCTTGAAATCTTGCTTTAAAAAATATTTCATTTTCTGGGGTCAAAAGTCAACAAAATTTAACCGGAAAAAGTTTGACTTTGCACAAAAGATTGAATTCGGGCATTTTCCTTTGTGGTTTGGGATTCAAATGGGTTAAGGACCTCAAACCCCATGCTAAGTGTGCACATGTGAAATCGCACGGCGGGGCGCACGTGGATTCGTGCGTGTGCCTCCGGATGGGTAAAATGGGAAATTGGAGTCGCCACCGCCTGATGGGGTGCAAGCGGACATCTGGGTGCCTAAGTTTGCTTAATCTAATGGTCTGCGGCTTGAGATTCTAAGTAAGTTCTCAGTTGCGGTCTGGGGAAGTCCGTAGACACCCAGTCCACCTCGTCGGATGACGGGTCCCATAGGTTTTCTTAGTTTGAGTCAATTTTGGTTATCTCACCCGATTCCTATTTCAACATGCACAGTTTGGTTAAGTCTTGTGGGACCGCCAAAGTGGTGTGGGTCCCTTTACTTGATTTTATCTTCTTAGCTTAAAGTTATCTGAGTCTGATTGGGCGGGCCCCGTTGGAAGGCCTATGGGCTCCTTGATGGGCTTGGTTAAGCCCCCATGCCCCCTGATGGGCCTTGGTTCAATGAGTTGATTTTACTTTAAATTTCAAGTTGAAAATTAAGTGATTTGCATGCAAAGGTGGGCCGGATTTTTTTTGTGGGCCCGGGGATAGGCCCACAATGGTAGTCAAATGATTTTAATTATTCTTGATTAAATTTTCCAATTTGGGCTAGGAATGGGCTTGGGGCCCATAGCCTAGGCTTGGGCTTGGTTCAATGGGCTTGAAAGCCCAAGACTTTCTGGGTTAGGGTGTTAGACCCTGCCCTTGCTTGGTTCAATGGGCTTAGCGGGCCTGATAGGCCCGTACCCTCAGTCACGGCCAAACCACCCATCCTAAGCAAACATGATCCAATTCGGGCTTTAGATGGGCCTCAAATGGTGTGGCCCACTTAATTAATTCAATTATCTTATTTAACACAAAGTGAGTTGTTTGGGCTAGGTGGGCCCCGTTGGAAGGCCCACAGTGAATCAAGCTGGACTCGAGCAATCCAAGGCCCACAGTGGGTTTCCGGTTGACCCAGAAACCCTGCTAGTTCACTCGATTCGGCTTAAACAATACAACCAATCAGCAACATTCAAAAAATCAGGTTTTCATCAAATTTTTAAAGTAACCGAAAATTGATTTCGGTCAAACACCTATTTCGGTTATACTGTAACCAAAAATTGATTTCGGTTAAGCCAGAAAACACTCTTAACCGATCTGAGTTTTTGGTTAACTTGCAGAAAACCACTTTTCCACTTTTTCTACAGAAAATATATCCATGGTGCTTGTGTGCATGTATGAGGCCTACGTGGGCCCCTGTGTGGCCCCACAATGGTATAAAAACCCGAAGATTGGCCTTGCTTGGCCACCAGCTAGTCAACCATACACCCAAATAGCATTATCTACAACCAAGTAACTCAAGGACAAAGCAAACACAACTCCCTACATGCTTAAACTTAGTGGAGGAAGGTGCCCATGCTCATGCCTTCATGCCAAAAGCAATGAAGTTGAAGAGGGAATCTAACATGCCTTATTTGAACCAAACATGCATGTGCTCATGTGCATATGTGGAAAGAGAAGAGGACAACTTGAAAAACAAGACAAACAGCAGGTGAGGTATGGAGATCATGATATGTGGGTGGGATGAAGCATGCTATTCATGTACACAAGCAAAAATCCTAATGCTAGGCAAACCCTATTTCATGATAAAACAAACACAACGATACCAAGCATGACACTTAAGCTAACATGGAAAAATAAAGAAGGGATTCGGGGGGTTTAATGGGGTACAAAAGATTTAAAGGGGGAGAGGAGAACATGCTCTCCTTATACTTTATTCAACATGTGAGTGCACGGGGTGGAGATGCGGACATGGCCTAACTGAACCAAACTCTCGTGTCCTCTCGTGAAGCCCATCCCTCTCTCCTTACCACGAGAGCTCTACTATTAGGAGGGGAGCATCAAATGAAGAAGAAAAGGAGATCCAACATACTAAACTCAATGAAAATAACATACAAGAGGTGAAGAATATTACAATATGCTCACAATGCTCTTATTCTCATATATGTCGAATGAAATTACCAAGGAAACTTACCTTGAGGGCTTAAAGACCATTAAGTGATGAGTTGAACTTCCTTCAAGGCTAGGACAGCACCTAACCACCTCTCCTTGAGCTCCACCAAGTCCTCCAAGGCCTCCTCCAAGTGTTTAAGGATCAAGGAGATGGGAAGAGAAGAGGTTTGAAGTGGTTAGGATATGGTTTAGGGCTTTAAGATGTAGAAAGAAAGGGTGGAAGAGGGGTTCGGACAAGGCTGGGAGAGAGGGCAGAGCAAAAAGTCTCCAACCCCCGAAAATGAGCTTCTGAGCAGCTTTTATCGACAAAAATTGAATAACCGGAATTTAATTCCGGTTATGAAGAAAATATAGTATAACCAAAATTTAATTTCGATTATACTATAAATCATGTGTAACCGAAATTTAATTTTGGTTGCCTTTGCACTTGATTAGCAATTAATTTCTGTCAGGTACGGAATCAGAGAATCTGTCGGGTGATTTATGATTTCACTTTATGAATCGGAATTGAATTTCAGTTATTCTGCCAATATTTTTGATATTTACAGATTGTCCCACGGATTTGACCGATTTGACACTGAGATATTCGCAGATTGCCCCATTCGCAATTTTGGATTAAACTCTGAGATATTTTGCAGATTTTGGATATTTACGGATTGCCCCTTGAGATATTTTCCTGCGTTTCTCGCCACGTGTGCAGTTTTCGGCATTGCTGCCCGGAAACTTCAACAGCTCATATCTTCCTTATCTGGACTCTGATTCTAGCAAACTTAGTTGCGTTAGAACCGTATCGGAGTCTTCTATCCATTGGGATAGGATTAAGTAGCTGATTCGGGGTTTAGCAGAAAGTCAATTTCTGCTCCCCCTCAAGTTTGACCGGCCTGTAAATCCTTCATCCGGGCTCCGATTCCAGCAAACTCAGTTGCGTTGGAACCGTGTCGAGATTCTCTATCCATTGAGATAAAGCAAGGTAGCTGATTATTACTTAATCAAAAAGTCAACTTTTTAATCCCCTCGGGGTTTGACTTTTGAACTAGGGTTTGCATTTCCGGCACTTCTGGGGGTGCAAAAATGAGGTGTTGACACTAAGAATTGAAAATTCTCATAAAATATTTCTCTCCTTCGAGATTTATAAAAAATCGTGCAATTTTGGGGTGTCTACATCGCCGGACCATGCGTCTTAGTGATGGAAGTGCTCTCATTTAGCTTCCAACGATTTGTTTCTTGGTGTTCCTCATCCAGTAATGAGAAGCAAAGGAAACCTTTCTCTTTCCCTTCCATAGTATTGGAATAGTGTTCTCGAGAACTTGACCAAGGTCCAGCTAACCAGTGCATGCACATGTCCCTCCATACGATTCTGCTTCTTATTTGCGCTAACACAAAGGAGTGTGTGTGTGCATATGAAGTTGTCCTATATGCTTCAAGGATGATTCAATCAACCTGCTCTATGTCTTGGCAAGATGATTGAGGAGGTGTGGAGCCTAAAACGTGGACATACACATACAGGGTATTAACACCCAAGATTTGGCCGAAAGAAGGGAAAGAGGGGTGGGAGATTAAGGGATACAATGGATCATTGAAATAGGACACACCCGTCCCTTAAAATGAAATGATCAAGCTAGCATAAAAGGGGTTAGTACGAAAATATTAAAATGAGCCCCTTTACTCTACGTGAAACCTCCCTCCTCCCATTATTCCGTATACAGAAACTCTCCTCCAAGGGAGTCTCGTTTGCATGCACAAAGAGAGCAAACATGTTAGAAAAATACAGCAAGAACAAGTTCGAAAAAGGGAACTTAAGACGAAAGTTGTCAGAATGGTCTGATTTTCATATATGTTAAATATAAAGTGGTGGGGAAGCTCACCTTGCTATTACCTTCTTGTTTTAAGGTGTTGTAGTTCTCTTGTTGATGTGGATAGCACTTCTGCTCCTCCTTGGCTTCGAAAAAGACCTCCTCTTCGTCTTCAGGTGATCAGAAGAAGGGAAAAGGGGTGAAGAAGGGAACTTGAAATGTAAAATGGGAATTAAGGGGGTTTGGATGATCAAGAAGAGGTTCAAAGGGGTTGGCAAGTTGCTGGAGAGGCAGGGGGCGACAAGGCTCAAGGGGCCTTGCAAACAATGGCTGCTAGGGCCTATTTATATGCAAAAATGTCCGGAACTGCACTTGAAGTGCGGTTGGCATTTAAAAAATGCGTATCTGCGCGAATCTGCCAGCTGTCGCCAGCTGGCGATGTGAATCCGCATTTTAAGTGCGGTTTAGGCCAAACCACACTTCAAATGTGGTCACGCACGTTTTTTAAATGCTGGATTTGAAATCATTTATCCAATTTGACTTTGAGTTCAGATTTTGTTCGATTTCTTTGGATATTTTGATTATTTTAATCCAGATATTTTCTATGAAATAATTATTTAATTTCCAATATTTATTTGCAGAAACTTTTTCTGCTTTTCTGTCACGTAGGCAGTTTTCATGAAACTTTGATCGGCCATAACTTTCTCATCCGATGTCCGATCTTAGCAAACTTAGTAGCACTGGAATCAGTTCGGAATTCTCCATCCACTGAGCTAAAGTTTGGTGACAAATTCAGGCTTTTTAGTAGAAGTGCAAAACTCTTCTCCGGAAAACAGTTTTGCTCACATCTTGCTCTCCGGGACCCCGATTCTAGCAAATTTAGTTGCGTTGGAATCGAGCCGAGATCCTCTATCCAACGGGATCAAGCTAGGTAGCTGAATTGGGCTTGAGCAAAAAGTCAATTTCTGCTCCTCCCCAGGTTTGACATGCTCATAATTCTTCATCCGGACTTCGATTTGTGCAAACTTGGTTGTGTTGGAATCATGTCGGAATTCTCTTTTCAATGAGAGGAAGTTTGATGGTTAATTTTCAGTGGATCAAAAAGTCAACTTTTTGACCCCCTCGGGGTTTGACTTTTCAATTTAAATCTTTATTTTCTGCATTTTTGGGGGTGCAAAATTCAGGTGTCTACAGTAATATAGCCAATGAAGCTATTAGAATTGACAATAGGATATCCCTTTAGGTAATAAGTTCTAATATATGATACAAAAAGATGGAGAATTGATGAAGGTGTTGCATATAGGATTAGAGCTAGCTAGTTGGCTTAAGTGGAGGGTGCTTATAGGGTTTTGTGTGATAAAGTGTGTTCCAATTAAGTTAAAGGGTAAATCTTATAAGACGGCAATTAAACTAGGTATGTTGTATGGTGCAAAATGTTGGACGGCAAAGAATCAATGTGTTTAGAAGATGCGTATTACCAAGATGAGGATGCTAAGATAGACTTGTGACAAAACTAAGAAAGTTAAAATAAGAAATGAAGACATTTGAAAGTAGTTGGGCATAGCATGCATTAGGGATAAAATGGAAGAAAGTAGATTAATGTTGTTTGTTCACGAAAGCGGGCTTGGAGGGCCCAAGCGAGCTAGAGGAAGACCTAAAAAGACATGGATGGATTTACAAAAACATAAATTAATTGAAGATAAGATTTTTGACAGAGCGGGATGGAGAGACAAGGTTCGTGTTGTCGATCCCACTTTGGTGGGGACTAGCTTATGATGATGATGATGATGATGATGATGACGATTATTGTTATTTGAAATTAAGGAAATATATCATACCATTTTAATAATGATGATAGTTTTTAGATAATTTGCGTAGCAACACAAGTCGAAATACTTGAAATCTCCACTTCAAAATGTTCATATTACGCAATGGAAATAGTAATCACTTTTTAATTGCACCAAGAAAATTTTGGATGTTAAGAATTAAATATGGTATAAAATAAATCAATATCCCTAAACGAGCAAGATGCCCTAAAGAGCTCTCTGATTATCCTATCATACTTAGATGAAGATCTCGCATTAAAAAGATATGAAGGTCTATCAAGCATTCGTTTAGATTCTTCATTTATAATGATTGAAAAATATCATTATTCATATGTTACACACCATATCAAAGCTTTCTCATTATGTCAATGTATATTATTAAAAGAGTAGTTGTTTTCTAATTTTTAAAGAAATATATGTGTGACGTATGTTATGCACTTGGGGTTTAGATTTATAGAGATCACTAACTTTTTTATTTCGTATTAAAAGTTTATAGAAAGAAGGTAATTGGGTATTTTAGAATATACACTTCTAAACCTATTGCTGCCCTTTTTATGAATCATACTATATTACATTTTAGTCTTTACCTTAGCAATATAGGGCATATGCTTCATGCTTCCAATGCTAGTACTATTTATAGTCTTAGAATAGATTTTTTGAATTGATGCTACTAATGTTGATAGTCTCATATACATCATGTTGTGTACTTGAATGATTTTTTTTTTTTACAGTCAAAATGGTCAACCATTAAAAAAGTGACTTAATACAAGTCCATTAGAATGCAATGACAAATATTCTTTGATGGTTGAGAAAATAGATTATATGTTATTCTTTCAAGAAGCAGATTTATTGTTAGAAGCTTACTCTAAGGAAAGTTGGGTTAGTTGTAAAGATGAGCAACAATCAAATCTCCATATATGTTCTTCCTAAGTGATTGATTCACTAAAGGAGTAACAGGTTTGATTATCTTTTTCTTTAGGGCTTTAGGAGAGCTTCTAGATTCTTCCTCGGGGCTAAAAACCGTCATAATGTATGCAATTGGGAGATGCTACCACTTGGAATACTTGTGGAAAAGAAAAGAGAAGATAAGAATTAGATGGTAAGGTTTAAAATTGGGGAATTACAAACCAACGAGCTTGTTTGGGTGGTTTTGGCTTTTGAGAGAAACTTGCTTTTATTCTCACTTATATTTCTTGTGCAATGGAGCGATACTATCATGTAACATACATCTATTTTTGGGTAGAGTGCTTTTGGAAAATTGGCATTTAAGCACGCACGTCTATTCAATCAATCTCTGTAGAGAAATCTTGACATTAGAACGTTGATGCACCAATTCTTGAATAATTGGAAACCGAACCAAAGTTAGGATTTGTTTGACATGGATAATTAGAATTATAGTTGGAATTGAGATTGTTTTGAAGAATTATAAATTCAGTGTTTGGTGGGGATAAAGAATTGAAATTAAGAATCCCTTATTCAATTCCTTATAATTCGGTTTTAGACTTATGCTATGTTTGAAATTCTATATTTCAACAGAAAAGAAAAGAATCAAAGAAGAAAAGGGAAAAGAAAAGAAAAAAGAAGAAGAACATAATGGTTTTCATTTCTTTTTTAGTTTATCCAATGACAAATATGAGGAAAAGAAAAATATATTTCAATAAGACGGTGGTGAGTGGTATAAAACCATAGAGAACGATCAACACCAAACTCGACATACTTTTTACAAAATATATAAAAATTGGGAGTTACCATTATCTATTGAGCCAAAATGTAGATGATCACCAAAACACATTACAAACACAAATATATGGATAAACACTAATCAAATAAAAGATTCAAAGGTAAGGGGGGTCTGGTTATGAAAGATGTGTTAGGCATCCTTATGCATCCATCAATGGATGGTTGCTTATTTTCATCATTTTAAGATTTCTTGCATGAAAATAAGAATTTAAAATAAAATATATGAAATCTAATCAAAGAACATCTTATAGATCGCAAAATCTTTGTTTTGATGGATTATTCAAATTTATTTAATTTACAAAACAAACAAGTAACTTTTAGACGAAGTTAGAAGCTCGACAGTTGTTTTCCTATCGACTTCCCACACTTTGACCAAACGTGTATGAGAAAAGGCTCCATTAAAAATACAAAGTTTGGAAGGTATAAACTAGAGAGACACAGCTTTCAAATGTATCTTGTCTCACTCAACAAATTCATCCATTCAAAGGTTTTGTACTCTTTGCAAGTTCACTTTCAAAACAGTTTAAATAAAACAATGAAAGCTCCAATAAAAAAGTTCTAACTATTATAAAATCAAATATATGATATGCAATGAGCGTGTGCATCTATGAAAACCATATGAATAATCAAAATCCATGAGAATGTGGAGAAAACTCTTGGAATGAATATTAAATTGGCCTAAGGAAGCCATTGCCTCTCCACTTTCAATGAAATAAAAATATATGCAACAAAATTGATTGGAACGTAATCAATTATATTGTGATCTATGATTAGATCTAAAGATAATAAGAATATAGTGAAGACTTTAGGTACGATGCCGTTGAATTGGCCCAAATCAACCTTTGCCATCCCATTTTGAAGAAAATCAGCATATTAACAAGCCAAAACACAATCAAATAAAATTACAACTATTTTGTTTCTACATCTAAGTGTCATTTCCTTGATCATTTCTTCTATCTTTCTTCTTCACATTTTATGGCTAGAGAGAATACCTAAGATACTTAGATCAGGATAGCTTTTCAATCATAAGCTGGCTCTATTCTAGAGAAGGGATAAAAGAAGATATTTACTAAAATTAAAGAGAGATTAATGAAAATTAAAAGGTGTTTACTGGTGGGAGAGTTCTCTTCTTTCGTACTTTCAAGGCTTAAATCCTCTATAGGGGCTAGCTTTCTTCCTTTATGAGCTTTAATCCTCAACTAGCAATTGCCATCCCTAAAACCAACACCTTGCTCCCTCCAGCCTTCCTAGTTTTTTCATGTCAATAGTGATGGCTCAGAACATGAACTCACAACTTGTTTCGGTTTGGGTTAGCCGACATGGATGGTCCGAGACTCAAGAGTCGGATCTACCCGATCATGCACCGGGTCTAAACTAACGCGACTCACCAATTAGAGTTTAGAAGAATTTTCCTTTTTTCTTATTAAAAAAATTACAAAAAACATTTATTTATTTTTGTGCTCAAATAAATATCATAAGGGTGTTTTCGTAAATTTAATCCACAACGTCGAGCAAGCCATGGGAATTGTTCAGTGACGCTGCTTTTTTGTCATCTGTTCGTCTCGCGATCACCAACCGCCGCACCTCCTTATTTCTCCCTTTTTCTGATTCGCATTCTTCTTGAAAACTTCTTCTCGCTTGAAGAATTCTCAGGTTAGGGTTTGCTTCCGCATTTGCATTGGCTCCTGTCGCGTTCTCCATTCCGTTCTAGCTAGGGTTAGGGCGCTTGCCCTAATTTCGCTCTCCAGAATGGGAGGAAGAACAGTGCTTTCTGACGATGAAGGTAAGGAAGTCTGAATTCAGTTCCCGATTTCGCTTCACTGGTTCGTGAATTGTCTCCGATTTCTCTCGTATTGTTTCCTTCATTTTGCTCTGATTCTGTCTTGCTGTGGATTCGCGATTTGCAGAAGAGGTCGAGGTGGAGGAAGATGAAAGAGAAGTTGGTGATGCGGATGCCGTCGACGTCGACCAAAGGGGCGGCGGCGAAGACGACGAAGATGAAGAGGATGGTAAGAGCTTCTATTTGGTTTAACTTGCCTTTTGAATTTGGAAGTTTGCATTCTTTTGTTGCCGGAGGCCGAAGAGATACGGGTGCTTCTAGGTTTTTAGTCGTGTATAGTTTTGTTTTCTTTGTTGTGGGTTGTGGTTGAATTCTTGCCCTCATTTGGCTGAACAGAGGAGGGGCAGGATGAGTACGAAAAGGATGGGTTTATAGTAGACGATGTAGATGAAGAAGAAGAACAGGAAGAGGAGGAGGAGAGGGAACACAGCGATGACGAGGAGAGGCAAAAGAAAAAGAAGAGAAAGAAGAGGTAAAATTGATCTTTTCATTAGCGGAGTTCAACCGTTTCCTTGCCCATTGCATTTACTCTTGAAATCTTTGATTTGTAATGGTAGTTCATGAATCACTTCAGGGAAACAGAGAAGAATTATGTTCTGGATGAAGACGACTACGAGTTGTTGCAGGACAACAATATCACAGGATTCCATCGCCCTAAACCTGTGAGTTTTCATTACTTTGTACCGTTCTCAGAGTGACCATTTTGGCACATCCCTTGTGGAGTTGGCTTTCTTGTTTGTGCTTAAATTTTGAGATTTAAGGCTTGAAATTGCCAGGGTAGCAAGAAGTTTAAGCGACTTAAAAAAGCTGGTAGGGACTCCGAGCAGGATGATCTTCATGGTTTTTCTGATGGGGAAGAACTCGATAAAACTGGGCGGAGTGGACGTACTGCTGAGGAGAAACTAAAGCGCAGCTTATTTGGTGATGATGAAGGTAGACACCTGGACTTGTACTTGAGTTCTTATACCTCATGTTTTGATTTCTTATCATGGCTGTCCTTATAATTTTTACAGGAGCACGCCTTGAGGATATTGCCGAAGAGGAAGAACAACCGGAGGAAGTGGATGATGTGGATATTGGTGAAGAGGATGAAATGGCAGACTTTATTGTTGATGAAGAAGAAGTTGATGAGCATGGAGCTCCTGTGAGGTATATTTTGCGCTTGTAGAGCCCTTGCTTAATTTTTGATGATAGATATCCTTTGGATAATATTTAAATGAATCTCTCTCTGCTGGTTGATTCACTTAAAGGAGGAAGAAGCTAAACAGAAAGAAGTCAAGGCAGGCACCTGGTGTTTCATCATCTGCACTGCAAGAAGCTCATGACATATTTGGTGATGTTGAGGAGTTGCTGATGCTTAGGAAGCAAGGCTTGGCAAAGACTAGTAGGTTTGATGACTCTGGTGAATGGAGAGAGAAGAGGCTTGAAGATGAATTTGAACCATTCATTCTTACGGAGAAGTATATGACTGAGAAGGATGACCAGATACGAGAGATTGATGTTCCTGAAAGGATACAGGTTGTATTATAAGCTTCTGTTTGAAAATGTCTCCTGGGTCCTGGATTTCAACAATGGTCTCCTATTGTTTATACTTCTCCCATCATTTTTCCCTATTCTTTTTTTCTAGATATCCGAGGAAAGCACGGGGCCTGCTCCAACTGATGAAATGAGTATAGAAGATGAGACAAACTGGATATACAACCAAATGGCTACAATACCATTGTTTGGCAAGAAGAGAGCCATGGAGCCTGACAATGAAGGAGGAGATCTGCCCGAAGAAATTGACAGGGGAGACATTTCAAGGTTCTTGGAGCTTCTGCATGTACAAAAGCTTGATGTAAGTAGTTGCCATGATTGTGTTCCTAAAATCCCTCTCTATTTGTTTTAGGTTTTGAAATTTACATTCATATGCTCATCGTTTGGTCTTCTACGTTGTAGATTCCTTTCATTGCAATGTACCGCAAGGAGGAATGCCTGAGCCTGTTAAGAGATCCAGAGCAAGATGATGTTGTGAATGGAGACAGGGATGAAAAGCCTTCCTTAAAGTGGCATAAGGTTATCATTGAATGGAGCATGCATGCGTTTAGATAGAATTATTTGAATGCAGTGATAGTGGCTTCTAACACTTCTGTACAGGTACTTTGGGCCATCCATGACTTGGACAAGAAATGGCTTCTTCTTCAAAAGAGAAAGAGTGCTCTTCAGTTGTACTATAATAAGCGTTTTGAAGAAGAATCTCGAAGAGTTTATGATGTAACAAGGCTTACTTTGAATCAGCAGCTTTTTGACTCGATTATGGAGTCCCTCAAGACTGCAGAATCAGATCGAGAGGTTGATGATGTAGACTCAAAGTTCAACTTGCATTTCCCTCCGGGTGAGATTGGTGTGGATGAAGGACAATTCAAGAGGCCAAAGAGGAAATCACAGTACAGCATCTGCAGTAAGGCTGGACTATGGGAGGTTGCAAGCAAGTTTGGGTATAGTTCTGAGCAATTTGGGTTGTATTTAATTCTTGCAAGGATGGTAAGTGTACTTTTTACCTGCAATATTAGTTCTATGTTGTGGAAGACATGTAAGCTTTGTGGTCACTTGTTTGTAGAGGGACGAATTGGAGGATGCCAAGGAAACTCCAGAGGAAATAGCTTCTAATTTTACTTGTGCAATGTTTGAAACTCCACAAGCCGTGCTGAAAGGTGCTAGGCACATGGTATGTGTGTGTAGTATATTGTTCATAGATGATTATACGATTTTAATGGTCTTCATTGAAAGAGCCTGTTATGTGTTTTTTTCAATTTTTTTTCAATTTTTTTTCCTTGTGTTGTTCAGGCAGCTGTTGAGATCAGCTGTGAGCCATGTGTCAGGAAACATGTGCGTAGTATCTTCATGGAAAAAGCTGTAGTCACAACAAGTCCTACACCAAATGGAAATGTTGCTATAGATTCCTTTCATCAGTTTGCAGGAGTTAAATGGATACATGAAAAACCACTTAATACATTTGAGGATGCACAGTGGCTTCTGATCCAGAAGGCAGAAGAAGAGAAACTCCTTCAAGTTACTATAAAATTGCCTGAGCATATTCTGAATGATGTAGTTGATGAAATAAATAATAATTATCTGAGTGATGGCGTTAGTAAATCAGCTCAACTGTGGAATGAGCAGCGGAAGCTAATTCTGCAAGATGCATTTTTTAATTTTATTTTTCCTTCCATGGAGAAGGAAGCACGATCTTCATTGACTGCGAGAGCTAAGAATTGGCTACTTATGGAATATGGGAAGAATTTATGGGATAAAGTTTCTGTTGCTCCATATCAGCGGAAGGAAAATGACATTAGCTCAGATGATGAAGCTGCATTAAGGGTCATGGCTTGTTGTTGGGGACCTGGAAAGCCAGCAACAACTTTTGTGATGTTAGATTCTTCAGGGGAAGTGCTTGATGTGTTGTATACAGGGTCCCTTAGCCTACGGTCTCAGAACATTAATGACCAGCAGCACAAGAAAAATGATCAGCAACGTGTCTTGAAGTTCATGACAGATCACCAGCCACATGTTGTTGTTCTTGGAGCTGTGAATTTGTCTTGTACACGGTTAAAAGATGACATATATGAGGTATGCACTCCAAAAATCATGTAACTTCAACGTCACTATAATTTTTTTTTTTTGGTTTTTTTCCCTCATTTATTGGCGAATATGCTTGAATTATTATTCATGTGAGATTATTAATGAGCATGCTGCATTTCGTTAGATCAGAGACCAGGCATTACTTTTTGAGATGAAAAAAAAGCTTTATGCTAAATTTGGGCCAAGGGGACTTTGATTTCTCTTACCAGGATTAGTTACCTGGTGAGATAGTTCTGTAATCTTTTTATCAGATTTTTACACAGGAAAATTTTAGTTAGTTTTTATTATTGCCATGCGGCATAAGTATTTATGGCTGAAACTTGTCATCTGAAGAGGTGTGATGTAATAGAACACTTGGAGGAGATGGCTGTTGCCAGTTTCTTGTTAAGGGTCATGCCACATGAGGATACGGAAGCTTGTGTGCCTCACCAGCCTATTATTGTTGGGCATTAATTATATCTTTCAATTCATATTGTTCTAATGAAAGCTTGTCCTGCGGTTATTTTGATTTCTATGTTTGGTGAACATGCGGGCATTTCCTTATTCTTTTTTTCTTCTTTATTTTTCTTTCCCAAAGAATTATGTTCTCTGATTCTACCAAGCATACCACTGGTTGTGCATGGAGTTGTCCTGTATTTAGAGGTTTTTATGCATTTCTTGTTTTAGATTTTCTTACCATGCTTCCAATATGTTCTACAATGTCTGTGCATTCTGTAGACAGCTTGTTACATAAGATTTTCATTTATGTCAAATATATAAATGTACCTGCAGAAGTGGCTGGATAACATTTCTATTACTTTTTTTTTTCTTGATAAGTAATGAATTTTGATTATTATCTAAAGGGAAGAAGTACAGCCCCACAAGAAGTGGAAAGCCTCAGAATTCCCCCCAAAAAAAAGATAAAGAAAAAACACAGCATAAACATTTCTACTACTTTTGTTTGGTACTGGCATTGAATCTTATATGGTCGAGATTTTCTTTTGTCCAATCAGATTATTTTCAAGATGGTGGAGGAACATCCTAGAGATGTTGGTCAAGAGATGGATGGAATAAGTGTTGTCTATGGGGATGAATCTCTGCCTCGTCTCTATGAGAATTCTCGTATTTCTTCTGATCAGCTACCTGGACAGCCTGGTAATATCACTTTTTCTTTATGGTCTTACAATCACTTATGTCTTATATTTGATTAATGTTCTGAAATGACAGGCATTGTCAAGCGTGCTGTTGCTCTGGGCCGTTACCTTCAAAATCCCTTGGCAATGGCTGCAACACTCTGTGGATCAGGGAGGGAGATACTGTCTTGGAAACTTAGTTCTTTGGAGAATTTTCTTAGTCCTGATGAGAAATATGGGATGGTTGAACAAGTGATGGTAGATGTTACCAACCAAGTAGGAGTTGACGTTAATTTGGCTGCGAGCCATGAATGGCTGTTTGCTCCTTTACAGTTTGTTTCTGGTCTTGGACCAAGGAAAGCAGCTTCTTTTCAGAGATCGCTGGTAAGAGCTGGGGCAGTTGACTGCCGGAAAGATTTGACCGCTCATGGACTTGGCAGGAAGGTTTTTATCAATTCTGTTGGTTTCTTACGTGTCCGTCGGAGTGGTCTGGCCGCTACTAGCAGCCAATTGATAGACTTATTGGATGATACAAGAATTCATCCGGAGTCATATCGTCTTGCAAAGGAAATGGCTAAGGTTGTCTATGAAGAAGAGGTCCAAGAAGATGCAAATGATGAGGATGTGCAGGAGATGGCAATAGAGCATGTTAGGGAACAACCAAACCTATTAAAATCTCTTCTTATTGATGAATATGCCGAAAGCCACAAAGGGGATAAGGGTGAAAATAAAAGAGAGACTTTATATGATATAAAGAGGGAATTGATAAATGGGTTCAAAGACTGGCGTAGACAATATGAAGAACCAAGTCAAGATGCGGAATTCTATATGATTTCTGGAGAAACTGAGGAAACCATTGCTGAAGGAAGAATTGTCCAGGCTACGGTTCGCAGGGTACAACCTAATAGGGCGACTTGTGTTCTAGAATCCGGTTTGACTGCCATGCTTTTTGAGGAATGTTATGAAGATAAAAATATGAGAGATAATAGTGCAAGAGATTTGACTGAGAAACTGAGGGAAGGCGAAATACTCACCTGCAAGATTATGACAATTCATAAGAACAGATACCAGGTGACTTTAAGTTGTAAGGAAAGTGACTTGAGGAGTAACAAATATCAGAATTTTCGAAACCGTGATCCTTACTACCAAGAAGATCATACAAGTTTGCACAGTGATCAGGAGAAGGTTCGCAAGGAGAAGGAGCTTGCTAAGAAGCATTTCAAGCCAAGGATGATTGTTCATCCCCGCTTTCAAAATATAACTGCTGATGAAGCAATGGAGGTGTGCCATTATTGATGCTAAAGTTTTCATATTTGCTATTCGTATTTGTGAGTACTTAGTTATTTGGAAAAATTCTGACGCATGCTTTCATTTGTAATATGCTAAACAGTTCCTTTCTGACAAAGAGGTGGGAGAGAGTATATTCCGTCCCAGTTCTAGAGGGCCATCATTTTTAACTTTAACTCTGAAGGTTTATGATGGAGTTTTTGCCCACAAAGACATTGTTGAAGGTGGAAAAGAACACAAAGACATTACAAGCTTGCTTCGTATAGGAAAAACATTAAAAATTGGGGATGATACTTTTGAGGATTTGGATGAGGTTGGTTCCCTTTTTACTACTGTGAATCCATCTGAGTCTCTATAAGCTTTTAGTTGATTTGAATCATTGAAATGTGACAAATAAGGGAATGACCCACCTTAATGCCACTCTGGACTGGTGATGGTAAACTAATACTAACAAGATCAAATATTCATTGAAAATCAATTTCAAGTCCTCTACATGGATCAGTGTTAGTCCAAGTTGGGATTGAACTTTTATGTTGGTTTAGTTGTTAGTTTTGTGTCAATGTCTTGTTGAATACCAAATCACAGTAATTTAAGAGGATCCAGATCCTTTACTGCTTTCATTGGCTTGTGTCTTTGATGGCTTTTATTTTGATTTCTTATGATTTAATGCTTTATGGTTTGTGATGCTCAAGTTCTCCACATTATGGAGATGGGATCCGTTTATCAATTTCAATATACGTGTGCATGCTTATATAATGGCTCAATTAACTTGGTTGATTATGTCACTCATCTATCTTGAGCATCGGCTTTGCATTTCATGTCTGTAAAATTACACAATACTCAAGGATTTAATGTCATGCTTGTTCGAGGAGATTAGTCAATATCTGGTTTGTAAAGAAATAATTGGAAGCTCTGTGTAAAAGTGTGAATGCATTTCATGATATCAGGGAATATGTTTATTGTTAAGTGGAAGTTTAATCTTTGAAACTAAATACATATCTTATAAACTAAGAATCAGCTTATTTCATTGTCCATCCAAAACGAAAATTGTAATAATCAGCATTTCATTTGATGATCTAGCCAAGGTGTAGATTTTAATATGAGAGGGAAGAAGTAAAAACCGATTATAAGAATAGCTGAGGTACTATAAAATAAAGGGTAGTTCATTTAAAATTTGGTTATGTGATTTTGGAACTATGCTACTACCTTTCCTGTCATGTAATCAAAATTTTTTTCCTTTTTTTTTAAATTCTTGTTGTTGACGGTGCTAGCCATTTTGGTTATTGGTGTCCCATCCTCCTTTCTTTATGGATAGTGCTGGTTATGTAATTCTATTGAAGAAGATGAAACAGACATCAGCAGATCCTTGTTTATGTTGTGATAGTATAAAGTTTCTGTTACATGTGACACGGGAGATATACTAAAACAACTTCTCTACTGCTTATGTAGGTTGTGGATCGATATGTTGACCCACTGGTAACTAACTTGAAAACCATGCTTGGTTATCGTAAGTTCAGGAGGGGCTCAAAAGCAGAAGTGGATGACCTTTTAAAAGCTGAGAAATCAGATTATCCAATGAGGATAGTTTATTGTTTTGGAATTTCTCATGAACATCCTGGAACTTTCATTTTATCTTATATACGGAGTACCAACCCCCACCATGAATATGTTGGTCTGTACCCAAAGGGATTCAAGTTTCGAAAGAAGTTATTTGAGGACATTGACCGGCTGGTAGCATATTTTCAGAGGCATATTGATGATCTCCATCATGATTCTGCCCCTTCTATTCGGTCAGTTGCAGCTATGGTACCAATGAAAAGCCCCGCAACAGGGGGTTCCTCAGGGGCATCTAGTGGTTGGGGTGTTTCAACAACCAGTAGCAATGACGGTAGCTGGAGAGGTCATTCAAATTCAGAAAGAGACAGATCTTCCACGCCAGGTTCAAGAATAGGTATGGCGTATGCTTGCAATTCAAAATCATGCATATGCATTAAAAAAAAAAAAGAAAAAAAAACACACCTGTTGCATTTTTTCTGTACCATACACCATTGTTTAGTTTGAATGCATGATATATGATAAATGTTGGTTTACCCCCAAACTAGTTCTGGTTTATATCTGAGATGGATTAGACTTGTTAAAACAAGAGAAAATTAAAAAGCCATATTAGTGACTTAATGCTGTTCTTGTTATAAATATTGCATACGCCACTAAGAAATGTGGTAATTCATTGGCTATTACACTCAAATGCATATTACATATGTTCTTTAGAATCTTTTCTTCTACCCCCTTTCTATTTGTAAGTAATAAAAATCTTGAGTCCAAAAAAGGAGCAATGCATACCACATTTATGATCTGGAAGCATTCAGGAGTGTGAACGTAGAATGGTGATGCATACAAAGTCAGTCTTATATGTCTGTTTGGTGCATTCTAATTTCAAATGACTACAGATCCATGTCCAGTGTTTCTTCAATCTTCATTCACCTTTTTAAGCAACTTTATTTGTATTTAAATTAATTGTATTTACATTCAAAAATTTCTACTGGATTGATGGATAATAATCTGAGCCTTGATAGCTTAGTACTTTCCACTGTTCATTTTCCATCAGTGTTCCATTTTTCTAACCTTTGCGCTATTTTGGACAGCATTTGAAGTTTCCATATCATGGCCTTGTAGAATACTTGAATTTTTGTATTTATATACCGATGATAGTTTTTTTGAGTTACATTAACTAATTGTAGTGGAGTGTTTACATTGTCAATCTATATGATCCAATCTATTGATAATCCTTTGGATAGGCCATGATGACATCCCCCAAATGCAAACATGCCTTCAACTTTTACAATGAAAAATGTCAGTTACTGAATTTTTCTTTTTTAATTTTTTTCCCAGAAGAAATTTGATAGAAGATGCTGCTTTTTGCCAGGTGGCAAAGTGTTTTGGCTTCTAATATTTTATATATATTTTGATCGGGTTTCTGTTTTGTTTTTTCAAGAAGACATTGCGTATAGGATACTATTTTTTTGGCATGTAGCAGAGGTATTTCTTGTTTGGAATGTGAGGAAGGAATCCATGGAAAAAGAGGTCAGTACATGTACACGAAAGGTTTACAGAGGGACAAAAGAAGGACTATGACCCTTTACAGGACTTCAAAGTTAACACACATCATGACTTCCTGTATCTCCAAACCTTTGCACGATTCTTTAGTAGAGGACCAAAATATTAGATATCTGATAGCTGAATGAATTACGTCTCTGAAAGAACGTAAATGATCCTTGAAAATCCTCTTATTCCTCTCTTTCCATGAAGGCCAAATAATTGCAGCTGGTGCCAAGCCCCATAGCACCTCCATAAGGAATATCCTTTTACTTTTACCCCAAGACACATGAACTTGAAGAAGCTCTTTAGGTTGCACCCAATGCTTGTCAAACTTTGATAGAAAAATGAACCATAATGCGCAAGCCACATTACTATGAATAAAGAGATGATTCACTGACTCCATTTGTGTTTTGCACATCACACATCTATTATGCAACTGCCATCCATGTTTCATGAGATTGTCTCTGGTTAAAATCTTCCCAAGCACTGCTGTCCACATGAAAAGCCTAACTTTAGAGGGAAGGGATGGTTGGCACATAATAATTGATAGGTTGAAAATGAGTTCCTTCTGATGAGAATGGCTGTAAAAACTGCTGAGAGAGAAAATCCCCTTATTTACACCATATCCATTTTCATAACGTCCATATTCAGATTTAGATGCTGTCCATTTGCACAACTCAAGAGCTGAGATAGAGTATCCAATTCTCAATAAAAAATGTTGCACCTAAATGGAGGTCCTAGCTCCAATTGTCAGTACCGTAGTGACCCAGCTCTGATATATAGGCTTGTTTAGATGTAGACATGCTATAGCGTTCTCCTTAAAAGGGACATCTACACGCTAAGTATCAATGTCTTATCTGGTTTCCTTTGCCATTATCATAACAAATCCCCAGTATGAGCATATATAACGATTGGCTGATATAATGCCATAGGCTGCAGCCTGCACTCCCTTTTACAAGAGATGGCATCCAATAATTCGGGTTGTAGTGATAACTTTAGTGACAAGCATATTATTCCATAGGCTTGCATCCTATGAAGTCTCAACCAAAACGCCAATACCGCTTATCCAAGAGTTTCCTATTTTTTTTTGATAAGTATCCAAGAGTTTCCTATTGAACAAACTTAGATGTTTGATATTAAATCCTACCTTTTCTTTTCCTCTACAAACCCTTTCCCTATTCACCAAATGATACTCATGAACCTCTCCCCAACCTTTCCAAAGGAAATCTCTTTGAATTTTCTTGAAGCGATTAGCTACAGAAGCCAGAATGAGCAAGGAAGAAAGAAGGTTTGGTAAATTAGACAAAAACTCTTGATAAGGTTCTGCTTACCTCCTTTCAACGAAAAATTGCTTTTCCATGAGGCCAATTTTCTATGCTTTCGAGTAATCACTGGATTCCAAACTGCTTTTGACTTAAAAGTAGCCCTGATAGAAATGCCAAGATATGCCATTGGAAGAGAGCCTAGACAACATCCCAACACATTATACAGTTCTGAAGCTTTGGTGCTATCTCCCACATTGAAAATCTCATTCTTTTGAAGATTAACCTTTGAGCTTGAAACAGCCTCAAAACAAGTGAGTAATGCTGTCAAGATAAGGATTTGAGAGGATGGGGTTTACAGAAGAGCATTGCATCATCCATAAAGAGTAGATGAATGATGGAAAGACTCCTGGATCCAAAGTTTACTCCATCTGTTAGTCCTTGGGTAGCTGCTCTATACTAATTGGTGAAAAGCTTCCATAACAGTAATGAATAGGATGGGATAAAGCGGATCCTCTTACCTCAATCCTCTAGATGATCCAAAAAACTGCTGCAATTCCATTAATGAGGATTGAGAAACAAGCCAAAAAGGTACATAAAGACATCCAGAGTCTCCATTTGATCCCAAGACCCATCTGCCAAAGCATATACATAAGAAACTTCCAGTTTACATGGTCATATATGCCTTTTCAAGGTCTGATTACACATTAGAATCTTCTCACTGGCCCTTTTGAATTGAGTTCAGGTACTCACTAGCAACCATGGCAGCATCTAAAAGTTACACATTAGCATCTTCTCACTGCCCCTTTCAAGGAGTTGCCTGTAGCTTAATGTCACCATGCTGTTACTACCTAAAGGCATGCTGTACATTGGCTGAATGTTCTGACAATAAGCTCTCCAATCAATGAAGTTGATGGTTCAACCATGAATTGATGAAAAATAAATGAAGAAATTAAACACATCTGTATTTATAAAAATCAAATAATTATTGGGCTGAAAAATTAAAGAATTGTCTGGAATAGGAGAGGTGGAGGCCAATTTTTGGGCTGCAAAGTGGGTAAAATTCTAACTTCATATCTCGGCATTCCACTAGGAGTAAGATACAAGAAGGTTGCTGGTTAGAATCCGATTGTGGAAAGGATGGGGAGGAGACTTTCATCATGGAAAAGTAGTGTTTTATCCAAAGGAGGTAAGCTAACCTTGTCGAAAAGTGTTCTAGCAAGAATACCCGCATTTCATATATCCATTTTGAAGATCCCCGGTTCGGTTACTTAGAGGTTGGAACAAATATAGAGGAAGTTTTTGTGGGAAGGTCCAGGTGGAGAGGCCAAATTTCACTTGGTAAGTTGGAATTCTGTTTGTAAGTCGAAGAGAGAAGGGGGCCTTGGGTTGATACCTCTTAACACTATTTAACAAAGCCCTCCTTTAGAAGTGGATGTGGAGATATGGAATAGAACGGGATAATCTTGGGAGGAAGGTAATTCACTTAAGTATGGAACTTCTAATGGGGGCTGGTACCCGTGTCAATCTAATTCCTCTTTTGGGGTGAGTTTGTGGAAACCAATTGGAAATTTGTTTGTTTCAGTTGAGAAGGAATGCAGATTTGTAGTTGGAAATGAAAGCAAGATCCGCTTTTGGAAGGATATTTGGTGTGGAAATGAGCAATTAAAGAATAAGTATACTAGTATTTTTAACATTTGTAGGAATAAACAAGCTTTTGTGAGTGATTACATTACTAGAACCGGTGCTGGCAACACGTGGAACATTGTGTTAAGAAGAAATCTCCTTGGTTGGGAGATTGGTAAGTATGAAGAGCTATTGCAGGAGATTTACAGCATTCAGGTGGGCCTAGAGGATGATGTGAGAGAGTGGACAAAGGGGAAATCAGGCACATCCATGGTCAAATCAGCATTTGAGTCGATGAACATCACTGGCAGGATATTTAAGGAGTACGAAGTGATTTGGGCAAAATTAATACCAAATAAGGTATCTTTCTTCAATGGGCAGCAGCTCTAGACAAGATACTAATGGTAATTCATCTCAAGAATAGAGGGTGGCAATTACCTAACAGAAGCATAATGTGCAAGGTGGAAGAAGAAACTGTAGAACACTTATTTCTACGTTGTAAAGAGGCAAGAAGATTATTGAATGCATTTCTTGCAAGGTTTGGATTACCTTGGGAGCAACCAGAAAAGTTTGGGAAGATTCTGGAGGTGTGGGAACTGATGAAAGGAAGTTCTTGTAAGAAGATGATTTGGAACGTTACTCCCGCAGCCATTTCATGGGTGGTTTGGGGAGAAAGGAACTGAAGAATATTTAGGAATGTAGAGAGGAACGTGGAATTTTGGAGATGAAAGCTCTAAGATTAACTCACAGTTGGCTTTCAGCTCATCACTTGGTGGATAATATTTCTTTACAGGAATTCATAGTGTGTGAAAGTTTTTCAGATTTGGGAGGGGAGCAGATGGGAGTGGGTGGGATTTACATTTGTGTCTTAGTGTGGCCTGTTCTTCAGCATTGTATTCATAGGTACACAGTCTTTGTACACACAAATCTTGTTGGTTTTCCTTTATTTATAATATATATTTCTTGATTACTGATAAAAAAATAATTTTTAAAATTTTTTTAACAAAAATAAGATGAATCATGAGGTTCATTAATCTGCCATGGATTGTCACAATAGGGGAAAAAAAAGTAGATCCAAAAAATTAAGTTTTAACCTTTAAAAGCTTTCTTTTTTTATAAAATTTATAATTTCTATACATATTGAAGTACTGAAATATATGCCTTATTTTTGGCAAAAAAGGTATTAAGATCTATGGATTTCAATTGAAATTAATAGATCTAAGAATTGGAAGTTTAATTACATGCATTTTGGAGTAAAAATATGGTTAAAACTCAAAATGTTTATGTAGCTTATTGCAAAAATTGCTTGTCATAAGAAAGTAGCTGTTTGATCTTCAATTGTTTGTTGTTTAAGGCTCCGTTTGTTTTGATGTAAAATGTTTTTCTTTGGAAAACATTTTACATCAGAAAATGTTTTCAGGAAAATTAAAATTTTGCAACTGTTTGGATGGACATTGGCAAATAGACTTGAAAATGAAAAATTTTCATTTTCCTACGTTTGGAACAAATGAAAATAATCAAGGAAAATGACTTGAAACTTGTTACATCCTATTGGCTCAAAAAATTTGGACCAATTAAAGAACTATTAAAAAAAATATATATATAAACAATTTAAAAAACATAAAATTAAAAATTCTAAATAATAATTAACACCATTCATAGTCAACTAAAAAAATAAAACAACTGTCACAATTACTGATAAATAACGATTTCAAATGTCAACACCAAATATTATTATCTAAAGTATTAACTAAGAACTGTAAGTACTAAAGAAAATCTAACAACTAGTACTTCCTTTATATAATATTCATAAAAAAAAAAGTACTTCCTTTATATCATTCTATTTATGTCAGATTTCTGCAACCAATATTTACGAAGCTTATCATTCTTAGCCAAGAATGCTTGTGCACCGTCTTTGTGTTTCATAAGATAATCAAAAGCCGATACAAGCAATACATCCTCAAAGCCCTCAATCTTCATTATTTCTTCATATAACACACTTGTAATATGATTGCTAGATAGTTCAGTAATTGCTGCTGCAACTTTTCCAATTTGCATTGCCATTACCTCAACTTTTTCTTCCATACCTTCAGAAGAACGCCTTTGCTTTCCATATTTTTTGACTTTCTTTTCTGCCGAACTTTTGGAATGTTGTTGCTTGTCTGTCTCTGTGTCAAATATCTCTGATGCCATTGAAGTCATCAATAAGCTTATTTTCATCTTCATCACACAGATCAATTGGGTTTTTGTGTCATCTCAGTAAAATCTCCTCTTGCATGATCATCCCCGCATAAAAGAGCCATCTCCTCATACATTTATATTGGCTTATTCAAAAATTGTGCTTTAGTAGGATGTGCCTAAGTTCAAAACAACAGATGATTATATATGTAGCATAATGTTAATAAATAAGTTATGAAAGGAAAATAAATAAATATAAAATCACATCTATTCATACCTTAATATATTCAGAATATTCCTTTGGTCCTGCTTTGCTAGCTTTAGCATCTTCATCCCATCCAAACCCAGAATTACTACGGACTTCTTGTATTTTACTCCATAATGCTTTGGTAGTTCTGTAATGGTTGATCACATGTCTAGTAAGGCATTCAACTTCAAATGTCTCAGTTATGGCTTTAACAACATGGTTGTAGGTTTCACTTTTGAATCTCTTGTCAATGTTGTGTTTACACTCGCTTCTTCAGCAAGTATACGAAGAAAAAGATCATCCATTAATTTTGTCCATCTAAATTGCTTGATCTTGAGCTTTTTGTTGATAGGCCTTTTCCCTTTTTCCTTATCATTTAAATTGGTTCTTTTGTTGGAAGGACTTTCATCTCTAAATAAATCCATTTCTATTGCATAGAAAAAAGAAATGATCATAATAAAATCACATAAGAAATTTACATTATTTTATTAATGTCAAATAAACAAGATATGCCATACAAAGCATCTTATTTAGAACTAAAAGACAACATCAAAATCTTTTTGTCTAACATAAAAACAAAAAAATTTGACCTCTATCTTTATAATCAACATATATCATATTGGCTATTACATCTCTTCTCATAGCTCATTCTCTATTCTCTTTGTCTCCTTCCAGATCTTTGTGATTTAGCTAAAAACTTTGACTCATGCACAAATATATCATTAGGATCAACTCCCATTATATAGTTGTGTAAAATACAACATGCAAGTACAATATCTTCTTGGATTGCATATTTCAAGTATGGCTCAACATCTAATACACGAAAGCGTTTTTTCGACACTCTAAAAGCCCTTCCAATAGTATTTCTTAAAGATGAATGACGCAGGTTGAATGGTTCTTTTATATTTTTAGGTGAATGGTCAGAGTATTCTTTTAGATAGTATTGAACACCATGATATAGTGGAATAAATCCATTTCGAAGACTGTATCTGGCATCCACGAGAAAATATTTTCTTACAAGATTAATGAGCTAGTATTAATAATGTATAAAAATATACATATGTGTTCTCTAAATAAAAATACACTTTCAAGCTACCTCTAGGCACTTGAAGTCCATTAGGTCTTGATAAGGCATCTTCCTAAATTTTAGAATCATGTGCTGATCCTTCCCATCCAGCAAGCACATACCTAAATTTCATATTAAAAGAAACAACTGCCAAAGCACTTTGTGTTAATCCATTTTTCGTCCATGAAATCTTCATTGAATTGTGAAGAAACTAAAGCGCAGACAATTGTTCCATCTATCGCCCTGATACAATCCTATTGGCTGTTAATAATATAGCAAAATAGTTATGTACTTCAAAAAATAAATTCCTATATCATAAAAAAGAGCATTAGTAGCCACTAAATTTTTACCTTGAACCATGGCCAGTCTCTTCTATTATTCCGAATCTCTAATGGTGTAGAAGATTGTGGTAGTCTAACAAGATTTTTATGCAATTTTATGACTGCTCTTAGAGTTTTTCTGAAATATCGATGTAAAGTTTCTATTGATCTAAAGAAATGAGAACCAATAACTCGTAATCTCACATTGTGACCAATGATGTGGAGGAACATTAATAATTGTTCTTCCACAGTTACATTTAGTGTCGGTTGAAGTAGATCCTTCTCTTTCATAATATCACTGAGTTTAAAGAAAGCTTTTGGAGTCATGTGTATAACATCTGTACAATGTGATTCAGTTCCATATATTATACTTCTTATGTAAACTCCTATGTTAAACTCTATTAGTATGAGGACTTCTTGGTATACTAGTAGAGTTGATGGCTATAAGTGTTGTTACGCATGCAAACATAAGCGAGATAGAAGAGCCCACCACAACTTTGAAGATGGCATTCTTGTCATTATAACCACTACTATTCATCTACAATAATTTACAAAGAATGAAATCCATAAGTACAAAAAATAACACAAACTACAAATTTGTAATTTCATAATGGCTTAAAACTAAGACCTTAAAGTCCTACACTTGGGCTGTGTTTGGGATTGCCTTAATAAAGCAACTCCTGCAAATTCTTGGTTTAATGAAGTAAGGAAATGAAATAGTCCAACTAACATTAATTGTTGCCTTAATCAAATCACTTTTCTTTTTCTTTTTTGATGATTAATGGTATATGCTATATATTGATAATAAGTGAAAATATACAAGTATGCTTGTTGACAAAACAAACTACCACACTACTATAAAGACCCACTGTCAATCCCAAGTGCTCCTCTATGATGATCTAAGGGAGTGACGGAACAAGCAATTCTGCTACCACCTAGATCCACTACACACAAAATGAAAAGAAATGAAGTAAAAATTCCATATCCATCCTAATGTGAATCAAATCGGCCTGACAATAGTCCCCTAGACACATGATCCATCTTGCACTACCCACGCCATATACCTAGTATCTCTGACGAGGCAATCCCATGAAAATCAGGAATAACTGAAGCCCATGATGCGACCGTAACCATAATGGTATCAAAAACCCCGTCCACCGATCTGCACGCATCCTGAAAGATCCTGGAATTCCGCTCCAACCTGACATGCCATACTACTGCGTGAAATAGGAGGCTATAAATGATGACACCACCCTTTCCCAAACCCCTAATCCTGCACTGAGCAAAACATGCTCTTAGCGACTCAGGAAGCACCCATGATACCCCTATCATCCGAAGTAGTCGCATCCAAATATCAGCAACGAACGGACACTGTACAAATAGGTGATCAATGCTCTCTCCTGCCCTCATGCACATAATGCACACTTGCGGAGATAATGACATCTATTTCCATCTTCTTTGGAGTCGATCAGTCGTATTGATTTTGTACAAGAGGGTTGTCCACAGAAAGGCCTTAACCCTAGGGGGAACCTTTGGCTTCCATAACCTTGCTATTGAGAAAGGTGCCCTAGGACATGAGGGGTTTTGATATACCTTGCTAAAAAATGATTTACAAGAGAATGACCTTGGAGTGATGGGCCAAATGACCTTATCAACACCTAATGGATCAAGAGAGACATATTTAAGGCATTCAAAAAGAGAATATTTCTTCCAGTTCAGTTGGTCTAAGGGCTCTCCTAAAAGGCATATTCCATGAAATACCATTTGATGAATGGAGGAGAGTATCTGCTACTGAAGCGTTAGGATTAAAAACCAAAGAGAATAGACGTGGAAACTGATTGGACAAGGCCGTCCTACCCCACCAAATGTCATGCCAAAACCGAAAAGAAGAACTTGACCCAACCACCAATTTCATGTAGGGGTAGAAAGAAGAAGCCTGATTCATGATGGCTTTCCAAGGGTAGTTCCCTGAAGGACGAGCTCTCAAGTTTATTGCGCACCCATTATCATTTCTACCATATTTGCTTGTGATAACTTGGTATCATAAGCTATCTTTTTCTGTGCTAAAGCACTATAATCATTTAGCAAGAAGAGAAGAATTTCGGTGAATGATGTTGCCCAAATCTGGACCTCCTTTATCCCTTCCCAAGCACGCCTTCTTCTACCCCACTAAATGAGCTTTCTTTCCTTCCCACAAGAAATCCCTTTGAGCTTTTTCAACTAATGCCACCACCCTCTTAGGCATCCTAAATAACGACATGTAATAAACAGGGAGACTGGCAAGGACTGCCTTTATCCATGTAATTCTGCCCCCCAGAGATAGGTAATTCCTTTTCCAAGCCGCTAGCCTTATCTCGACCCTTTCTAGCATCGGCTCCCAAAAAGTTAGGTTGCGAGGAGATTTATCTAAGGGAAGCCCTAGATAGGATATGGGCCAAGATGCTACCTGACAACCTAAACACCTGTTAAACAACAAAGAGTCTTCCTCACTTAGATTCACCCCCAGTAGAGAACTCTTACCCCAGTTAACCTTCAAACTGACACCATATGGAAGGAATGTAAAGTACTTTTCAACCATAAAATTTGGTTTCTAGATGCCTCCAAGAAAATCAGGGTGCCATCTGCGAATTGGAGATGGGAAATCGTCACTCCATTTCTTCCAACCTTAAAACCCTCAATCAGGCCCCTTTCTCTTCCCATCATGATAAAGCTATGTAATGCCTCTGCTACCAAGGTGAATAGGAATGGGGAAAGCGGATCACCCTTATGAATACCCCTAGAAGAAGGAAAGAATACTTTGGCCACCCTATTCTGGTATATAGAAAAATGAACTTTGTCCACACACCTTCATCCATCACCTCGATCTTATCCCAAAGCCTTTCCATTCCATAACAAAGTCCATAAAACCCCACTCCACACGATCATATGCTTTTTCAATATCCAGCTTTCACATTACCCTGGGACTCCCCTCCCTCCTCTTCCACACATTCATTAGCATTTAAAGAACAATCCATTATTTGGTGACCCTCCACAAAAGCACTCTGATTTGTTGAAATCACTTCAGGTAAAACTCTATTTAGCCTTAGCAACAACACCTTAGCAATGATTTTGTAAACGCTAGTGACTAAACTGATTGGCCTAAAGTCCTTAATACCTGGCACCCTTGCTTTTTGTAGGAATGAGGACTAGAAATGTAGCATTTGTGGCCTTGTGGACAATTCCATTATGATAAAACTCCTTAAACACCTTTAGTAGGTCATCCTTTACCGTCTCTCAGTTTCTTTTAAAAAAATCAATTGTGAATCCATGCGGCCCTGGCGCCTTATCCCCTTCCATTTCCCACACTGTCTCTTTTATTTCCTCCAACTCAAATTTCCTTTCAATCCATTCTTTCATCCCCTTGCTAACCTTAGATTGCCCAACCTCGTTCAATTTAAATCTGAAATTTTCATCCGGTTTGTAGAGATTGGCATAGAACTGACATAAGCATTGGCCTATTTCCTTGACTTCCTTAATCACCCTTCCATCCACCTCCAATCTCATAATCATGTTTTGGATTCTTCTTCCTCAATCACCCTTCCATCCACCTCCAATCTTGTAATCAAATCACTTTTTAGGCAAGTGGATTTGCTAAACAAATCCAAGCTTAGCAAATATTAGAGTCTGAAAACTAGTTCTCTTTGGTGATTCATAGACCCACCAAATAGAATTCTCCAAGTCCACTTGAAGGGAAGTATTCAATATGATGACATCCTAGGAATGGGATTTGACAAAGATTATATTCATAGTAGAACCATTCCTTTGTGGGGTAGATTAATTAAACCAAAACGACAAACTGAAAACATCAGTCTCAAACCAACAACGTAGAACCTTAAATTCTCATTACGTAACTTGAGACAAATAAATCAGGGCATTGGATTTTTAAAGTGATTGAAATTGGTCCAATTTACACCTTATTATGATCAATTTGAACTTTAAAAAAATTTAGAAGTTTTGCCGATCAGTTATAGTATCTAAGCAATCAATATCGAATTATTGCTACAACTTATCAAAGGAAGATATCTAACAAATATGAAAGAATAATTGAGCAACGAATGCAAAGGATGAGATATTTGGGTTTGTCAACAAAAAATGAAGATATTTGCATTTTTCAATGGAAGTCACGACATCAGAGTTTTTAGAACAAAAAATTGTATGCTTTCAACATGCGCATCAAGTAATAACGAAAAGTAACGGGATGTGAAAAATTGACATTTCACCAAAATAGGGAAAAAAATAAAGAGAGAAGAGAGGGTATAGAAGCCATATTCTTCTCTCGTTTTGCTCTCCAGTTATTTCCTGTTAGCAAAAAGAAAACAACCCAAAGAAAAAGAAAACAACCTATGTACCTTGGAAGTGATTCGTTGGAGAACTCTTGAAATGTTGGAAGTGATTCGTTGGGGAATCAAAGCATGACCATCTTCTTTGAAGATGGAGCACGATAGAAAATCGATAGATATCTTTTTTTTTTTGATAGAAAAAAATCAATAGATATCGGGCTTTCGTTTTTGTAGGTAATAGATAGATACGTTCGATATTGAGCGTGATTTCATTCTCCGGAAAACGACATATGGGATGTTGGATGGTATGTCGTTTTCCAGAAAATTACTATTTTTTAGGAAAACTATTTTACTCTATCTTGTATTTTACATGGAAGCAAACACTTGAAAAACCTCACTTTACCCTGAAAACATTTTCCGCATTAGATTTTACATCAAACAAACAGAGTGATGTAAACTCAAACAGTAACTAGAATAAAATATGCAGCAAGAGAGTAGAAATATGAGAGAAGAGAAAAGAGAAGAAGGAAGAAGAAAGCAAGGAGAAGACCAAACGAGAGGAGAAAAATCTCAGACTTCAATATTCTAATTTCTTCATCAACTTCAAAAATCCCAAAACAACCACATTAAATAGTACATTAACCCTAATAAAACAAAAATACCTAAATACCCTTTCTGATTTGGGCCAAGCCCATTACAATAACCCAATGTTAAATAAAACTACCTAAATCCAAAATAATAACAAAACAACCCAATAATAAATAAATAATTATAATGTTCCCATTACGGAGCCTAAATGTTGAAAGTGTAACATTTAAAGTCATCATTTAAAGTATAACATTTAAACTGTTTGTTGTTTGTTGACCACCTTCAGGAGGTGTTCATTGATCAGACTTGTCTTGACAAAGTTGTGGGGTCTTTTTCTTGTAAATCATTCTTCAACATTTATCATCCGGGGGACGCCCCCTTCTCTATGTCTCGGTTATGGAAACCCGAAGTTCCTCATAGGATTAAGGCATTTTTATGGACAGTAATCCTTTGCGATTAATATGGCTGACTGGATTCAGAAGAGGTGGAAGAAGATGGCTTTATCTCCATATGTTTCTGTTTTGTGCATGTACGCTGGAGAAAGCATTGACCATGTATTCTTTTCTTCTTGGAGTGCCATTTTGCATGGGCCATACGTGCGTCACTTCTTAGCATCATTGGGATTTCATGGGTTATGCCACGATCTGTCATCCGGCTGCCTGATTAGTGTCGATTCAGTGTATTAGAGAGGAGAGGGCACATTATGTATGGTATAGCTTTACATTCAGTTGTGTGGCGCATTTGGCTAGAGAGGAATTGCAGGATTTTCTAGGATAGGAGGGGGAGTGTTGAGCATGTAGTGGAGTGTATTTGTTGGCGATTGCCTCATGGGTGTTAGTTTGATCAATGTTCAGTGGATTGTGTATACCAGAGTTTGTTAGGGATTGGTATAGATGTTGTTTCTCATCCCCACACTCTGTTTCTTATATTGGTTGATAGGGTAATCAGTAGGACGCTCCTTGCTGTATTTGATGTATCTCTTGAGTTGTTGTAGGGTTTCTAGTGTTCTCATTCCTCATGGGTCGACTTGAATTAATTGTCTTCTCTATGCTTTATATATAATATATCCTTCATTATTCATTAAAAAAAAAAGGTTTCTAGTAGTAGGATGATCCATGAGGCCTGAGTTTGATCCTGCCTTTACCATGATTTAGAATCCTATGGTAGGGTGTTCAGTGGACGAGGTCCTTGTTGTGGATTGGTGGTCTGTGAATTGATTTAACGCCCACCCCTCACAAAAAGGGGGAAAAATAAGAAAACAAAAACCTAATGGTTTAGGGTGGATTTGAATGATTTTATTTCTGAAGAATTTCTGCTTTGAGACCAAATATAAGTGTTACTGGGTATTTGAATACATGCATTCTATTGGTTGATACCATAAATGTGACTGTCAATATGGTATGCAAAATGATTTATTGTTTTTGAATAACAATGTCATGTTAGCCTTGATGTGACTTGGTATGCAAAATGATGTGGATTTGAATGATTTTATTTCCGAAGAATTTCTGCTTTGAGACCAAATATAAGTGTTACTGGGTATTTGAATACATGCATTCTATTGGTTGATAACATAAATGTAACTGTCAATATGGTATGCAAAATGATTTATTGTTTTTGAATAACAATGTCATGTTAGCCTTGATGTGACTTGGTATTACTGTGATGTTATGTTACCATTCAAGCATGTGATGCTCTTATGTGGTTTTGTTTAAAATAATTTATACAAGTGAACATGCTGGAAAACTTGTGTATTTTGGTTGAAAATTTGCATAACTTTTTCTCTTGTTCCGGTACTATGCCAAAGGTCTGCCCTGACCTGCCTCACCTCAGCTGATAGGGTTGGGAGGAGATCTTTGATGGGACAACCCTTATAGGCACGTGTTTGGGATGGTTTGCCAAATCGCACTTTGCTGCACCGATATCATCTCCTCCATACCAATGTTGCCATCATTGATGTCTTCTCATTGTGTTTACCTTTTCTATACCATTGCCAACCACTATTACCAATACCACCACATCTATTATTCCTACAACCTCCATCACATTCACCAAACTGTCAACTCCATCTTTCTTTCCTAATATTTTTTTATCTTCACTCTTTCGATTGCGTATGCCACATCATCACCAGTTGATTCTAGTTGTCCAGCTATCTGTACCAGCTGGTCCAGCCCCGGGACCCTGGCTAACAACCATCACCAGATTCACCACAACAGTAGCCATATCCCTTTGCTTGCCATTCCTCTTTGACCACGTCTACCAAGCGTCATCCACTCTTGTTGCTCTGATGCATTCTGCTTCAATCACTTCCACCATCCGTGTCAAACACCGCCACTATTTTCATACCCTAAATAGGAAGCTTAAAGGCAGAAAATCCTCTTGGAAGGGGCGTCAAAAAACCTAGAAGGGTGGTTATCCTGGCTATCAAATGACCTTACTTTCCTTGGAATAAGATTGTTATAAGCTGAAAATTGATCGAGGTATTGATGGTTACAATAGGACTCACATTGTATGCCAGAAGGAGAAGTTGGCCTGCATAATGAAAGGGGGGACTGGTGGAACCGTAGCATGCACCAGAGAACACCAAGTGATGCATCTTTTTGGGCTTCATGTTAGCCTTCGCAAAAGTTGGTCAATCAGGTTTATTATAGTTATGGTAGACTAGTTCTGAAAAATGTTAAAAGTTATTGATGCCTTAGATGATTGAATGGAAGTGGATGCTTCAACTTATAGGAGGAAAAAATGATATTAAGTTTTAGATCTCTAGAAATATTGTGAATAGTAAATAAGGACGCCGAATTCAGAGTCCAGCTTTGGAACCAGGTTTATGAGCTTTCAGGATTGGAGTTACATTTTTCCAAAGTTCAATCTCCAGGAAAAAGACGGAGTTGATCAATGGATCATTGGAGTTCTCTTTGCCAGTGTGAACCCAAAGGATTTGGTGCATCTTCATTTTTTTGTTATAAAACAATTAATCCCATGTCAAGTTAATTGGTACCATGCATAAGCTGAGGTGTAGGGAAGGGTATAATGGTATGTCTTTTCAAAAGATTGGCAAGAGGGAAATTATTTTGCTTGGGGCTTATTGAGAAGGCTGCATCATGGATGAAGAAATGTGTTGACAAAATAAAGTAGCTTCTTAAGAAGGGTCTATGGTTCCGATTGAATTGGAAACCCAATGACTCAAAAAATTCACACAATGGGCTTGTCTAGAACTGTGAAGGACCATGTTATTTCCTAAATATAGTTTTAGAAGGTTTCTTATGTGTTACATTTACTGTTCTTTAAAAATCAATCTTCTTTCATGCAAGTTTCATCAAGGCCGTGTTTTGAAATTGGAAAAATGTATCAAGAGTCCCGCAATATTTCCGCCTATCCAACTGCATGTGGGGTGCAGGAAACAGAGTGTTTCCTGCGATCTCTTGCAATTTCCTGCTATCCAAACATGGCCTAGGTTACATCATGAGGAAAACGATCAACTTGCTTGGAGGATGTCAAAGTTTCAAGTAATGATGATGGGAACCTCTTCCTGCAAGGAGGAAGAGTATGTTTGGGTCAATTATGGGCTTAATAAATGCAGTGTCCCTTTTATACTCAATCCTTAGCATGAAGATTGCTAGAGAGACACCACCTGCAAATTTGGTTATTATTATATGGCATTTTGAGAATAAACCAAAGCAATTAGATGGATTCATGATGAGGATGTTCATATAAATGGGAAGTACTGTCATGAACTTTAAAGTTGATCTCTTTATAGGGGGGCAGCATAATCTGAAAATTACTGGAATCTTGCACCGCAAAGTAGAAGCGTCTTTTATGTCATAAAACCACGTAGAACAGTGTTATATAAGGTATAAGCTTGTGTGCCTAGAGAAGTCAATGGAAGTTCCTCATATATTTCATGGTGAATCCTTTTAGTATCATAGAACAGTCGAGAAGGTGTCTTAAGTGGTGCATATCATAATAAGATCTAGATCTATGAAGAAATTATTGGCAGAATAAGAATCACATTTATGAAGAAATTGTGTCCATACCGCGGGGGGGCGCCTATATGTGGCATTGCTTGATTATGTAACTTTTCCTTGTATTAGTGCCTATATGTGGCATTGCTTGATTATGTAACTTTTCCTTGTATTAGTGCATAGGTTTTCCTTTAATCTAGTTTGCTCCTTGAAGACTAGTGGCATTAGTGTATAGAGTCAATTGGAGGTTTTTTTAGTGACATTTTTGTGGAGGCAAGGAGTACTGGCCCTACATGGATTAGTTAGAGGCTGATTCTGCATTTGAGGTTCAAATTCTGATCCTGTGATATGATAGTTCACCTGATATAATTTTGTTATCCAAGTTAAAATTTGAGATATGAAGTTCTTCCAGATATTGGTGAGAGCTTCAATATGGTCCAGAATATGATGATTTTTAGATTCTATTTTGGATTTAAAGGCACCTAGTTATTAGCTAACAGTATTATATCTGCCTGTCAAGGTGGCAATGGTGGCCATTGGGTGTTAAAAATGATATAATGCTGTTTCTTTCACGTTGTTAAGACATTCACATGCACAAACACATTTTCATATATATATATATATATATATATATATATATATATATATATATATATACACATACATATATGGGAATGGAATTTTGGGTGTTGCTCTTGGTTCATTTTTTGATCGAAAAATGGTGGAAGTGAGCAAATGCTGTATCTTTTTGAGTCTGCTACTTGACTGTTTATAGTATGTGAATATTCTGAAAAAGGAACTTGTTTGCAATCAGTATTGGTCCATGGTCAGGCTGCTTTTACAGCTTCCGCTTTTATTCTTGTGAATTTAGCTTCCATATTATGTTTATGCAGTAATTGAATGCATTTAATTCATCTGGAAAGGAAAATGGCGCATGGAGCTTCTGTATCACTATTATGCAGTGACCATATGCACACAATTCATCAGGGAAAAGAAAGGGGAAATCATGCACAAATTTATGTTTTGGCCAACTCCTTAGCAGTTGGTTTTAAGGATTTTGTAGGGTATGAATTATTTTACATACATTTTCTTTTCCCTCTCGTTGTCTAAACAGGTAGAAATGACTACAGAAATGGTGGTAACAGAGATGGACACCCCAGTGGACTGCCTAGGCCATACGGTGGTCGTGGACGAGGTCGCAGCTCATATAACAATAGGGAAAATAGCAGTAGCAATGATAGACAGGATTCAGGTTATGGTGCTTCTAAATGGGGCTCAGGTTCCAAGGATGCGGATGATGGGTGGAGCAGTTTTCCTGGAGCAAAAGTTCAGAATTCGCCTGGTAGAGAGGCTTTCCCTGGTGGTTGGAGCAGTGGTGGGGGAAGCAATTTTCCTGGTGCCAAAGTGCAGAATTCACCTGGTAAAGAGGCCTTCCCTGGTGGTTGGGGCAGTGGGGGAAGTGGTACTGGTGGCGGCGGCTGGGGTGGTGGTGATGGTGGTTCTACTGCTGGAAATAGCAATGGCACTGGCACTGGAGGCTGGGGAGGCAAGGCTGATGGCGGCAGAAATTGGGGTGGTGCTAGTGTTGGGGGCTGGGATGCTACTGGACCCAAGGATGCTGGTGCAGTGGGTTCTGGATCTGAAACTGGGAATTCTGGGTGGGGCGATGGCCCCAAGAAAACTACTACTCAGGTCAAAGAAAACGGGTGGTCAAATGGTGGTGGTGGTGGTGGATGGACAGGTGGGAGTGGCGGTTGGTGAGAATATTATGGGTAGTCATTCTAGCAGTTCCCTTTCAACTCTGGGATAGAATAACACCCCAGTATTTTTGAGTAGTGCTTTTTTCTTCCTCAAGAAATCATCGCTTGAGCTTGTTTTTTCTATAGTTGTAAAAACATGTTTAACTAAATATTTTGTATATATTATTTTGAGCCTACCACGTGTTGGAGTCTTAATTAATACTACGCAATGTCTTCCCACGAAATAGATCTCCAATTTAAATATTACCCTTATAAAAGTACGTATCTCATCAAACATTTTGTTTGATTTTTGTCCTTTAGTCTATTATAAAATTCTTTATTTAGTTTGATTTTTTTCCTTTAGTCTATTATAAAATATATTATAAAATTCTTTATTTACGAAAAGCAGTGATTCAAACGTTTTAATATTAGTATTGTAGAGTGATTCAAACGTTTTAATATTAGTATTATAGTCCGAAAAGGAGGAACGCATTTGGGAAAATTGGTTTTTAGTGAGTTTTTTTTTAAAATAATTTAGATTTAATTTTAATTCTTGGTAATTTAGAAATAGTGATAATTTAAAGATATAATTAAGAACGAGTGTTTATTCCATAAATGGCATTAACATACTTGCAATCATTTTTTTTTTTTTTTTTTTTGATTTTTTACAAATGAGAAACAAAAGGTTTATAAGCTTTTTTTTAAGGATATTTTTGGAAGAAATTTTTATGTAATTAAAATGAAACTTATTTTTAATTACTTTAAAAATGTATTACTGTTTCTTGATTATCGAGAATTGAATGATTGCTCCGCTTTGTTTGACCTTTTATTGGAACATTGGTTTTTACTGACATTTGTTAATATATTTTAGATTCAGTCAACCATTCCTTAGTAACTGAGAATTAGTGATACTTTTTTAACATAATTGAAAAATGATGTCGTTTATGAAAGATTTTATCCAAAAGAAATTTGCAATTCTTTTTTAGGGTATTTTCGGAAGACTTTCCAAAATTACCCTTAAGAAACTTGTATACATTTGTTTTTTATTATAGGTTAACAAGTCTTTCAAGGGTATTTTTGGAAGAAATTTGCTATGAATAATAAATTAAAACTCATTTTTATTTATTTTTAAAAAGTATCTCTAATTTCTGATTACCAAGATTTAGGTGATTGAGACTATGTTATTTTATACCCCAATGTATCATATTAGTGTTCAAGGTCTCTCTTTAACAAAATTTTGGTTATTGAACTACTATTATATCCTTTAACATAAAAATAAATGATGAACTTTATTTTGTCATATAAATAAATATGAAGAGTTGTTTCTATCTCACCCAGATATCTTAGACGTTGTCAACTTGTCATTCTTAAGCTATAAATTCTTATTTGGAAAATTTTTATATGTTTCACCTAAGTAGTGATAAAATATTTAAGAATAATTAGTTTGAAGTTATTCCATTATTGTGTGCTTAAGTAGAAATAAAAAATAACATTTAAGAATAAATACTTCCCAAGTTATTCCATTAAAAGTTATCACCATATTATTATGTCATATGAAAAATCACAAATCCAAAAAGATACAATAGTAACTAACCAAATAGTCTTTGTAAAACCCCAAAATTTTATTGGAATTAAAATTTATTGGTTTAGTAATTAAGTTAGGGTTAATTAGTAGTTTTGCGGAGGAAGGAGACCAAGAAGTTAACCAGGGACTTTTGATCAAAAACCAGAAAGGAAAATTTCAATTAAAGAGGTATGAGAAATTGTTGGGAAAATTTCAATGGTCAGGATTAATTAATTTAATTAATTGATGGAAAAATTCAGAAATGGGGGAAAAGCGGTCAAACCGGGAATTTTGTTGAACTAGATGGAGAAATTTAATTTAATAGGTAAGGAGTGTTGGTTAACTTTAATTGGCTTGTTTGGGATGGTCAGATGATGTGGTAGATGGGGAAATTAGGGCCTTTTATCTTTGCTGGTATAGGAAAAATTGTGGAGTGCCAAAGCATGGCATCATGTTTTAAACAAAAAAAATTCTTGCGGCTATATAAACAGCAGTGGCTCCTTCATTTGATTTGTTTTGGACTTTGAGCAACCACTGGGAGATTCTAGAGGGAAGAAGAAGAGGAAGAGCTAGGATTTTTTTGAAGAATTCAAACTGGAAATCTTGTGGAGATTAAAGAGTTTTTATTAGAACAATTCGTCTCTATTAGAAGTGGAGCTGAGATGCACCTGCGGCAGCATTCCATTTCGTCAAGAGCAGATTTGTTCTACAAATTCAGATCAAATGGAGTAAGTTAGCATCAATCTATTGGAGAATTCGTGCAGATTTTTGTTCTAATTCGAAATCAGAATTCAGATCTGGAAGGATCTGATTAAGTTATGTGACATATTGCAAAGGAGACATTATCGTGTGTGGAATTCGGCTACAAAATTCCTAATCTGTAGTTTTGAGTTTTCAGCAACTAGAATTCGGCAATTAGAGGTTAGGATGAGCATGCGACATCTCTGTTTTACTGTGTTCTTTGTGTCCAGATCTAATCGTATGTTAGTGTAGCTGAATTTCATATGGAGAAATTGCATGTGTATTTAATGTAAGTGGAAATTTTCTCTTTGTTTAGGATGACTTTGATTGAAGCATGAAACATAAGAGTGAGTGAACTTTAATTCTCTGTTTGTTATGGCATGGACGTCTGATGGTGGTTAACATATCTTTTGATCAACTGATTTTAAATGAGGATTTATTGCATGCTGTGAATGTGTAAAGTATCCTGGAAACCATTCGAAGGTAATGCATGAGCTTGGCCTTGCTGTTATGCTCTTTGGCAGTATGAGAGTTTGGAGAGTCTAGGGCGCTGAGCACTGTTCACCTGGCGCCAACCTCTTTAAAGGTCAACGCTAGGTGCTGCTACTCAAGAATGAGCTATGTTTTGTATAATCTGGTTGGATGTTTAAAAAGGGATTCTATACAAGGATAAAAATGAAATAGTTAGTAGCCAAATTCTATCGATGGCATTGAGACCTGCCTCTCTTCTACAATAGGTTGTAATTGTTAGCCTATTTTATTTGTATATATTAGACTTTATAACAGTAGGGGTGTTCTATAATTAAATACTAGTAATACATTAATAAATTGTTAGCATAGTATGGATAGTAGAGTAGTGGATATTGCTGCTGGTACCTACCTCTGTAGAGGTTAGCAGCAACTCTATCATCTTAATAGTGGTGCCTATTATTGAAAGTTAGTTAGAAATTATGCTCAGGAGACTAAATTAGAGGTTGTATTAAGGCATGTATGAGTAAATGAACTGAATTGGCAACACAAATGGAGTCATGAGTTCTGAGGTTTGAATATTGGTGTGAAGACCAGTTATTGCTGTGATGGGGGGGGGGGGGGGGGGGGGGGGGGGGGGGGGGGGGGGGTGCAGCATTTGTTCAGTGCTTTAACAGGTGTTTTTAATTTCTAATTGTGGGGATATAATTAGGGAATTAATAGGTGGTATTAAAGAATTATTGTGAAGCAACCGGGGCTGAATATGGGGAAAAACATGTCAAGTATTAGGGTGTGAAAATCAGCAAATTGTTTAGAGTGAAAGGGGGAAGTGATTCAATTAAATCCAATTGTATGATAAAGATATGTTTAGGGAGTTAGAATTTTATCTGAAATGGTTTAAATACTAAATAATAGGTTAGTCCTAGGAAATTCTATACAACTGTACCTGAATTTGGAAATATTGAGAGAGCGCCTAGGATTGCTGACCATTGCTGACTTGGCGCCCAGCTCAAGCTTAGGGTGATTCAAACCCAAATTCTTAGTTCCAGCAATGGGAAAAACCTTTGGGAATCTAACCAAGAGTAATTAAGGGATTACTGGAAAATAAAAGAGGTTTGGTCTGAGAAAATAATCAGGTGCTATTGAAAAATCAACAACTTTTCTAGGTAATAAGAAGAGTGTTTTTATAAGTGCTGGGGTTTTTCCCAGCTATTATAAACTTGGGGTTTATTTAGAAAGCTTAACAAGAGGTTATTAAGAGACTTCTGGGGATTAGGAAACACTGGTATTGGGAGTACTCCTGGTGTCAAGTAAAGAAACTAGAAGCTGTTCTAGTTAAGTTTTTGAGAAGTCTTAGAGTGCTGAAATTTGTTCAACACATGCACATTTTAATTGTAGAACTCAATTGGGGAAATTACTTAAAGTATTAATTGAGATGATATAAGGGAATTGGAGAAAGTAATGAATAATGAGGTGCTGAAAACAATATATATAAATGAAGGGGTTTACATTATGATAAATGGTGGATGCTTGATATATGATATAAGGGCTTTGGATCGATGGAATACTAAAGTAAGTTTATATGAAAGTTACTTGTTAGACTTAGATTTTATTTGGGAATTTTTTGAAGAAGGATTGGAGAAAAGCTACAGTATTTGAGTTAACCTAAAAGTGGAAAACAAAGGGAATGTATTTTAATGAAGGGGAGGATGCTAAAGGAATGCATTTCTGACTTTTGTTAAATAAGAGTGAAATAGGTAAAGTATTTATAGGAAAGTTACTGTTTGGGCTTGAAAACCAGTTATACATGACTAAATTTAGTAATGGGACTTAATTCTGATTTTTCACATCTGAATTGCCGGTTTAACCGAAATTGAGCAATTTCACCAAAATTTGATTATAAAAAGAGAATTTTATGCAATACTTTGAAAAAGGATTTCAAATCAAATTATTTTGGATAAATGTGGTTATTTGGTTTTCTCCACGTACTTGAATGATGTTTTTGGGATTTTTGATGGATTGATGGTTATCTTACCTCCGTGTATCTCGGGATGCTGTTGCCTCCGTGTATCTTGGGGATGCCCCATGTAGCTCGGGATGATATGGTTGAGATTGAGATGAGTTGTGCTTACTGGATTTTTCTGTTGGTTTTGGTTTTAGAGTCTAGTGGGCATAGCTCGATATGGATCCATGTTAGGAGCTAGATAGTGGGAAGGATTGTCCTTTGCTGGTCGTAACACTTTGTTCACGTACGCGTTCCATCGTGTATCTCGATGAGGCCTTCTCTGTATCTGGTTGGCTGCGGCTATGTTTGGGATAGTACATGCCAACCCATTACTGTATCTGAATGGGTTCTCCCGCAATAAGTCGATGACCGTGTAGCTCGGCTTTGCTCATAAGCCGGGAGGTGGCATAGTGAGCATGGTCTTACACTAGTTAAAGGCAGTCTTATTTCATGAGTCCTGCAGCGACTCAACAACTATTGTTTTGATTGATTACAGATATGTTCGTTATACTGGATTACTCTTGTATCTCATACTGATTGATTGGATTACTCGGATTATTCGGAACTGAGGTGTTATTGTTTCTGTTGCATGATTTACAACTGTATCATATTTTAGAACTGATGAACTGTATTTGAGCATGCATGTGCTGCTTACTGGGATATTCGTATCTCATTCTTTTCCGTTTTGTTTTGTTTTCAGATTCTGGTAAGGACGGCACCAGCGGGTATATACTTGGTTCATGTGAGTTAGCCTCGGTTATGGTATTTTATATTGGAGCTTGGGTTATAGTGCACTCTGATTTTATAGTTATTATTTAATTCATTTTTTTCCTTCACTCTGATTTGCTATCCTGGGTTATATAATAACCTTCGGAGATAAGTTACGGTTTTATCTACGTAACTTGGATCCGGGGCGTTACAATCTTACCTATAAAAGTACGAATTGCACCAAATATTTATTATAATTGAATCACCCTCTCTATTCATAACAACACTTTTCATTTTTTTCGGTAATCATAACAACAACAACAACACTTTTCATATCGTTACACAGAAGCAAATCATCATTAATTATAAAAGTAAGAATCGCACCAAACATTTTGTTTGATTTTTGTCGTTTAGTCAATTATAAAATATAGAAATATATATTATAAAATTCTTTCTTCACAAAAAAAAAAAAAAAACACCGATTCAAACTTTTAATATTTTATAATTACAGCGAAAAGAGAAACGCATTTGAAAAAGTTAGTTTTTAGTGATATTTTTCCAAAACAATTTAGATTCAATTTTAGTTCTTGGTAATTAAAAAATGGTAATAATTTATAAAAATAATTAAGAACGAGTGTCAATTTACTATTTATAAAAAGTTTATTCGTCTTAACATACTTGCAATCCCTTTTTTTTTACAAGCCAAAAACAAAAGGTTTACAACTTTTCGAGGGTATTTTTGAAAGAAATTTTATGCACATTAAAATTACACTCCTTTTTAATTATTTTAAAAAAAATCACTGTTTCTTTGTTTAATTTTTTTTTATAGATACTATTTCTTTGTTTAATGAAAATTGAATGACCGAACAAACGCATTAAATGCGCGGTTTTGTTTGACCTTTTTTCCGAAAAATTAGTTTTTAGTGATATCTTTTTAATATATTTCAGATTCAATCGGCATTTCTTAATAATTGAGACTTAGTGATACCTTTTAAAATAATTAAAAATAAGTGTCATTTTAATGTTCATAAATTTCTTCCCAAAATAACCTAAAAAACTTGCAAACTTCACTTGTATCAGAATGAGTGAAAAGGTTTTTTAAGTCATTTGAGGGCACTTCGGAAGAAATTCTATATAATTAGTTACTAAAAATTGATCGATTGAATCTGAATTATTTTTAAAAAGTATTTTAGATTCCTCTCTCTTTTGTTGCAACGAAAAACATATTTTGATAAATAAAACAAAAGAATTGCGGACACATCAAATGTGGGTAACTGCTACAAGCAAATGTAATAAATTAACAAAACATAGCTTAAAAATAAAAGATATAAATGGCATATAAAACAATCTATTGCCCTACGTTATATAACAAATGGCACTAAATATAATTTAAAAAGAAAGAAGAAATATTTTAATCAAATAGTGCGAGAATTCTTTGAACGGTATAGGTGACATAAGGAGGAAGAGTAACTTGTATTCAAACATTGAGAAATGGTTCTTTGTCATCTAGCATAGTTAAACAATTTTTTTCTTAAATAGCACAGTTAAACAATTACTACAATAAATAAAGCTAGACAAGTAGCCCGACTTTAATCGATATTTGAGAATGTTAATCTATCATGCTATAACTTTTAGTCATTTGTCTTCTTCATTAAGACGAAAAAAGAAATTATTTTATACCAATAACCCTTTCTTTTTATGGCTGTGGATGCATGTAAGATTTAACTAACAACCCAATTTCCATCTTTATAGTGGTGAACAAAGTGCATATAAATATTTATGCAAAACTGTCCATTAAATGCTTAATTTTTTTTGGTAGGAACAGATGAATATGTATAATACTAAATGTGTAAGGTTTGTAGACATGTGTGGTTTGGTTTAAATACTTAATTAGTCGACATTATAAGTGATAAGGGAGTCGGGATTAGCGCTATAGCCTTTTAAATTTATGAAAATTTATTTAATGACCCCTAACAAGATAAATGATAGATAATAAATGTGGACTTTAAAGAAAGTTCGAGTAAAGAAAATCATCCTTTTTATAAAAGAAAGAGAATGGCAAGACAAGAAAGATTAGCAAGATAAGATAGACTCAAATGGAAGAGAAAATCAGCTCTCTCAGAACTCAAGATCATTCACTAGTTAGCAAATTTGTGTGTTACAATTCCATACATCTCAAGACCCTTTTATAAGCTCCAAGAGGTGTATCCTTGAAGAGGTGTATCTCTTTATCTCAAGAGGTGTATTTCAAGAGGTGTATCCCAAAGCTCCAAGAGGTGTATCCTTGAAGAGGTGTATTACAATGGTCATCCATATTCCCTTGGATGACTAATTGGATGACCAAAAATTATGCCTCATTAAAACCTTGCCAAGGAAAAACCCAGAGGGAAAAAACCAATGGCGAAGGAAAAAGAGTACATAAAATTTTAAGTCATATACTCCCCCTGGAAAGAGCATGATGAAATGTCCTTAACTTTTCTCATTCCAATGCTTTGCACAATCTTCTTAAATGTTGCTGTAGGCAATGCTTTTGTGAATAAATCTGCCGGATTTTCACTTGACCGTATTTGCTTAACATCAATATCACCTTTCTTTTGAAGTTCATGAGTGAAAAAGAACTTAGGTGATATATGCTTTGTTCTGTCTCCTTTGATATTTCCGCCTTTGATTTGTGTGATGCAAGCTGTATTGTCTTCATATAAAATTGTTGGGCTATCACTGATTGAGGAAAAGCCACACTTTTCTCGTATATGATTAATTACTAATCTTAGCCAAATACATTCCCGGCTTGCCTCATGGATGGCAATAAGCTCCAAATGATTCGAAGAAGTAGCAGATAATGATTGTTTAACAGATTTCCATGAAATAGCAGTACCTCCACAAGTAAAAAGATATCCTGTTTGAGATCGACCTTTGTGTGGATCAGATAAATAACCTGCATCTGCATATCCAATCAACTGTGAAGTTGATTCAGTATGATAGCATAATCCCAAACCAGTTGTACCACGGAGATACCGAAGTACATGTTTAACTCCATTCCAATGTCTTCAAGTTGGAGTAGAACTATACCTTGAAAATAAGTTAATTGAAAAAGCTATATCAGGTCGTGTGCAGTTTGCAAGATACATTAGTACACCAATAACACTAAGATATGGTACTTCAGGACCAAGAATTTCTTCGTCATCTTCTGGAGGACGAAAAGGATCCTTCTTCACATCAAGTGAACGTACAATCATTGGAGTACTCAAAGGATGAGCTTATCCATATAAAAGTGCTTCAAGACTTTTTCTGTATATGTTGATTGATGAACAAGGATTCCATTTGGGAAATGCTCAAGCTGCAGGCCAAGACAAAATTTTGTTTTCCCAAGATCCTTTATTTCAAATTCCTCTTTCAATGTAGTAGCAATTCTTGTGAGTTCTTCAGGGGTTCCAACAAGATTTAAATCATCAACATAAATTGCAACAATAGCAAATCCGGATTTTGATTTCTTAATGAAAATGCATGGGCATATAGGATTATTCTCAAATCTTTTCTTTAATAAATATTTGCTGAGGCGATTATACCACATACGTCCAGATTGCTTTAATCCATATAAAGATCTTTGAAGCTTGATAGGGTACATGCTTCTAGATGTACTTGAATTATATGTTTCTAGCATTTTATATCCTTCAGGGATTTTCATGTATATTTCATGATCTAATAATCCATATAAATATGCAGTAACTACGTCCATCAATTGCATCTCCAATCTTTCTGTGACTACCAAACTTATTAAAAATCTGAATGTAGTCGCATCCATAACGGGAGAATATGTTTCTTCATAATCAATCCTAGGTTTCTGCGAGAAACCTTGTGCAACAAGCCTTGCTTTATATCACACTATTTCATTCTTTTCATTGCGTTTCCGTACAAATACCCACTTATATCCAACAGGTGACACTCCCTCAGGTGTTTGGACTATAGGCCCAAAAACTTTTCGTTTTGCTAATGAGCTTAACTCAGCTTTAATAGCTTCTTTCCATTTTGGCCAATCATTTCTATGTCGACATTCTTTGGCTCATTTTTTTCATTACTTCTGGTAATGCCAATAGCTACTTTAAATGAAAATACATTGTCGACAACGATTTTATTTCTATCCCAAATTTCTCCTGTACTTAGATAATGTATTGAGATCTCATTATTTTCAGGTACCTGTTTCTCTTCAGGAGATTTCTCTTCAAGAGTTTCCTCTTCAGGAGGTTCCACTTCAGGGGATTCTATTCCAGGAGATTGTAAAATGGGCTTTATGGTCTCTTTAGGAGCACCACTTTCATTTCTTTGAATTTTCCTCTTCTAGGGATTTTTGTCTTTTGAACCAATAGGTCTTCCACGTTTTAGGCGTGCCTTAGATTCATTTGTTGCTTTGTTAGCAGGTTGTCCTTCAGGGACTTCAATCCTTGCTGGAGTATTTACAGCAGGTATATGAGATTTTACTACACTTCTGGTATCAGTAAATGTATCCGGTAATTAATTTTCAACTTGTTGCAAATGAATAATCCTTTCAACTTTCATCGTACATTGATTAGTACGAGGATCAAGATGAGCTAAGGATAAACTTTTCCAAGAGATTTCTTGTCGTGCTTCAGGCACTGACTTTTCTCCCCCTAATGACAGAAAAACTGTTTCATTGAAATGGAAATCCTCAAATTGTGCCTTAAAAATATCCCCTGTAAGGGGCTCAAGATATCTAATAATAGATGGTGAATCAAAACCAACATATATACCAAGTCTACGTTGAGGTCCCATTTTAGTTCTTTATGGTGGTGCAATAGGAACATATACAGTGCAACCAAACGTTCGAAGGTGAGTGATATTTGGTGGTTGACCAAATGCAAGTTGCAGTGGAGAATATTTATGATAAGCAGATGGCCTAATTCGAATCAGAAATGTTGCGTGCAATATAGCATGCCCCCAAGCAGAACTAGGTAAATTTGATTTCATAAGCAGAGGTCTAGCAATCAACTGAAGTCTTTTGATAAATGATTCAGCTAAACCATTTTGAGTGTGTGTGTGAGCAACAGGATGTTCAACATCAATTCCAATTGACATGCAATAGCTATCAAAAGCTTGAGATGTAAATTCAGCTGCATTATTTAGTTGATTTTTCTTAATTGGGTAATAAGGGAATTGTGCTCTCAATCTGATTATTTGAGAAAGAAGTCTAGCAAAAGCAAGATTTCTAGAAGAAAGAAGACAAACATGTGACCATTTAGATGATGCATCAATTAAAACCATGAAATATTTAAATGGTCCACATGAAGGATGTATAGGCTCACAAATATCTCCCTGAATTCTTTCCAAGAATGATGGAGATTCAACAACTAGTTTTGAAGGAGATGGTCTAATAATTAGTTTACCTTGAGAACAAGCAGAGCACGGATAATCACTTGGTAAATGAATCTTCTGGTTCTTTAATGGATCCCTATTGAATTTTCAATAATTCTTCTCATCATTATAAAACCCGGATGTCCGAGGTGATCATGCCAAATCATAAAGACCTTTGGATCAGTGCACTTCTGGTGCATCACAATATGTGATTCAATCATTCTCATTTTCGTATAATACAGCCCCGAAGAGAATGATGGCAGCTTTTCTAACACTAGCTTCTGGCCTGAATGTGTTTGAGTAATAAAAAGATGCTCTTTGTTGCCTTCATTAGTGGTTTCAATATGATAACCATCACGGCGTATATCTTTAAAACTCAACAAGTTCCTTCTTGATCTTGGAGAAAATAGAGCATCATCAATGCACAATGTTGTGCCATTGGGCAATAATATATATGCTCTTCCGGAGCCTTCAATTAGGTTCGATGAACCCAATATGGTGTTTACATTGGCTTTGCTATGTTTCAAACATTGGAAATATTTCTTATTTTTAAGGATTGTGTGAGTTGTCGCACTATCTACCAAGCATACATCATCAGCATTCATTAATTCATCAATAGAATCCATGCACTAGCTTCATACATGAAAAATATAAAATTTCATTACTATAGAATTCAAACTCTTATAATATAGTAAACAAAGACTTATTACTCAAAATAAACATTTCCATCACCAATAAGATGATCAATTCTACCACTAGGATCTTCAAAGAAATAAGAAACATTAAGATGAGTAATATCAATTCCATCATAATTATCTATTCGTTCTGTAACATTCATTTCAATTTCCTTTCCTTTTTCTCTTTTAGAGGCTTGATATAGATCTACCAAGTGTCTGGTTGTACGACAGGTACGTGACCAATGTGCATTCATACCACATCGATGACATACATCTTCATTTTTCTTTTGAGGATTGTTCAGGGGACCTTTGCTCCTTTATGATTTCTTCCATTTCTGATGGTAAGGTGCTTGGTGGATTCCCTTTTTAGTGGTTTTACTTCTTGTGCCACTATATTGATAATTCTTTCTACCACGTCCTCGTCCACTTCTACTATTCTTCTGGAATGATATACCATTTGCTTTGGGAAGTGGTGTGGAACCAGTTGGACGAGACTGGTGATTTTTCATCAAAAGCTCGTTATTTCGTTCAGCCACTAGAAGACAAGAAATGAGTTCAGAATACTTTGTAAGCTTTCGCTCTCGATACTGCTGCTGCAAGAGCACATTCGAGGCGTGGAAAGTAGTAAAAGTCTTTTCCAACATGTCTTCATCGGTGATTTTTTCACCACACAACTTCAAAAGTGAGCTAATTTTAGATAGTGCAGAATTATACTCACTTACACTCTTGAAATCTTGCAACCTCAGGTGCAACCAATCATATCGAGCCTTTGGAAGGATGACGCACTTCTGGTGCTCATATCTTTCCTTCAAACTATTCCATAAAACAAGGGGATCTATTACCATGAGATATTCAGTTTTCAATTCTTCATGAAGATGATGGTGAAGGAAAATCATTGCCTTAGCACGATCTTGCAGGGATGCTTCATTTCCTTCTTTAATAGCGTTTTCAAGGTTCATCGCATCAAGATGGATCTCAGCATCAAGGATCCAAGATAAGTAATTTTTCCCGGTAATGTCGAGAGCAACAAATTCAAGTTTGCTAAGATTTGACATTTTCTACAAATCAAAGTTATAAAGCATTTGTATCATATATAAAATTAATTTCATAATCACAAACAAAATAACAGAAATAATTACAGCGACTTTTGAAAGAATGTTACTAGCTTTCAAATTTGGCAGAGACTTGTGTTGATAACGTGTTGTAAAAGAAAGAGAATGGCAAGACAAGAAAGATTAGCAAGATAAGATAGACTCAAATGGAAGAGAAAATCAGCTCTCTCAAAACTCAAGATCATTCACTAGTTAGCAAATTTGTGTGTTACAATTCCATACATCTCAAGACCCTTTTATAAGCTCGAAGATGTGTATCTCTTCATCTCAAGAGGTGTATTCCAAGAGGTGTATCCCAAAGCTCCAAGAGTTGTATCCTTGAAGAGGTGTATTCCAATGGTCATCCAGATTCAATGGATTCATAACAATCCTCTCTTTTTTTTTTGTTTTTGTTTTTGTATATGGTTAAATGCTATGAACATAGTGATTTAAGTCTTATTTCTTACTCTTAACAAAAATCTTTTCGTTTCAAAATTTTTTTGTAGTACCATCAAGGTACACGTGTGATCCTACCACATGTAATGCATGCAGTGATTATAACTCCATTTTTTTAACCACATCCAATATCATAAGGTGTTCGTGCCTTGCACGTTATAATCACTGCATTAATCCATTATTGATGTATAAAAAATAGCCTATATAAACTGGGACGATTTCCAAATTCCAAGTAAACAATAGTCTTTGGGTATATGGTGTATATTCCGACCTCGTGGCAATATTCCACAATTTTCTCACAACGGTCGGATCCAATCAGACGGACCAAGATTCTACTGCTCTGATCATAAAGAAGCCATAATACCAATCATCGGACGGTCTAATCTGGCGTACTCCATTTTCAATTTGATCCCATCCAAAACTGACTAAATCAACGACTGTGAGACGTCTAAACACCATAGCCTAATAGTCAGATTGTGTTCATGGTGACAGGGACAGATGAACTTCGTTGGTCCAGCGCTCTAATGGAAGTCTGAAAGTCTGCTCCTGCTTCATCCTTCGTTGTTTACTCTCGCACACGATTAGACAAACGCTCCTCTCTCTCTCTCTCTCTCCCTCTCTCTGTGCAAGCGCGACAATGGGCCAAAATAGTCTTTTGAACTTTCGAAGGAATGAAAAATCTCAATTGCTTGTTTTCTTCTATTCAACAACAATACGGCCCAATATTCTAATAATTTCTCAAATTCACGGCTTCGGGGTGGTTGATCGGTCCCTCTTTCCCTAACCTGCCTGTCTCATTTGACTTGCTCCCTGTGTTTCTCTTCTTCTAGCTCTCTCTTTTTTCGATCCTATATGTTTTATTTTGGAGGATTTCTTCATTTCTACATCTTAACATTTCTTGAGCTTTGCTTCCATTCTTTTTTTGAGGTTCTGTTACGGTTTGCGAATTAGAAATGAAGTGCTTTCATTTCTCTAATGGGGAGAGGAGAGAGGACGACGATGGCACGGTTTCTATGGTTTCCATAGTATCGTGTTGCTTCGAGTAGTGTTGACGTTAGGCGGTCCGAGTGCGATTCCGCTTCGAGGGACTTCTCGGATACCGCGGCGTTTCAGGACTTCTTGTCTCAGAGAAGATCTAATGATTTACGTGTATTTCCGTTTTCCGAACTCCATTCTTCCTATGGAGAGATCGGCGAGTAGAGGGTTTAGTCGAGCTTTGATGATTGGTGTCACGCCCTAAATCCTCACCTCACGACTTACTATGCATGAGTAGGACCGAGCGTAACCTTGCTCGTAAGCGAATCCGAAAATGCATTTATTTCTCAATAAGTACTTGAGAATTTCATTTAATACTTCTTCAATCAGAGTTAAGGCAGAATTTAAACCAATATAACAATTAAAAATCCAAATTGAACCAGCCCGAACCATGGTTTATCCACATACATCCAATTACAATTCTTGAACCCCAATGGTTCATAAAATACATTAATTCAAAGATTCTTGCCGAAGAAATAACATCTCAAACAACATGTTCGTCATTCTAATCACCATCCCGTCACCATATTTCATTATCTCAAGATTGTAGGTTTCCTGTGAAAATATAAGGGGTGAGTCTCAACGAAACCCAGTAAGTGAGGTTAATACACCCCGCATGAGAATATGCATAATATTCCTTATTTCAATAATATCTTTACACCAAATAGGTATTTAATAGTATTATCATTAAATATGCAAAGTTTTCCTAAGTTGGGTTCATAACATATATACGTATATATTTTAATATTAACAATGTTAAACATAAGGGATCACGAATTCTAACATGAGAACAATAAATTAAACATGATAAAGAGATACAATAAATAAACCTTAATCTAAGTGTTAGAAATACTTACCTGTGATTTTTATGGACATATGCCTTGCAGAAAATAAAATAAAATAACCGAATGTAAAGAAATATTAACCACCAAATATCATCCTCACATCCCAGTAGACATCTAGGTCACGCTGGGTACTGAATTAGCATTATGTCTGCTAACAGTACAATCATCTCAATATCCTCTTCCAGTGGGCGTCCCGCACTGGGTACTGAACTAGTATAGACTAGCAGTAAACACACTCCCAATAGAACGTCCCTGATAGACTACTTAACTAGTGTACAACTAGAAGTACCATCGTATATGTGTCTACCAGTCTTCATATTGGGTACTGGACTAGTGAACTCTTGCCACTAGCAGTACAATCGCATCACAATCATCCCAGTGGTTAATCACGCACTGGGTACTGAACTAGCGCAGCCAGCAGTACAATTTAATCATCATCCCAGACATTTCAAAATGCTGGGTACTGAACTAGCAATTCGTGTCAGCAGTACAAACATTATATCTCCCAACAACACTTGGTGCTAGGTACTAAACTAGTATCAAGATACTAGTGGTACTAATATCCATATAATCATGTCTCATTTACAACTACCAACTCAACATGCCATGCTTTGATTTAATTTCAACAATTATTAAACATTCACCAATTCATATAATTTCAATATATAAACAACAATACGTTGTATGCTTATGTTATGGTACATGAAACAACCCCATCTCCTTCTCTCTCTTCCACTTTAACTAAAAGACATAATAGCCAATCCCATCACTTTATCTCTTCCACTTCACATAAAAGACAAAATAGCCAACCCCAACTCTTCCTTTCTCTCTCTTTCTCACTTTCCCATTCCTAATTGATAATAGAATTCAGCAAATAAAGGGCAAAGTAAATAAATGTGGTTTTTTTAAAATAATTATAGAACATTAATCCATAATGCTTGAAGACGAACAAAGCAAACCCCAATATAAGGAAATCTGAATTCTGATTATAATAGCTTTAATGAGAAGAACTAATTAGTCAGTTGAGTTGAGAACATGGACGTAACATCCGGATTCCTCTTTATTTTTATTTATTCTTTTAATGAAGTCCTCATCATGTTCATAAGTGGACTATGAACAGTGTTTGTCTTAATACATTCTTTATTGAATGAAACAACTATGAACAGTGTTTGTGTTATTAAATTCTTTGTTGAATGAAACAACGAACCATGGTTGTCTTAGAGAGTGATGTCACCCTCCACTAAAAGAATAATGACATTGACTCATTTACTGCTTCAACTTGAATGAAGAATGAATCATGGTTTTTTTTTTTCTTTTAAATATTTATTGCCGGCTGATTTTTCATCCTCCATCAAGGATGATGACATCATCATCACTTGGTGGTTGAGATTCTTCTCTTCTATGTTCATGAACAATGAACAATGAACAGGGTCCTTGTTTACTTAAACCGAGAAAGGGGTTTCCACACTGTATTATTTGTTTTTATTTTAATTGGATAGCAAAATAACAAATTCTTTGTTTTCACATATTTAATCACTAGTAACAACGCACAAGAAATATCAGCAGAAACTAACCTGCTCGATTCCTTTTTGTTAAAAAAAAAAGGAAAACATATCTATAACGTTTCATGGAAATCATTCAACTAAAAACAAGGAATTAATGCACAAACTCATAAAAAATATATTAAACCCACTTACTTGTATGAAACCTTTGATTACATCCATCTCCTCCTTCTATCTTTTCCATCTTTCTCTTAATCCCAAAAATAAGTCATGGAGGTAAGCACATAAGAAGGAGATGTGAGGAAGAAAGAGTGAGTAAAATGGAGAGGAGAATAGTGCTAGGCGTGAAAGGAAGTGGATGTGGCGGCTAAGAGAAAAGAAGAGTTAAAAGAGGATGTGATGTGAAAGGCTAGGGTTTCTTTAAGAGGGGTTGGGATTTGGTGCATGTGAGGGTAGGAAGTTAGGTGTTTAGCATCAACCAAAAGTCCAAAATAAAAAGACTTGACCAGTCAATTGTTTGACCTAGTCAAAATTCAAAAAGGAAATTTTAGGTCCTTACAATCTACCCTCCTTAAAGAAAATTTCGTCCTCGAAATTTGGCATAATTCAATAATAAAAGAAGATACAAATCCATCACATTATAATTAGATAAATGCATATCCCACCTTAGTATTCTAAATTTGCACTTTAGCAACACTAACAGACATTACTGCAATTGATTAAGTTTTTTTTTCGCATGCATAACATGGTCTTATAATAACATGTGAATATATTAGGTACACCAAGGAAAATCCAACATGTCCTTCTCATGACATAAGTCAAACAAGTAAATTAGAACGTGCATACACAGTCACAACCCAACAGTTAAACTGCATTAGCATCAACTGCATACAATCGCAATCAAACTAGTAAACTACAAACTCATATTTGTAGTATTCATGTCCTCATGTGTATACTCTACACACATCACAAGTAAAAAGAATTTCGAGCATTCATCATTGAGTGGAGATATAAACTCATTAAATAATCATAGAAATAGACCAAGGGTACTAAACATAGTATTCTCACCATGTACACAACATAATATCCAAAAATTAAAACTCGGATTTAATTTCACAACTGATAATTTAAAATATACAATAATCTTATCTCCACCATATAAAAGTACCACATGTACAATAACATAACCATGAACCCAACATGTGGCAATCCATTCAAATAATAATTTGCATAATAAGTCAAGAATAAGCTTTTATATAGAGGTGGAATATTCATTCAAGAATAAAGATGTGTAATTCACAATCTCATTCTTCAGATATTGTTAGATTCCTTGTGCCCAACAGTTTCACTATTTTCTAATTGTATGGTGAATAGATTTAATAAAACATAACTTATCTGTTTCAATAATTGGAACTTAACTAGAATTTAGAATCTCCGTTGAATAGTTTTACTTAAACTCCTATAAAATTATTAGACACGCAAAAATCTCAATTCAATCATCCTAAAATAAAATAAAAGGAGCATGCTGAAGCCTTCTTTCTATTAAATTGAACTCGAAAATATTTATGTCACTAACAAAGCTAAATAATATAGATTTTATAAAATAAAAGTCTACTAACAATAAGCATTTATACATTTGTCTTGCTCAATCAATAATCATTTGCGAATGGGAACATATATTCCAATTATTTCAAATATGTCTGTTTGCCAATTACTTAGTATCCATATCAACATTAACACTAAGAGCAACTGTTATACATATCACAATCAAAGCTAGTAATCAGTAATGAAAGTACATGCCATCCAGACCGGTCGCAATTTCAACCTTATAATGACTACTAACACCAATCCAGCTTAATATTTATTTATTTTTATCAACAAGATATATTTATTGTATAAATGTACTCATTATGAGTCTATTTGGTAAAAGTTCTTTTTTTTTTTTTTTTTTACCAATTACAAAATCATGAAATAGCCGTATTCAATTAAAATAAAAGCATTCACATGCACATAATGAAACAAGGACTTTTGTGTGTGTGATTTCACTTCCACCCTCTATCCACAACAATTTAAAAATGCAGTTCATTGGTGAGAAGAATTTCAATAAACAATCATTTTGGTCACAAGTTACTTTTGAATTTAATTCAAACTACTAAATAAATAAAATTTATCAAAACTCAAGAGCTAAAACAATTCTTTTTTTTTTTCTTTTTACATCACCGTCCAGCAATAAACCCTTGCACTTTAATTTCTTTAAAATGAGCTTTCATGAATTTTTTCAAAATTTCAATCTAATTCGCATTAATACATCAAAATTTGCCTATATATTGTATCAATGAACATTCCTTTTTACAAAAAAAAAAATCTCTTTTCTTACTTTCATAATATTTTCTTGTACTTGCCCCAAAATCTTTCATTAAAAAGGTTCTGTCATTACTTCATCCAATTTAATGATATACCTGTATATTGTATATATCACGCCATGCTAACATCATAAAATAATTCCATACAACATTTGTAACCCAACCATGCTAATTTATCATCTAAAATTTAACTTAATTTTATCATGGGCTTCCATACAATCATGTGAAAATATGAATCTATTCCAATATCATTTCCTTTGCTGCACAATATGTTCATTAAAGCATGCTAACATAACATATTAATATGCTTCCGCCCAAGGTAAAATAAGTTATTGCTTAATTGCATTCTTTCAGTTGCATTCTTTCTCTTTACACTAAATCCAAATTTTCTAAATCAGATAGTACGAACACATTAAATTCTATAATTTACCTCCAAAGAAACCATGTATAATTAATTACCACGATTTACTTCAATAACCAAACAACTTAGTCATTGAATAGAGAAAACAACTAAATTTACCTTAGAAATTCCAAGAACACTAAAATGAGCTTAAATACTCCATTTCAAAAGTTTATCACATTTATTCAGAATCCTCAATGGATTTCCCAATTTACTATGCGGTGTTTGTAGCAATGGTTTCCAAAGTGTAATGCTTATCCACTCTATATCATATCACATTCTTCTATAGATGGTCACTTGTAATACGTTAAAATGTAAACACACAATAAACAAACACCCACTGGTTAACAGGGGAATACAAACCAATATTTATGTAATACAAGAAAATAAATCTCCATGGCATAAATTAATATTCCACATAAAATTGCAATAACACCACTAGAACATATTTACAAAAAAAATTTTATTAAGAACCAATGTCATGATGGTGCAACGCGATACCCAATAACTATATGAAAGAGTATGCATTAAACTATCTATGAAAAGTGATGCATAATACATGCTAAGATTTGCAATTTCAAGAACTAGTAACATAACCATATTCAATATGATTATTCCTATAATGTAAGCACAAGGGAGTAACTCAACCATCACTGCCACCATATCCCTTCAATACATCTGCAGCTATATTGAAGGTTGGAGAGGAAAGAAAAGTAACCCTCTTTGTGCTTAAGCAAAAGAAAATATCATACAACCACATCCACGTGTATACTCATTCACACATCTAACAATTCCAAGTTGCATAATGCAAAAGATCTACAAAACTTCTTAATATTGAATGGTACTTCCCAAAACAATTATCATAACTAACCGTAGCTAGCTTATCAAAGATCACACAACAAAATTCACATATAGCAATAATTCCAACATTTCTGGCAAGTTCTCCTAGGATTATTAACCCTAGGCTCTGATACCACTTTGTCACGCCCTAAATCCTCACCTCACGACTTACTATGCATGAGTAGGACCGAGCGTAACCTTGCTCGTAAGCGAATCCGAAAATGCATTTATTTCTCAATAAGTACTTGAGAATTTCATTTAATACTTCTTCAATCAGAGTTAAGGCAGAATTTAAACCAATATAACAATTAAAAATCCAAATTGAACCAGCCCGAACCATGGTTTATCCACATACATCCAATTACAATTCTTGAACCCCAATGGTTCATAAAATACATTAATTCAAAGATTCTTGCCGAAGAAATAACATCTCAAACAACATGTTCGTCATTCTAATCACCATCCCGTCACCATATTTCATTATCTCAAGATTGTAGGTTTCCTGTGAAAATATAAGGGGTGAGTCTCAACGAAACCCAGTAAGTGAGGTTAATACACCCCGCATGAGAATATGCATAATATTCCTTATTTCAATAATATCTTTACACCAAATAGGTATTTAATAGTATTATCATTAAATATGCAAAGTTTTCCTAAGTTGGGTTCATAACATATATACGTATATATTTTAATATTAACAATGTTAAACATAAGGGATCACGAATTCTAACATGAGAACAATAAATTAAACATGATAAAGAGATACAATAAATAAACCTTAATCTAAGTGTTAGAAATACTTACCTGTGATTTTTATGGACATATGCCTTGCAGAAAATAAAATAAAATAACCGAATGTAAAGAAATATTAACCACCAAATATCATCCTCACATCCCAGTAGACATCTAGGTCACGCTGGGTACTGAATTAGCATTATGTCTGCTAACAGTACAATCATCTCAATATCCTCTTCCAGTGGGCGTCCCGCACTGGGTACTGAACTAGTATAGACTAGCAGTAAACACACTCCCAATAGAACGTCCCTGATAGACTACTTAACTAGTGTACAACTAGAAGTACCATCGTATATGTGTCTACCAGTCTTCATATTGGGTACTGGACTAGTGAACTCTTGCCACTAGCAGTACAATCGCATCACAATCATCCCAGTGGTTAATCACGCACTGGGTACTGAACTAGCGCAGCCAGCAGTACAATTTAATCATCATCCCAGACATTTCAAAATGCTGGGTACTGAACTAGCAATTCGTGCCAGCAGTACAAACATTATATCTCCCAACAACACTTGGTGCTAGGTACTAAACTAGTATCAAGATACTAGTGGTACTAATATCCATATAATCATGTCTCATTTACAACTACCAACTCAACATGCCATGCTTTGATTTAATTTCAACAATTATTAAACATTCACCAATTCATATAATTTCAATATATAAACAACAATACGTTGTATGCTTATGTTATGGTACATGAAACAACCCCATCTCCTTCTCTCTCTTCCACTTTAACTAAAAGACATAATAGCCAATCCCATCACTTTATCTCTTCCACTTCACATAAAAGACAAAATAGCCAACCCCAACTCTTCCTTTCTCTCTCTTTCTCACTTTCCCATTCCTAATTGATAATAGAATTCAGCAAATAAAGGGCAAAGTAAATAAATGTGGTTTTTTTAAAATAATTATAGAACATTAATCCATAATGCTTGAAGACGAACAAAACAAACCCCAATATAAGGAAATCTGAATTCTGATTATAATAGCTTTAATGAGAAGAACTAATTAGTCAGTTGAGTTGAGAACATGGACGTAACATCCGGATTCCTCTTTATTTTTATTTATTCTTTTAATGAAGTCCTCATCATGTTCATAAGTGGACTATGAACAGTGTTTGTCTTAATACATTCTTTATTGAATGAAACAACTATGAACAGTGTTTGTGTTATTAAATTCTTTGTTGAATGAAACAACGAACCATGGTTGTCTTAGAGAGTGATGTCACCCTCCACTAAAAGAATAATGACATTGACTCATTTACTGCTTCAACTTGAATGAAGAATGAATCATGGTTTTTTTTTTTCTTTTAAATATTTATTGCCGGCTGATTTTTCATCCTCCATCAAGGATGATGACATCATCATCACTTGGTGGTTGAGATTCTTCTCTTCTATGTTCATGAACAATGAACAATGAACAGGGTCCTTGTTTACTTAAACCGAGAAAGGGGTTTCCACACTGTATTATTTGTTTTTATTTTAATTGGATAGCAAAATAACAAATTCTTTGTTTTCACATATTTAATCACTAGTAACAACGCACAAGAAATATCAGCAGAAACTAACCTGCTCGATTCCTTTTTGTTAAAAAAAAAAGGAAAACATATCTATAACGTTTCATGGAAATCATTCAACTAAAAACAAGGAATTAATGCACAAACTCATAAAAAATATATTAAACCCACTTACTTGTATGAAACCTTTGATTACATCCATCTCCTCCTTCTATCTTTTCCATCTTTCTCTTAATCCCAAAAATAAGTCATGGAGGTAAGCACATAAGAAGGAGATGTGAGGAAGAAAGAGTGAGTAAAATGGAGAGGAGAATAGTGCTAGGCGTGAAAGGAAGTGGATGTGGCGGCTAAGAGAAAAGAAGAGTTAAAAGAGGATGTGATGTGAAAGGCTAGGGTTTCTTTAAGAGGGGTTGGGATTTGGTGCATGTGAGGGTAGGAAGTTAGGTGTTTAGCATCAACCAAAAGTCCAAAATAAAAAGACTTGACCAGTCAATTGTTTGACCTAGTCAAAATTCAAAAAGGAAATTTTAGGTCCTTACAATTGGAGAGGGAGGTTTTGGGTCGATTTATAAAGGGAATGTTTGGGCTTCTGATGACAATCCTGATTCCAAGATGAATGTTGCTATCAAACAGTTGAACCGCAAGGGAATGCAGGCAAGCTCCTTCTTACATACCTTATCCTTTGTTTTTCCTTAGACTAGGGGGCTGCACGCGTAGAAAACGTGGGCCCACTTTGATAAACAGCCAAGGTAGTTACAATAGTGTGGGATTGTTTTGTTTGGGGAGGGTAATGCTTGGAAAAAGAAAAGGGGGGCCAGAATCTAGAGGGAATATAGTATAGATATGTCTGTGCTGGATTTTGTTAACAAAGGTTAAGGTTCTCTCGAATTATCAAATCTCAATCCAGACGAAAACAGTAAGATATTGTCTTAAATTTGACTGCTAAAAATTGGCATTTTGTGCTTATTTTTAACATGCATTAGACACTTAATTATAACACGACCAGTATATATATAAAAGCAGTCTTCAAACCTCATCCTCTCTCTCATCCACGTGAACGTCTCTTTCTTTCTCCTTTCGGCCCTACATTAAAATAACTTATCTTATTTTCTCACCTCTACGTGGATAAGCCCTTTTTCTTTTTTTCAATATTATCTTTAACGAAATTATTTAATTAATTGTTATCTTTTCAAATTCCTAGAACCCCAAAATAATCTAATATTATCTTTCTCAAATATTATCTAATTAATTATTGTCTTTTTGTAATATTATCTTTTAATTGTTATCTTTGATGCAAGGCGGTAAGTCCTAATTTTCATGTGATAAATTTGTTAAAAAATAATCCATTATCATTCTTCAAAAATAAATTTCTTCTGGAAATTAGTTTTTAGTGGGAAAAAAAATTGGTTTTCGTCATTTACTTAAAAAATAATCTATATTCAATCACTTAATTCCTGGTAACTTAAAAGCAGTGATACTTCTTTTAAATAATTGAGAATGAGTGTCATTTAGATGTATTTAAAAAATGCCTTCATTATTATTTTAATCAGATTAATTATCAAAAAGTATCATTAATTTATAATTATCAAAAAATAACCCATTATTTACTCCAAGTATATATATACTTATTTTCAGTCATTAGCCAAATCAATATTTTGTCCAACAATATATGTCTACTGTCAAAAATTTTTAAGCAAAAAATATTTTTTATTTAAAGAGTACATTTTTTCTTATTACTGTTTTTTATGTTTTTGTAATTTTATAAATTATTGGTTCATTATTTAACATATATACCGTCAAAATGTCCTACTCATAAATTTAAAGAAAATAATATATATTTTACATTATTTAATAAAATATCATATATGAAAAATATATCTTCCTGTGCTTAGCAAAATCAACTAGTTTTTATAACAACAAGAAATGTTCCGTTTTGGCCTTCATGAACTGAAAGTAGAGCCAGATAAGTTTGGAGTCTCCAAAAGCCAAATTAATCAAAGACCCAAGCCTCCTATGGATGATATATTGCTTTCACTATGACCTTATATATAAACGAAAACCTTCAAGATCTTTATGAGAGATATTAACTTGATGCAAGTAATCTTATAGCAAATAAAAAAAAATGTTATTTAGATTAGTATTAAATTATAGAAGAGATGATTTGTCTACAAGAAAAATTAAAGTTCTTAGTACCAATTAATATTTTGGGTTCCTCAATTAGATATTTTCTTTTTAATCTAAAAGATTTTACACTTGAAAACTACTTCATCCCCATATGGATGTTAAGCTAATAGTTTTAATGCTAAAAGAGCATGACTGTTTTTGTTTCTTTTATTTTAAAAGTAAAAACTAAAAAGAAACATTATTTAATTTGTTTGAAGATTAAGGCTTAATGAACAATTGTCAATTTGGTAGCTTGATATTGATGACTTAAGATGGGTATGCAATAAAAGTACCAATATCAAATCATCATTGGCATAAGCCAGTTTCCATCAAAGTAGGGATTATATTAATATAATTAACTCCATCCATCTATTTTTAAGTCTTTCTCTTGATCTCTGCGGCCTTTTAATATACAAAGAGATGAATCTTTTTAAGTTCAATGTGCTAATGTATATAGTGTTACTACAGTCTACAGCTGCTTTTTGTTTATTTTATCTTATTAATGTTAACATAGCAATAAAAGGGACATCCAAACAGATTTCAAAAAAGTTAATTCCCACGTTCTAGAGAATCACTTTCGGAAAAATCACTTTCATAACAAGTTTTTCAACTAATTCTTGACGGCCAAACGAAGCCCTAAAAGGAAAATGTAGAGCAAGGATAAGGATAAGTTAGGTGTTCAAATAAAAGGATGATGTTAACTTTGTAATTTCCTCTGAATAGACAAAAAAATGGATCCAGCCTTTACCTAAAGGAAAGGCGCAAGTGTTGTAGTTCGGGTTTTTAGGGTTTTTGAAGTTTTTGTTGACAGCAAAAACCATGACTGCTCAGACGCAAGAAGAGCTCCTCGCTGCTCATCTGCAGGAGCAGAAGATCGATGTAAGTTTCTGTCTCTGTTAATTTCTTGTTTCTTTCTTATCTTCCTTCTTATTAACGTCAGTCTTTTTTGTGAATTTTTTGTTTTTCTGTTCATCACTGCTGTGATTTTTCTGTCTATTGCGTCTCTGGTGTTTTGTATTACGCTTCTCTTTGTTTCGAAGTGGGAGGATATAATCCGGGAAGCCCGTTTTGTTTTCTCTTGCTTTTGGGTCTTCTGTGATTCGGGATCTTTTAAATTTTTGGAATGGAGTCTAGGGTTTCTTTTGGCAACAGGGTTGGCGTGTGTGTGGATGGCTGGGTATGTTTAGGATAAATACTGGAACAATGAGAAATTGTTTATCGTTTATGACGATGGTAAGAAGTTGGGATCAGCTTGAACTGATTCGGAGGGTTCTTAACTGGGCTTTGCTCGACTTTGAAGATTTTCATTCCTTGGAGAAAAAGGAATTCGTGTTGGACATAATTGTGAATTAATTGTTTTGTGTTGATTTGTTTATTAATTCGACACGAGTTGCGTCTGAGTTTCTGTGTTGTTGTGCTTTGATGATTGATGATAAGTAAATGTGATTTTATGCATCCAAAGGTTAAATCTGTTTTGGTTTTCATGTGGGGTCAAATACACCGGCCCTCTGATTCCTTGAATGTTGGAATGGCCTCGAGAAACTTTTGCATATAGTTTTGAAATTCAGTGTTTCATATGCAGTACGTTGTAATGAGAAAAGGATTTGGTTTGTCGATGACTGATTATTTCTGGGTTCTGCCTTTACCATACTTATTTCATAATTTTAAGTAATGAGAAGTAAATATCTTATTTGCTATGAATGCTGTGTTATTTAGAAGCTATAAAGGTTAGTTCTTGGGGGGTTTCTGTTGGCTGTGTTTGGGTTGCTTGTGTGCCTGTAAGCAAGTGTAGCACATCACACTTACTATTATCATTATCGTAATCATCATTCTTATTATTACTTTTTATTTTCATTTGCGCCCATGTATGTGGGTGCTTAAGTTTCTAGTTACATGTGACTTGAGTATCTTACAAAAGGTTGTATAAATGGGGATGGCAATGAATGGGTTTTCAATCCTAAATTGCACTATTTGTGTCTTCCAATACCAAACCTGTTCGTAATTCAGTTTGTCAGCGATGGGACAATCCTAATTTTAGCATACATTATATATTTAACATGCATCTGAATGGCTTTGAGGCTGGTCATCTAAAACATGAGTCTAGCCTGGACCTGCTTGTTTTCCTTACCAAACATGATGCTCAGTGTATTCCATGCCGTCGAAATTTCACCGGTTCAGAAAAGGAACCATCGGATTTCTTTGGGGTTTGAAAATCCTCTTTGTTTTGACCGGAACGAGCAATATGCTGCTCTGTTCTGGTCAAAACGACGGTGAAATTTGACGTCACACAGACAGTGCCATCAATTTCAATCATTTCTGCATGGCAAAAACGGTGTGCCATGCGGAATGCAAAAAGAAAAAGAAAAGAGAATGGAAACTGAAAATGAGGGAGGGAGAGAGGAGAGATGGGAAAGGGAGGTGGCACATAACTTAACGTCGATGCCTCTGCTTCCTCACCACTTTCTATTGTTGTGTCGAGAATGGGAGAGAGAAAAGGAAGGATTTGTTTTTAGTAACGTGAAAGAAGGGCTTACATCCTTCTTCTTTTATGGTACAATATAATAAAAATATTTTATATTATGAGTATAACATGTATAATATAACATATATCTCATATTATAACAGATATATAATATAAATATAACATAAGCCCTTCTTTTGTAGTATAATGTAATAAAAACAAATATAATAATATGAGGAAAATATTATTATATTCCTAATAATACAATTATATATATATATAATTATAATATATTTTTTTAATTATTATGAATAGCAAAATTTATATCACTACAATAATATTAATTTTTCTAAGTTCTATATGTTTGTACAATTTGTTTAGAGTTTTTCAATTTTTTTAACTTAAGAATTTTTCAGCGCAGCAGCGTGAAAAATCTGGGGTCACGAGCGGTGTGCTAGTGAAATTTCGGTGAAATGGCGCGCGGGGCCTTCACCGAAACAAGCACGGTGAACCTTGATGCTGCTATAAGAAGTGTGACGGGCGAGTTACCAACTTAGCATGCTCTAAGTGACGCTTATGTCTCGAAATTTTGCCTCAATGCAAGGCTTGGAAAACAATCATTCTTAAAATTTTGACATGCTGTCTCACATGAGGTGTACACCTTGATGATTTTGCATTGAGATTCAAGACAAGTCTTGAGGAAATTGTCGGAGTCTTAAAATATCCTTTGCTTGTGATATTTATGGATTGCATTTCTGAAGTTAACATAAAATATGTTTCCTGCAATGAAACCAAGTCCAAAAGACTTGACTTTATTTTGGAGTGCAAACTCTTTATTTGTTGGAATTATATTTTGTTATCTTCACATAACGGAAACCCAACTTCTCTCATATAATTTACTTGAATCTGAAAGGCTTGTCTTAATTTTTATCATTTTTTTTCCGCGTGTCTTCTGTGATTATTTCTTACTTTGATGATTTAGTCTTGGATAGACTGTGTATCTCTCAGTTTTTTTCTTTCATCCATGTGCTGTTGAACAACCTTAATCTCATATATATCCATCGGTTGATTTATTCTAATTCACTGTTTAATATCACATAAGTATCAGAAAAAGATGGGAGCATCGTCTTGACAAACATCAATAGATCTTTTAGAAATTTTTTATGAGGACTTTTTTTTTTTCCTAATCCTCTGATCCTTGAATCTTTCCTTAATGAAAATGTTCTTATTTTAATATTTATAACTGATTGGTCGTACCTGTACAATAATATAATATGAGTGACTTGCCCTCTAGTTGCACATTACATTTATTCACTGCTTCAACTTTGCTGAAATCGTGGCTTTTGGGGTGAAATTATGGAGTTGTGAATTTATAAAGAATGTGGATAGTAAGTAATGCTTTTCTCTAATTTATAATAAATATTTCGTTGTGTGAAGCTAGTGCTTCAGGTTCACTGCCTTCATGAGGTAAAAAGCTTTACAGGATGTGGTCTTGTATTCTTATTGGAGATTTGATATCTTGGTTTAGTGGCTATCTATTAGCATACTGGTTGGTCCATCATTGCCTACTTACTTGTTATTCTCTTGTAGACAATTGTTTCCATGTTTATTATCACCAAGCAGGGTTGCAAGATTTTTTGCCCTAATTATATGTTGGTTCATTTCTTTCTATGATGTAGATCCAGTTGGTCATAATTTTATGAATAGATTGATTAATTTTGCCTTCTCTCTGCAATATTTCAAACTGAATTGGCATTCTATTATGTGGTTTTATTCTTGTTATTCCATTATATTGCTTGACAGGATTTTAATAGTAATGTTTTTGAACAACTGTCATTGCAGCCTGATGAGCCTGTGGTTGAAGATGATGATGAGGATGACGAGGATGAAGATGATGATGATGACAAGGACGAAGATGAAGGTCAGTTGCTGTCAACATTAAACACTACATTCAAATATGAGCATTTATTTATTTATTTTGAATCTAAAAGATTGGATGTATTTATTTTCAAGAGGAAGACCTAAAAAGACATGTATTGAGTTAATAAAACAAGACTTGCATTAACATAAATTAACTGAAGATATTATTTTGATAGAACGTAATGGAGAGAGAAGATTTGTATCGTCAATCCCACCTTGGCGAGGAACTGGCTTATGTTAATGATGATTTATTTATTTAGTTATTTCATTTTTTTCTGATGCATTTAGATTCTTTTTGATTTTTTATTGACTTGCATACATTTACACAGTACCTAAGCCAGAGGGAGGGAGGGAGGGATACGTTTTGTTACGTTGATCTATCCTAAATAATAAATAAATATTTATTCAATGATATATCTTATTCATCCATTGCAAGTTGCATGGTTAAATACATCCTGAAGCTCTGTCTATCTCATTTTACAGGAAAGAAAAAGAGGGAATTGTAGTTAGGAATGGTGCTGTAGTGTTACATTGCTCTTATGAAATTTATCAGCATTAGATTTTTTAGCCGATGAATATGATTGGCGTTAATATTGGTTATGTAGCTGTATAGATGTATGTGCCCTGGGAATGGATTATTACTGCTGCTGGATTATTCTTGTGAACTGTGTTCGACTATTTCCATTTCCGCTTTGTGATGACAGGAGGACAAGAAGGTGATGCAAGTGGTAGGTCAAAGCAGAGCAGAAGCGAAAAGAAGAGTCGCAAGGCAATGTTGAAGCTTGGAATGAAGCCAATCTCCGGTGTCAGCCGTGTCACTGTCAAGAAGAGCAAAAACGTCAGTTCTTCCAACCCTCTGATCTGTCCTCTCAGTTTGTTTCCCATATTTTGTCAATGATGTTGCCATAGCTGTTTCAGCTATCACCGAGTGGCTTACCTTTCATGCTTTCCTTTCTTCCAGATTTTGTTTGTCATCTCAAAGCCTGATGTTTTCAAGAGCCCCACGTCAGACACATATGTTATCTTTGGGGAGGCAAAGATTGAGGACTTGAGCTCACAACTGCAGTCCCAGGCGGCAGAGCAGTTCAAGGCTCCTGATCTCAGTACTGTAATACCCAAGCCTGAGTCGTCAGCTGTGGCTCAGGACGATGAAGATGTGGATGAGACCGGGGTGGAGCCGAAGGATATAGAGTTGGTAATGACCCAAGCAGGTGTCTCGAGGTCGAAAGCTGTGAAGGCACTGAAGGCTGCTGATGGGGATATTGTTTCAGCCATCATGGAGCTAACAAACTGAGGGGGGGTCTTTACCATTATCCTTGTTTGTTTTGAGCAGGTTTATATTTGTGTTTTCTTTTAGGATCTCTAGTCCCCAAGTTTGGATTCAAATTTGCTATTTACTTCGTTCCAGGTTTGTTATGTTGTATTAGTATCAAACCAAAGAACAAAAATGCTTCTTTATATTTAATTCATTTGCGCCTCTCATAGACATATTATGCACCAGAAGGGTTGCTCTTCAAAGAGGATGCAACCCTTTGCACTTTTCTCCTGACTTGGTTCTTGTTCTTTGAGAGAGATGTTGTCACATTAAGCATGTGAGGATTGTGAATTTTTTTTCGTAATGTAAATATAAGAAAATTTTTTATTGAAAAAACACTAATCATTTTATTAGAAAAAAAAACACTAATCATTAAATGCCTCATGGGACAACATCTCTTTCAAAAGAACAAGAATCAATGCTGAAGAAAAGTACAGAGGACGTGGATTAACATGTCAATCTGGTTTATCTCACATGAAGAGTAATTTAGATTTCAGTTTTTTGAGGGAACGATGTAGATAATATGTTAGTTGAGGGAACGATGTAGATAATATGTTAATACATGTCTTAATGGTTCGTGGGTTTTTTTTAACAATTTGATTTTTAATAATATTAAATTAAGATGCTATTTTTTGTCTTTGTTTTTAAAAAAATTAGTTATTGTTACATAAGAATTCAAACATATGGAACATTCTCTTTTTTTTTTTTATTATGTTGGACTTCAAGGTCATATTCTTTTGATTTAATCATAAACCATTGGATAGATAAGGATCTAGAATTATAGTGGGAGTCCTTTTTCTATTAGATTTCTTCCAATAACTTGAGATGTAAAAATGCATCACAATAAGAGAGTTACTTAATGAAGAATTTTCTTGAAGATTAAAAATAAAAATAAATTACTTAATCACTAATTTTGAAAATTTATCTCATCATATATATTATTCTTATTAAATATTAAATAAAAATATTAATTTCATCACGCTATGACTCCCTTTCTTCCTTCTAAGGATTTGTCTCAAGAACTCTAAATAGAACAAGTAATTTTATGGGATTGTCTTTTTTCTCTAAAATTCCTTCCACTAACTTCTTATAAAAATTCTGAAAAGAGGGTAACGAATAGTTAATAAAAATAAATATATTATTTTTTATTAAAACTACAACTATTAGTTCTATCATTTAAGGATTCTCATTTTAATCTTTTTTCTTGAGAATTTAATACTATAGTAGGATAAGTTTATCATTATTAATTTTTCTTTAGGACGAGAACACTATCTGCAAAAAAAAAATTTTCTTACCAAATTAGGACTCTAAATAGGATAAGCTTGACCTTGCAACATCTCTTTTCCAGATTGCTAAGTCAAAAATGGGTTCCAATTTTATCATTGCGTCTTATTTTAGCTACAGCAGCCCTTGCGCAGTATCCCTTTATCTCAATATAGGTCATCAGAACAACCCATTAAGGCATGAAAGCCAGGATCTTTTAGAAAATGAGATAAGGGATTGCAACATCAATTCGGAAGAAAAGAGTTCCCTATTGATTCAAACGCTATAAATACCTATGAGATTAAGTCATATTTGGATTTAACCCAATCCATTTACACCCCTGATCAAGAAACCCAAACCAAAACCAACTTACCTTAGAGAGAGTTTCAAGCTTTATGAAGTCCTATCCCTTATTAATCTACTTAAGTTTTGCATAAAGTTCTCTTGTAAATTGATTGTAATACTTCACAAACCATTTAGATGGATAAGCGTGAATAATAAGTTAACTAGAACATTAATGTCTAAAATTTTCTAAGAAGCACTCTCTGGAAGTTAAATGTCGAGCTATAATCTTTCCTCTTCCCTTCGTAATAGTACAGATGAATCGAATTTAGGTATATATAACTATTTTTATCAACCTTTTTTTTTCTCACTAAATACAACTAAATATAAATATCTATTACTATTACAAAACGGAGATGAAAGATTCTAACTCAACATTTGTTTTCCCGATAGTATCCCTTAATATTTTAAAGACAACTGATGTTCCACTTCTACAACCATCCATGCTTATCCTCATCCATTAAATAGTTGTTAATTGGATGCATTCTACACATCACCAATTTATAAGAGTGACTCCACAAAGAAGTTGAGTAGATTAGTGAAAGTAAGACTCCACAAAGCTTGAAACTCTCTTTTAAATCATGTTGGTTTAAGGTTGGGTTTTTTAATTGGAGATGTAACTGGTCGTGTTAGATAAGAATACCACATATACCCAAACAAAATCTGATAAAAAGGGATTCTGAATCCGGGTATGGGATCATCACCTAATACTAATCCAGATCAATTGGGTATTTAATAAGATGAAAAGATTCTGGAATATATCATATCTTATAGTCTTGAATGTAAAGATTTGTAACCCAAATCTCCAAAATTAGTAAGATAAATCTCAAAACTATCTCAACAAGGAATAGTCAGTATGTTTGTGTATAACATAAAAAATGAGATTTTTAGATGTTTTCATTGACTTAGACATAACTTATACCTATGTATATGCAATATTGATGTGCCACCCACTAATATAATCTAACTTGACCAACCACTTACCATATCTAAAGCTATTAATGGGCCATGGAAAATAGTGTTTGTGTAGCTATTTAACTAAGGGTTTAAGAAATGAAAAAGCATACAAAATTCAATTTTAAGCTAAAATATTAATTGTTTTAGATTAGGCACTTCTTCTTTGTTTATCAAGTGTAATTATATGAAATCTAGTTCTACTATTTCATACTATTGTTTCATGTTAATAATAAACCAACTCCTCTGAAACACTGGGTTTAGGCTGCATATGGTGTAGTGCCTATTATATTCTAGTTCTTCTAACAGAGCCTCTAAACCCATTGATCAGTGGTAATACATCCAATGACTCATCAGTTATTGATTTGATATGTTATTTGGATACCAGACGTAGGATAAACTTATTTCTGGCTATTCCCTGGGTTTTTACCAATATATTAAGACTATTCTCTAGGTCAGTTTGCTATTTTTACATAACCACCAGATGGAAACAACAGGAAACATGAAAATATAGTGTGTAAAAAATAAGGGATTACAATAGCATTATCTGTCTCCTATTGCTCATTTCTAAGCTTAAATATCATCCAACTCCGTAAGTTAAGAGTTGGCTTTATAGTTTACATTGTTCAACACAACATGAACATATAACTATTATAATCATGGGTGACAGCTTATATCAACAGTTAACATCAAAAAATAAAATAGAGTACTTTCTTTGGAAACCATATGGATAATTGCTGTGACAAATTGAAGCAAGTCATCTAAATGAATTCTCATCTCCAGGATCATTATCACCCATTTTAAAATCATACAACATCAACACATATACCAAATATAGCTGCAGCAGTTGAATAGCTATAACTGTATAAATCTTTATCCCCATTAGGAGATAAATAGATGTTATGATCCTAAATGGTTAAGTGCTTAACAGAGCCAACCAACACTTCCCAAGTTCAAGTCATGGATAGGGCGACCTATAAGTTGGATTAAAATTCATTGGTATTATGTATGGGCATGGTGCTAAGTCCTTGAATATGATAATTGAATGAAGCTTCCAAGAGAAAACGGGTTACCACCGGATTGATGTTGATAGTGCAGGCTGCCATGGACATTGGCTACGGAAGCATGATAGAATGTTACATCCTAGATGTTAAGTGTTTAACCAACCAAGTCTCCATGAGTCCTAAGGATTTTGGAACAAGAATGAAGCTGCCAAGAGAAAACGGGTTACCACCGGATTGATGTTGATAGTGCAGGCTGCCATGGACATTGGCTACGGAAGCATGATAGAATGTTACATCCTAGATGTTAAGTGTTTAACCAACCAAGTCTCCATGAGTCCTAAGGATTTTGGAACAACGGCTAGCACGTAACAAATTGTAAACCTTGCGATCCTAACCAACCAAGTCTCCATAAGTTCATGGGCCTTTTCAAGTAACGTTTAGATACATAACAAATGGCATCAAAGCAGGCACCACGTCCTGGGTTTTTGTCACAGGGGCAATGAATGGGCTGGATGAAAATACTGATAGATGAATGAAGCTGTTAAGAGGGAAAGGGATATCATCAGGTTATTGTCGATAGAGTGGGCCACCGTACAGAAGCTTGATAGAATATTGCGATCTGCTTAACCAACCGAATCCCCATAAGTCCTGGGGCTTTTGGAACAACAGTTAGCCACATAAAAATAGACCATAATGATAGAATGGAGACCTATCTTGGGAATACAAAAAACACCAACTAATCTCCCCTGCACCATTGACATCACTTGTACCATGATGGCAAGTTGCTGACATTCTCTACCTGCTTTAGTGTTATTACATAGAATACAACGTCAATCAAGAAACAAAAAGATCAATAAAAAAACACTAACAAAATTCATAAATCACTCAAAATGTCTGCAACATCAAAATAAGCGGCATGCTTCAGTTGTTTCCCAGTCAGAAATGCATTTGCTGATATGAATTTCTCATTACTAAAGAAGATAAATTCAGTAAATATACATCAAGCACGGCAAGACGGAAACAGAAGACCATTGATTACCTCCTTGGTAAGCATATTGCAGTCTGACAAGACACCAAAGTCTTAAACCCCTTTCACCCCATCAAACATGTTTACATATCAAAGGAAGCAAAACAAGGTGCTAAATTCAGTGAACTCAATAATCAAACTGCAATCCAGAATAACCTGCCTGATGGTTATTTTCACGAACTGGTGCTGAGCTGCTTGCACCCGTTTCAGAATGGCGAGAGCTTGAGTTCGATGAGCGAAAAGGCCACAAGAACGAGAATGGATTACGCCTTCCTTGACTCTCCCTGTTGTTCTCTCTAGAACTGGTGGTGCCACTAGCAGCACTGTTTCTGTTGCCAGCACTTGAGCTTTGATTATTATGAGTATTACTAGAACCATGTAGAGGCAATTCATGGCGGCAGACAGGGCATGAGTTATGTTGAACCAACCATGGGATGATACAATCAGAGTGATACATATGGTTACATGGCATCTGCCTTGCTTCAGAGCCCACCTGAAATCTCTCTTTACAAACTGGGCAATGTGAATCGACTCGCAGGTGCCTCTGTGTGATCTTTACTGTTGGCATCGAGTCAATGGAAGACCGAGATGCTGGGGGAGGTCCTCGTCGATCATTTTGAGTGAGCTGTTCTATCAGTTCCTCCAATCCAGGGCCCATAAAATAATCACCAGCATTAGATCGCACTAATCCAACCCCTGGCCCACCATCGAGAAGGGCTTCAATCCCACCATTTTCAGACATTCTTATGATGGGGATCTGCCCTCGGAATATCAGCCATGGACCAGAACCAAATCTCAGACCACGTTCAGGAACCACACTGGATCTCCCTCGGACATCAAGTTCCCGGTTTCTCCCAGCCAGTCGCGGCCTCATTAGAGATGAAAAGGCTTCTAAGATTCCTAATCTCTGGTCATGATCATCATCTGAATCCATCTCAAAGAAATTCTGCGGGCCAATTCCCTCCATATCATCAAGTTCTTGCACAAATCCTCCATTGCAGTAGGGGCAGGCTCTGTCCTGCCCTCTTAGTTGAATGGGCATCCTGCATCTGTAACACCAATGTGTGCTTCCACCACTCGACATCCTTCCCTTTCAACTTCAACTCTCTCACGTGAACTTTTCTGTTTTTTTTTCTGAACCTTTGTGAGCTCCACTCAACGGCTACCAATTCAAAAACAAAATTTATAACAGAATTCAACTAAAAAAAAAAAGACAGATAACTCTTCCAAAAAGAATGCTCAATTACGCCACCAGAGGTTTACCTCTGCAAGAAGTCTTACCAGTTGTAAATAAAGACCCCTCAAAAATGATTCAGATCCAACGTTTTCAAATATTATAAGGCAAGATGTTTTATGTTATCAAAACCCGATGCACCATGTGTTTTATATTTTGATAAATAAATTCATAAAATATGGTGCAGGAGAATATACCTAGGGAGGTAACAAAAAAGGAGAAACAAATGTCTGACATACAAAAACTTAAAATGTAGATATTAAGGAACAATTTAAACTTCAAGAATTTAACTATCAGCTGAAGTTTCTGAGTTCCTAAATCTATTTGTGGATAATGAGATTCTGCGATATGGAAAGATTAAATGGAATTAATTGAAGCAAGAAACTTTCGCAATTAAGATTTTTCTGTTTGTAAATCTAAATATTAACAATATAAGCTCATCACCACATTGTATTGCGGAATTCAACATCCTTGCCTCCAAATGAATAGGACACAAGCCTCATATATAAGGCAAGCCTCAAGGCATAAGGAATAAGCCTCATATGAATTGGCATCTGAAGATGTAATCGTCAATGGACTTAAGCCTCAAGTCATTTTTCTTGAGCCTCAATTTGACAACCTCACATGCCTTTCAAAAGATTGGTTAGATTCTCCTTCATAAGGCGAGGGCTCAAAGGTATATCAAATGGACTTGTTACATTAAGTAGAAAGACCGAATTATTTATGACTCAATTAGTTCGCGATAGAATTTGGGTGATTTGGTTTCAGTGTATGGCTAAAGTTATTGTATATAAATAAGGGCTAGAGTGTAAGGAAGGAAGAAATAGAAAACTAAGTTACTCCTGTAAAGAGGTTTTATTCCCTCAATATGGCAAACCCATGGAAGCTCACCCTATGAAGTGGTGTTGTTATAAACAGCTTTGAAGTTCCACAATTCCAGGGATTGAGCATTTATTAAAACAAGCTAGGTTGTTTTTAAATCAACTAGATGCGTTGAACAAGTAACTTTAATTGAATTGATGAATAAGCCTAGGGGACAGTAAAATAGAGAATCATTCTGGTATTAAGAAATTAATTATCAGAATCCCCTTGATAGGAATCAAGATGCCTGTCTGCCATGAATTAGATTCTTCTTCCCCATTCTCTTAATTGTTCACATAAAAGAAACAAAATCCCTCACAAAAGAACATGGAAACCCATGAATTTCACTGTTCATATCACAATTTAAACAGCTGATCCAACAAACTACCAAAGGGCGGAACAAATCAAATCGACAGTGAATAACACAAGCTGAAACAGAATCTCCGATTCAAATCAATTACAACGACTGCTTCATTAACCTAATACAACTGAAAATCCCAAATGAAGAAGAAACGGGAATACAATAACTCAAATGATCAAACAAGGAAAAAAAAATTCCCAAAACATCTACCGAAACAAGGCATAAAATTGAAAAGCGATTACACATAAAACCCAAGAATTATTAATAACGATGGAAGGATAAAAAAAACAAAAAGAGAAAGAAAAATCAGCAGATTTCATGATATCGAACTGCTTTAAAGACTTACCCTTCAAAGATTACAAGCTTCCACGACGAAGCAACCCTCAGCGCGTGTTCTAGCGAGAGAGAGAGAGAGTGAGATTTAAAACCCTAGAGAGAGAAAGAGCATTATTACAGAAAGACGGTAGAAACGAAATGCAGGTAGTGAGAGCGAGTGAGGAATTTTATCTGCTCTACAGTGCACGTGGTGCGTACCACGCACACTGCGCTGTCTACTTGTACTCTTCGAAGAGAACGACAGGAAGCATCTAGTATATATTCGTATTGATAGGGGTTCAAAGGGTCCCACAAGGCGCTAAGAAACGGAAGGGCTGTGATTGGATGTTTACGGCGGTTGGATCTATCAATAATATTTCATCTTTTTTTTCTTTTTTTTTTTTGGCATTTCCGTGATAAAATGGTTAAAGAAACTAGCAGGGTGCCTGTGCTCGTAACCAGTGGCGGACCTACGTATAGGTTAGGGTGGGCGGAGCTGCCCACCCTAATATTACAGAAACCTCTTGCAATTGCTTATAAATATATAGTTATATAGTTTGCCTTTTCTAGAATTTTTACTTTGCCCACAATCTTTTTAATTTCAACCAGTCATTTTTCTTTCTTTGTTGCACTACCCACCTTGAATGAAAATCTTGGCTCTGCCATTGCTTGTAATGCGGAAGGTAACAGTTTTGCAATTATCCATATTTTAAACTAATAGAGACACTAGAGATGCTAGCAGGGTGTAGTGGTGCACGTAATGCGGGAGGTAAGAGTTTTGCAAATATCCATATTTTAAGCTAACAGAGAGAGTTTTGACTATTTTAAACCTGTAATAATTATGCCTTAGGATTTTTGGGAAAGTCGTGTGTAATTGTAAATACCTCTCCTAAGGTTTTTGAAATAACACCCACTTCTCTTTTGGTTTTTCTAATGCATGCTACTCCTTTTTATACAAATGCTATTAAAATTTTAATGTTTATTAACCAATTTACCCTTTTTTAAGTACAGAAAATTTTAAAATTTTGAGATTTTTCACAATAAAAAATGATTTTAAAGGTTTAAAGATAACAACAATACTAATCAATTTAAAATAATGAGGGATATAATTATTTAAATTTTATTATTTTAAATAAAAGCTAATGAGGGATAATTAATAGTTATATTGACTTGGGAAGTCAAACTATCAATGGTCTTTATTGTAATTCCAAATTTGATTAACATTTCCAAAACAGAATAGCTATTTGTGAACAGAATTTGATCGGTTGGATAGGCTTGATTTCAATGATTTTCCTAATGGCCTAATGGGCAGGGCCCATTTCGGTTTAAGTGGGGGTGTTAGGCAAATAAAGATGCATGCATTAGCAATAGAAAGAGGTACAAAAACTCAAAAAGTCTTGGTGGGGCGGTTATTCAAATGGGGATACTAATTTGTTCCAACAGCATAACAAAAAGGGTTATGCAAAGACAAGGCAAAGCAATAATGGTGAGGAAAAAAGGGCAAGAGAAACCAAATGGATATCACTGTCTTTGCCTTTTGACTGATGGGCCTTTTAAATTATTGAACCACCACACACTCTGTATTGGTCTAAGCTTTCTGTCCACACCCATACACACAAATATCATCCTCAATCTCTCTCTTTTCTCCCCTTTTTCTTGGGACTTGGGAGTAGCTAGGGCTTGTGTTTTTTCCCACTTTTTCCTGGCACTTTGGAGTAACTAGGGGATATGGTTTAGAGGGTATTTTTGTTTGGAGATGTAAGCAAGAGATATATTCTTCTTAGTGGAGTTGCCACCACCTTTGGATTCCTATGGAATGAGAATAATTTAAAGTTTTACAGGTTGTTCTCTTTTGTGTGCTAACAGCATGACAGAAAAATCTAACCAAATATAAAAAATTATTCAAATTAGTATATTGACTTAAGATTATGGTTTTTACCACTTGAAATTAAATCTTGTTTTATTCAATTTTATTGATTTATAAAGAATGAAAAGGTCCAAGGAAAGGTCTCCTTTCTAAATAAGCTATTTGGGGACAATCACAAATAAATAGGTACATAATCCATTAAAATAAGGGTATTCTTAGGGATTTAGGGTAAGTCTGGGTTTGGCCGGATTTCAAAGATTGTACTGCCATTAAATCCCTAATACATTTAGTGACAGGCTCGAAAGTATCTTTAAGAATTGGCCACATCCCCATGCCTCTAAACCTTGATTTTGCTTATACAAAATTTTTTTTTAATCATATTTGTAACTTTGCATCAAGAAATGAAAATAATTTGGGAAAATTGATTTTGTAATTTTTGACCTTCAAGTTGGAAATAAATTATATTTAAGTACCAAAAAGTGACAAAGACCATAGATATGATTGGGTTAGTCATAAAAATTCAGATAGCATATAAATCTCTCTCTCTTTTTTTTTTGGTTGTTTTTTTTTTCCCAAATGGTTGTTTAGGAAACTTACAGCAAAAATATGAATATAAATTGACAGCTAACTGTACTATCAATTTATCAGGAAAAAAAAAGCAAAAAAAGAAAGAAAAAAATTACTGATTTTATCTGACTCCAAAATTTTGATTTTATTGGTTTTGAGCATTACATAGCACTTCAACTAATTTCCATTAATTTAGGGTTATATAATTGACAAGACGATTGTGTGCAAATGGGTTTCAATAATTTGTCATCACTTATCATAACTGATTAAAATGATTTAGTAGTAGTATCATACTGTTCAGATCAATCTTGTCACCAGTAGGTGAAGAAATTAACTATTGTCAGATTTTGATAGGGACTTAAATGTGAGTATCTAGATCTACAAGATTGGGCAAATCTTGTATGATTCTTATATGACTTCTCGGTTGGATTCATACTATCAATTTATGGGTTGTAGCTCTACTTTCACATTGCCACATTTTGAATAATACTCTACTAGGAAGTTGATAGATGTGAAATTTAGAATGATACAGAAGCAGCAGTTGGCTACATCATGGATATATATCTTTACCTATTTTAAAAAAAATAAGCCTATATGTGGACAGTATGCTCATCTTTGGAACTAACCTTGACTTTATACTAAAGGATAAATAGATTGTCTATTGTCTAGTTTCAATATGAAGGACTGAGAAGGAGTTGATGTAATCTTAAGTATCAAGATTGCAATAATGACAAGCATATACTGTACTGGACCAGATATACTGACTAGCCAAAATTACATTAAAGTGGTTCTCAAGAAATTCAATGACAAGCATATACTGTAATAGGTCAGATATATCATTCATTGTTAGTAGTTTAAAGTATACAGGTTGTCTAGGCATGAAGCAATTACCAAAAAAAAAAAAAAGTCTAGGCATGAAGCATCGGAATGCCATTGATAGAGTTATTGAGGTACTGAGAGGTACAATGGACAATGGGTTATACTATAAGTGATACCCAACTTTGATTAAGTTCATAGCCATATGATACAGACTTGTACAGGAGAAAAATCCTTCTGGGATTGCCTGCATATTCATATTTGTGGGCTGCTATTTCTTGCCAACCAAAGAAGTAAAATCATGCCTCTCACGTGGAGAGGTGTAATGATGTATTCGCTTGTTCCTACATGAGGAGTTTATGCTTAGATCTCTTGATGAATCAATAGATCATATACAATTATAGGACTACTGGTACATTTGTTGAGATGGTTAAGTTCTGTTGATGAATCAATAATCCCATGTCAATTGGGTATCTAGGAATTTTCAATTGATTCAATGATGATTCTGCACGATGAGGATAAGATAATTGGGACTTTGTTGGAAAGTTTGCTTGCAGTTAAAATTGAGTTTTAGTCAAAATGATAGCTAAGATGCAAAATTCCATCATCCGTTTAAAAGGAAAGGAAGAGTCAGAGCCTGCAGCCTGACAACTATAAAGATTAAGGATAACCCCATGTCAATTGGGTATCTAAAGCAATTTTTTTTATTCCCCGCCCACAGCCCCCACCCCTCCTCTCTTTTTTTTTCCTCTTTAATTTATGGAGCTTCTGGTTAATTTTTTTTTTCTAAAGGATTTTACAACAGGTTGAATTATGCTTTTTATTCTTTTAATACAAAGGATTTATGGACTCTTCTGATGGATGTTTTATGTTCAAAAGGTTAGTAGTCTGGAGTGCATATGCATGAGCAGGAACAGAACTAATTTGTATGGTTTACATTCAAAACATGTATATTTTGAATGAAACAGGTCAAAACATGAGTAATCCATTGATCTGTTTGATGTCCATTCATCTTACCAAACACACAGTTTATATACAGAAATAGAAAAGAATACAGAACTCGGTATGCACAACACCCCCCCCCCCCCCCCCCCCCCCCCCCTCCCCCCCCCCCCCCCCCCCCTCCCCCCCCCCCCCCCCCCCCCCCCCCCCCAAACACAAATGCAAAAAAAAAAAAAAGAGAATCCACACACACAAAAACATAAATGTATACAAAAAATGCCTTAGGTTAGGTTAAATTTAAAGTAACATAGTCACAAAAGACCCTGTATCAGAACATCAAAAATAGTGATATTTTGAAGCATAATAAATTTTCTGTCTGCTTTCTATGACTTATTAAGCTCTTCAGAATGAGCATCACAAACCATGACTTTGTTTTACAAAACCAAATCAGTTTTATACATTTCTTCATGGTTCTATCTTTAAGTTTGTGTGTCACAGAAATATGCAAAGATAACAATTTCACGCACATACTGATTGTGGACATACCCTACTTCAGCAGCAATTATCATAATTACTACTCTATTTCACTAGTGACTTCATGTTACATAAATTTATGAAAAGCTTCATCAACAGAAGTTCTTACCTATATAAGAAGGTATCAGATATTGATGAAAATTTACCAGTTGGAAAAAATCTAATACGATCCACTTTCTATCAAATATTGGGAGAGTTTGTGGGGGAAGTCACCCATAGTTTCTCCCATACTTTTAGATGGTGTAATTTCATAAGCCAAACTAGAAGAGTAAAACTAAAACTCAATGAAAGATTTCTTGGAATTAAAAAAAAAAACAAAAAAAGGAAGTTCGAGTTAAAGATACAGAGCACACAGAACTTAACTTCAGAACACATGAGAGTAAAGGTGAAGCGGTGTTAAGGAATGAGAAATAAAAGATTCGTCAAAGAAATCGCTTCTATTATCATGGATCAACCATTCATAAAAAAAGGCAATATTGACAGGGGTTTCGCACACAAAACTGAAGCAAGATGGGTCAAATGAGGGGTTCTTGCATAGTGTTATACAAATGACTATTCCACTCAAGTTAAAAGGTAAATTTTATAAAGCAGCTACTCAGCTTGCTGATAGATGGAATGGACTGTTGGACAATAAAGAGGCAACACATGCATTAGTAAGATGAGGATATTTAGATGGACATGATGGAAAACTAAGAATTATAATTATAATTGAAGACCACGGAAGTGGTGGTCCAGCAGTCCTATAAGGACCCAATCCCTTGCATGCAGGGTTAGTCCAAGGACCGAGGCAATTATCTCCGCCTACAGGAAAGGTGCACTCTCGTGGTTTTGTGGTGATGGTTTAATCCCTCCGATAAGTCAGGGTCGATTCGGTAGCTAATGCTCAATCCGAACATTCCGGAACGGGGAGGAAGCCCCCATGGTCACGCCTAGGGGGTTGACCATGCTGGTTGTTCCCTTCCCCCCAATTTTCCCTACTAAAAAAAAGAGAATTATAACTAAGCAACTAACACATCCAAACATGTCCATGACTCAACCAATTCAGAGAAAAATAAAACCAAATAGGTTGAGATAATCTGATCATCTAAAGTGGAGTACAAGGGAGTCTACTATGAGAAAGTGCAAGGTAGTTGTTGTGTATTTGACTTGAATTTAGTCAATATGTAAACATACAGGCCTTACTATGGGTATCTCTTGTTTAAAACCCAAAGTTAGGGTTCCTGGTCGTTATGTTGAGAGATTGTGTTGCTTTTGTCCAGAAGAGGGTTGTGTGCTTGTAACCCTTATTTTCATAGATCTAGTGAAGGAACCCCATCATCTGTGCACCCACAGATCCCAGGATCGAAACCTGGCTCTAATACCAATTGTTGTGAAAAAAACAAACAGTGCATATTTAAGGATATAAAAGAGTGAGGTCTATTGAAAATAATTTAAATACATATAACTAAAAGATATAACTTTTGACAAGTTCGAAAATAGGATTCATATTGCTGATCTTGTCTATTGGAAAAAAGGCCTTTTTTTTTGCAATTTCTGTTATGAAAGCCAAAACAATTGTCAAAATTCAATAACAATTCCATTGATCATGCTGGTAAAAAATGACCAAAACAATTCCAATTAACAACTTGACCAAAAGATGGTAGTTTCAACACTAAAATTAGAATTCAGGTTGGAAGTGAAATGAAAAATGAAAAATATTGTCACTGATTCAAACTTTAGAACAAAAGTGGCATCATTGCATTAAATTCTCAGTTACATGCTTTTCAGATTGTGGAACGTGATCCAAACAAGGTTGGAAATACCTTGGGTGCAGTCAGAAAACTTTAGAAAGGTTTTGCAGGTGGGGGGATAAAGGAAAGGAAGGTCTTGTAAGAATTTGATATGGAACGTTACTCCGGCAGCCATTTCTTCGGTGGCGTGGGGGAAAAGGAATCCAAAACTTTCAAAAATTTACAAAGGAATTGGACATGTTTGGAAAGAGAAGTACTGAGGTTAATGCATAACTGGTTATCAGTACAATCTATTATGGCTAATATCCCCCCTAGAAGATTTTTTTTGGTGTGTAATAGCTTTTCAGACCTGGGAAGGGGGTAGTATGAGTGACAGTCCTATCTTCTTATGTCTGGGTTGGATTTTTAGTCTTTTTTTTTGGGTACACAGTTTGTGCACTGCAAATTATGTTCCGTTTTTCAATATTAGTATATAATACATATCCTTCGATTACTGAAAAAAAAAATGTTCCCATCCTTTTGTATCAAACTGAACTTCAGGTAAATACTTGTAACCTTGGAAACAATGCCACGACATAATTCAAATATCAGAACTGTATGTTCTCTTGAGCACTAGAATTATGACAAGAACCAGCCCACAAAAGATAATTGCCAAAAACATCAAGAAAGTCAAGTAAATATAAGAAAAAGGTAAAACAAACAGACTGAATAAAATATATCAAAAGAAAAGAGAAAACTAAAATGGTAATGCTCAACTTACTTATGTGCCATTAAATTCAATCTTCTTTTAGCTTTGATGCCTGTTGGTACAAGCACATTAAATCTGGGACTTTCTCCAAATTTCTAGTCACATATCTCTTCAAGAAAATCTTTTCAGGAAGTGCAAGCACCTTAAGAAGATTTATAGTCTCTTTAAGCAGCTTTTTTGACTCCAAAATCTTTAAGACAACATGGCGTGGGTAAATCCTTGTATCTATACCGTAAGAAAGAACCTGGGGATACAAACTTATTGCTTTAGGCTCCAACTTCATAGTGTTGACAAGGAAATCCATATTCTTATTGATCTTCTGCACTGAACATGCCACACACATTGGAGAATGCTTAAAAGCAGTCACAAAATCTTCCTCAGACCAGCCCAAGTTCTTAAAAATCTCAACCTTACTATTCCATGTAGACTTGCTCATACCAATCATTGACTGAACACCATGTATAAACAGGGATTGGCCCGGTCTTAGACCTATCCCTTTTACAGCCTGAATGACACTGGCCATCCTGTTTTTTTTCACCAGCAAAGATCTCGGATAAAATTCCATCAGTTTGGCGATATTAGAGAGTGGTACACCTTGACTTTCTAGAAGAGAAACAATTGGCAGCACAATGCGTCGTACATTGACTAATATCCATGAAGAGCGCCTGATAACTAATGTAACTTTTGTATCTGTCTTGAGCAATGTCTTAAGGAAATTGAAGGATGGTATTAAATGATTATTCAAGCTACTTTTGAGAATACTTGATTGTGAGATGATTATCTTCACAAGGGTCAAACCACAGACACCATTTTCATGGAGGAATTGCATTTTCGGCTTGATAGTTTTGTCTATGCTGGATTTAAGAATCTGTGGCCGCGTTGTTATGAGTCTTGTGATGTCGGCATCGGAGAAGCCACGAAATTTAAAGAAGGAGAGAACAGAATCATATCTTCGAGCAAACTTCTGGTCGAGTTGGAATCTTTTGGATGCTGAGACAGCAGATTTCTGAGGAAGCCCACATGAATTTGTGAGGTATTGAACAGTGAAAGACAGTGATGGTTGATCCGGGGGGACTATTTTCCTTGCTGGTATTGTTGTTATGAAGGATTTGAGAGATGGATTTCGCAAAATGTGGGCACTAAGTAGCCTTTTGCAGAAAATTTTGAACATCTCAGACATGAATTCAAGAAACCAAATGAAATGGGTTCTTGTCTCGATCTTAGTAAGTTGCGGATTCAAAGTTCAAAGAAAATGAGTGATTTGAAGAGATTACCTGCTTAGGGGAACGGATCTCCTCCCTATTTGCTTCAGTTGAGCAGCAGAGGACGAAAGCGACGTACCGGAAGCACGAGTCTGGTGTTAAAATCACTTTTTGGCCTGTATTTATAAAAGGAGTCCATCAAAAATCTCATTTGAAGAAAAAAAAAATGACTTTTTAAAAATGATTAACCAGCACTTAGTAGGCTGTCGGATCCTGATCCCATTACCGTCCGGTTTTGATTAAATTTATCTCATTTAATTAGATCTTTATTTGAATAATTGTATGGATCCAAAGATTAGATCCATTTAATAATCGGATTTAGATTAGGATCTTACTAAATCCTTCCGATAAAAATCTGAATCCGTTTAACTTTAAGGTATGATTGAAATTTTTAGAATTTTATAAGGGTGTTTAAATAATAGGCTAACATACTATATAAATAAACAGATTAACACACTATATGTGAAAGTAGTAGGTTTAAAAAGGCAAATTTAATCTGATTTTTGGATTTTTAACTGGATTAGGATATTTAATCGAATTTGAATATTAATCAGATTTGGATATGGGTTTTATAACCATATTCGGATTCGGATTAATTAAAAAATATGAAAGATTCATCAGATATTTAATCAAATTAGGATATTCTACAACTTAATCGCTTTTGGATTTTGATCTTGGTGGATCCGTTCCAAATCCGACCCATTTACACTCCTACGTGCAAGTAGAGCTGGCAACAGGTTGGGTTGGGCTGGGTTAAAATTGTGTCGAGCAATAATCGGGTTGGTACGGGTTGAACCCCGCTTATTGGCGGGTTGGGAAAACCCAAAATCGAACCCAACCCGCCAATAATTGACTTCAACCCACCAACCTGATTAATAATTTTTTTTAATTATAAAAAATATACCAATAGAAAAGAACGTGAATTAGTGATACAACTAAGGTTAAACAGGTCATTATCAGGTTAAATCAACTCAATCTTTTCTGAATTACTTTATATTTGCCATCATTATCGGGTTAAACGGGTCATTATTAGGTTAGATTTAGGTTGATCCGAATACGAGCGGGTTACTAAATCCCCAACCTGAAACCGACCCAACTATTACACGGGTCAACCCGAACTCGTTTATTTGGGTTGGAATCGGGTGACTTGGGTCAATTTTTTCCAGGTCTACCTGCAAGGTTGGCTTTTCAAAAAGTTAGAAATTAATGTCACTTTACTACTACATGGGATATGAGCTTGAAATCGACTAGAATCTCTTGCTAGAAGATATGCTGGTCCAACTGTGAGTGGTGTATACACGTCTGTGAATGACCCTGATATGTACACACTACTCATAGTTGGACCGACAAATCTCCCAACGTGGGCTCCAGCTAATATGGCCTCTAGATTACGTGGGATATGAATGTATTGTATATGGAATACGAGCTTACTTACATGGGATATAAGCACATCCTAGGATGTGTGTGTGTGTGTGTGTGTGAGCAAAGTCTTTAAACCTCATCCTCTCTCATCCATGTGGACATCCCATTCTTTCTCCAATGGCCCTTTTGGGCCCCATATCAAAATAACTTATCTTACTCTCTCTCATCCACGTGGACAAGCCTCGTCTCTCCAATGGCCCTTTTGGGCCCTGCGTCAAAATAACTTATCTTACCTACACATGCACATGCTCCCTTTCTCCAATATTATCCTTAACTAAATTATCTAATTAATTGCTACCTGTCAGAGTCCTAGAACCCCAAAACTATCTTTAACTAAATTAATAATCAAAGATATACTTCTCTCTTTTATATTGGGATTTAACAAAGCAAACGCAAGGAGATACCTAAATTAAAGTGCATTGGGATTTAACGAAGCAAAACGCAAGGAGATATCTAAATTAAAGTGCATTGGGATTTAACGAAGCAAAAGCAAGGAGGTAAGTCATAAATCCATTTTCTTAAAAAACAATCCATATTTAGTCTCCTAATTCTTGATAATTTGAAAGTAGTGATGCTTCATTTAAATAATTGAGAATGGGTGTCATTTTACTGTTTACAAAGGATGTCTTCCAAAAATGCCCTTCTTATTATTTTAATCATTAATTATCAAAAAGTATCATTAATTTAAATTAATAGAGATTACTTCCATCATGAGACTAATTCTCAATTATTTTAAAAATATCATTAATTTATAATTATCAAATATTAACCCATTATTTAAACTAAATATATGTATACTCATTCTCAATTATAAGCCAAATCAATATTTTGTCCAGCAATATATGTCTACTATCAAAATTTTAAACCAAAAATATTTATTTTCTTATGTAAAAGTATATTTTTTCTTATTACTTTTTTCTATGTTTTTGTGATTTTTAAATTATTGGTCCCATTATTTAACATATATACTATCAAAATGTCACACTCATAAATTTAAAGAAACTAATATATATTTTAAATTATTTAATAAAACATTATGTATGAAAAATATATCTTCCCGTGGGTTAAATCAACTAGTTTTTCCTAAAGAGAAGCCATAGCAACCAAAGCTCTGTTCTGAACTAGGGCCGAAAATAATGGTCCGGCCATTAACCTAATATAAACCACTAGTGAAAAACAATCCTTGAAGCCAAAAACACAAGTACAATTGAAAAAAGCATGTAAAAATATTTCTATTATAGATACCATAGAAAGTGCAGTACTAAAATATCAAATAGCAATGGATTCAAATGGCAATTCAAGGAAGTGAATGCAAAATGGCAATTCAAATCAAGTGACTTTCTGTATTATTGGTTCGCATGAACCACTACAAGCCAATGCATTATAACATTATATATATATATATATATGGAGAGAGAGTAATTTGAATACTATTAATAACTACAATAAAAAGGGTGATTAAATAAAAAAATTTTTTTGGTAATAGCCAAGCCTATTTAATTTCATTAAAATAGAATTGAAGTACAACATCTAAGGCCATAGCCAGATGAAAACCAGATGAACAAAAACTTGTAAAAGTGATGCTCAGAAAGTGAGACTCATAATCCCTACTGACCATCACAACATTTGCTCCTGCAAATATGAAAAGATTTAGGCTGAGGGCTGGAGCCACAGTCATCGACGGTAAACCATCGAAAATGCTTGATAAAGGGTCCACTTGAAGGTGGATTGAAAATCCCATTGAAGGGAAAGCCGTCTTCCATACGGGATAAGTGATGGAAAGAAGGGAAGAAAATGAAAAACTGCTTCAAACCCGAACAAAGAGTGTAGACACCCCAAATTGCACTGTGAAAAGATGAATAATTGGCCAAAAGCATTAAAAAAACAGCTTTTCTTTTGTATCCGAAATAAAAGTTCGGATAAAGGCTTTTGCCTGTATATCCTACAATAATTGTCGGATACAAGTTATTTTGCTTGTATCCGATAGATAATGTCGGATACAAAGAGTATTGTTTGTATCCAACCTGCGTTGTCGGATACAAGTGTTTTGCTCAAAATTGGAAAATTCTGAAAGTTTTCACTTTTTACTGTCTTATCCTTGTCTAAGAGGTGAGAATTCCTGGAAATAACCTTAGGGTTAAGTGGAGGGATTCTAGACACATCCTTGTGTCTACCATTAGGGTTCCCCTTGCCCTAGCTTTTGCCTATAAATAGGAGGCCTCTCCTCAAGCAAATGGCCAGAAGATTGGAGATTGAAGAGCTCTAAGTAAAGAAAGGAACCTCTGCCGCATTGCTCCCAGAAACCCAGGTAAGCCTAAAACCCTTTTATTTTTCTGTTCTTAAATTCTAGGGTTAGTTTCTTCTTCTTCCTTTCTTTAGAGTAAGGCCTGAGTGTGATTGAAACCCCATTCCTGTCTTAAAGTACCTCAGGACTATCTCTAGCCGTAAAACGTGAAGAGAAAGCTAGGGGAAACGAGAATGGGAATGGAACCCTAGTCATAGAACCCCCATTTGATTGATACACTTTAAATGCTACATGTGGTGATGTGTTGATGAATCTTATGTGTTTGGTTTCGTTTTCTGGAGAGGATGCCAAGATCCATGCTCTTTATAGCATTGGACCTCCATTCCCTCCTAAAGATATGATTTTTTTTACACATGCACACAATTCACTTGTTTTGATGAAATAGGCTTGTCCTTTGGATCTATCATGTTCATTATGATAGATCTGAAATCAATAGCCTTAGATCAATCTTCTTATAATCCTTGAGTGGATTTCAAGTAATCCCTCTTTTAGAGGAGGTTTTCATAGCCAACCTCTCAAGTTGGGATTTTTCTCTCAAAACGGGTACATTCGATTCATATTCTTCAAATCTATAAGATTTATGAATCGGATCCTTGCCCTAGATGTTTCTTGAGTGTTTTCCAACTGGTTTAATGGATTTCAAGTAATTCCCTTTTGGGAGGAGGCTTTCATAGCCTAATCTCTCAAATCGGGATTTTTGTCTCAATACGGGTATGTCCGGTTCAATCTCTCCAATCAATGAGATTTATGAGCCGATTCCTTGCCTTAAATATTTCTTGGACATTTTCTAATGGTTTTCAAAAGATTACAAGCAAGTTTATCTTTGAGTAGAGAAGACCTCATGGTCTAATCTCTCTGTTTTGGGCATTTTTGCTTTGTTTTGAGTGCTTTGGCATTTTCTCTCCAGTCAATGAGATTTTTGAGCCAAATTCGTACCCTACATCTTTCTGGGGGTTTTCCCATTTCTTTCAAATGATTTTGGTTCAGATTGCACAGATTGCACACACTTGCTCACTGTTTTGGAGTTGATTTCATCTAAAATTTTCAAATCAGGATAGCACCTGTACCCTGTCTTAAAACACTCATAACTTCATTATCCAGATGATTTTTTGAGTGATTCCAAAGACATGTGAAAGGTGAGATTGTCTAGTTTTTGTCTGTAAAATTTTAGCAATTTTTATTAAGTAGATTTTTGACACCATTTGATCAAAGTCAACAGGTCAGTTCAAGCCAGATTGCTGAACCTGTCACTTTGATTGAGCACCATTTGCTTGTTTTAAGTCCGATTTAAGTAGTTTTGGTTTCTGTGTTTTTTCTTGTGAGTGTCCTTTCATATCCAATTGATTTCAAGACTTTTCAATTTCATTTGTGGCTTGTGTGTTTGATTGACTCAGAAATTGCTCAATAGTAGAATTCTGGGTTAATCTGTGATCCTCTAGGCATGTTTGGGAGGTTACACAAGTCACATTCGAATGGAGTTTTGCGTGAGGCCTATTTCATGTGAAAGATGGCACCTCATACTTCATTCATGCAAGTTTTCAAAGATTTATATGGAGCCAATTTTCACAAATAGGTTTTCAAAGTTGCCCACTTGACACTTTTATTAGCTTATAACAACATATTTCAAACAAGTATATTTCTTATGTTTTTAATCGGATTTACTTGGAAATTTTCCTGAGTCTTCTACTTTATATGATCTTTCAAATGGCTTTGTTTTGATTCAATTTGAATTTGTTTTGAACGTTTTATGGTCGAATGAGATTTTCAAGCTCTAATGGCTCCATCTTCTACTGAATTTTCCGGATTTGTTTTAACCTACTTGCATTCAAGTTTTACTTGGATTTTCATTAATTGGGAATGTCCTAGAAGTGATGAATCCATAGAGAGTGCCCAGAATTTATTGGGCTACTCATACGGAGGAATCATACATATGTTTGATCCTTTTTCAAGCCCTTTTAATTGTTTTAATTAGCAAGCATTTATTTGAACATGAACAATATTTAGCACCTTGTGTGGATGAATAGGGGTACTTAACACCTTCCCTTATTCATAATCTAATCCGCTTACCCATCTCTGGTTTCTTTTTATTTTTTTATTGTATTGTTATTTTACTTTAATTTTTGCCTTTGTATTGTATTTTTATTGTTTTGGTGTCCATTCACACCTAAAAACAATGGTGGCGACTCCTCCCTTTTTATTGAGCCCGTGTGATGATAGGAAGTCATTAGGTTGATTTTTCTATGTCTCACAAAGAGGAGCTTCAGATGAAGAGGATGGGTGGCACTATAAGTCTAGACCTCCAGCACCATCACAAAAATCCAACGACACCCGCCTACCTTGGGCAAAAACACGAACAAAATTAAGAGAAATTGGAGGTGCAGGCCAACCGTCGAGCTCTGCATAGCATCGGAGCCTCAAAATATTCATACCAAAGGAGTCAGAAGTTTGACGAACCAAAATTCGGGAGATGAGAACGAGCAATAGACATGCAAAGCCAGTAGGTCCAACCATGGCTGACCAACCGCACTCCATCCTCGTCATCATCATCGGTTGATCCGTCCTCTCCACCCTCTTTAGCAGCCATCTGAACACCACACAACACAAAAACATAGATAGCAGATGCACACACTCACAACCATTGGAATCCCTAACTTGCATTGGTTGTCGGGCTACCTGATTTCGCTGCTTTACCAACGGCGCTACGAAACCCTTTGACGCAAACAATACTTCAAAACCCCACTCTCGGATGCTGAAACCCTCGCTTTCGTCTAAGATTAAGGAACTTCCCTCCTTCCGGCAACAAACTGCATTTATTAAATAATGTTTGGACAAATGGTTTTGCTACTCTCATGAGTGTTGTGAAAGGCCCCACCTCATAACGAGGCAAAACAAGAGAGAAAAGGAGACTCGCTCCTTTTTCGACTTTGGGAAGGACGACGCGGACGATACATGGGATCATTAATGCCACCTACCAACTACCACCTGCACATATTAAAAGCCCCATGATGATCCTTCCCTATAAATAGGGAGGGATGCTAGCGTTCTAAATCATCCGAGATCAAGTACGATCCCAGTCAAGCAAGATCCCGAGATCAAGTATTCTTTTCTCTAAGTGCTCTCTTCCATTGTGAGGTATTTTCTATTTGTATAAGAGAGGTGTGTGCTTTCCTTTAGAGAGGCTATAAATCTTCTTTTACATAGTGGAATCCTCTACACTTGCCCATGGTTTTTCCCTCTATTCATTGAAGGGTTTTCCACGTAAATATCAGTGTTGTTCATTTTTTCGGATTCTCATTTTCACTTTAGCTGCATGATATTACTTCATCCTAGTTCCATAATTTTCTAATAGTGGTATCAGAGATTTGGTTATTATGTGGCTGGTTTTACTATCTGAGGGTATTGTCTTAATCAAGTGGCTAGTTTTATTGTCTGAGGGTATTGTCTTAATCAAGTGGCTGGTTTTACCACCTGATTACTTTGGCTGGTTTTACCGCCTAATTACTTTGGCCGGTTCTACCACCAGATTTTTTGATTAAATGGCCAGTTATCAACCCAAGCTAATTTTTGTTGGAAGGTACTACTGAGGAATACTGTAGCGTACGGTAGTGTTCATAGAACTATTCACTGTATTGTTCACGGTGAAATAGTGGGAGCCAGCTTAATGGAAGCATGTTGTTGCAATCAACATGGCAGCAAAGTTCGAAATTGAGAAGTTCAACGGGAGTAATTTCTCTCTTTGGAAACTCAAAATGAAGGCAATCTTGAGGAAAGACAATTGCTTAGTTGCAATTGAGGGCAGACCAAAGAAGTTCACTTCCAATGCGAAGTGGGAAGAGATAGAAGGAAATGACATCGCCAACTTGCACCTAGCATTGGCAGATGTGGTTCTTTATAGTGTTCTAAGAAAAGAAGACGGCTAAGGAAATTTGGGATGCTTTGACAAAGTTGTATGAAGCCAAGTCGTTGCACAACAAGATCTTCTTAAAGAGAAGGCTTTACACTCTTCGAATGGCGGAATCCACATCAGTGACCGACCACATCAATACGCTGAACACATTATTTTCCCAACTTACAACGTTGGGATACACAATAAAAGATGATGAGAGTGCTGAGATCTTGCTTCAAAGTCTACCTGATTCATATGATCAACTTGTCATAAATTTGACCAACAATGTCACAACATTAGTCTTTGATAATATTGCAGCTGGTATTTTTCAAAAACATAATAGGTGCAAAAACAAGGACAGACGGATGAGTCCGCAACAAGCGGAGGCCTTATCTATGACAAGAGGAAGACCAATGAAACGTGATTCAAGTTGGAGTCAACATCAGAGTAGATCAAAGTCACGAAGCAAGAAGAATGTCAAATGCTACAACTGTGGCAAAAGATGACATTTTAAAAAGGACTGTCGGAACAAGAAGAATGCTGAGGCAACAAGTTCTCAGGGGTGTGTAGCGACTTCATTGGATGAGGACGTTGTAACGCCCTGGTTCCGGGTCCATTCCCAAACCCGAGGTGTTATGGTAAATAGCAAAGCAACTAAAGAATTTGGATAATTTTAAACTTTTTCTAAATTTATAATCAGAGTAAATGCAAAAACTGGAATTCAAATTTTCTTTATTATTCAACAATTTTGATTTTCAAGGATTTCAATTCCATGAACAACCTACAGCTATATAGACTACCCATCTACAATTGGCCTAAAATTTGACGTCCTCGCCAAGATTTGACGTCCTCGCCAAGAGTACCTGAAACATGGGGAGAAATCGGAGTGAGAATAAATCTCAACAAGTAGCAGATGCATGAAGTAAAAACAATCCACAATTTTACAATAATAGTCATGAGGTGATAGATAAAACCAAAACCATGATAATATAATGATACAACAATAACAATTTACCAATTGAAAACAAACACGTGTGACATAATAGGACTCATGAACTGAAACCACTTAATAAGATATTCTTGCCCCCATAGTTTGCCACATCACGACTTACATGATAGATGGAGCCCGCACCTGCAGTCACTACCATCTCCTCCGTCAACCATCAATGTGGATCACCCCCGAGATACATGGATAGGTTGGCGAGTACAATCCAGATTCCAAAATAAAATCCCATCATGGGTACCATTTCCGCGGAGGCCATACCAATTCGATTAAAGATAAATGGACCCACGACAACACGTCTAATACCAGTGCATGTGCAAGTCACAAGTGATCCTCAAGCATGGCCAAATCATAGCTCCAACGTGTGAGTCACAAGTAACCTACCATCATGACCAATATAAAGCTTGTGAAAGTCGATGTCTCATTGAAGTATGCGGATGGTAACCTGAATAACAAAATAAAAACTGTTTACCGATAGCAACGTCGGCTAAGACCAAGCCGCACCAGCAGCGGTCAAGGATTGCTGCCTACGTCCCCCGCACCTGCTAGTACTACGGACCGCATACTGGGGAGTTCCGAACAAGAATAACTTACCAGCCAATTCCCTTTTACTTCCTAGCTAAGCTATGGATCCATACTAAGCATTGACCACTAGACACAACTCACAATCAAAACCTTGAATAACTCAAAGACTCAATATTCAGTGATAAACCTCGTACCAATAATCATAAACATTGTCCAAGTGTTGTGTCCAGCAATAATTTCCAAAACCACGGTGTCCAACCAAAAGATGTTCAAAATAACCATTAAACAGTTCTTAAACAGAGTTCCAGATCATATAATAAGAAAAGTGCGAGAGTTTACACAAATTCTAAATAACAGGTTCAGATTTGAGTCGTGTTAGTGTGAGTATACTTAGTTTATCTTTCTAATTCAGTATTCATGTTATTCTTTAATTCTTACAAAATTTACTCCAAATCCTACACTTTGGTTCATCCTAAAATCTTTTCTTTTAAATCCTTATTTACCAACTAGTATCTTCAATCTCTAAAAACCTTTGGGTTAGGCTATTGATTCTTTCCAGAAGTTAATTTAGGTATATTATAACTTGTTAGACTAGGTTTTATACTTAGAATCCTAATGAAAGTAGTCTGAGTGCATAGGTTTACCTTAACTAGTCTTTTTTTATTTTTATTACATTTATTGTCCCAAATAATTACCCTTTTATCCAAATTTAATTCCGTCACTTCCTACATCTCAAATTACCCTATTTACAAGTGTTACAACCTTAAAATCCCAAGAAAAATCATTAGAAATTGAATCTGGGCACAAATCCCAAGTTTAGAAATTTCTGACAGTTGGTCGCTCGAAGGGTCGCTAGGGCGACTGCTCTAGCGGTTAGGATTTCAGGTTCTGTTATTTTGCAAAGGCGTATCACTTGAAGTAACGTTTGAGCGGTGTATTGAGCGCTCCGGCTATAATACTGTTTTTCTTCAATTTACGGAAATTTTAGAACTTTCTATACATACTATTTACTTGTTTCGATTCTAAACATCTAATTTCCATCCTAAACTAGTTTTGGGACAACCCTAAACTAATCCTATCACCTTTCTCCTTATCTTGAGTTTCTTTTTAAGTTCAAACTCACCATGATCAACCTTTTCTTGATTTCTAAAGAAAGTTAAATCACCGAACAATTCTTTATAAACAAATAAGCTTTTCCCATGAAATAGAACTTCGAAAACAATACGATCTAACATAAAAATCACAAGAAAAACATGCAAGTCCTCCAGTCTCACGGGTTTGCTACTTGCCTTATGATGAACCCAGATTTTTCAGAAATTTCGCCTGTGCCTGTTTTTGATGCTTGACCGTACCTCTCAAGACTTCTCCAATTTAGATGTCCACCGTTTAGTTTGAAGTCTTCCATGAGTAGAACAAAACCCTAAAATTTCAGCCCATTCCAATGGTTGGATATTCCTAGCTCGACGTTCGAAGTTGGCTGGTCGGCCATCTCTGCAACTCATCCTCTTTCTAATTTCCTCCTTTCATTTTCCTCTTCTCTCCTTCTATTTTGGCTCCTATCACTTATGCACGAATTTCCCTCTCCTTCTAACTTATTTTCAAAACCTAAAACACTCTTTAAACCTCTCTTTTATAGCCTCCCTACTAGTCCAACTCTAATTAGGTTTGGCTTATTCTAATATACTTAGTGTATTCCCTCTTCTACCATTCTCCTTAATTTAACTCCTTTTACTCTCTTTTAAAGGATCTCCTAATTAATTTTCGTGCTTAATACTATTCCTAATTTTAAATTGTAATTAGACTTTTATTCTTCACTCAAAATACCTAAATTTTTGGACCCTAAGTAGTATAATTATCATTAGGCCCTTTTTCCATCCTTTAAGCCTTAATTTTATTATTTTACATCCAACTAAGCTAAGATTTTGTCTAGTTGAATTTGTTGACTTAATAACTAATTATCTTATTTCTTTTTATGAATTTAACTAATTAAAATGACCAAATTACCCTTCCTCTTTAATTTCCTATTTTAACCTTTATATCTCTCTTTAATTCTCCTACTATTATATTCCTTAGTATTTTCCTCTATAATTTATCTTTAATTATTTATTTTATTTTTAGGAAAACCCAGGGTTTTACAGACATTATTCTTTGCAACAAAGCAGTAGCTGCAGCTGGAGATAGAAAACAGTTCATTGATGTCTGGTTTATAGACTTATTGGTTACTGAAAAATACACCTAGAGGGGGGTGAATAGGTGTAGCACAGCAGAATAAAATTCTACTAATTAAAAACAAGTTCTTAATTAATAGGCATGTACAAGTCTTGATCAATTAATAACCAATCACACAAAATTGCAAATAAAGTAAAGAGACAACACAAGCAATTTTGGTGACAAAGGGAAAACTCTATGAGAACTCTCACTAGATAAAAACCCTCCGGGCTATGCAGGAGCTACCTAAAAGATCCAATATGAAAAGAAGACTTACAACCTGTAGTTCAGACGACTCAACATCCCTATGCTAGACTCTGCAACTCACAGACTTGAAAGTATCTGAGGAACTCCTCAGATTTTCTCCACAGCAATACTTTAGAACTCTGAAGATTTTCTCAAACGATCACCCAAACGAACTCGCCTGGTATCCGTAGGAACTCTCACGATCAATCTCCCCAAACCCGGAACTCCAAGATAGAAAAGAAAGATGAAAGATGGTTTTGATGGCTCAAAGAAGGAGAAGGTAGAGAAGAAAGAACTCTTGCTCTCACACAAGATTTTAGGGTTTCTAAAACGTCTTGGGTAACCCTAACAATCAACTAAACACTCCTTATATAGGTTAGGAGAAGGTAGAAACAGAAAAGGAAATAAATCAGAAAAGATCGGAATTCTAAAATTGAAGTTTCTTAATGAACGTTCGAACGCTCAGCGAATGCGACTCTAACGTTCAATACAAAAACTCACTTTTCCTCTTCTCGTTCGAACGGCCAGAGAACGTGAGGCGAACACTGCTCTCGATTTCTCTACAAAACATGATCGTTCGAACGGCCAGCGAACGTTGGTCGAACGCTAGTCTTGGGTTTCTCTGTGAAACACAAACGTTCGAACGGCTAGAGAACGTTGGTCATAACTTCTTCAAATTGACTCCGATTTTGACACCGTTTGAACCATGTCTTCTTGGACTCAAACTAAACATTCTAAACACACTTTCTTTTTTACACTGAATTAAGCCAAACTAAAATATTAAACCTAACAGTTACCTGGCACATGATTCCTTAGAGAGAATGGTTCCATCAATATGAACCTATCTCAGGAGGATTAGTGTTCATGGGTAATGATCATGCTTTGGAGATCGTTGACATTGGTACCATCAAGTTAAAGATTCATGATGGCATGACTCACACTATCCTAGAGGTACGACAAGTTTGTAGGACAATTAGATGATCTTGGTTGCAGGACCCATGTAGAAAATGGGATCATGAAAGTCACCAAAGGCGCGCTTGTCATTATGAAGGCAAAGAAGATCATTGCAAATTTGTACATGCTTTTGGTGGAAACATTATAGGAAGGAGATGCATTTGTTGCATCTACTAGCTCTGAAGAAGAATCGATGATGATATGGCATTGAAAATTAGGCCACATGTCAAAACAAGGTTTGAAGGTTCTCTTCGACCAAAAACTACTTCTTGGGCTTAAAAGGGTAAATCTACCTTTTTGTGAGCATTGTGTTAGCCTTGATTCATTTTGATGAATCAATTTGGAAGATCTACTGCTAGAAGCAAAAACATCTTATCCTTGATTCATTTTGATGTCTGGGAATCACCAATTATATCCCTAGGAGGAGCAAAATATTCTGTATCGTTCATTAATGATTACTCTAGGAGATGTTGGGTTTACACAATCAAGAGAAAGGCAGATGTATTTTCAATGTTCAAAGCTTTCAAAGTAAAGGTAGAGCTTTAAACGGAAAGAAAATCAAGTGCATAAGGACAAATAATGGAAGAGAATATGAAGGTGAATTCCGTGCTCTTTGTGAGCAAGAAGGAATTGAAAGGCAGTTCACTATCACATACACTCCTCAGCAAAATGGAGTGGCAGAGCAGATGAACAAAACTCTAACAGAGAAGATGAATGCGATGCTCAGAACTGCACATCTTCCTACGACATTTTGGGCAAAAGTAGTTAAGACTGCTTGTTACGTGATTAATCGGTCTCCATCAACTGCAATCGAGTTAAAGACACAGATGGAGATGTGGACTGGTTAGCTAGTAGATTATTCTTCTCTTCAAATTTTTGGATGTCATGCATATGTAATGTATAATGCCCATGAAAGAACAAAGCTGGATCCAAAACCCAGAAAATGTATATTCTTGGGATATGCTGACGAAGTCAAGGGGTATCAATTGTGGGATCCCTCTGCCCACAGGTTAATAGTTAGCAAGGATGTCATCTTTGTAGAAGATGATTTGCAAAGAAAGGTGGACGATAGCACGGCAAAGGAGAAAGCAGAGACCATAACAGTAGAGGTGAAAAATAAATCAGAACAAGAAGATTCTTCCGAAGCTGCACCAGAGCACGATGGATGAGCACTAGTTGAGTCCAAGAATCCTGAAATTCGGAGGTCAACTCGCGAGACGAGACTACTAGCTTGGCACTTGGAGTATGTGACGGAGATCAATGTTGCATATTGCCTTCTAACAGAGGATGGAGAGCCATCAACTTTCCATTAAGCTACTACTAGTTCAGACGCATCTTTGTGGATGGCAGCAATGCAAGAAGAAATTGAAGCTTTGCACAAGAACCAGACATGGGAGCTTGTACCACTACCATAAGGAAGGAAAGCCATTAGGAACAAATGGGTTTATAAAATCAAACGAGATGGTAATGATCAAGTGAAGCGGTATTGTGCGAGACTGGTGGTAAATTGATATGCTCAGAAAGAAGGTATTGACTTTAATGAAATATTTTCTCCTGTTGTTCGACTTAATACAGTCAAAATTGTCCTAGCTTTGTGTGCTACGTTTGATTTACACTTGGAGCAGTTAGATGTGAAAACTACATTTCTTCATGGAGATCTTGAAGAAGAAATTTACAGGCTCCAACCAGAAGGTTTTGCTGAAATAGGCAAGGAGAACTTGGTTTGCAGGTTGACCAAATCTCTGTACGACTTAAAATAGACACTAAGGTGTTGGTACAAGGGATTTGATTCTTTCATGACGAGGCTCAAATACATCAGACTTAGTTAGATCATTGTGCGTACTACAAGAGGTTTGGAAATGATGATTTCATTATCTTACTATTGTATGTTGATGACATGTTGGTAACAGGCCCAAACAAAGATCGTATTACCAAATTAAAGGCTCAGTTGGCAAGGATGTTTGATATGAAGGACTTGGGACCAGCAAATAAGATTCTAGGGATGCAAATTCACCGAGACAGAAAAGGCTGGAAGACATGGCTTTCCCAAAAGGACTATTTGAGGAAAATCTTGCATCACTTCAACATGCAAGATTGTAAGCCAATTTCTACCCCTCTTCCTATAAATTTCAAATTATTGTCAAATATGTGTCCTTGCAATGAAGCAGAGAGGATAGAAATGTCTCGAGTATTGTATGCATCAACAGTGGGGAGCTTAATGTTCGCTATGATTTGTACAAGACCAGACATTGCACAAGTAGTGGGAATTGTCAGTCGATTCATGGCGAATCCTGGTAGAGAGCATTGGGATGCTATAAAGAGGATTTTAGATTCGTCAAAGGAACCTCAGATGCTGCATTATGTTATGGAAGATTAGACTTCATTATCAGAGGGTATGTTGATTCTGATTTTGAAGTTGATCTTGACAAAAGGAAATCTACTACAAGCTATGTGTTTACCCTTGCAAGAGGAGTTGTAAGCTGGGTTTTAAAACTGCAAATAGTTGTGGCTCTATCTACAATAGAAGTAGAATACATGGTGGCTACACAAGCTTGAAAGGAGGCAATTTGAATTAAAAGACTAATGGAGGAGCTCGGGCACAAACAAGAGAAGATTCCTGTGTTTTGTGCAGTCAGAGTGTCTTGAATATTGCAAGGAATCCAGCTTTTCAATCTAGAACTAAGCACATAGGCATACAATATCACTTTGTTCGAGAAGTAGTAGAAGACAGAAGCGTGGATATGCAAAAAATTCACGCAAAAGACAACCTAGTAGATGTCATTACCAAGCCAATCAACACTGACAAGTTTTCATGGTGCAAGTCCTTATTTGGCCTTGCAGAGATGTAAGCAGCATGAAATCGGCAAATGTGGAGATTTAATTAAAATTAATCTCCAACTGGGAGAATGTTGTTTAAGGCCCCACCTCATAATGGGGCAAAAGAGGAGAGAAAAGGAGGCTCACTCCTTTCTAACTTTGGGAGGGACGGTGCGGATGGTGCATGGGTTCATTAATGCCACTTGCCAACGACCACATGCACCTATTAAAAGCCCCATGATGATCCTTTCCTACAAATAGGGAGGGATGCTAGCTTTCTAAATTATCCAAGATCAAGTACGATCCCAGTCAAGCAAGATCTCGAGATCAAGTATTCTTTTCTCTGAGTGTTCTCTCCCATTGTGAGCTATTTTCTATTTGTATAAGAGAGGTCTATGCTTTCCTTTAGAGAGGCTGTAAACCTCTTTTTACATAGTGGAATCCTCTACACTTGCCTGTGGTTTTTCCCTTTGTTCATTTGAGAGCTTTTCACGTAAATATTGATGTTGTTCATTTTTCCGCATGCTCATTTTCACTTTAGGCGTGATATTGCTTCATCCTAGATCCATAATTTCCTAACAGTAAGGAATTTATCTTGGCTTTTTTTGGATATCGAAAACAGCCTTTTGAGAAATGCCACTATTTCTTGGATTTTCCCAGTGGTCCAATACAACTTCTCTTGCAAGCTACCATTTATGTAGTTGTTTACACCCACCGATACTAGATTAATAAGAGAAGACCACATGATAGCATGTAAGCTTAATTCGGAGGGGCAAACACATGGATGAACACGTGGCTAGTCGAAATGTGAAACGGCGGTTATTCAAAGGCACGCAAGAACACCTAGAGCAGGAAAATTTGAAAGAGTGCAAACTATCACCAAGGGTAATGGTATGTTACAAAACTAAATAACTAACCAGGATCCAACACACCAATCAACAACAAATTAAATTGTATTTGATTTGATTATCAATTGATCACCCACACTCATCTTCCATGCAATACTAGTATAAGAAGTGAGATTATCCTCCCATACTTTTGCTTCCTGCTCAAGCGTACAAAGACGTATCTTGCCCCAAATCAATGAGGATCTAGCCACCGACAAACTGTTTGTGCCCGCCAGTCTCTATGGAGACCTAGTCCCACCATCAGCCTCGATCAAGCCAAGTGAATAACCATAACATTCATGGTCAGGATGAGCTCCTTGCACGGATCCTCAAACTGACAACATTGACGGTTACCCCCAAACTCGCTCGTCGTCTAACCATAATCAAGCAATGTCAAACAAAAATGGTAAGAAGATGAAATAGGAGCACTGAGGAGGCTGAGCAATTTAAGTGTATAGAGGCCAAGGTAAATCCTCAACCTGTTGATGTTTTTTCTGCCACCTCTAGATCCATCTCGCTCACTCCAGGTATTCGGGTAACCAGTTGACATTGGCTTTGCAAGCCATAAGCCAACAACTAATCGGCATTGATCGAGGGGCAATAATGAAACTAGAGAAACATATTAGGTGAAAATGAGGTCAATACTTGTTACCTGGTTAATGGTTGTAATAATTTTGTCACTCACGACCCAGGCATAGGGAGGCATTAGAAATTTAAGGAAAGAGAGGACAAAATCAAGTATTTGTTCAAACTTCTAGTAAAGTTGGAATCTTTTAGATGCTAAGACAACAAATTTTTCAGGAAGCCCACATGAATTTGTGAGGTATTGAACAATAAAAGGCAACAATGATTGATGAGGGGATTATTTTCCTTGCTATTATTGTTGTTGTAAAGGATTGAGAGATGGTTTTGCAAAATGTAGGCACTAAGTAATCTTTACAGAAAATTTTGGATATTTTAGACATGAATTTCAGAAATCAAATGAAACGGGTGTCTTGATCTTAGTAAGTCACAAATTCAAAGTTCAAAGAAAATGAGAGATTGTACGAGATATTACCTATTTGAGGTGACTCGCCCATCCCTCTTGGCTTCAATTTGAGGTTGCAAAGGAAGTGAAGTTTGGGTAATAGTCCTTAAGAGAACCCTTAAGATTCTCTACTGATATTTGTCATCCAAATTGCCCATCACTTTTTATTCTATTCACTCATATCTCCTACTTTACAACTTACATGCATATGGCTACCTCCTATTGTTCAAAGTGTCCTTAACTTTTTCTTCTATTTATTTTTATTTCCTCACACATATACGTGCCCACTATTGCCCAAAATACCCTTATGTTTATTTATTTATTTTTAGCTTTTATATCCCAAGTAAATGCCTACACCCGTCTAATTCTTGCTATTCCCACAGCCACGTGCATTTCCCCCTAGTGATTACAGTAAAGAGAGTCCCTAGAAACTAGAAGTCCGTTTCAAACCAAGGCCAAAAATTGGGGTTCTTGAACCATTAATAGTCGGATAGGTTTGCATGTACCATTGCAAGACAATAGGTTTAATTCTATTAAGCTATTAATACACTATAACATTTTAAATTCTAAAATATATGGAGTAATTTCAATACTAATGTTTGGACAATCAGGTTTGCTATTTTCATAAGAAATCCTCTTGGCTTTGTTTGGATATCGAGAAACAATATTTATATCTATACTATGGGTAAAGCCAATCCTGGGGAATATTCTTCAGGATTTTGGCCCTTCTTTTTTCTCCCTATAAATGCCCTTCACAACACATAAAAGCCCCAAATATAACCACCATCCAAATTCACTTTCCAACTTCAACTGACTATTTTCATGCTGCACGGATATCACCAATAGAAATACAGTTATCTGCAAATAAAACTACCCAAAGAGGTGGGCCGACGTGCAGTAGTGCACGTGCCTCCGCTAGTTATTATAAAGCCAACCCTCAATATTGACATTTTATAGCCAAGTGGCCCTGTATTTTTATTCAAATTTACTCATGAGTATCATAACTAACTGCACTATTTGGTGGTTGCAACAACATCTTCTATGTCCATATTTTGAATCATGATTCAGGGTGATGTTTTGGAGGTTCTCCAACATCTTGCCAGCAAGTAGATTTGTTATGTTGTCGGCATCCAAGAAAGGTTTTACAGAGAAGGGTTTCACGAACGGAGCTAGGGTTTTGCAAACGAGAAAGCGAACGGAAAGCGAAGCATTAGGATTACGTGAACGGGAAAGCGAAGCACCTAGAATCTCTGAGATTGCAGTAGATTGTAACGGGCTTATCTTTTTATCCACACAAGACAGCAAGGCTTATCTTTTAGCAAGTCAGAGAGATGAATCTGGAAGTTGATGATGATCGGTTCCCAGTTGATTAGTCTTTTTATTCTTAGTTGTCAATTGTTATCTTATTAAGAGAGTCTAAGATAAACACATCTGTGATGTGGTTATCTTGTTAGTTATTTTTTGTAAAACAGGGGAATTGTAGGTGGTGTTCTTATTCCCTTGAAAGTAGGGTTGTTAGGATATGATAGGAGAGAAGTTGATTAGGAAATTATGTTCTTAAAGATAGCTATTTTGCTAAATGAAAGGCATTCAGAAAATTTACCCAAAATCTTTTGTTAGGAGGAAGGTTCCCTCGAAGAACCACAGTTACAGTTCTTACAGAATTTGCAGGTTCTTTACAAAGATGTTCGGATTCTTTAGAGGTTTGTGTAGATCGGCAACTAGAAGCGGCCTTTTTAGATGGAACTCACCGTTGCTGCTGATGAAGACATGGATGAGACTGATGTTGAAGATAGCGTCGATCGGTGTTGGCCTGGCTGTGGATGGACAGGCCGTTATTGCTGTCCGATAGCTTGTCCTCTGCCTCAGGACTTCAGCTCTCTCATAAGCTGGCCTTTTTTGTGGGTTTCTCTTCATGATGTTCATACTTCATAGATTAGGTTTTGGTTTGTGGTTTGTTGTTGCTTTCAGGTTTGGCCAACTATTGGCTCTGTTCAAGGCTGATGGCCTTATTTTGTCAGTCCATGTGATGTTTGGTTCTAGGTTTCTTCAGGGTGCTTCCCTAACCTTATGTTGGTCTTTGCCCCTAGTTTGGGGAAGGATTGGAGCTCCAATCCCTCCCCGTTTTGTCGCATCTTTGACTGTGACTCTTTCCCCTCTGTGGGCCCTTCAAATCCGCATGATAGCGGACCCTATCTCAGATAAATTTGATTTTCTGGCCTTAGCCATATGCTTGATTTTGATCTTGAACAGTGCAAAGACTATTACTAAGGTTGTTGGCTGTGTGTCTGATTATTTGGTCCTAGGCATGATGTCTAATTTTGGTTGTTTTATGTGTTCAATGGTGGAATCTGTTGTGTATGATGTAATGTTATCTTTTGCTAATGAAATGGCATAGTTATGGCCTTCTATCAAAAAAAAAAACATCTTCAATGTCCAAGTTTGTCTTCTTATGTTTAAAATGCCCATTACTTTTATTTCAATTTACTTTTATCTCCTTACACATATATAACTATCTACTATTACCTAAAATGCCTTTCTTTTTTTCTTCTTTTTGCTTTTACCTCTTAATTAATTGCTTATATTTATCTAATTCTTTTACTACGCACATAGCACGTGCCTTTCCTCTGATCGTGAGAAATGTGTATTTCCCGTGACACTATTTATCAAAATTTTCCAATACAACTTTTCTTGCAAAGTTGTAAAGTTAATCAGTTAAATTTTCCCATCATTTAAACATAATGTAAAGTTAATCAGTTAATCATCCCAAATTTGTCCCTAATGATAGAATTTATTAATTCAGAAACCAAGTTATATTAACTTGATTTTAAACCAAAATCATATATTCCATATAAAAATTTGTTTCTATATACAAGTATATTATTATATTGTAACCATGTCAACCAGACCCGAATTCTTACCAATTTGATGGGTTAGGAGCAAGTTTAGTGTGGGCTAAACGTTTGCAGAGGTGAGTTAGGTTGTCTAAAACTCACCCCAAACATGGCTTGTTGCCTTCCCTATCAATGTAGAAAAATGAATTGAGCATCCATTTTTGGATTGACCATATGGATAATGTTTTAAATTAGATTTTTTTTTTGGGTGGAAAGATTAAAATATTATTGACTAAAACAATCAAAAGTTCTTCCCCTGGCATCATGCAGGAGAAGGTTACAAAGAAAGGAAAATAGTGAACTCATGTACAGGACAAATTGTCTCTGTACATCAATTTTCAACATTGAATATATATCAATTTTGAACATTCAATTTAGTTTGGAACCAAATATTGAATCATATCAAAACTCCACAGTGAGAAGTTTAAAAACCTGATAGCAAATACAGATACACTATGAAGACAAAAATAAGACCACAGAACTTATGTCAAACACTCCACTGTTCTTGATTGATTACAGGTGAACTCAACCCAGTTTGGAAATGGGTCAACAAGCCTATATAGCCAGGTTTAAGAAAACTGGTGTTCACCATGATGGTCTCAAGGCAGTTGTTAACAATTGCTTTCTAGGATTACATGCATGAATTGCCAGTGACCATTTGTTCTCCTACCTGTGTCTTAAATAAAACTGTTTTTATCTCTAATTTTCCAAATTTTGGTTGAAATGGAGATGACATGGATAAAAAAAATACTAAAAACAAATAATAACATGTTAAGTAGGCTGAACTGAATGGACAAATGCTTTACAAAACAGATTTCCATGTTAAAGTTCTTGTAGCCATGGCTCTGATCACATCCTTTGCAGTGCTGGCTCTCCTCTTCTTATCCTTCATCTCCGCTGCTAACCCTTCTGCACCTGCAAAACACAGGAGCCTTCGCATAAAACTCATCCACTGTGACTCACAGCTGTCCCCATTCTACAACCCTAATGACACCCTCTTCGATCGCAATACCCGTGCTTTCAAGACCTCTCGCTTGAGATATGCGTACTTGACCGGCACTGGAAGATTCAGTGAGTTTCAAGGACAAGTGGTGCCTGATAACGGCGAGTACCTTGCAAAGTTCTCCATTGGAACACCTCCAGTTGAAATCCTTGCAATCTTGGATAAGGTAGTGATCTCAGTTGGATACAGTGCCTTCCCTGTGGGAGCTGCTACGCGCAACCCAGTCCAGTCTTTGATCCATCCAAGTAATTGACATACACCAATATTACATGCGACTCTCCCTATTGCAACCTTCTCAAAGACAGCAACTGTGACTTCTCTAACTGGTGCAATTATACATATGCCTATGCTGACTGGTCATACAGCAGAGGCACCCTTGCTAGCGAGGTACTTACATTTGAGAGCTCTGATGAGGGTTTATTCCCAGTTCACAATATCATATTCGGCTGTGGGCAGGATAACAAAAACGTCTTCGCCGGTAGAGATGTCGGAATACTTGCTCTAGGACCCCGCAAGTTATCTTTGGTATCTCAGATGCAATCCACCGTTGAGCCTAAGTTCTCTTATTGCTTTGGTGACCGAAATGATCCATCCACTGAAGGCCGTCTGGTGCTAGGAGATGACATGGTTCTGAGCAGCCAGACAACCCCTTTGTATATCTTTGAGGGAAAGTACTACCTGACAATTCAAGGCATTAGTGTCGGGACAAAGAGGCTTGCCATCCCGCCAAGCACTTTTGAAATATCAGGAGGGACATTCATAGATACAGGTACAATGCTAACATATCTAGCAGATGGGGCATTTAGCAGGCTGGTGGAGGAATTGGAGGAACAGCTCATGTTGGAATTTGACACAATACTACCGGACCCAACTTATGAAAGATGCTACACAGGAAAACTAAGAGATCTGGATCGATATCAGGGGGTGACATTTCATTTTGCAGGAGGATTAGATGTGGTGATGAATCGCGAGAATGTGTTCATTCAAGTGAATGGAGAAGATTTCTGTCTTGCAATCTTGCCTAGTGCTCTTCATAAACCAACAGTTCTTGGTAATTTGTTTCATCAGTTCTATAGTGTTGGATATGACCTTACTAGAAAGGTGGTTTCTTTCACTCCAATTGACTGTAATATTCTTCAGTTAGACTAAAGACATAAAGATTGGTGTCTTCAAATATGAACATTTGACTCACAACTTCAGGAGTGAACAAATTTTGGTATTCTACTTGAGTGACTGGTACAGATTAACAGAAAGAACAAAACACTATAAAATCAAGAGATTCGAAAATTTGACACAAGAAGACAAGAAAAATATGAAGCCAAGAAAATTTTCAAATTACAAATTTCAGTCATGTTTTACCCCTTCATATACAAACCTTTATTTTATTTCATTTTCTTTAATGAATTACAACCAACTGTAAATATACTAATAAGGTTTAAAAGTGTACAAGAGGAAGGAATGCATGTGTAGGCTGAAAAACCTCACCTATAAGTGGAGATAACTTAAGGACCCAACTGATGCTCAGTCATAATGAAGGTCTTATCCCTCATTAATCATCTCACACAAAGGCATGCCAGAGAAGAAATAGTCCCCCATTAGACACCACTCCTAGCAAGTTCATCTGCCAGTTCGTTGGTTGATTTGGGAACATGCTGAAATTAGATATTCAAGCTATCTTTCAACCGTTCAGCCAAACAAACTGGAAATAAATCTCCAAGCGGTACCCTGACTACACACACCTAAGCTATAACTGTATTGAGCCTCATTTTACCAATAAATCAGTGAAATTGTGAATTGCCTTTTTCTTCTTCCAATGCAATAGAGGCCAGGGTTCCCTAGACAGCTCCCATAAAAAATAAGGCTTCACCATGCCTGCCTTGTGGGACCCACATAGCATGTATATTGTCCTACCATGGTAAAGTACCTATAGTGGCCATCCAGTAATGCATGATCTCTGATATGTACACAACTATGAATTATAGTGATGTACATAACAACATGACAGACTCAGCAATGGTTTCCAACAAGACTAAAAGCCTTCAAATTTTCTCTTGTTACTCTCTCTCCGAGTTGAACAAAGAATAGAATAAATTAGTGAGTTATAGTCTTAGACATGATCCTCTCGCTCCTACCTAGAGAGGGAGGGATCTTTAACAATTCTAGCTTAGCAAAAGGGTCATCTTCCGTTTAAAAGGAAAGGATAAGTCATCCTGACAACAATAAAGATTGAGGATAATCTAGTTCAATTCACTTTTCCTTCAATTACAATAATTTTGCTTTTTCCCTTTTCCCCCCTTTCTTTCTTGCTCTTTAATTTATGGGGTTTCTGATTAATTTTTTCTGAAAGGATTTTACAACAGGTTGAATTATGCTTTTTCTTTTCTCTTTTTATTATTTTATTCTACAAAGGATTTATGGACTCTGCTGATGGATGTTTTATGTTCCGAAGGTTAGTGGCCTGGAGCGTATATGCATGAGCAAGAACTAAACTAATTTGTATTGTTTAGATTCAAAGCAAGTATATTTCAAATAAAGCGGGTAAAAATATGAGTAATCAATTGATCTGTTTGGACAACAATCATCTTTCCTAGTATGTAATTTATATATGGAAAGAGAAGAAAATAGAACTCAGTACGCAGCACACACGCACGTAAAAATAAAAACCTTCGCTTAGCTATATTACACAAATATTTACACAAGCCCAAAAAGTAACCGTGTAAACAAGACACAACATGGGTACGGGTACAAAATATGTGTCGGATCTTTCACATGTTCACTTAAACATGACAATCCAAGATCAAATAAAAATAAGGAAAGAAATAGAAAATAATCATCTTGCAACCAATGAATCAAAAAAATAATGATGGTTTTTCTGAAGATCAAATATATATTCGAAGACCTAAAAATTTTGAACAATGAATCATTAGGAAAAATGTGGAAAAAAAAAATTGAGAGCTCAGCTTCTGAGCTACCTTATCAACATTTATTTGGAGAATTTTCAGCCAAATCCCAATCTTCATATCCAAACCATGAGTTATAGGGATTAAGTGGATCCGTCTCCACATAAGTATACAAGTCCAACATAGCAGGTTCAGGTTAGGTTAAACTTAAAGTACCATGGTCACAAAAGATGCTCTATCAGAACATAAGAAAAAGTGCATTTTGAAGCATAATAAATTTTATCTTCTTTCTATTTCTTATTGAACTCTTCACAATGTGCACAATGACCCATGCATTTGTTTCAAGCTTTACAAAAATCGTAATAGTTTCATACCTTTCTTCATGATTCTATCTTTAAGTTTTTATGATGCTGAAATATGCAAAGTTATAACAATTGCATCCACATTATAACTGTGGAAATACCCTACTTTAGCAGAAAGTATCATAATTACTAGCCTTTTTCACATGATTGCTTCATGTTACATAAATTTATGTACAACTTCGTCAAAAGAAGTTTTAAGCCATGAAAGAAGAAATCCGATATTAATAAAAATTTATCAGTAGGGAAAAAATTTAATAAGGCCCGCTTTCTACTGAATATTAAGAGGAGAGTGAGGGGCAGTCACCCATAGTTTTTCCCCTAACTGTAGATGATGTAATTTTGTAAGCCAAACTTGAGAAGTAAAACTAAACTCAATGAAGAATTTCATGTAATGAAAAGTTAGAGTTAAGGACATTGAGCATATGGAACTTATATTGAGCACACATGATAATAGAGGTGAAGCAATGTTAAGGATTGAGAACCAAAAGATTCCTCAAACAATTGCTTCTGTTATCTTTGATTAACCTTTCCTAAAGAAGGAGATATTGCCAGGGATTTTGCACACAAAATTGAAGCAAGATCTGTCTAATGAGGAGGTTCTTCTATGGTGTTATACAATTGAGTATTCCGCAAAAGTTAAAAGGCCAATTTTATAAAGCAGCTACTCTGCTTGCTGTGATAGATGGAACAGAATGTTGGGCAATAAAGAGGCAATGTATCATGAAGAAGGTATTACTAAGATGAGGATATTGAGATGGACATGACGGAAAACTAAGAAATATGGTTTAAAGAACGAACATATCCAAATGTGTCCATGACTCAACCAATTCAGAGATAGATAAAACAAAATACCTTAAGATAGTACTGATCATCTAAAGTGGAATAAAAGGAAGTCTACTATGAGAAACAGCAAGGTATTGCATATAAATAACTAAAAAGATATAATTTCTTAAAGGTTAACAAGGTTTAAAAACTCGGTTTCAGGCTCGGTATTGCCCCTTCCCGAGATCGAGTTAATTCGGCCACTGGCCCAAATGTTTAAAAGAGTGTTTTCCCTAACTGACAGGGAAAACTCTTCTATTTGTTCATGCTAATCCTATTCCTCCTCTGATGATGACGAAGAAGAAGCTTGTGAGAAAGAGAAGAAGAATAAGAAGAAGATGAAGATGAAAAAAAAAGAAAGATGTTCTTACCTTCATGGAAACAGCGACATGTCAGTTCCTCCTTTCTTCTTATTCTAATACTATTCCTCTTTTTTTTTTGTTTGCTCGTTTTTCAGAAATATGAAACTTAAAAAGCCAGATTTCTGGTTTTTAAGATTTCTGAAAGGAAAACCAGAAGTCGAAAAATTAGATGTCTGGATGTTTTACCCCCATTCTTCTTCTTCCTCTTTTTTTTTCCTTCTTTTTGCTTTCTATCTTCTTTTCTTCTCCTTCTTCCATACCTTTTCTTTCTCTTTTCTTTTTTCTTTTGTTTCCCTAACTTACCTACAGTCTAGGGTGGTACCAAGCTGGTACCACCTGCGACCGATGCAACTCGGGAGATGCCAACCCGGTATTGTCTGAGTTATATCATTCTCGACCAAACTCGGGAAAGTTTGGCCAGTTCAGGGTTTCAAATGAATTTTTCCGTATCAATGCTCAGTATCGACTCGCCTCGAGTTGATATTGAGTTGACTCAGCCGATACTTCTCGCCTTCTTGGTAGGCTGAGACTTAAAATGATGCAGGTTATGATAGCAAAATAGGATTCATATTGCTGACCCTGGCTATTGAGAATAAGGCCTTCTTTTTTTGGCAAATTTTTTGTATTGAAGCCAAAAAAATCTGTTACAATTCAATAATAATTCTGCTGATCATGCATTGAAATTGGTGTTGGTAAAAAATGACCAAAAGTATCGAATTATTAACTAAAATAACAACGACCTGACCAAAACTTGGCAGTTTCAAGACTTAAGTTAGAATTCAGCTCGGAAGTGCAATTAACGAAGAGAAATATTGGCAATAATTCAAATTTCCGAACAATAGTTGTATCATAGCATGAAATTCTCAGTTCCATGCTTTTAATGTTCCCATCCACTCGTTTCAAGTTGAAACTTCAGGTAAAAATACTAGTAACCTTACAAAAAAATGGCATGGTATCATTCAGTTATCAGAGAGAAAACTGTATTTTCTTGTGAGCACCAGAAGGATCACAAGAACCAGCCCACAAAAACATTTTGAAAAAAACAGACTGATACAAACTAAAAAAATCAGCAAGAAATTCAAGTGAATAGAAGAAGAAAAGGTCAAACAAGCAGACTGAAAAAAGATATCAAAAGAAAAAAAAAAAGGAGAAAAATACAATGGATACTCTCATCTTACTTATCTGCTGTGAGGTTTGATCTTTTTTAGTGGTGATGCTCCTTGGTACAAGCCCAATAAATCTGGGACGTTCTGCAAATTTTTAGTCACATATCTCTCCAAGAAAATCTTTTCAGGAAGTGAAAGCACACTAAGAAGCTTTATATTCTCCTTAAGCAGCCTTTTTGATTCCAAAACCTTTAAGACAACATGGCGTGGATAAATCCTTGTATCTATACCATAATTAAGAACCTGGGGATACAAACTTATTGCTATAGGCTCCAACTTCATAGTGTTCACAAGGAAATGCACATTCTTCACGATCTTCTGCACTGAACATGTCAAACACATTGGAGCACGCTTAAAAGCAGCCACAAAATCTTCCTCAGACCAGCCCAAGTTCCTAAAAACCTCAACCTTACTATTCCATGTAGACTTGTTCATACCCATCATGGACCAAACACCATGAACAAACATTGATTGTCCCGGATTGAAACCTAACCTTTTCACAGCCTGAATGCCACTAGCCATCCTGTTTCTTTTCATCAGGAAGGTTCTCGGACTGAATTCCATAAGTTTGGCAATATTAGATAGCGATACACCATGACTTTCTAGAAGAGCAACTTTTGGCAGCGTATTGCGACGTTGATTGACAGTTAACAACCATGAACAGCGCTTAATGACTAATGTAACTTTTGTATCTGTCTTGAGCAATGTCTTAAGGAAATCCAAGGATGGTTTTAACTGATTATTCAAGCTAGCTTTAAGAATGTGTGGGCGTGAGAGGATTATCTCCGTAAGGATCGAACCAAAGACACCATTTTCATGTAGTAATTGCATTTTGGGCTTGATATTTTTCTCTACCCTGGATTTAAGAATCGCTGGCCGCTTCTTTATGAGTTCTGTGATTTGGGTATCAGAGAAGCCATGAAATTTAAAGAAGGAGAGGACAGAATCATATCTGTGCGCAAACTTCCGGTCAAGTTGGAATATTTCGGATACTGAGACAGCACATTTCTGAGGAAGCCCACATGAATTTGTGAGGTATTGAACAGTGAAAGACAGTGATGATTGATCTGAGGGCACTGTTTTCCTTGATGTTACTATTGTTGTGAAGGATTTGAGAGATGGGATTTGCAAAATGTGGGCACTAAGTAATCTTTTGCAGAAAATGTTGGACATCTCATACACGAATTCAAGAAACCAAATGAAAAGGGTTTCTTGCCTTGATCCTAGTACGTTACAGATTCGAATTTCAAAGAAAATGAGGGATCGTATGAAATATTACCTCTTTGGAGTGACTGATCCATCTCTCTCGTCTTCAGTTTGAGGCAGCAGAGGCAGTGAAGTTCGGGTATTAACGACTACAGGAAAGAGAGGCCCTAGAAACCAGAGTTCAGTTTCGAACCAGATGTAAACCGCTGGTCGCGTTGGTTGACATGAACCACTGCAAGCCTATCGGTTTAATTTAATTCTATTAAACTATTAATAGCAAAAGACATTTTAAATTTCTAAAATATATGTACAAAGTAATTTAAACTCTATTAGAAACTACAATAAAAAATTATTATTAAATAATGTTGGGACAAAAAGGCTTTCATGAGAAATCATCTTGGCATTGTTTGGATATGAGAAATGCTCATTTCTCAAGGAAATGTTTTTCAAATAATGAAACATAACAACTTTTCCTACAAGATATATTTTTTTTAGTTATATTTCTCACAATCCAAACGGTTGCACAATGCAGGAAATTGTGTCTTGCAATCTCCCACCCTAATTCATCCTTAATGGACAGGGTTAGATAATTCATAAATCATTAAAACATATGTTCTTCAAATATATCCCATATTAAAGTTAATGCATTTTTTTATGTCTCTTTAAGTTCTACAATCTAGACACACTTAGATTTGTGATGGTACATGAAGACAAATGGTTTAACTTACATTTGAAACAGAAGAAAAAGATCCAAACAACTTCTTAGATAATAAATGATAAAAGCAATGTTAATAGAAATACTGTTCCTATAATTACAATAGTAGTAACAATGTCTCACTCTTGGAAAGAGTAGAATGCAAAGATAGCAGTTTCTTCGCTGCCAGAATCTTTTGGTCATTGGGAATGCTTCTAATTTGTGGGAAATGAAGTAGATGTAACAATCTTGCGTGCAATCATCTATGAACGTGGTGACATAAATAATCCTCCTTTTCTTTCATATCTATCTTTGACCCATCTGCAGCCTGGGAACACATAAGCTTTCGCATGAAAATCGACCACGACTCGCCTGTTTCTCCATTCTGAAACCCTGTTTTGATCACAGAAACCATGTTATCATTTATCAAAAGGTCTTTCTCATGCCAACCATATTTGAGTTTCAAAGGCTTTCAATCAGCAAAGAAGCTTTAAAGTAGTGTGTACCATGCTATGTTCTCTGTGGCACACCATGGGTTGTCCTTTAGTGATCATTGATACCTTCACTGTGAGAGCTACTATAAACAAGGCTTGTATTTGATCCATCCAAGACCTCAGCACACATCAAATTCTCATGTGACTCTTGCATCCTTCTCACAAACCGGAACTTTGATTTCCCCAACTGGTGAAGTTTCACTTTGGGCTACTCTTGACCTGTCACTCAAAAGGCTCTCGTGTTAGAGATCAATTCGAGACCAATCTTGAGGTTTATTCCAAAGTCCAGACTATAATGTTTGGCTGCAGACACAATTATAACAATTCCTCAGTTGTAATTCAACTTTCATATTTATTTCAAAAAAAAAAAAAAAAAAACCTCAACTTTCATACGGTGAAAATGGGAATATAGATAATATAAGGTGACAAATACAAAATTTTTCATCTTTTATAGAAAGTTACTAGAATCATTTAATAAAAATAAATAGCAAAAGTTAAAAGGGATTTTAATGACATAAGTATGACTTACAATGCTTTAGATGGATAGAGGGGTATGGATACAAATACAAAAACTAATCACATAAAATTGAAAATATATTCTAAAATAGTGACATAGATGCAAAAACCCATTTAAAGGAAAGATTGGAAAAAATAGGAAATTTTTTTTAATGAAACTTAATGGACCATTAAATCAAATCTTTTTCCACAATCATTGAGATGAAAAGCCAAACATTAATGTTATTTAAGGCAAGTATAAAGATAGGAGAGAAATTACACATAGGTTACCATTCAATTGATCTCCTTTGAGTTGAACCAAATATGTTACCATTCTATGGTACAAATAACAACAATTTTACCAAATTAAAGTCCATAAATTTCTATTTGTGTGTGTATAGCACATAGGAAGGACTAAATAAACTGTACATATATCACAGATCAGTAAGTATTAAGAACAGTCATAGATGTCCCAAAAAGACTAATGATGGTAAGTCACCCTCCATTCTACTACTCTTGCACAAACAAGATTAAACTTCAAATTTCAAAGCAATCATATGTATTTGTGCGAGAACAATCACATTGCGTTTGCATCGCCAATTGCTTAAGAAATAAAGATGTTTAGATTTTTCCTGCATGTATCCTCTGCTAGTTTGTTTTCCATTGAAATATACTGATTAAAGACATCCAATTTATTTTATTTTGCTTGATTACTTATGTTAAGCCTTGAAAGCTTCAAATCTTTTGTTCTTATTTATATTGGAAAAGCCAAACAAGTTCCAACTTTGTTGGAGGGAAGGGACAATCAAGCAAGTTCCACACATTACAAGTTTTGCCAATTGTTATACTATCATTATCTTCACCTGAACATTACAACGACTATATTTCCCATCTTTTATTTATTGAAAAATCAAAGGAAGTAAAAAACAACAAAACTCCGTAAATTGGTTCGAGTGAACACTGAGTTTAGTTGAACATTAGGCCTGTAGGATGGGCTTATTTCATAAGGAAGTTAGCTATTTGATAGTTGTGATTAATGTTAGATAAAATTTAAAACTATTGAGGTTTAAATTTCTACAGTGCTATGCGATCACATGTTCCAACCAAGCTAAAAAGAATATTTATATTACTATTAAAAATTTTACGATGAATGGAACAAGATTTTGACAAAGAAGCAATAAAATCATTATGTGAGTATGCTGATATGAGGAAGTTGAGATGGTAATGTGTGAAAACTAGAAAGGCATGGAAGATAGTTTGGGCACGTAAAGCAAAGACTAAAAGCAGAAAAAATAATGAGGTGCATGGTATTACATATTGAAGCGTCATGTTAAGCTCCAATGGATCAATCCATTAAAGCAACAAAGACAACTATAGATAGAAAAACGAAGAGCATAGCAAGCTTGACAAAGTTTGATAGTGTGCCTGTCAATGAATAATATGATCAAGAAGCTTCCACTATGACAAAAATGGGGCTACAGTCTACTAGATACAATGAAAGCACTAACCCGATTACTAATAAACAGAATATCCTTTTCTTATCATTCTTATAATTCTTTGGGGAATATAAATGAATATATATTCATTCCTAGGCGCTAACAATTGCACCAGTGTTCACTTTTATTGCTATATCTTTTATGTGCTGCTGATTCCAAGCCTTGATAAAGGAGGAGGGTTGCGTCAGGTTAGCAGCCAATGTAAAATTTTTGCTAAATCTAAACATGACATGAATCTTGAATTAGAATCCTATATACATGCTAGGTCGTCACCCGTTTTATGCGGCGCATTGCAACGAAGCCTGGTTGCAGTGAGAAATGAGCAAGGGTTGAGGGCATCCTCCACAAACCACACACTGCAACACTTCCTAGTTGTAGTGAGAAGTAAGCAATGGTTCTCACATCAAGTTGGACGAAAGCGAGTAAAAAAGCTAATCCAAGAGAGTAGGATTTGCTTAGGAACTTGAAATAATGGAATCTTACAGGAAAAAAAACTAGAGTTAGTACATAATATGAGAGAAGACGAAAAAAATATATTGTTTATAAGAAACTAAATAGAAAGAATTAAGGTGAGAATGTTAATGAGTATAAACATTAGTATACAGGGAAAAGTAATAATAGAAATGGGGTAGGATAATAGTAGATAAAAATATGAAATATAATGTTATTAGCGTTAGGAGAATCAGTGATGGAATAATCTTGCTTAAGTTAGTCATAGATCAAGAAGTTGTAAACATTATTAGTACCTACGCTTCTCAAACAGGTTTAGAAGAAAGCATTAAAAGACTTTTTTGGAAAGAAATGGATGGGTTAATACAAGGCATACTTGAAAGTGAAAGGATATTTATAGGAGAGGATTTAAATGGACATGTAGGAGAAGAGAATGACGGTTATAATAGAATCCATGGAGGAAGAAGCTTTGGTCGAAAGATTGAGATGGTAAGATTAGTCCTTGAGTTCGTAGTTGCCTATGACCTTGTTTTAGCAAATACCTTCCAAAAGGGATTGAACATTTAATGACTTTCAAGAGTGGATCAAATCGGAGTCAAATTAACTTTTTTTTTTTAATAAGAACTGAGCTAGCTACTTGAAGAGATTGAAAGGTTATTTCGGGCGAGAGTTTAGCTTCACAACATAGGTTAATGGTGATGAATATTTGTCTTAAAAAGTGGGAGAAAAACAAATACACTAAAACCAACCCAAAAATAAAATGATGGAGTTGAAAGGAGGAAATTTAGTAATTTTTAAGAATAAATTGATAAAAGAGACCAATTGGGACCTTATGGGCAATCTAACTAGGATGTAGAATGAAATGGCCAATTGCGTCACAAGACTTGGAAAAGAAGTATTAGGAGAATCGCGAGATAATATTCCAGCTCCTAGGTAAACTTGGTGGTTGAGTGGTCCAAGAAGCTATCAAAGAAAAAAAAATTTATTTATTTAACTTTTGCAAAAGAGTAAAACCCAGGAAAACTTAGAAAAATAAAAATGTTGAAAAACAAACAAAGAAAAAAGTTAGTGAAGCTAAAAACGACGCTTATGACAACTTATATGATAAGTTAGGTACTAAAGAAGGTGAAAACTTTATTTATAAATTAACAAGATTTAGAGAAAGGAAAACGAGGGACCCACATTGGGTTAGATATATTAGAAGTGAAAATTTAAGAGTTCTAGTAAAAGCTGAGGAGATTTAAGAAATGTGGAAAGAATATTTGATGAAATTATTAAATAGAGATAGTACACAAAGATTTGGATTCTGCATTGATGATAGCAAACTAGAGAACAAACCTACATTCGTAGGGTTCAAGTTATGGAAGTTAAGATGCGCAAATCAAAATGAAAATTAAAAAGGCCTTTGGGCCCATATGGCATCCCTGTAAAGGTGCGGAAGTGCATGGAAGATATCAATCTATTTTGGTTGACTAACTTATTTAATGAAATTTTAAGGACTAGGAAAACGACATATGCTTGGAAGATTAGTACAATAATACCAACATATAAGAATAAAACCGATGTACAGGAGTGTGTAAATTACCGTGGCATTAAACTTATGAGTCACACTATGAAATTATTGAAAAGAGTGATTGAACATAAATTAAGGCTAATAACTTGAGTGACAAAAAACCAATTTGGATTTATACCTGGAAGATCTACCACTAAAGCTATATTTTCACTTAAACAAACAATAAAAAAGTCTAGAGAAAAGAAACAATATTTTCATATGACTTTCATTGATTTAGAAAACGCGTATGATAAAATTCCAAGAGAATTAATTCGGTGGACTTTATATGAAAAAGGTGTACCATTGAAATATAATGATGTAATGATGGATACGTATGAGGGAGCCTTAACTAAAGTGAAAACTGTTGGCAGTGACACAAATGATTTTCCAATTAAGATAGGTTTGCATCAAGGGTTAGCTATCAACCCTTATTTTTTCGCCTTAGTTATAAATGAGTTGACGAGTCATATTCAAGGTGAGGTGTCTTGGTGTATGTTATTCGCACCAAAGAAGAAGTAAATATTAAGCTAGAATTATGGAGAGATACCTTAGAATCAAAGGGTTTTAAAATGAACCATGAGAAGACTGAATATTTGAAATGTCCTTTTAATACAAATAACAATGTAATTAATAAAACTATTAAAATTGACAATCAGGATATCCCTTTAAGTAATAAGTTCAAATTTCTTGGATTAATGGGGTAAAATGTTGGGCGATAAAGAATCAACATGTTCAGAAGAGTTTTATTGAGATGAGGATGATAAGATGAATTTGTGGCAAAACTAAGAAAAACAAAATAAGAAATGAAGATATTCAAAAGTGGTTAAGCATAGCATGCATTATGAATAAAATGGAGAAAGTAGGTTAAGGTGGTTTGGTCATGTAAAGCAAAAACCAAGAGATGCACCTGTAAGAAGGTGTGACAGTATGCATATTGAAGGGCCTAAGCGAGTAAGAAGCAGACATAAAAAGATATGGATGGAATCTATAAAACCAGAATTACAATAACGTAGATTAATAGAAGATATGAATTCAAATAGAGGCGGGATGCAGAGACAAGATTCATGTCGCCGACCCCACTACGGTGAAATTGGCTTATGATTATGATGATCCTAGGCTCTAAACACTAACGACCCCAAAGTTGATTTTGAGATTTATAAGTATCCTCAAAATGAATCTTAACAACTCACACACAAGCTATGTATTGAGCCTCCTTTCACCAATAAATCATTGAAAACATGAAATATTTCCCTTTTAGTCTTCTAATAAATGTATACATCCTTGGTCTAGCGGAGTTGCCAAATCCAATGGGCCATGAATAACCACTGTGATCATACCTCTATCCTATGGTCTCTAAACACATCAGTGCAAGAGGGCTAGGGTTCCTTGACAACTCCCATAAAAAATAAAGCTTCACCGAGCCTGCCTTTTGGGACCCACATAGCATGTATATTGCCCTACCATAGAAAAGTACCTGTAGTGGCCATCTAGTCCTGTATGATCTCTGAGATGTACAAAACTGTGAACTAAAGCAATGACCATAACAACATGACAGACTCAGCAATCTTTGATATTCTCTTGTTCCTCTCTCTCTCCAATTGAACACAAAATAGAATAAATTAATGATTTATACATTGTCCTCTCACTCCTACCTAAAGAGGGAGGGATCTTTAATAATTCTAGAGTAACAAAAAGGCCATATTCTTTTTAAAAGGAAAGGAAAAGTTGTCTTGACAACGATAAAGATTGAGGATAATCTAATTCAATTCATTTTTCCTTCAATGAAAACAATTTTGCTTTTGCTCCTTTCTTTCTTCCTCTTTACTTTATTGGTTCTCGATTATTTATTTTTTTGAAAGGATTTTACAACAAGTTGAATTATGCTTTCTCCTTTTTGTTTTTGCCTTTTTTTTTTTCTTTGTTCTTACACAAGGAATTTATGGCCTCTATTGACGGATGTTTTACGTTCAAAAGGTTAGTGGTCTAGAACATATACGCATGAGCAAAAACTGAAGTAATTTGCATGGTTTAGAACTTTAGATTCAAAACATGTATATTTGGAATGAAGCAGGTCAAAATATGAGTAATCAGTTGATCTATTTGGACTCTTATCATCTTTTCTAATATTGATTTATTTATGAAAGAGAAAAGAAAACAGAACTCAGTATGCACACACACACACACGTGTACAGAAGTTGTTGTTTGGTTAGCTATGTTACACGGACACTTTAAACAACCCTAAAAGTACCCATGTCAACATGACACAATATGGGTATTGGTATAAAATATGTGTCAGATCTTTCACATATTCACTTGGACAAGGCAATCCAAGAAGAAATTAAAATAAGAAAAGAAATAGCAAATAACCCGCTTGCAAGTAATGAATCAAAAAATAATAATAGTTTTTGAAGAGAAAATATATATTATAAGACTCAAAAATTTCAAGCAATGAAACAAAAAGAAAAATATGAAAAAAAACAGAAACAAAATAAAAAAATGAGAGCTCAGCTTCTTACATGCCTTATCGACATTTATTTGGAGACTTTCAGCAAAACCCCAATATTTGTATCCAAATTTTGGATGCTTCTCAACCAAGTCTCTGTATCATAGCTTTTAGAGGTTAAGTGGATCTGGTTCCTAGTCATAGACATACCCAAATCCATGTAACATAGTAGGTAAAAATGGTCACAAAAGATGTTGTATTAGAATATAAAAAATAGTGATACTTTCAAGCATAATAAAATTTTTGCCTTCTTTCTATGACTTATAGAACTGTTCATAATGTGCATCACAAACCATGCATTTGTTTAAAACTTTTCAAAAATCATAAAATTTTCTACTTGGTTCTATCTTTAACTTTGTATGTCACAAAAATATGCAAAGAGTTAACAATTGCATGTATATATGTAACAACCCTGTTAAATTTTTTAACATTGACCTAAGTCAACTTTTGACTGGTCAAAGGTCATTATATTTGGGGCTTTTAAGTGGTGCTAGTGTATGGCTTTCCCCAGTTGCACATACACAGTAGATTTTATTTGGCTTTAAAAGAGAGAAACCCTACCATTGATCATACCAATCAAACTTTTAGAGTTTTGCTTCTCTTTCACTTTTCCTCAAAGACCACACGAAACCCTAGGTATGCACTTTGTCCTTTTCCCAAGTTCTTCCTATCTCCTTCAATGTTCTTTATTATTTATTTATTTGTTTTCTACAATCTTGCTTATAGGAAGAATAGAAGAAGAAAAGGAGAAATTTGAAAAACCCTAAAAGTATTTGGGTCTTGATTAAGGTAAGGGTTTTACTTTACTTCATATGATTAATAGTGTAAGATCTTCGATAAAAATAAATTATTAAGAATTTTAAGTAATTTTCTGCACAGTAGTTCATCGTTATGGGGTTTAATATTGTTTGTTTCTGGTTTATTTTTTTTATTAGTTGATCATGTAATCTAGTCGAGTTGGCATCTTGTGGTGTTATTTAAAATAGTTATAATTAATGAGTTATGTTTGGGCTCGTGACTAAACCCACATGGGTGTTATTACCATGATTCGTTCCTAGCTAATCTCACATGGTACCATGACCATGGTTTAGTTATTTATCTTAGGTCATCTCATGGCTTTAATGGCCATGGATTTGATTACCACTTATCAGAACGTCATTTGCCATAGATTTAATTACCTATTATTAGAACATCACTTGTCATGAATTGATTACCTCTTATTAAAACTCTATGGGTCTTCTTTTTTTAATATGACATTATTGCCTTGTGTTAAGGCATCATTTTACTTTAACCCACATGTCAAATATGCCATGGTCTTGAATACTTTTTGATGACATGATATGCTATGCCATGGACATTCTTCTCATGATTTACATATTGCCATGAGGCCATTGATTCACGTTAACCAATGTTATGCACTTGCTGCCATAATTGTCTTTATTGTCTATTAACATCACATGGTCTACAAGATGTAGCATGTTCTATATTATTACAATAAATTTATACTATTTTAATATGCTATGGCTATTTGTTGTGATGAATGCTATGCCATAATATGCTAGGAGTACTCATTTGCTGTGGTATTTCAAAAGATACCCGGTCTACCTCCAAAAAGGGAAGTGGATTTCTGCATCAATTTGATGCCAGTGACATCTCCCATATCCTTGGCAACATATTGAATGGCACCAGCAGAACTTAGAGAATTGAATAAACAATTAGAGGATTTGCAGAGGCTTGGATTTAAAAAGACCTAGTTTTTCTCGTTGGGGAGCACCAATGTTATTCGTTAAGAAGAAAGATGGTTCTCTCAAACTATTTGTGGACTATAGGCAATTAAGTTGGGTCACAGTGGAGCACCAATGTTATTCGTTAAGAAGAAAGATGGTTCTCTCAAACTGTTTATGGACTATAGGCAATTAAGTTGGGTCATAGTGAAGAACAAGTACTTGGTGCCTAGAATTGATGATTTGTTTGATCAGTTGAAAGGGGCAATCTATTTTTCCAAGATTGATTTGAGGTCAGGATACCACCAGTTAAGAATTAGGGAGGAAGACATACCCAAGACTGCGTTCAAAACCAAATATGGGCATTTTGAATTTGTATTAATGCCTTTTGGTTTGACAAATGCCCCTGCAACATTTATGGACTTAATGCATAGGGTGTTTCGACCCTACATCAATCAGTTTGTAGTCATTTTTGTAGACGATATTCTGGTGTACTAAAGATCTAGGGAGCAGCATGAAAAACTTTTAAGGATAGTGCTTCAAACATTAAAGGAACATCATTTGAATGCTAAGCTTGAAAAATGTGATTTTTGGAAGGATAAAGTCAATTTTTTGGGGCATGTGGTGTCTAAAGATGGAATTTCTGTAGACCCATATAAAGTTGAGGCAGTCTTGAAGTGGGAACAACCTAAGAATGTTACAAAAGTGATAAGCTTTTTGGGCGTAGCAAGTTACTACAAGCGATTCATCGAAGGATTTTCTCGTGTGGCAGCTCCTTTAACCAAACTAACTAGAAAGAATGTTAAGTTTGTGTGGTCTAAGGAGTGCAATGAAGCTTTTGCAGAATTAAAGAATAGATTGACATCAGCACTTATTCTAACTTTGCCAATCAATGGGAAGCAGTTTCAGATTTACATGGATGCTTCCTTGCAAGGGCTGGATGTGTCTTAATGCAAGAAGGGAAGGTAGTGGCCTACGCATCTCGGCAACTAAAGCCACATGAATTAAATTATCCGACACATGATTTGGAGTTGGCAATGATAGTTTTTGCACTAAAGTTATGGAGGCCATACTTATATGGTGAGAGATTTGAGCTCTTTTCCGATCACAAGAGCTTTAAGTATATTTTCTCATAGAAAGAGCTTAATATGCATCAAAGGCGATGGATGGAGCTAGTTAAAGACTATGATTTCACATTGTAGTACCATCCAAGGAAGGCTAATATAGTGGCAAATGCCTTAAGCAGAAAGCCTAGAAGCACACTATCCTTTTTGATTGCTCAAGAGAGGAAATTAATAGAAGGATTTTCAGATTTGGGAACCAAACAAATCTCAAAATTATCAAGGGTATATCTCTCTAGTTTGGTTGTGAAGCCAAACCTTATTGAAAGGGTTGTGGAAGAGGAGAAGCATGATCAGTCACTCCAGAATCTAACAGCAAATGGAAAGTAAGATTTCACATACCATTTGAATGGTAGCATTAGATTCAAGGGCAGATTGTGTATTCCTGAGGTAAGTGGGATGAAAGAAGAGATCTTGAATGAAGCTCATAAGACTCAACACTCTGTACATCCAGGAGGGACAAAGATGTATAGGGATTTCTGTAGGCTGTATTGGTGTAACAATATGAAGAACAAGATTTCTGAGTATGTCTCTCGGTGTTCTACATGTAAGCAAGTGAAGGCAGAGCACCAGAGACCTGCAAGGCTATTGCAACCTCTTTCCATTGGTGAATAGAAGTGGAAGAATGTCACGGCCCCGATCTTTGGTCACATAAAGTAGTATGATCGCAAAGTACGGAAACATGACTTAAAGATACCAACTACACTAATTTCAAGAAATAAAACAATTCCCAAAACGACATTAATAATACTTAATAAAATCCAAGTAGATTTCTCCAAACAACCTACCATAACATTTAAAATTTTCAATTTAACAATCCCAACAGGATAGAACAAATCCTTAATAATATAACATCCAAGTCAAATAATACTAATGCAAAAAATTTAAACTATTGTCTGCTAAGCATCAAGAAACTTTCATTTAGACTTCTTCAGATTCCAGTCCTCCAACTGACCTAAAATTGTTTATTTCCACAAAGGGGTGAACTCACAGCCCAGTAACAAGAATTATTTTAATTTATATGAACTAATAATGTAAAATATCAAGCCAATAAAATTTACATATATTGATTTCATACTGTATACAAAAGTTATATGATCAGATTTATAAATTAATTCATGATATTCTACATTATATGAATTTAACAGAACCGTCACAGTAATTCATTCAAGTGCATAAGCACCAATGACAATCAATTATGTATTATATTATGAAATAAAAATTATAGGAATAGTTATTCTAATGATTCTCATGTCAAATCTAATCGGAATTACAGTCAAGCCCACCGACTAGAGCAATCCAACTTTAAGCTAGGATCAACCGCCCTTGGATCCCATTTTAATACAGTAGGCATCAGACTCTGATAATTCCACGTGTACATCGTGGTTTTAGGGGCTTTCAACCCATGGGACACAAGCGCCCAACCTTATTTTCCTTAAAATTTAAGGACTCAAACCAACTTATCACTAAGATGGTCATCCCTCATGAGCAACCACTAGAATAAAGATATACAATTACGTTCTTTACCAATACATCAATTCTTTATATGCAATTGACCACATAGCATCATGATTAGAATTTTGTCACAATTCCCATGATCTACTATAATATTTACCCAAAGCTTTATATAAATAAGGCATTTAAACACATTTAGTATCTACATTAATTAACCTCATAAATATAGACCTTTAAGATCTAACACTTTCTCATGATATGGATTTTCCTTTACAATCATATTGAATATTTTAATACTTCTAATAAACTTCATATAAATAATTTTAGAATCAGCCCATTAAAATTATCACCAAGAGAATCCGATAAAGACTAATAGTTGTGTAATTTTTTTTTTTTTACAATAGTGTTTGGGGTTTTTATCTTTTCAAAGCAATAGTGACAAGAATACATATATAACATAATTACCTTAAATAAATAAATAAATTTATTTATTTATTATTATTATTTTTTTAAAGGATACTATATATAAATGTGTGTGTGTATCATTTTAATATAAAACAAACCAGGCCTTTGCTTTAAATCTTAAAGAAAAGTTTTTGCTTTAACAAATTAAACTATAGATATAGATGGCAGATAAAGATTGGTTTTCATACATGACAAAACAAGCAAGTACAGAAGAGCTTAGGCTTTCTTTAAAGCCAAAATGAGTACTCCAAGCATACTATGGCATAGCATTCATTATAACCAATAGTCATAGCACATTAAAATAGTATAAATTTATTGTAAAAATATAAAACACTCTACATCTTACAAACCATGTGATGTTAATAGACAATAAATACAATCATGACAGCAAGCGCATAACATAGATTAACATGAATCAATGGCCTCATAGCAATATGTAAATCATGAGAAGAATGGTCACAACATAGCATATTACGTCATCAAAAAGTACTCAAGACCATGGCTTATCTAACATGTGGGTTAAAGTAAAACAATGCCTTAACATTAGGCAATGATGTTATATTAATTAAACAATAAAAAAGAAGAAGAAAACCCATGGTGTTTTAATAAGAGGTAATCAATCCATGACAAGTGATGTTCTAATAATAGGCAATCAAATCCATGGCAAATGACATTCTGATAAGTGGTAATCAAATCCATGGCCATTAAAGCCATGAGACGACCTATGATAAATAACTAAACCATGGCCATAGATGGTCATGGTACCATGTGAGATTAGCTAGGAACGAATCATGGTAATAACTAAACCATGACCATCTATGGTCATGGTACCATGTGAGATTAGTCACGAGCCCAATCATAACTCATTAATTATAACTATTTTAAATAACACCACAAGATGCCAAATCGACTAGATTACATGATTAACTAATAAAAAAAATAAACCAAAAACAAACAATATTAAACCCCATAACGATGAACTAATGTGCAGAAAATTACTTCAAATTCTTAATAATTTATTTTTGTCGAAGATCTTATACTATTAATAATATAAAGTAAAACCCTTACCTTAATCAAGACCCAAATACTTTTAGTGTTTTTCAGATTTCTCCTTTTCTTCTTCTATTCTTCCTATAAGCAAGATTGTAAAAAACAAATAAATAAATAATAAAGAACATTGAAGGAGATAAGAAGAACTTGCGAAAAGGACAAAATGCATACCTAGGGTTTCATGCGGTCTTTGAGGAAAAGTGAAAGAGAAGCAAAGCTCTAAAAGTTTGATTGGTACGGTCAATGGTAGGGTTTATCTCTTTTAAAGCAAAGAAAACTCTAATGTGTATGTGCAACTAGAGAAAGCTATACACTAACACTACTTAAAAGCCCCAAATATAATAACCTTTGACCAATCAAAAGTTGACTTAGGTCAATGTCAAAAATTTTTACAGGGTTGTTACATTCTACCCATCTTATAGAAATTTCGTCCTCGAAATTTAGAAAACATACCTAGTCCCAAAACAGGTGAGGGTATTTCTCCCTAATTTTTGACTACTGCTCCAAGAAGCTTCTACCTCAGAACGATTGCTCCACTGTACTTTTACCAAAGAAATAGTTTTTCTTCTCATTATGTGTTCCTTCCGATCTAAGATACGGACCGGAAATTTTTCATAAGAAACATCATCCCTTATGACTTGTGACTTCCAAAGCATAGACACGTGAAACACGTTATGTGTCAAGGCAACTTTATAAGCCACCTTCCCAACTATTTCTAAAATCTGAAACAACCCAATATACCTTGGTGCCAACTTCCCCTTCCTACTAAATCTAAAGATGCCTCACATAGGTGAGACTTTTAGAAATACAAAATCCCTAACATTAAATTCTAGCTTCCTCCTACGTCTGTCTACATAGCTTTTTTGTCGACTCTGAGCAGTTTTCAATCTCTCCCGCATTGTAATCTTTTGTATAGTCTCCTCTACAAATTGTATACCCAAAAGCACCTTCTCTCCCACATCAATCCAACAAATAGGAAATCTACACGGTCTACCATAGAGTGCCTCAAATGGAGCCATTCCAATACTCCCTTGGTAACTATTGTTATATGCAATCTCGATTAATGGAAGATGACTTTCCCAACTGCCCTTGAAATCAAGTACACATGCCTTGAGCATATCCTCAATAATCTGATTGACCCTTTCGGTTTGCCCATCTATATGAGGTTGGAATGTTATGTTGAAATCAAGTCTTGTACCCAATGCTTTTTGAAAACTTTTCCAAAATCGAGATGTAAACTAAGTATCTCGATCAGAAACTATGGAGACTGGTACTCCATGCAACCTCACAATTAGCTCAAAATATAGTCAAACCAAATAATCTATAGAAATAGTATACTGAATAGCAACAAAATGAGCTGATTTGGTTAGCCTATCCATAATAACCCAAATTGTATCATGGTTATTGGTGGTCCTTGGCAATTCTAAAACAAAATCCATATAGATGCTCTCTATAACGATCTAACCCAGCGAGGTATTATCCGCTTTATGCCTAAGCCTGTACAGTTTTGTCCTCAAAAGGTGCTTCGCTAGTTAGAGTGTTATTCCTGACTCTTACACCTTACCGGGCATTCATCCGTTTCCGATATAAGATCGGGATGTCACATTCTCCCCCTCTTCAAGACTACATATCCCCATGCAATAGCCAGTTAGAAACTTGCCAACTTCTCATGAGCTCGCCCTCATTGGTCCAATCACCTCCCACGGGTAACACCAAAGGCCACACCAGCCATGTACTACTAGACCTAGAACTTGGCTTTGATATCATTTTGTCACACCCCGACTCCCTCAAACAACGAGGAATTTTGGGGTAGAACCCAAAAGCAAAACCGTGAGGCCCGATGGGTCAAAGTGGACAATATCGTTCTTGTAGGGAGTCGAGGCATGACATATACTAATTGTGGACTTACCCTACTTTAGCAGAAATCACCATAATTACTAGCGTATTTCACATGATATCTTCATGTTACATAAATTTGTGTATGACTTCATCAACAGAAGCTTTACCCACGAAAGAGGAAATTGGATATTACTAAAAATTTATTAAGGCCCACTTTCTAGTTTCTACCAAATATTGGGAGTAGGGCCCATGGTCTTTCTCCTATTTGTAGATGATGTAATTTAGTAAGCTAAACTATAGCAGTAAAACTAAAACTCAATGAAGGATATCATGTAATGAAAAGGCTTAAAAAGAAAATTTTGAGTCAAAAAACTTTGAGTATATGGTACTAGACTTGAGCACAAATGATCGTAGAGGTGATGCAATGTTAAGGAGTAAGAACCAAGAGATTCCTCAAGGCAATAGCTTCTTTATATTTGATCAATCATTCATAAAGAAGGTGAGATTGACAAGGGTTTCACACTCAAAATTAAAGCAAGATGTGTCAAATGAGGAGGTTTTTCTAGTGTGTTATACAATTGAGTACTCAACTCAAGTTAAACAGCAAATTTTATTAAGTAGCTACTCAGCTTGCAATGATAGATGGCGTAAGCAACCAAATTTTGCTCAAAGAAAAGAGTACTAAATATAGTAAACCTAAAAATCAGGTCGAAACCAAGAGCCAAAATTTTGACTTTTGAAAGAGGCTGAATTGGTCATTAATCGTTGCATCATTGAAAAGTATACTTCGAAACAATTCCAACAAATTAGGGTCCAAAACAAAGAAGATATGACAAAAACAGCCTCAAGGGCAAAACTGTAATTAAATGCAATTTGGTTTGCCAGGTGGGAAACAAATTTGCCACTTGGCAAACTTTAAATAATTGAGGATAAACATAAATAAAAAATCTAGGTTGCTTAAGAATTAAGAAATAAAAAAATAAAAAAATCTTAATAAAATAATAGTAAAAGATTAAAATCATAAAATATCTTAATAAAATATTAAAAAGGGAAAATAATATTTTAATTATTTTTTATTGGTAATAATAGGGGTTACATTAATTATAAGAAGGGAAGGTTATAGCACATGTACACCAAAAGTGTGAAAGAGGAAAAAAAAGCTCTTCAAATCCCTAAAATCTTCACACAATAACACTTCATGAAGGTCCGGACTAGGGGTGGCAATTGGTCGAATACGGATCGGATATATGTATATTCGTATTTGAATCCGAATTTTATCGGATCTTAGATTTCGGATCCGTATTCGAACCACGGATCTAAATCCTATATTTGAATTCGCCAATTTCGGTTTCGGATCGGATTCGGATCAAATTCGAATATATATCCCACTCATTGCTAGCCCTACTCAGAGAGGGATTTAAATGAGAAATGGGTTTGAACTTCAAATTTAAAGCACCACGCAACAGTGGATATTGAGCGACTAACAAAAAAAATCGTACCCCGGAACTTAGAACAACCAGCCTGTTTTGGACAATGGAATTTCAGAGCAAAAAAGGTTTCAAAATAGGGGGTTTTGTAATTGGTTCTTTAAGTGGGTTTGCAGATACCAGTCGCCAAAGGGTGACAGCGACAAAGAGGATAGAAAGTTTAGATTTAGGGCAAATCGTTCTCTAAAGGTTTTTGGTTTTAGTTATGATGGTTTAACCGTAGTTTATAAATGGTCTACATTCTAACCAATGTCTGCCCTGGGTTTATGTATAAAATATATATGATTTCGGTCGGATCTTATTCGGATTGGATATATGTATATTCATATTTGAATCCAAATTTTTTCGGATCTTAGATTTCAGATCCGTATTCGAACCACGGATCTTAGATTTCGGATCGGATTTGCCAATTTCGGATCGAATTCGGATATATATCCAACCCATTGCCAGCCCTAGTCCGGACCATTGCAAGAATCTTTACTTGATGCCTAAAAAAGGATAAACCACTTAAGTGGATAGAATTCTCATATAAGGCTCTTGGGGTTCTTGACTTACTTTCAATTTCAAAGATTATGTTGTTCCTTAAAAATAATATTTTAACTGTTAAGATCAGATCAGCAGCTGAAACGGCGGCTGAAGATAGGAATAAACTTTACCGTGCTCTATAGTTGAAAATTATGAGGTTTAGTTCTACAGTGTTTCAAGCACAGTACAACAAATTGGGTCTTAAATAGGTCATTTCGAATCAGGGAGCTGAGGTGATCTTTTCATCTTGCTCTTCACCTCTGCTTTGAGATCCACCCCTTTTCAAGCATCCAGAATCCTTTAAACTCACCCAAAACCTCATTTAATCCTCCCTAAATCAATCCACCATCCTTCAAAACTTGAAATCTACTGTGACTACTCACTTTAGGATCAACTAAGAGAACTCCAGCAGCTGTCAAACACTTGTGAGAGCTCAACCAAGCTCCAAGTCCATTTTGTTTCAAAGGTAAGGTCACTGAACCTTGTTTTCATGTATGAAACTTGAAGCTTTCATGAATAAATAGATTTTATACTTGATGTTTACAGTCACTTTTTGATCTTCATTGTCCTATGAATGTCCTTGGAATGTTATGATCTGTTTTGAATGTTTGGTTTGATCAAGGGAGGGTGAGAGATCTAGATTTTTATGGTTAACTCTCCCCTCTCTTCTTGTGTAACTTGTATGGTTTCGGGGAAGGAAGGTAGGATATATAAATCAATGGGATATGAAGAATATTCCGAAATCAAAGGGAGATCATGAAGCCAAAGAAAGGAGGATGGAGCAAATAAAGAAGCCTTTTAGCATACCTTTTTAATCTAAGATCGCTCATTTTAGCCCTTATTTACTTTGGATAACTGTAAATAAATTTTTACATCCTTTCTTTTGTGGTGCGAACACACTCACACACACAACTTCACTTTATTATGGTTTAAGTTTGCACACGTGCACCCAAAGGCACATTCTTGCTTATTTTCCATCACTTGTATGCTCTATAATTGTATGGTTTGGCCGAGACCCTGCAAAGGCGAGGCTTTCCAAGCCGTACCACTTTCTTTCCCACGAGGAATGGTGATAACCCATAAATGAAGGGACTAGGAATCATCTTTCTCAGTCCAAAATTTAGGGATTTTGATTCCCGAATCCCTTTCAATCCAAAAGGGACCCCAAATCATCCAAAAAGGGCCTTAAGTAAAGTAACAAAAGGGCCCTCTTAGGCCCTGCAAACCTGATAAATGCCCCCTCAAACCACCAAAAGTGTGAAAATGCAACAAGAAACCCCCCCCCCCCCCCCCCGGGGCACAGTTAGTCTACACCGTGAACACAGTGCAAAAGAACATTCTTCTGAATTGTGCAGGAAGCGAATTTTCCTAAACCATGTTTGATTATGCATGGTTCAGAATAAAAGACTGCAACGCGGTGCTCTGTGCACAGTGCAATAGTAAGAAACCTAAAAATCGCACGATGCAGTAGTCAAAAAACTCCAAAACCCTAGTTTTTGCAAATTTAATAAATAAAATCAATCAAAGATAAAAATAAATAAAACCAAAGGATGTTCTGAACATTCCCAAGGCTTTCCAATGGGTTTGGGTTGAACTTGAAACCCAACTTGGCATGTGGGCCTTCCAATGGGGTCCACCTCTTCATATCCATCCAAGGGTATTAAAAAAAAAAGTTCAAGGACCAGGCCCAAACCGGCCTAATTTGCAAGCATGCTAGGATAGGCAAATTAGACAGAGTCAATCCGTCTAGGTCAAACCAACGAGATCCACTAATTAACGGGATGATTTGGTGTTCACAGACTTCCCCAAATCATAATTGGGTCAGTTAGCTGGATTCCCTGCACAGGCCAAAAAATTCCGGGTGATTGTTAACACCGTAACCTAATGAATAGTGGCAACTGCCAGAAACCACCCAAACTTACCCGTGTGCGGATGTGCATAGATGGACCAGAATGGTGGGCCATAAAGAGGCAATGTATCATGAAGTATCTATTACTAAGATGAGGATATTGAGATAAACATGATGGAAAACTAAGAAATATAGTTTAAGGAACAAGCATATCCAAACATGTCTATGACTCAACCAATTCAGAGATAGATAAAACAAAATAGGTTAAGTTTAAGCGATCATATAAAGTGGAACAAAAGGTAGGCTACTATGAGAAAGTACAAGGTGGTGCATATAACTAACTAAAGGAAAAATTTCGATAGGTTAACATAGAAATATATGATTTATATTGTTGAACCTAGCTGTTGAGAAATATGTGATTCAAATTTTTGCAATTTTTGTTATTGAAGCCAAAACAATTGTTAAAATTCAATAATAATTCCATTGATCATGCGTAGAAATCATGTTGGTAAAAAATGACCAAAACGATACAAATTATTAACTAAATTAATAATGACTTGACCAAAACATAGTAGTCTCAAAACTAAAGTTAGATATCAGCTTGGAAGTGCAATTAACAAAGAGAAATATTGGCAATAATTCAAACTTTAGAACAAAAATGGTATCATTGCATGAGATTCTCAGTTACATGCTTCTACTGTTCCCATCTATTTGCATCAAATTGAAACTTCAGGTAAATACTAGTAACCTTGGAAACAATGGCATGGTATCATTCAAATATCAGATAGAAAACTGTATTTTCTCTTGAGCAATAGAATGATGACAAGAACCAGCTACAAAAGATAATTTCCAAAAACAGACAGATGTGAACTAAAAAAAGTCAAGAAAGTCAAGTAAATAGAAGAAAAGGTAAAACAAACAGACTGAATAAAATATATCAAAACAAAAAGAAAAGAGAAAACTAAAATTGCGATGCTCAACTTACTTATGTGCTGTGAAGTTTGATCTTTTTTAGCTTTAATGCACCCTGGTACAAGCACATTAAATCTGGGACTTTCTCCAAATTTTTAGTCACATGTCTCTTCAAGAAAATCTTTTCAGGAAGTGTCAGCACCTTAAGAAGATTTATATTCTCTTTAAGCAGCTTTTTTGACTCCAAAATCCTTAAGACAATGTGGCATGGGTAAATCCTTGTATCTAGACCAAAAGAAAGAACCTCTGGATACAAACTTATTTCTGCAAGCTTGAACTTCATAGTGTTCAGAAGGAAATCCACATTCTTAATGAGCTTCTGCACTGAACATGTCACACAATTGGAGCACGATTAAAAGCAGTCACAAAATTTTCCTCCAACCAGCCCAATCTTTATCTTTACTACTATAAAAAGCACGAAGCCTCTTAAGTGTTTGTCCACTTTTTTCTTCCCAGAATACCAGAATACCCTCACATTGAAAACAGATTTGATCGCACCTGTCCTTTTGCTTCACCGCACTCCTTGGGAACAGTGGAATCACGTATTCACTGCACCGCTTATGAACACTGATTTTCCACTTTTTTCTTCGTAGAATACCCTCACATTGAAAACAGATTTGATCGCACATGTCCTTTCGCTTCTCCGCACCCCTTGGAAACAGTGGAATCACGTATTCACCGCACCGCACCGCTTATGAACAGTGATTCAAATCACGTATTACGATATCAGTAACGGGGTGAAACGTAAGAACCGGAAGGCTGAAAATTTTATTAAATTATTAAATGATCATAAAGCTATTCTCCCTTCAATCCTCATCACGGTCGCAGTAGATTAAAAAAAAACAAATTCAAAACCAGGTCTCTTTAACAACTTTATCCTAAATATAACCGGATAAGATATACTACCCAAAAAAAAAAAAAAAAAAAAGAATATTGAATGAACACCATGTATAAACAGGGATTGGCCTGGTCTGTGACCTATCCCTTTTACAGCCTGAATGACACTGGCCATCCTGCTCTTTTTCACCAGCAAACATCTTGGATAAAATTCCATCAGTTTGGCGATATTAGAGAGTGCTACGCCTTGGCTTTCTAGAAGAGAAACAATTGGCAGCACAATGTATCGTACATTGAGTAAAATCCATGAAGAGCGCCTGATAACGTATGGAACTTTTGTATCTGTCTTGAGCAATGTCTTTAAGGAAATCGAAGGATGGTTTTAAATGATTATTCAAGTTAGTTTTGAGAATTCATGGTTGTGAGATGATTATCTTCACGAGGATCGAACCACAGACACCATTTTCATGGAGGAATTGCATTTTGGGCTTGATAGTTTTGTCTATGCTGGATTTAAGAATCTGTGGCCGCTTTGTTATGAGTCTTGTGATGTCCGCATCGGAGAAGCCATGAAATTTAAAGAAGGAGAGAACAGAATAATATCGTCGAGCAAACTTCCGGTCGAGTTGGAATCCTTTGGATGCTGAGACAGCAGATTTCTGAGGAAGCCCACATGATTTTGTGAGGTATTGAACAGCGAAAGACAGTGATGGTTGATCTGGGGGGACTATTTTCCTTGCTGGTACTGTTGTTATGAAGGATTTCGCAAAATGTGGGCACTAAGTAGCCTTTTGCAGAAAATTTTGAACATCTCAGACATGAATTCAAGAAACCAAATGAAAAGAGTTCTTATCTCGATCTTAGTAAGTTGCAGATTCAAAGTTCAAAGAAAATGAGTGATTGGAAGAGCTTACCTGTTTAGAACGGATCTCCCCCCTCTTTGCTTCAGTTTGAGCAGCAGAGGACGAAAGCGACATTCGGGAAACACGGGTCTGGTGTGAACAACTTAACGATTACGGTAAAAAAGAGAAGGAAAAATTATGAAAAAACAAATCACTTTCTGGCCTATATTTATAAAAACAGTCCATTAAAATATTATTTACAAAAAGGTTACTTTTTAAAATAATTAAATCTATAAGATCGCTCTTTTCAAACAAAATTTAAAACTAATGTCACTTTAATACTATGTGGATATGAGCTTGAAATCAGTTGGAACCCCTCGCTAGAAGATTTGCTAGTCCAGTAGTGAGTATTGTACACATCTATGAATGACCCTGATATGTACACAAAACCTACAGTTGGACCAGCAAATCTTTCAACGTAGGCTCCAGTTAATGTGGTCTCTAGACTACGTTGGATATGAGCATATTGTACATGGGAACCCCTCGCCAGAAGATTTGTTGGCCCAAAGGTGAATGGTGTATACACATTTGTGAATGACCCTGATATATCACACAACTCACTATTAGACCAGCGAATCTTTCAACATGGGCTCCAGTTAGTGAGATCTCTAGACTACGTGGGATATGAGTGCATTGTACATGGGATATAAGCTTCTTTACGTGGGATATAAGTGCATCCTACGTGGGACACAAGTATTTCCTACCTATGACGCGAGCACTTCATTTTACTTATATCCCATGTACGATGCGCTAATATCCTATATAGGTTGCAATCATAACCCATAGTATAGTGACCCTACAACTCAATTTTTGTGAAAGTCTACCCCATTTTTAGAAATAAGTTTTTTCACTACAAAAAAGCGGGGCTTTAGCGGCGGGTTTTTAGCGGCGGTAGCAAATTCCCGCCGCTAAAAGCCCGTAAATACATTTAAGCGGCGGTAAATATTATATCGCCGTTGAAGCCAGTATTTAGCGGCGGTAAATTCCTACCGCCGCTAAAAAGCATGGCGCGCACTAAAATTCCCGCGCCAATTTTTGGCGCGCCTTTTTACCGGCGGCTCTTCCGCCGCTTATATTGAAAACTACCGCCGCTAATATTGAAAACTCTGCGCCTTTTTTAAGTAAAATAAAGATTTTTAGCGGCGGTAATTGCCGCCTCTAATAAACGTTTGAGCGGTGGCAAAGAATTACCGCCGGTAAAAAGATTATAATGACTTCACGCGTACATGGGTTTTAGCGGCGGTAATAGGTTACCGCCGCTAAAAGTGTATAGTCCTGCCGCGTGTATTGGGGTTTTAGCGGCGGTAATAAGTTACCGCCGCGAAAATGGTATAGTACTGTAGCGTGTATTGGGGTTTTAGCGGCGGTAATAAGTTACCGCCGCTAAAAGGCGGTTAGCTTGCCGCGCGAACTTGGGTTTTAGCGGCGGTAATAAGTTACCGCCGCTAAAGCCCAATAAATCCCCAAATCGCGCGAAATGGGGTTTTCTTCTCTGCGCGAAAACCCTGATTTGCGATTTTCCAATGCTCGCCGTTGCCGATCTGCCGTCGTTTTTGCTGCCTGCCGTGGTCGGTCGCCGTAGCCAAGCCGTGCCGCCTTAGTCGTTCGTCTTCTCCGTCGCAAGCCGCCGCCGGCCATCTTCTCCTGCTGCCGTTCGCGTTCTCCGTCGCCGTTCACAGGTAAGTACTGTTTACGATTTGCAGTAGTGGATTAATGGTTATTTCCAAAGGAATTTCAATAATTTCATTTCGATAATTTATTGACGAGGAAATAGCAGTATTGGCCGTTGGTAGCACTGGGAGCTTTCCATTCTGAAATTAATAATTTTGCTAGTGTTATTGGTTTGGACATAATACATTGTTTATGCAGGAAATTAGAATTTGTTTTTCCGAAGAATGCAATACATGTTACTTAAAAGGTAAATACACTAATCACTTTATAATATTAACGGACTCTTAGAAGAAACTTATCTCTTGACTTTTTCGTTACTTGTTAATGGAGGATTCAAGTAGTGGTGGGTGATCATCTGGATGGAGCAGTTTGATAATTTTATGCATGGGTTGGGATGTTTCATGGAGGGAGGGGGCCAGATCTGCAGTATAGGGGGTGTTGGTGGTTGCGGTTTAAGTGGAATCCACAATGAGTATTTGAGATAGTTATATGAATGCCCATCAATTTTAGTTTACATAAATCTTATAATTAGGTTTTTTTTTTGGTTTCCCATTTAGATATTACCCCCACCTTTTTTTTTGGGGGAATTTAGTTTACAATTGAGAGTAGAAATGGGTACATCTGATACTTAATAGCAATGAAAACATTCTTCTTTACACTTAATATATTGTGAATACAGTTCTTAGGTCTGTTATACAATGGATGTCGTCTTGGGGGTGGAGAAGAGGGTGCCTTAGTGATCATTTTGGTTGTGTTGTGGTTGCTTTGAGGATAATGGAATGGCAGGATTTCAAGATAAAGAGCAGTGGTTGGACTATATTATTAGAAGGATAACATTGTTGGGTATCAGCTGGAATATATCATTGTTAAGTTATATTTATTTTTCAATAATTATTATCATCTGGTTGGGTTGCCCGTCATGCTTTTTTTTTTCTTTTCCTGTTTAACTGGCAGCTTCTTTTTATTTCTAGAAATTTTGATATCTTATTAAGTTGTTTGTGACTTTCTGAAGGCAATAGTGGCCTTAGTGGTGCAATAAAGTCAAAAGAATTGTTATGACGCTGCTGTTTACATGAGGAATTTATATCTAGTGATTTGACTGATACGAGTGGATGGAATAGGAATATTAGATAAAGGATGATTCTAGGAATATTTGCAGTAACGCTCTTCAAATCTGTAAAATTTAGGCTAATATGCCTTCATATACTTTAATTTGTTAGATCAATATAACATGTGGATGCTCTATTTGGATTGTATATGAATGCAATATTTCGACTCTTCTTTTGTTTACAGGTTAAACCATTATTATTTTAGACCAATTTGGTCTGGACAACCCTCTATTTTTAGGGGAGGTGCTGCCGAAATTTTTAGGAGAGATAAATAATGGTTAAACCATTATTTATCTCTTTAAGTTCCTTGTTGTGATATTTCTGTTCTAATGCTATTCAATAGCATTGATATTATGATTAGCAGTTCTTTATTCTATTTTTTGGTTAACCTGGTTATTGTTTTTATATTTATTTATCTCATAAAAAAAGTGGGAACAATTCAAATACCCGTCTGAGAGGTTACATGTGTAACTATGCCAATCCTATTTTGTGTACTTTGAAGATATTGCATCTTTGCAGTAAGTTTGCAATAATTCTTAGTATTTAAATATGAAGGCATAGATTTGCACATGTAACATCTTGGATTGTCATATTGACAGTTTGGGGATATCAAGTATGTTACTTGTTGACATGTGATTTATATGTATCTCTACTTATAATTTTGGTTTTATCTCTTTGTTCTTCAAATACGTAGTTTTATTGACTTTACGTCAAAAAACTTTACGTCTTTGAAGAACTGCGCAGAGATGCTGCCGAAATTCGTGGAGAAATATATGAATCTTATGACAAACAAGTAATGTATTTGGTATTCCTAAATGGGTAAAACCAAGCATAAATTTTAAAACTAACATAAGTACCATTTGCTATTAGCTAGATTCATTTATAGAGTATGTTTTGCAGAAAGTAATCTTATTCAAAAGCGACGGGTAAATTCTTTCACAACAGACTAATAGATGGATCGAAGGTGGATGAAAAGATCTAGGTATTTATTATGTTAATTTCTTAATGTTTTGATGAACAGTGTGTATCTATATTTATTAACTAAATAGGTTACGTTTACTATGGATGGAATAGGGCTAGTCAAGATTATCAAGATGGAGTCTTGGGTTTCATCAAATTCGTATGTTCTCGCGGGGCAACTATTAATGGGTTGTTGAAGTGTCCTTGTCCAAAATGTAATAATGTGTTGTATCAAAGTCAAGAAGTCGCATACGAACACATGATTTGCAATGGATTTGATCAAAACTACACAAAGTGGTACTATCATGGGGAGGATATTCTCGATTCACAACCCCCTCGTGTTAATCCCATAGTAGATGATACACAATTTGTGGGTGATGAAGTTAGGCTCATGGTTAAAGAAGCTTATGGGGTGCAGGATGAAATGGACGTATCTGCGAGTTCTTCACATAGGCCATCAGATGATACCCCAACTTGTAATAATCCACAGTTTGAGAAACTGTTCCATGATGCTGGAGAAGAGTTATACCCGGGGTGTAAAAGCCACACAAAATTGTCGTTCATTGTTAAACTATTTCATATAAAGTGCCTAAGTGGATGGAGCAATAAGTCATTGACTTTGACGCTTGAGTTGTTGAGAGAGACATTTCCGTTTGTGTCAAAATTGCCAGAAACAAGTTCACAGGTCAAGACGATGATATCGGACCTGGGTCTTAATTATAACAAAATAGATGCGTGCCCAAATGACTGTATGCTATATTGGAATGAAACTAGTGAAAAACAAAAATGTGATATTTGCGGTACTTCTAGATGGAAATCCGAAGACAGTCATTCCAATAAAAAGGGAAAGAAAAAGGCAGCAAAGATATTAAGGCACTTTCCTTTGAAGCCGCGTCTTCAAAGATTGTATATGTCTTCCAAGATTGCCGATGATATGAGATGGCATGTGGATGGTCGTACTGATTATGATAAGTTAAGGCATCCTGCGGATTCTATGACTTGGAAATATTTTGATGTTATGAATAGCGAGTTCAGTTCTGATCCTCGTAATGTTAGACTGGGCTTAGCATCTGACGGCTTCAATCCATTTAGATCAATGAGTATCACCCACAGCACGTGGCCAGTCATTTTGATTCCATATAACTTGCCACCATGGTTGTGCATGAAACAACCAAACATGATCCTTTCTTTACTCATACCAGGGCCGAAGGGGCCGGGAAATGATATTGATGTGTACTTGCGCCCTCTTATAGAAGAGTTAAAAGACCTATGGGATTCTGGGGTTGAGACATATGATGCGTCAAGAAAGGAGGTCTTCACTTTGCGTGCAGGGTTAATTTGGACGATTAGTGATTTCCCTGGGTATGCTATGCTTTCGGGTTGGAGCACTAAAGGGAAACTTGCATGCCCTTCTTGTCATAAAGACACGTGTTCTAAGTATTTGCGTCATAGCCGGAAGCACTGTTATATGGGTCATCGTCGATTCCTACCTCTTGATCATAAGTTTCGAAAGCAGAAACAATCCTTCGATGGTACCACAGAGACAAGGGAAGCTCCAATAGGATTAATCGGGTGGGATATTGTTGATCACTTAAGGGACAGTTCACATGTATTCGGGAAGCATACCAGTAAGAAGTACTCTAAGAACACTGGTAAAGGAGCGATGCCCTTTAATTGGAAGAAAAAGAGCATATTTTTTGAATTGCCATGTTGGAGGGATATTATGTTGAAACACAATTTGGACGTGATGCATATTGAGAAGAATGTTTGTGATAGTATACTTGGTACATTGTTAAATATTGATGGAAAAACGAAGGACAACTTTAAGGCACGCTTGGATTTGGTTGACATGGGTATTAGACACGCACTTCATCCACAGATGTTACCAGATAGAAAGAAAGCATGTTTGCCGGCTGCATGCTTCTCACTAGACAAACGGGAACAAGATATATTTTGCAAAGTGCTGAAAAGTATAAAGGTTCCAGATGGTTATTCGTCCAACATTGCTAAACGGGTGAGTAGTAAAGAACGGAAGACATTTGGTCTTAAAAGTCATGATTTCCATGTGTTGCTGCATCAACTATTGCCTCTTGCTATTCGGAAAGTGTTGCCGAAGAATGTAGCATCCGTATTGATAGAGTTGAGCAACTTTTTTCATCAATTGTGCTCCAAAGTTTGTGAAATTGATGACTTGAAGCGCCTTCAAGATAGTATTGCACAAGTATTATGCCAGATGGAGAGGATTTTCCCCCCATCGTTCTTTGATATTATGGTGCATTTGCCAATTCACTTAGCAAATGAAGCTATGGAAGGGGGGCCTGTCCAATATCGTTGGATGTATCCAATTGAAAGGTACGTATTACAACAGTCTTATTAAATGTGTTTCCTTGTATTTCGCCGTCGAATCATATTGATTATCAAGATTTTTTGTTTTTCATAATAGGTACTTGTACACCCTAAAGTCATATGTGCGCAATCGAGCACAACCGGAGGGGTCAATTGCAGAAGGGTATATTGCGGAAGAATGTATGATATTCTGTTCCCGATACTTACCTAACGTAGAATCAAAAACTAATCGGCCGCAAAGAAACTATGATGAAACTGCAATTGGAAGTGCCCAACCATATAAATTATCCAATATTGAGTGGGCACAAGCGCATCGTTATGTGCTTTTCAATGACGATAGGGTTGCAAGTTTTCGAATGTAAGAAGTTACTTACTTACCTCATCCATTTGTTTCTATATTACAATATTTTCATATTCTTTGAATTAATCATTGTATTTTACATTACAGGCGTCATCTAAGCCTTCTTAAGATGTTAACTCCAAGGGCAAGGGAACATGACATACAAAAGAAACAGAATAATGAATTCATGCAGTGGTTTAAAGAACATGTAAGACACATGTTTCATTTATAGAGTTTTAGCTCCACATGTGTTGTTTAATATTGCATTTCTTAACCTACTTGGCCCTTTATTTATAGGCCGAGATACTAAAAGCATCAAATAGTGCCGTCACCGACGACATTATGTTGTTGTCACAGGGGCCACAATCAATGGCAAAAAAATTCAAGGGATACATAAGTAATGGATATCGTTTTTGCACGATGGAGAAAGAGAAATCCTCAAAAAGTCAGAATAGCGGTGTTGTGGTAAAAGCAAGCACTACTAGCTACGCTAGTACGAAAGATAAAAATCCAACAACAAGTTATATGTCTTTTTACGGGCGTCTGACTGATGTGGTCGAATTGGCATATTCAGAGCAGCTTAGACATGTACTGTTTAAGTGTGATTGGGTTGATATCATGACACAAGGAAGAGACATTAAGACAGATGAGTTAGGATTTACACTTGTGAACTTCAAACGGTTATTATATACTGGTCAATATGTCATGGATGATCCGTTTGTGTTCGCATCTCAAGCTGAACAAGTTTTCTTTGTGGTGGATCCAATCGATGAAGAGTGGAATGTTGTTGTGAAGACTAAGCCAAGGGACTTGTTTGAATTGATCACGAATGATGATCAACCCATTGATTGCGAGCCATATGCTACCCAACTTGTAACAAATAATGAAGAAGAGGTTGATGGGTTGAGTTGGGCAAGGGAAGACGTACCTGGCACAACAGTTGATGCTCATTCTCATACGAGTACAGAACAGCTCGCATCTTCTAGTGATCCTGTTCATGACGAACATGGATCGGATTCTGATGATGACCATGAATGAATTGTATTTGAATTGTAGTGATCATGTTCATTCTCATTTTTTGTCTTGAATACGACACACTATTTTCTTCTATTAAACTAACTAACAAACAATAGCCGTTTATGATGAATCAGATTGTTATTGACTTGTATGATTTTATTTTCTACAGCATATATTGTATTTTATTAGATGGCAGAGGGTGGACCAGCTAGGAGGGGTAGAGGTCCTACTAGATGCCTTGATATACTAAAACTTCGACCTGGAGAAAAGTTGAACATCGATATAGATGAATTGGGGCAGCCAATTGGACCAAATGCCTCCAAATTGGCTAGTTTTTGTGGGACACTGGCACGCGATGGACGTGTTATACCCTTGAATCGCTTTGGCTGGCGAGAAGTCACAGATAGGGAGAAGGACCGAGCGTGGTCACTTGTAAAGGTAAATAATCTAAATTTTAATGTAGTTCATTGCTCAAAATGTCCACATATTTAGCTAATTGGTATTAACTTTTAAATTTCAATTTGTTATGCACCGTAGGAAAAATTCGAGGTTGAAGAGAGGTTGCGTGATGTTATCCTACAATCAATAAATAAAAAATGGAGGGACTATAAGTCCGATTTGAAGCAGAACCATTATGATCCATACGAAACAAATGCTGAACGTATAAATCATCGCCCACCAGATGTGGTAGAGGATCAATGGGCAATTATAGTAGAGTACTGGAACTCACAAAATGCCCAGGTAATTTGTTAATTAGTTAATATGTCTCATAAAGCTACTGCATCCTTGTTTATTGACTTTGTATGATTATATGTTGCAGAACTTGTCAGCAAGGAATAAAACTAATCGTGCCAACCAGACCCTTAATCATACAGCTGGGACAAAGAGCTTTGCCAGGGTCAGAAACGAACAGGTATAACAAATGGCCATTTATGAATGTCTTGATATACTATTATAAATCTAGTCACCTCATCAACTTGATGATCGGTTTTCATAGTGTACGATCTTATTTTATTGCTTTCTTATCTCTTCTAAGTTGTATAGTAGCTTTTCAATTTTCTTGTATGATAAGATGTGATATTTATGTGAATGTGGATTGTATATGAATGCTACGTTTTGCATTCTTTTTTGTTTTTCAGGTTGAATGGCTTTATTTTAGACCAATTTGGTTTGGACAACCCTCTATTTTTAGGGGAGATGCCGTCGAAATTTTTATTATTTTTTCTTTATTTATCTCTACATGTGTTCTTTGTTTTTATTGCATCTTCATCTTTTTAATCTGGTCAATTGTATTAATTTCTGCTTGTGGATGTTTAAATGATTTATGATCAATTAACACCATATTTTTTCATTAGGGATTGGCGGGCCGTGCTGAGACTTTTATAAAAACGCATACTCGAAAAAATGGCACGCCAATCAATGATGAAGCAGCCGACAAGATAGTAAGTTATTTCCTCTTATTGTAGGTATACTTGTAGCATACGAATAACTTTATTAGCATCTATTTTGATAACTCAATGATTGCATAAATATTTTTTTCAGGATCAAATGCGAACTATCATAGAACAAGGCACGCCAGATTCGACAGCCCGAGATGATGTATATACTCAAGTCATGGGGCATGACACACATGGCAGGGTGCGGTGTTGTGGGTTAGGCCACACGCCCACTAGGCTGTGGGGTGGTAGTGCATCCTCGAGTACGTCATCTCGGTATGTCGATATGGATGAATTTAATAGGATGCGAGAACAATTACAACGTACAGAGGAGCGGCTAGAAGAAGAGATGCAACAACGACAAACAATTGAAGCAACTGTTGCACAGCATGCCAGAGAATTTGAAGAATTTAGAAACTTCATGATGAGTAAACGTCAAACACATGTATTATATAAATGCCTTACAAAAATACATATAGCACAAATTCATATCATCTTTATATTTAAATACCACACTTAATGATCTTTCTTACAATTTATAGTCTCATGGCGAAACTTCTGCAAATGATAGTCCTCCTCGGGGTTTTAGCTAGACAGACATGCATCCTTATTATTTGAGGTGAGTAACACAAGATAGCTTCGGTTCTATATATATATTAATTTTTTTTGGCTAAATTGATTTGTCTACTTATAATTTTACTGACGCATGATTCATTGTTATTTTCATGCAGGGCTATTAAATTGATACCGGTTGCAATTTCACTTGTTAACGAAAACCATTAATTTACTGTTCTTTAGTTTAATTTATATGACATGAATGTTCGGAGTATTTTAATTTTATTAGAATTTCTTTTAATTCACTTTCTTTTTTGTAATTGTTTTGTTCTATTTGTTATACAATTTGCTACGAAATGAGATATTTTACAGGTATTTTACAGGATTTTCGATACACCTAATTATAGTTTTTGTATATGCAGGTAAAGGCTTTTAGCGGCGGTAATTACCGCCGCTAAAAGCCAAAGGTTTTAAGCGGCGGTAATTACCGCCGCTTAAAACCACAGTCGCTTTCCCTATCCAAATTATTAGCGGCGGTACTTACCGCTGCTAAAGGAATATAAAAGCACGTGAGTATATTAGCGGCTGTAAATACCGCCCCTAATGGAAGGTATTGCCGGCGGTACATGTTACCGCCGTTAAACATTTCATATTAAGCGGCGGTAATACCCGCCGGTAACAAGGCAATTTAACGGCGGTAATGACCGCCGTTAAACTCCCGCCGCCTATTAATCCGAAATAGCGGCGGTAATATTGCTACCGCCGTTGCTACCGTCGCTGATTCGTTTAGCGGCTCGATATTCAGCGGCGGTAGGGTTTACCGTCGTTAAAGTTTTAACGGCGGTAATTTGACCTTTACCGGCGGGAAGCTACCGCCGGTAAAAATCGACTTTTTTGTAGTGTTTGATGAACCGTTTTATAAATATTGTTCAAAAGTGGTCATTATTCATAATTTTTCCTAAAGAGAAGCCATAGAAACCCGAGCTCTGTATCGACCCAGGGATGAAAATAATGGTTCGACCATGAACCTAATATAAACCGCTAGTGAAAAACAATCTTTGGAAGCCAAAAACACAGGTACAGTTGAGAAAGGCACTATAAAAATATTTCTATTGTAGATGCCATAGAAATTGCATTACTAAAATATTAAATAGCATTGGGTTCAAATGACAATTCAAGGAAGTGGCTGAAAAATGGCAATTCAAGTCATATGCTGGACTTTCTACATTATTGGTTCGCATGAACCACTACAAGCCAATGGGTTATAACATTTTATATATATTAGTGGGAGGGCACGTGTGTTGCACATGGAGCCATTTCAAGTTATTTTGCAAAACTAAAAGAGATTTCATCAATCCACAAAGCAACTTGTTAAAACAAGCATCCATAATTAGAACCAAAACATCAAAAAGAAAAAAAAAATACAATGGAATGAACCTCATGGCGACAGTGACGAATAGCAGAAGCGAAAGATAACAACAAATAAATAACCACAGCTACGGTACCACAACACCTTTGACTCATGACCGTGGCACAACACATTCGAATATTCCCGATAATCTGCGTTTTGCTTATTTTCTCAAAGCTTCAACCCTACTTTCGCACTACCCTGCTAAGTCCCTATCTATTTCTCTTTCCCTCCATCTCTCTCTCTCTCTCTCTCTCTCTCTATTTCTCTCTCTCTCTCTCTCTCATTCTCGTTTTCCGGCCACCGGAGGCAGTCCCTCTCTCTCTCTCTCTCTCTCTCTCTCTCTCTCTCTCTCTCTCTCTCTCTCTCTCTCAAGTCTCTCTTTCTCTCTTGATGAGAGTCTCACTCACTATTTTACTTTTTTTTTTTTACTTTGCCTGACTTTGCAGGTACAGTCGACTTTGCAAGCTTGCAGGTTGAAAGTTTTTTTTTTATTTTTTATATCAACGTTATATTCTTAACATGATTTGGCTCATGTGGTCCCAAGTTGGACTGCCTAAGTTCAATATCCTCTTTTAAAAGCCCTATCCCGGATAGGAATACCGGACTGGGACAGGGCGACCCCAATACGGACCAGCCGATCTGGAAAACCATGATTCCAGAATCCTAACGTCTCTTGCTTTAAAGCCTAATATAGAAACCACTATTTTAACATTAATCCTATTTTATTAACGATTTTGGGTTAATATGCCTTATTTTGACATTATAATCCTATTTACTTTTATATTGTTATTTAAAAACCTTTTTAAGTAGAGGAATATGTGGAATTAAATACTATAAGGAAGGACATTTTAGGTATGTGAAAGTAAACAACACTTAAGGTAGTTCGTGCTTTTAATAGTAGTATAGATATAGATGTCTCTATGGAGAGAGAGAGAGAGTAATTTGAATGCTATTAATAACTACAATAAAAAGGATATGGACAAATGGGTTTGCACTCAATAAGGAATCATCTTGGCTTTGTTTGGATATTGGAAACAGCCTCCGCAGAAATGCCACTATTTCTTGGATTTTCCTAGTGGTCCAATACAACTTCTCTTGCAAGCTACCATTTATGTAGTTGCTTACAACCGCCAATTAATAAGAGAAGACCATGTGATAGCATGTAAACTTATCCTCCGTGTGAGCCCACCACACCCCCCCCCCCTCTCTCCACGAGTTCCTCTCTGTTCCAGATAACCCCAACTCTTAGAGTTTTGGGTTCAAGGTTCCTTGGCAGTGGAAGGAGCGCACATGCTTAGGAGAGGAAGCTGAGCTTGCTGACCTCCTTTCCCTTTTGCTCCCGGTGTATTGCTGCTCCTTTTCCCCCAGGTTTCCTTCATAATCCCCTTTCGATCCTGTCTTTAAGCCTCGGAACCCATCTTCTCTGTATGTAGTTGCCCCTTTTTTATCTCCCCCGTTTTCTTTCGGTCCTGTCTCCAAAATCCCTGCCGTCTACCCCTTCGATCCCTATTATGGAAGAGACCATAACCAATCTCCAAAACCTAGTAATCCCCCCAAGACTAGACACCACCTTCAAACCCTCAGCAGAAGACAAGGCTAGAGTTGAAGGAAGATGGGGTGCTCTCCTCCTATGTGTCACCCCTGGCCCTAGTACCCACATCAATACCCTTAGGAATTTTGTCTCTAGAGTTTGGAAATCTGTTGAGATAAAGGAAGTAACCCAGATTAGAGATAATAGATATATCATTGGGTTCAAGGATGCAAACGAGAGGGTGCGGGTTGTTGCAGCTCAGCCATGGACCATTAATGGTCAATTGCTCAGATTTAAGGAGATTGAAAAAGACAAGGAAGCAGTTGATGCTGAGATTGAAACGATTACCCTATGGATAAAAGTCCACAATACCCCACTGAAATACAAAGAGGAAGGAACAATATACAGTCTTGCGAGTCGTTTCGGAAGGGTGTGGGACGTTGAGATTAATAAAGATATGCTAAATGGGTTCGACTCTGTGCGCATCTCCTTGCCAGTTCAATATCCTATCCCTGATGGTATTTATTTTGAAGAAGATTCTGGTAAGAAATTTTGGAATGAATTCAAGTTTGAATGTCTACCAAAATTTTGTTTTGCATGTGGGATTCTAGATCATGATGTTATTGAATGTGCAAAATAATTTTCCATTAAATCTGCTGATGAGTTTTCTACTGAGAAATTGAGCAGGCTTTACAGAGATTCCATAAGAGCTCATCCCAGCAAGAGAAGGAATCTTCTCTCTAGAGTCCCTGGAAATCCTCCAAGTCAGAAGGAACAAGAGTCCGAGTGGGAGCTGATTTCGCTGACTCAACCAAGTGGGGACGAGATAAACCTTCATGTCACATCCTCAAGAAGTGTACCCTTTGACAAATGTAATCAGATAGAGAATTTAGGGCAGAGTGTGCCAGATCTCAATGATGCTAATCCCAGTGGCTCTCTACCCTCTTCCAACGACTCTCATTCCTCTGATTCATAACATGGACCCGATAGCTACCCTATCCTTTATCCTAACCCGAGAACCGATCAACTCATTGAGATTGCCTTTGTGACACCTCAAACCTTTGTCCACAACCAAGCCCAAGTAAGCCCAAATCTTTTGGCAATTTTTTTCCAATTTGGGGGCAAAGAATATAAACCCAAGTCTTGTATCACTATGACATCAAGCCCTCACCTATCTCTTGGCTAGTCCAGGCCCTACACCACCAGGAAAAGCCCAAAATGCCCAAAATGCCCATTATCTATAGAACCTAACCTGGGCCAACCATATCTAAGCCGGGGAAGAAGGGACAAAGAACAGAAAAAATCAACTTTTGAGAGTTTGTCCAGCAGCAGGAAAACCAAATTGCAAGAAAACGGAAAGGAGGTGGCTACCGTTGGTCAGAAAAGGAAATCCAATTAGCTGAGCATAATCTAGAGAGCAATCCAGCAAGTCAGGTTTGGCAGTATCATTCCATTAATTCAAGAGTTAACCCCTCTCATCAACCTAGTGGTGCTGTTCAGCATCACTTTCACCCAGCATGAATTTTTTAGCATGGAACTACTGAGGAATTGAGCACCCCTGGACAAAGCAGTATTTGAGGTTCCTAATTAGGAACCTTAAGCTTGATCTAATACTTCTATCTGAAACTAAGGCCTTGGATAGAGTTTCGGTAAGAAGTATTAGAAAGTTTGGATTTAACAATTACTTTTGGTCTGCTTCTTAGGGCCTTTTAGGAGGATTTTGGATAATGTGTAATGCAAAGCTCGAGCTAGGTATCATCTACTAGAATTCTTGGATGGTGCATCTGAAAATATTTGGTAATTCCCAAAGAGGATCCTTCGCGTCGTTCGTCCACGCAAGCCACAAAATTGCAATATAGAGGAATCAATGGAATCAAATTAGAAGCATGGCTGAGGACATACAAAAGCCCTGGATTCTTACCAGAGATTTCAACAATATTCTTACAAGTGCAGAAAAAGGGTGGAAATAAGGTTAAGGTAAATCGTGTTGATCTTCTCTATAAGTTGATTAGAGATTGTAATCTCATGGAGCTGAAATATGCTGGGTTAAAATATACTTGGGACAATGGTAGAGCTGGTCTTAGAAGGATTCAGGAGAGGTTGGATAGAACTTTTTGTAACCATGAGTGGTTCCTAAGATACCCCAACTCAACTTGCAGCCAACAACTGATTTTAGGCTTTGATCACAGTCTCACACTCATTCTTACCAATCCATTCGACCCAATAGACAAAAGCCTTTTCGCTTCAAGTTTTTCCTGATGGAAGAGGAGTGCGATCAGGTCATTAGCAAGGCTTCTGATAGAGAGGATAGAATGCAAAAATTGTTATTTGATAAACTGGAAGCCTTAGGTAGAGTATTGAAAAAGTGGAATAAGGAGAGCGTTGGAAATCTCCATCAGAAAGCTACCTCCACTTTTAATAGACTCCATGTGTAGCACCTCGGAACTGGGTATGCCCATATGGGGCACCAACCCGTCCTTGTGCCCTATTTATGGGCCAAAAAGAACTTAATTAATATAATCAACTGGACAATTACAATGTAATCATCAGAGTGCATAATAGCATAAGAAGCATGAAACAAAAATTTTCATCGAACAAAATGTCATATGTATAATAACCTCAAAAATAAGATATCTGTGTCTACAAAAAGGCAATTAAGATGCTCACAACCTCTCTCATATGAACAAACATATACAAAAGATATCTCTCAAGTGTATAAGTCCAAAAGGAATATTTACAATCCCATTTATATTTTCCAAAACTAAAGACAATAACATCACAAGGAGAATCTTACTATGGGTGGTAGTAGTCCTCGGACTTATAATCTGGATATCCCTCAATATCTCCCCTAATGTGTAGCTCACTAGGAAGATCTAAAAATAAATCCGGTAAAACAAAACATGCATGAGACAAAAGTCCCAGTAAGCAGCAAACATGCATGTATAGAAACAGTTTATACAGTTTTATAACATCCTGATAGCATGCTCAGATATAAAGTACCAAATGTAAACTAAAACAACTCCGTCGGATAATACATAAAATCAGTAGTTCAATAAACACATTCATTTACTGCAAGCATGTCTTGTTAAGAGTCGTGGGTTAGCATGCCTCTAAATTAGATTAACGACCACTGTCCATTTGCCACCTACACAACTTACAGAGAGAAGCCTAGCTAAGGACAACTTAGCAAGTGGAGCACACATGTATAGGCTGGCAAGTGACAACCAAACCAATAATCAAGGCCAAGTGGAATACCCCATCCGCTGCCGAACCATACCATATGAATCACAAGAACATCCCACCAATACCCCACGGCGGGTGGTTGTCGTAGTATCTCTATGCCCCAAGAGGGCCTCACTGATACCCCACAGTGGCAAGCTATATGAAGAAAGTCATTAAAGCTAACAAGCCAACACTAACACACTGAATGGACTCATTATAGATCCACACTAAGTACAATGCCCAATTAGACTACTCATAACTCAAAACCAAACCGTTCAATTCAATGAGTAAAACCAATGCGCAAGCCAAGGCCAAGTGAAATTCCCCATCCACTGCCAATAAAACCGTAAGCCAAGAGCCTTGTCAAATCACATAAGAGTTTTCAACCTCACTTTCATAAATCCAAATCAAGAAAAATGATAGCCATAAAATCCACAAAATACATGTTTGATGAGTGGGATAGTCTTAGGATTCCGAATAAAGTCACCATACAAAAAATCAATAGATTTCAAGACAAAAGGTTTTTAACCTTGAAAAATATTCCAAGTCTGGTTAAAAACGTTGACTTTTTGGGTATATGATTTTTCTAGACAAATCTACTAGGAGTTTCGGACAAAATTTTGATCGTAGTCTAATGAAGGGTAGATAAATTTTCTATAATGTTATGGGCTTCTGAATCACTCATTTGAGTATCAAACTCAATAACTCGTTTTTATGAAAATCAGGCAAAACTGGGATTTAAGGCATGAACTAGAAAGCTAACTTTTTATTGGTAAATAATTAGGTATTGGGAGTATTTTTAGTGGTTCCAAGTGGAGGGTAAAACCTTATTTACATGTAAAGACTTAAGTAAATGGATTTACTTAAATGTCTTTCATGTAATAAGGGTGTTGCATGCTGTGTAGGAGGTTTAGGTTGTTTGGGAAGCTACTGGGGAAGAAAAGGGTGAAAAACTATCAAAAATAGGGCTCATGATTAGCTCTTTGATTAATCACCCCTAGGCGATTAGCCCCACGATTAGGTCGGCGATTAGTGGCCTACCTAATCCTGATTTGAGATTAGTCGCGAAATTAATCTTGTCTCGTGATTAGTCCTAACAAGGACTGTTTTTAGGGTGTTCTGGCTCAAGATTAATCGCCAATTTCTAGGATTAATTGCCAGCTCAGGTTTTGAAAAATTTTTGGTTATTTTTCAACACCAAACTCATACAAACCATTTCTAACCTTTCCAACACCAAATGAGATGATCATAAAAGATCCCAATATGCTCAAAAACACCTCTCAAAACAGAAATCGATCCCAAATCCACATGAACACAAATCCAACACATGAAACTTCATTCAACATACCAAACTCAAACCCAAATCTGAAATAAAATCAATGTAAGTTGGAAATATACAACAAATCAGTAGAAAACTAAACAAAATTGCTATACAACCAAAACCCTACGAATTTTAGAAACAAAAACCAACATGCAAGGCCATTTCCTTAAATCAATCAAATCCTAGAGAAAGAATACGAATTTTGGTAATACATTTTGGTTTGAAGGATTTGCTACTTGTCTAATGGAGAAGCTCACTTCCCTTCAATCTTTCTTCTTCACCTCCTTCTCCTTCTTCAAGCTTTCAAGCAAGCTCACACTCTCCTTCTCCAGTTCTATACGTCCAACACAAGAAAGGGGTTCTTAAAACACTTAGAATTTCAGTTAGGGTATCCTTTTATATGCCCTAATTTTGATCTTTCAAATTTTCCCATCAATAAAGCCTTTATTCCACTAAATCCTTAGGGTGTACCTAAGACATATTAGGGGGGCACCTTAGTGTTATGTGGGAGGTACCTTAGTGTTATTTGAGGAGTACCTTGGTGCTTCAATGGGTTTTACCTTAGTTATTCAAGGGGGTATACTTTAGGTATGCTTGGAGGGTGTACCTTAGTTATACAAGAGGGGTACCTTAGTTATATAAGGGAGGTACCTTAGTAATACAAGGGGCGTACCTTAGGGAACACAATGGGGTACCTTAGACAATACAGAGGGTGTACCTTAGGCAACACAAATGGTGTACTTTAGTTATATAAGGGGGTACCTTAGGTAATACAAGGGGTATACTTAGGTATAATTGGGGGGTACTTTAGATAATACTTGGGGGTACTTTAGGTAATACTTGGATGTACTTTAGGTAACACACGGGTGTACCTTAGGTATACTTGGGTGGTATCTTGGGTAATACACGGGTGCACCTTAGGTATACAATGGGGGTACCTTGGGTATTCTTAGGAGGTACTTTGGGTATACTTGGGAGGTTCTTTAGGTACTCTTAGGAGGTACTTTAGGTACACTTGAAAGGTACTTTAGATATACTTTGGTGGTACTTTGGGTACACTTGAAAGGTACTTTAGGGTATTCGTAAGAGATACTTTAGGTGTATTTGGGAGGTACTTTAGGTATACATGAGAGATACTTTGGGTATTATTAAGTGGTACTTTAGGAACACTTGAGAGATACCTTGGGTATATTTGGGTAGTATTTTACATATACTTGGTCCAAATTGGTGTTAATAAGGGTTTAAGAATGATCTAGAAGGGTTGCAATTTCAATCTGGGCACAAAACAAGAAATATGGAAATTTTTGTACTGGACGTGCAAACATTAAAATTGGACGTTCGGCGTTAATCCTTTATCAAATGGTTTCTGTAGAATTTAGGTCAATGCGCAATTCAAGGTCTGCGTGTGAAGGCAAATTTTCACACTTAATTCCAAATTTTCAAAATTTGATTTCCAATTCACTAGAATTACTTGGAGGGTACCTTAGCCAATTGAGATTTAAACATAACCGTAATTAAGCTTACCTTAATAACCTTCAGTAAAGTTCAATTTGCTTCCCCAGTTCTCAAGCATGATCCACATCCACCTCACTTGCATAACACAAGTACTTAATTAGTCTAATAATCCCACTTTAAATAATTAAACTTAATAATTAAGTTATAATCAAGGTCGGGGTTTTACACTCTGAGCTTCAGGAAAGGCTTGAAAATTCTAAGGATCCCCTTCTCAAGGCTGAGGAACAGGAGCTTAAAAGAACCTACTTTCACACCCTAAGACAGCAAGAAATCATGTAGTCCCAAAAATCGAGAGTCAATTGGTTAAAGGAGGGAGATCTCAATACTAAATATTTTCACGTTACCACCCTAGCTTGGAGACACAAACGAATAAAATCACCTCGATTAGGGATGGGAATAATGAAACCCTCACTGAGCTGAAAGAGATAAAGGAGTGCTTTGTTAACCACTTCACAAAAATCTATAATCTTAACCAGAGCTCTGCCATTGATCAAGGAATATGGTCCATTGGGAACTGCATTAGTGAAGAGGATAATTATGGCCTTCTAAGACCCATAAGTGAGTAAGAAATTGTTAACACCATTGATCAAATGGGTCTTAGGAAGAGTCTGGGTCCTGATGGTTACCAGGGGTTGTTTTATAAGACATACTTGAACATTGTAGACAATAGGGTGGTGACAATGATCAAAGAATTCTTTTGCTATGGGATGCTAGAGCCAGGGATCAATCACACCTTCATAACATTAGTCCCAAGGTTGAGCACCCTAGTAAGACGAGTGATTACTGCCATATCAGCTTATGTAAATCAGTTATAAGATTATCTCCCGTATCATGGTAAATAGGATGAGAACAATCCTCAGCAAGCTGATCTCTCCCAACCAAAGTGCTTTCATATCTAAGAGATCAATCCATGATAACATTTTGCTTGCTAATGAATTGTTCCACCATATAAGAAAAAGGAAAAAAAGGAAACTCGGGGTTTTGCCCTCAAAGTTGATCTATCAAAAGGCTTATGATAGATTAAGGTGGGACATCATAAGACAAGCCTTGGTAGCTCCTAGCTTCAACCAGCATTGGATATTCTTGATCATGCAGTGCATAACAACTGTTACATATTCGGTGCTGGTCAACGGGTCTCCTGTGTGTTGCATCAAACTTGAAAGAGGTATAAGACAAGGAGATCCCCTATCTCCGTACCTCTTTATTTGAACCCAACAAATCTTATCAAAAGCTCTTCATGATGCTGAAGTGGAAGGCAAGATCAAATGGATCAAGATCAGCAGGAGAAGTCTAGAACTCACCCACCTCATGTTTGTAGATGATTTACTGATCTTTGGTAAGGCCACATCAAAAGAAGGTATGGAAGCTTTGAAAGTCCTTGTTAATTTCTGTGATAGAGTGGGGCATTAAATAAATCTGAATAAGACTGAATTGATAGCCAGTCCTTGTGTCAAAGGTCAACTCAAGGGGAGACTTCGTCGTATTTTTGGAACAAGATTCTCTAACAAGTTCCAAAAATACCTAGGAACCCCCCTCCCAAATGGAAGAATCTCAACTAAGTTGCTCAATGATCTCAATAGTAGATTCAGAAAGAAATTAGCCTTTTGGAAGGCTAATCTCCTTAATCAGGCAGGGAGAACAACTCTTATCAATTCTGTTATAAATAGCATGCCTCTTCATTTCATGGCTTGTATGAAAATGCCCCAAAAAACTGTAAAAGCAACTGAAAAAGATTCAAGAAATTTCCTATGGGCCAAAACAAACAAGAAAAAGTCCTATCACACTATAGGATGGGAAAGAATTTGCAAACCCAAGGAGGTTGGTGGGCTTAAAATTAGAAGATTAAAAGCCTTCAATGAAGCCCTGCTTGCCAAGAAAGCTTGGGCTCTCACTGTGGAAGAAGATACCCTATGGGTGAAAATTCTTAAAGCCAAATACTTCCATAACATGGGGCTTCCATAACATGGGGTTCTTGGAAAGTTGCAAGAAGAGCTCGGATTCTCCGGGGCGGAAACAGATTCAAGATGTTAAAAGAGTCATTGAGCAAGGCCTAGGACGGAACATTGCTAGTGGAGAGTCTATCCCTATCGACGACACAAGGTGGCTTCCAATAGAAGCTCAACTGCACACTCCAACCATGAATGGCCTAACTCACATCAGGAAGGTTGCTGATCTCATGATTCCTAATACCAGAAGCTGGAACCCGAAATTGATAAGAAGAATCTGGAATGACTACGGGTGTCCATTCACTGGGTGTCCATTCACGAGAGCCCTTTGGTTCAAGACTACGGGTGGCATGCTTGATAGAGTTGAAAGGCAAAATCACATTGAAGAATGGTGGTTCGACAGATTAAGGGAAACAATAAAGGATGAACAGCTGCTTCCTGGGCAAATATGTGCTGGACAGTTTGGAATAAGAGAAATCAGGTAATTTTTTAGGGGATTAACAACAGCATACACTCAGATATTGTTTTTTTCAACCATTTGCAGGAAGATTCACGTAAAATTCTGGAGTGAGATGGCACGGGGAAATGCAAAGAACTGTTCGTCAGGTGGACTAGACCGAAAGGAATCAATTCAAAAATTAATGTGGATGGTGCTGTTAGAGGAAGACAAGGACGGGCTTCGTATGGAGTTGCGTGCAGAGGCGAATGTGGAGAATATATAGCTGCTTCTGCTACTTAGTTAGGGATTACCACTTAATTGGTTGCTGAAGCATTTGGGCTGCTAGAGGGCATCGAGATGGCGAGAGCACTGGGCTTGAAAAGAATCGAGTTTGAGACTGATTCATCATCTTTAGCAAGGTTCATGCATCATAACCCAACAACTTATCCCTTGGACATTGCTAATATCATTGAGGGAGCCAAGAGTTTATGTGCTGATTTTGATTTTTATTCAGTCAATCACGTGTACAAAGAAGCAAATATTTTGTGGTTGATTCGCTAGCCAATTTTGCTCTTGATCAGTTTTCCTGTTTTTCGGTGTGAAAGCCACCTACCTTTTTGTTAAGACCTCTCCAAATTGACTCCATTGGAGGGTCCTTTGTACGTATGGTTCCAACATCTTAATATAATCTTTTTTGAGTTTCTTCACCTAAAAATAAAAAATATTAATTCAGAGTGTATTTGGTATTAGTTCTTTGATGACTGCAATAATAAAGATATTGTGATGGAATTGCTGCATGAACACTAATGGGTCAACTTACATTTCTTGGCAGTAATTGAAACAGAAGAACAAGATCCAAACAACTTAATAAAAATATCGTTCCTAGAATCACATTAGTAGTAACAATGTCTCACTCTCTGAAAGAGTAGAAAGCAAAGAGAGCAGTTTCTTGGCTGCCACAATATTTGCTCATTGGGAATGCTTCTACTTTGTGGGAAAAGAAGTAGAGAGAACAATCTCGCATGCAATCATCTATGAAGGTGGTGACATAATCCTCCTTTTTGTTCATATCTATCTTCATCCCATCTGCAAACTGGGAAAACATAAGCTTTCACATGAAAATTGACCACATGACTGTCCTGTTTCTCCATTCTGAAACCCTGATTGATACCCTGTTTTGATCACAGAAGCCATGTTATCAAGAGGGCTTTCTCATGCCAAGCCTGTTTCTCCATTCTGAAACCCTGACGATACCCTGTTTTGGTCACAGAAACCATGTTATCAAGAGCACTTTCTCATGCCAACCATATTTGAGTTTCAATGGCTTTCAATCAGCAAAGAAGCTTTAAAGTAGTGTGTACCATGCTATGTTCTCTGTTGGCACACCATGAGTTGTATTTCAGCGATCATTGATACCTTTGTTGTGAGAGCTACTACAAACAAGTCTTTGATCCATCCAAGTCAGCACAAATCCAATTCTCATGTGACTCTTGCATCCTTCTCCCAAACCGGAACTTTGTATTTGGGCTACTCTTGACTTATCACAGCAAAAGGCTCTCATGTTAGAGATCACTTCAGACCTCCAATCTTGAGGTTTACTCCAAAGTCCAGACTATAATGTTTGGCTGCAGACACAATTATAACAATTCCCCAGTTGTAACTCAACTTTCATACGGTGAAAATGGGAATATAAGGTAATATAAAGGGACAAATACAAAGTTTTTCGTGTTTTATAGAAAGCTACTAGAATCATTTAATAAAAATAAATAGCAAAAGTTAAACGGGATTCTAATTTCAAGGGTATGACTGACGATTTTGATGAATAGAGGGGTATGGATATTAATACAAAAACTAATCAGAAACAAATGAAATTATGTTATAACATTGTGGCATTGATGCAAAAACCATTTAAAGGAAAGATAGGAGAAAATTGGATAAATTTTTAATGAAACTTAATGGACTATTAAATAAAATCTTTTTCCCCAACCAATTAGATGAAAAGCCAAACATTAATGTTATTTAAGGCAAGTGTAAAGATAGCAGAGAAATTACACATAGGTATTCAATTTTTTTTTTTGGTAACGCACATAGGTATTCAATTGATCCTTTTTAAGTTGAACCAAATATGTTACCATTCTATGGTACAAATAACAACTATTTTACCAAATTAAAGTCCATAAATTTCTATTTGTGTGTGTATAGCATATAGTAAGGACTAAATAAACTGTTCATATATCACAGATCAGTAAGTATTAACCCAGTTGAATAGTTGTGGTTATCCTGAAAAGACTAATGATGGTATGTCACTCTCCATTCTGCTACTCTTGCACAAGCAAGAGAAACTTCAAATTTCAAACCAATCATATGTATTTGTGCTAGAACAATCACATTGCACTTGCATCGCCAATTGCTTAAGAAATAAAGACGTTTAAAATTTTCCTACAAGTATCCTCTGCTCTTTTGTTTTACATTCAAGTATACTGATTGAAGATACCCACTTTATTTTATTTTAAATGATTACTTATTTTGAGCCTTGAAAGCTTTAAATCTTTTGTTCTTCTTGATATTGGAAAAGGCAAAGAAGTTTCCTCTTTGATCCACCTGTTTAGAAAAAAAAATCAAGCAGGTTCCACAAAGTGCACGTTTTGCCAATAGTAATAATATCATTATCTTCACCTAAACATTACACCGACTATATTTCCCTTCTTTTATTTATTGAAAATTCAAAAGGAAGTGAAAAACAACAAGACTCTACAAATTGGTTCGAGTGAACACGTGTTCAGGTGCCATGGAGATTGACACCAGCAGCTATTCTTTGGTCAGTTTGGAAGGAAAGTAATAAGAGAATCTTTGATAATAGGGAAAGGTCCCCTAGTGCCTTATTTAAGTATGCTCTAAGATTTCTTCTCTATTGGGCAGCCAGCTCGGAGTCTTGTTAAGGTTTAAACCTTCAGGATGTATTCGTTTGTGAAAATTTCAGGGAGTTGTAGTGACCTTGGTTAAATCAGCCGTACACTCTTGGTGTAAAGCTTTGTAAACCATGCTATTCGATCTTTAATTTAATAGAAACCTTATTACTGATAAAAAAATTGTTGGTTCAAGTGAACACTGAGTTGACTTGAATATTAGGCCTGTAGGTTGGGTAAATTTCATAAGCGAGTTAGCTATTTGCTAGTTGTGATTAATATTAGATAGAATTTAGAACCATTTAGGTTTACATTTCTACAGTGCTATGTGATCACATGTTCCAATCAAGCTAAAAAAAAATTTATAGAACTACTAAAAATTTTACGATGAATGGAACAAAATGTTGACAAGGAAGCAATAAATTCATCATGTGAGTATGCTGATATGAGGAAGTTGAGATGGTAATGTGTGAAAACTAGAAAGGGCATGGAAGATATATAGTTTGGGTATGTAAAGTAAAACACTGAAAGCAGCAAAAATAATGAGATACATGGTATTACATATTGAAGGGTCATGTTAAGCTCCAATGGATCAATCCATTGGAGCCTGACAAAAAATAAAGACAACTATAGATAGAAAAATACAAAGCATAGCAAGCTTTACAAAGTTTTATAGTGTGCCTGTCAATGAAGAATATGATCAAGAAGCTTCCAATACGACAAAAAATGGGGCTACAGTCTACTAAAAACAATGAAAGCACTGACCCAACTACTGATAAACAGAATATCCTTTTTCTATCCTTCTTATAATTCTTTGGGGACTATAAATGAATATATATTCATTCTTAGGTGCAAAACAACCGCGCCAGTGTTTGCTTTTATTGCTATATCTTTTATATGCTGCCGGTTCCAAGCCCTGATAAAGGAGTAGACTTACGTCAGGTTAGCAGTCAATGTAAAACTTTCTCTAAATCTAAACATGAAATGAATCTTCAATTAGAATCCCGGATACATGCTAGGTCGTCATCAGTTTTATCCGGTGCGTTGCAACAGAGCCAAGTTGCAATAACAAATGAGCAAGGGTTGAGGGTGCCCTCCACAAACAATGTTCTGCATCACTGTCTAGTTGCAGTGAAAAGTAAGCAAGGGTTCTCGTGTCAAGTTGGACAAACGGGAGTAAAGAAGATAGTACAAGAGAGTAGGATTTGCTTAGAAACTTGGAATATTGGAACCTTAACAAGGAAAAAACTAGAGTTAGTAGATACTATGAAGAGGAGACGGATAAATATAATGCTTTTATAAGAAACTAAATAGAAAGGGAATAAAGCTGAGAAGATTAATGAGTACAACTTTGGCATACAAGGAAAGGTAATAATAGAAATGGAGTAGGAATAATGGTAGATAAAAATATGAAATATAATGTTTGTTAGCGTTAGGAGAATCAGTGATAGAACAATCTTGCTTAAGATAGTCATAGATCAAGAATTTGTAAGCATTATTAGTGCATATGCTCCTCAAATAGGTTTAGATGAACGCATTAAAAGGCATTTTTGGGAAGAAATGGATGGGTTAATACAAGGCATAACTGAAAGTGAAAGGATATTTATAGGATGGGGGTTTAAATGGTTATGGAGGAGATGAGAGTGATGGTTATAATAGAATCCACGGATGAAGAAGCTTTGGTCAAAAGAATGAGATGGGAAGATTCGTCCTTGAGTTCGCAGTGGCTTATGACCTTGTTTTAGCAAATACCTTTTTCCAAAAGAGATTTGAACATTTACTGACTTTTAAGAGTGGATCAAATTAGAGTCAAATTGACTTTTTTCTTTTTATAAGGACTAAACAAGCTACTTGAAGAGACTGAAAGGTTCTTCCAAGAAAGAGTTTAGCTTCACAACATAGGTTAATGATGATGGATATTTGTCTTAAAAAGTGCTAGAAAAAAATACACTAAAATAAATCCAAAAATAAAATGGTGGAATTTGAAAGGAGAAAATTTAGTAATTTTTAAGAATAAGTTGATAAAAGAGGCCAATTGGGACCTTATGGTTGATCCAACTAGGATGTGGAATGAAATGGGCAATTGCATCACAAGACCTGGAAAAGAAGAATTAGGAGAATCGCGAGATAGTATTTCAACTCATAGGGAAACTCGGTGGTAGCGCGATGTAGTCCAAGAAGCTCTCAAAAATAAAAGACCTTATTTTAAAATTTGGCAAAAGAGTAAAATCCAGGAAAACTTAGAAAGATATAAAATGTTGAAAAAGACACAGAAAAAAGTTAGTGAAGTCGAAAACCATGCCTATGACAACTTCAATGATAATTTAGGTACTAAAAAAGCTGAAAACTTTATTTATAAATTAGTAAGATTTACAAAAAGGAAAACGAGGGGCTTATATCAGGTTAGATGTATTAAAAGTGAAAATTCAAAAGTTCTGGTAAAAGTTGAGTAAAGAAATGTGGAGAGAATATTTTATGAAATTATTAAATGGGGCCAGTATAAAGAGAGCTGGATTCTGCTTGGATGATAGAAGTAATGGAACTAGAGAACAAACCTACATTTTTAGGGTTCGAGTTGGGGAAGTTAAAGATGCTCTAGTCAAAATGAGAATAAGAAAAGCCTTGAGCCCATGTGGCATCCTTATAGATGTGCAAAAGTGCATGGGGGATATCAGTGTATTTTGGTTGACTAAATTATTTAGTGAAATTTTAAGGACTTGGGAAAACGACAAATGCTTGGAGGATTAGTACAATAATACCAATATAAAACAATAAGGGAGATGTACAGGAGTGTGCAAATTACCATGGCATTAAACTTATGAGTCATACTATGAAATTGTAGGAAAGAGTGATTGAACATAAATTAAGGCTAATAGTTGGAGTAACAAAAAATCAATTTGGATTTGTACCTGGAAGATCCACTACTAAAGCTATATTTCTACTTAGACAGTTAATAAAAAAGTCTAAAGAAAATAAAAAAGATTTGCATATGATTTTCACTGATTTAGAAAAAGTTTATGCTTGGGTTCCAAGTAGGGCTGCAACTCGGTCCGGGTAAACCCGAAACCAACCCGAACCAAACCGACTTCAGTTCGGTTTTTTTTAAGTTCGGTTCGGTTTTGGTTTATAAAACACTAACCCAAATTAGATCGGTTCGGTTTTGGATTAGATGCTCAGTTAAACCGAACCGAATTAGTATATTTATCAAGACTGGACCGAACCGAACCGACACGACACCGAATTAGCTTCTGAAGGACCTTCTTCCTCATCTTCTGTTGGTTTCATCATGGTGCCCAAGATGGAGATGCTGTGTAGCTTCAGTTTCTTCCCATTCCTTTGGCTCTCTGCAAAGCCCATCCCCCCCAACCAAGAATGAAATCCCTAGATTTAGACTTAGAAATCTGCCAGAAAATGGCATAATTCCATGTGAAATTCGAAGGTTTTGCACCTTCCACAAGGGCACAGATCTTGTCTTGAAGATTCTCATCCCCCCAACAGCAGTTAACAAACAGTCAGAGGATGCTGTGCTCGTCGCCAGGTACTCAAAAGCTCGAGCACCCATTACGGCTACAACCATAGAATCTGTTTGTTGCCATGAGAGTTTTGGGGATAAAGCAATCACCTCCGCATCCGGATTTGCAAAAAAGTGAAACCACATTAAGAAACCAAGGGCTTTGGAACAGAAGCAACAGCAAAATCCAAAAAAAAGGGTATGAAGTATAAAAAAATTAAGAAGATGAAATTTTCTTGCTTGGTGTTCCCAGTAGGTTTCTCTTCTTCTTCGCCACTGGATTAGTACTATTCTGGTTAGGGTTAGGGCCTGAATTAGGTTCTTGAGAAAACCCTCTAATTGTAGAGGGAATTGAAAGCCCTTCTCCAGACATCATTTGCATCTGAATTCAAAGAAACAAACTGGGAATCTCCCACAGTCTTAGAAATATCTTAATTACACTAGCCGAACTAGCTTTCGAAAGCTAAAACAGTACAAACCGAAAAAACAAAAAATGCTTCGTCAAACACGGCTAAAATCCCAAGCAGATTCAACTCCGTAGTTTCCTATCTGCCAAAAGAAGCAAAGAAACAACACCCAACTCAAACTAGAATCCAGAAAATCCCAATAAAATTTCCTCTAAATCGGACTCTTCATAACTTACAGAGATCTCCTTTAACTTGTTTGAATCTCCCAGAAGAAGAAAACACCAAAAGATCATGAAAGCTAAGGAGAATATGTCAGGATTTTCGTCTCTCTTCCTTCAATGATCTCTCCTTACCTTACATGCCTTTCTCAAAATCCGTCAGCCATAGACCTCAGCTGAGCCACTGACCCCTCTATAATCTCAATCTCTTGAGTATTGTATTTTACTGGTTTGCTTTGCTTCTATGTGACCGTGTGGTCATTGTAATCTCAATCTCAATGAACCGTGTTCATTGCTCGCCACCAATTCCACCACCAAACCGTCCGCCTCCGCCACCACCACCACCATCAACGCTGACGCTGCCACTCTTGCTCCGAGAACTACGGCCTTTTCCCTTATGAAGCCCAGGTTCTAACCCTTCTCTCAACCGCAGGCACATCCATCTGCAGCTTAGTCCCACATCGGCCAAGTAATACTTGCATCTCTGGGTGATTGCCTATAAAGGCATCTCTTGTTTATCATCCCATGGTGAACCATTTAACGGCTAAGTCATAGTGTGGCTAGCCAATGCACATGGTTGGTTAAATCGATTTTATTAAATATATGTTTAATTAATTACTCTAGATAAAAGTGAAACAAAGACCAAAACTGAACCGAACATTTGGTTCGGTTTGGTTCAGTTTGGTTCTATGGTTTTATGTTTTGTATTGGTTCAGTTTTCGGTTTAACTTGATCGGTTTTTGTTTTGGTTCGGTTCAGTTTAGAGTTGGTGTTCAATATATTTGGTTTGGTCTTGGGTTCAATTGAACCCAGACCAAACCTAACGGAGTTGCACCCCTAGTTCCAAGAGAACTAATTTGGTGGACTTTGTATGAAAAAGGTGTACCAATGAAATATGATGATGTAATGAAGGGTATGTATGAGGGAGCCTTAACTAAACGGAAAGCTGTTGGCGGTTACAATTGATTTTCTAGTTAATATAGATTCACATCAAGGGTTAGCTAACGGCCCTTATTTTTTTACCTTAGTTATGGATGAGTAGACAAGTCATATTCAAAATGAGGTGCCCTTGTGTATATTATTTGCAAACGATGTAGTATTGGTGGATCACACTAGAGAAGAAGTAAATATTAAACTAGAATTATGGAGAGATACCTTATAATCGAAGGATTTTAAAATGAGCCATGCGAAGATTGAATATTTAAAATGCCCTTTTAATCCATAATCTAAAATATAACTAATGAAACTATTAGAATTGACAATCAGGATATCCCTTTAAGTACTAAGTCCAAATATCTTGGATCAATAGTACAAAAAGAGGGAGAAATTGATGAAGAAATTGCAAATAGGATTAGAGCTAGTTGGCTTAAGTGGATGGGTGCTTCTAGGATTTTGTGTAATAAGCATGTTCCACTTAAATTAAAGATTAACTAAGATGAGGACGCTAAATGAACTTGTGGCAAAACTAAAGAAAACAAAATGAGAAATGAAGATATTCGAAAGTGGTTAGGCATAGCATTCATTAGGGATGAATGGAGGAGAGCAGGTTAAGGTGGTTTAGTCATGTGAAGCCAAGACCAAGAGATGCACCTGTAAGAAGATGTAACAGTATGCATATTGAAGGGCCTAAGTGAGTAAGAGGCAAACATGAAAAGGCATGGATGAAATCTATAAAACAAGACTCACAAAAACTTAGATTAACAAAAGATATGATTTTTTATAGAGCGGGATGGAGAAACAAGATTCATGTCATCGACCCCACTGTAGTAGTAACTGGCATATGATGATGATGATCCTAGTCTCTTAACACTACCAACCCCAAAGTGATTTTCAGATTTGTAAGTATCCTCAAAAATGAATCTTAACAACTCACACATAAGCTATAACTGTATTGAGCCTCCTTTCACCAATAAATCATTGAAATCTTGATATATTGCTTTCTTCAATCTTGCAATAAATGTATACATCCCTGGTAGGCTGGTATAGTGGAGTTACCCAATCCCATGGGCCATGATTAGCCACTGTGAACATAGTAGTCTCTAAATACTATTTTAGTGTAAGAGGGGCCAAGGTTCCCTCGATAGCTCCCATAAAAAATAAAGCTTCACCATGCCTGCAATGTGGGGCCCACATAGCATGTATCTTGCCCTACCATGGTAAAGTACCTGTAGTGGCCATCCAGTCATGCATGATCTTCGAGATGCACACAACTGTGAACTATGGTGATGTACATAACAACATGACAAATAGCAATCTTCAAATATTCTCTTGTTCCTCTCTCTCTCCAAATTGAACTCAAAATAGAAAAATTTAGTGACTTATACATCATCCTCTCACTCCTACCTAGAGAGGGAGGGATTTTTAATAATTCTAGTGTAACAAAAAGGCTATATTCTTTTTAAAAGGAAAGGAAAAGTCGTCTTGACAACGATAAAGATTGAGGATAATCTAATTCAATTCGTTTTTCCTTCAATGAGAACAATTTTGCTTTTTCTCCTTTCTTTCTTCCTTTTTAATTTATTTGTTCCCAATTTTTTTTTTTTTTGAAAGGATTTTACAACAAGTTGAATTATGCTTTTTCCTTTCTGTTTTTGCTTTTTTTTCTCTTTGTTCTTACACAAGGAATTTATGGACGTTGCTTACCAAGGTTTTTTTGTACCGGGACCGGGCGGTCCTAGCTGATCCAAAAAGAATGAAATCTAAAACCACATTTTATTGACTGCAAATTGCAATAGTGAATTTGTGAGGTGAGAAGGCTTGCTGATTGAAGAACTTGAAGAAGAATACTCCAGGTTCCTTACTTCCCCTCTCTCCTCTCTCTCTCTCTCTCCCTCCTTCCCTCCCTCCCTCCCTCTCTCTCTCTAGTCTCCTTCCCTCTCTCCCTAGTCCCTTCCTCTATCCCTCTCTCTCTCTTCCAGCCTCCCTCTCTCTCGTCTCTCTCCCTTCCTCCCCGCGCTCCCTCTTTCCCTCTCCCTCCCACCCTCCCCACTTTCTCAGTCTCACAACGTCCCCCTCTCTCTTTCAGAGTCAATCTCTCTCTCCCCCTCCCTCCATCCCTTCCTCTTGTCTCTCATTCTACAACACTGTTTTCAAATTTTTTTTTTTGTTTTTCCTTTTTCAAATGAGCATTAAATTCGGCCTGTGAGACATGATGTCAAACAAGCCTTTGCAGACTTTGCTTGTAGGTGGTGTGACAGATTTTTTTTAAAAAATTTAGATTTAGAGACAGTAGCATGGTGCTGTTTGGAAACATCTAGGGTGGTCCCGAGTTGGGATTGCCCGAGTTAGAACAAAACTACCCCGTCCATTCTGACTTGGGCGGTCCCAACTCGGGATCATCCGAGTCAAAGCCATCTGTTAAGACAGATGGTCCCAGATTGGAATACCGGACCATGACCATCCGATCCTGATCCAGACCGAGTGGTATGGATCAGTACCGGCCGGTCCGGTAAACCATGCTGCTGACGGAGTTTTTAGTTCCAAGGTTAGTGATCTAGAGCATATATGCATGAGCAACAACCGAAATAATTTGTATGGTTTAGATTCAAAACATGTATATTTCGATTGAAGTAGGTCAAAATATGAGTAATCACTTGATCTGTTTGGACTCTAATAATCTTTTCTAATATTAATCTATTTATGGAAAAAGAAAAAAAAAAAAAAACACACGACAAATGAATACAAAAGTTATCTTCTGGTTAGTTATGTTACACGGACACTTTACACAACCCCAAAAGTACCCATGTCAACATGACACAACATGGGTATCAATACAAAATACGAGTCGAATCTTTCACAAGTTCACTTGGACACGGCAATCCAAGATGAAATTAAAATAAGAAAAGAAATAGCAAATAACCCGCTTGCAAGTAATGAATCAAAAAAATAATACTAGTTCTTATGAAGAGAAAATATATATTGTAGGACTCAACAATTTCAAGAAATGAATCAAAAAAATATGGAAAAAAGACAAAAACAAAGTAAAAAAAAATGAAAGCTCGGCTTTTGACATGCCTTATCGACATTTATTTGGAAACTTTCAGCCAAACCCCCAATATCCGTATCCAGAATTTGGATACTTCCCAACAAAGTCTCTGTATCATAACTTTTAGAGGTTAAGTGGATCTGACTCCTAGTCACAAACATACCCAAGTCCATGTAACATAGCAGGTTAGGCTAAATTTAAAGAAAAATGGTCACAAAAGATGTTGTATCAGAACATAAAAAATAGTGATATTTTCAAGCATAATAAATTTTTTGTCTTCTTTCTATGACTTATTGAACTGTTTGTAATGTGCATCACGAACCATGCATTTGTTTCAAGCTTTTCAAAAATCATAAATTTATACCTTTCTACTTGGTTCTATCTTTAACATTGTATGTCACAAAAATATGAAAAGTTATAACAATTGCATGCACATATTGATTGTGGACACACCCTACTTTAGCATAAATCATCATAATTACTGGCGTATTTCACATGATATCTTCATTTTACATAAATTTATATACGATTTCATCAACAGAAGTTTTTACCCACGAAAGAGGAAATCAGATATTACAAAAAAATTATCAGTTGGAAACAATTTATTAAGGCCCACTTTCTAGTTTCTGCCAAATATTGGGAGTAGAGCCCATGCTTTTTCTCCTATTTGTAGATGATGTAATTTAGTAAGCCAAACTAGAGGAGTAAAACTAAAACTCAATGGAGTATATCATGTATCGAAAAGGTTTAAAAAGGAAAGTTCGAGTTAAAGACTTTGAGTATAAGGTACTAAACTTGAGCACAAATGATAGTAGAGATGATGCAATGTTAAGGACTGAGAACCAAGAGATTCCTCAAGGCAATAGCTTCTATTATTTTTGATCAACCATTCACAAAGGAGATATTGACAAGGGTTTCGAACTCAAAATTAAAGCAAGATGTGTCAAATGAGGAGGTTTTTCTAGCGTGTCATACAATTGAGTATTCCACTCAATTTAAACAACAAATTTTATTAGGCAGCTACTCAGCTTGCAGGGATCAATGGTGTAAGAACCCAAATTTTCTTTTTTGATAGGTAAAATTCAGAGATTCATTCAGATAAAATAGAAAACAAAAGGTACAAATGAGTGATGTACACGAAATGTGTAACATCCCTAAAAAACAAAACACAAAAAGGTCCCTTCCTCAGAGATCTGAGAAGGTACTACAACTCAAAAAATTTTCAAGTGATACATTTAAGAAATCCAGAAGCACCAAAGACCGTAAGAAAATAAGGTGTAAGGTTATCTGATATAGGCATTCCCCCTTCCTTTCCATCCCTTGAAGATTCTACGATTCATTTCACCCCAAAGCATCCACATTACAGCAGCAGGGCATAAATTCCATAAAAAATTTATTTTGCCTTCCACCATTTTCAAGCTATGAGGGCCTCAAACACGGAGGAAGATTGAGACCATTGTAAACCGAACTTCTGTACAAATGAGGTGTAAGCACCCAAATTTTGCTCAAAGAAAAAAGTGATAAATATAGTAAACCCTAAAAATCAGGCCGAAACTAAGAGCCAAAATTTTGACTTTTGAAAGAAGCTGAATTGATCATTAATCTTTGCATCATTGAAAAGTAGACTTTGAGACAATTCCAACAAATTAGAGTCCAAACAAAGAAGATATGAACAAAACAGTCTAAGGTGCAAAACTATAATTTAATGCAGTTTGCTTTGCCTTGGCAAACTTCAAATAACTGAGGATAAACCTAAAAAAAAATCCAGGTTGCTTAAGAATTAGAAATGTCAATAAATCAAAAATCTTAATAAAATATTATTAAAAGACAAAAATCATAAAATATCTTAATATAATATTAAAAAAGGGAAAAATAATACTTTAATTATTTTTTTATCTGCAATAATAGGGGTTATATTAATTATAAGAAGGGGAAGGTTATAGTACATGTACAGCAAGAGCGTACCAGAAAAAAGAGGAAAACAAAGCACTAAAACTCCCTAAAATCATCACACAATAACACTTCATCAAGGTCCAGACAATTGTAAGACTCCTTACTTGATGCCCAAAAAAGGTTAAAGCAGATAGAATACTCGTTTAAGGCTCTTGGGGTTCTTGACTTACTTTCAAAGATTATGTTGTTCCTTAAAAATAATATTTTAATTGTTAGTATCAGATCAGCAGCTGAAATGGTGGCTGAAGATAGGAACAAACTTTACTGTGCTCTATAGTTGAAAACTATGTTAAACCGTGTCAACATGAGATTTAATTTTATCGTGCTTGAAGCACGGTACAACAAATTTTGTCTATAAATAGGTCATTTAAGATCGGGGGCTTATCTTTTCATCTTGCTCTTCACCTCTGCTCCAAAATGCACCCATGTTCAAGCCTCCAAAATCCTTTAAAGTTTAAACTCGCCCAAAACCTCATTAAATCCTTCCCAAATCAATCCAACATCCTTCAAAACCTGAAATCTAGTGTGAATACTCACTTTAGGATCAACTAAGAGAACTCCAGCAGCTGTCAAACACTTATGAGAGCTCAACCAAGCTCCAAGTCCATCTCATTTCAAAGGTCAGGTCACTGAACCTTGTTTTCATGTATGAAACTTGAAGCTTGCATGGATAAATAGATTTTTATACTTGATGTTTGCAGTCTCTTTTTTATCTTCATTGTTCCATGAATGTCCTTGGAATATTGTGATCTGTTTTGAATGTTTGGTTTGATCAAGGGAGGGTGAGAGATCTAGATTTGTACGGTTAACTCTCCCCTCCCTTCTTGTGTAACTAGTATGGTTTGGGAGAAGGAAGGTAGGATATATAAATCAATCGGATATGAAGTATATTCTGAAATCAAAGGGAGATGATGAAGCCAAAGAAATGAGGATGAAGCAAAAAAGAAGAAGGATTTTAGCAGTACCCTTTTAATCCAAGATCACTCATTTTAGCTGTTATTTACCTCGGATAACTGTAAATAAATTTTTACATCTTTCTTTTGTTGCGCGGACACACTATCACACATACAACTTCACTTTATTATGGTTTAAGTTTGCACACATACACCCAAAGGCACATTCTTGCTTCTTTTTCATCACTCGTATGCTCTATACTTGTATGGTTTGGCCAAGACCCTGCAAAAAAGTGAGGCTTTCCAAGCCGTATCACTTTCTTTCCCACGAGAAAGGGTGATAACCTATAAACGAAGGGGCTACGCACCATCTCTCTGAGGCCCAACCCCAAGGCCCAAACTGGCCTAATTTGCAAGCATTCTAGAATAGGCAAATTAGACAGAGTCAATCCATCTAACTCAAACCAATGTGAACCCACTAATCAACTGGATGATCTGGGGTATTCACGGACTTCCCAAATCATAACCAAGTCACTCAGATGGACCAGAATGGCGACTGCCAGAAACCTAATGAATAGTGGCGACTGCCAGAAACCCCAAACTTACTCGTGTGTGGATATGAACAGATGGACCAGAATGTTGGGCAATAAAGAGGCAATGTATCAGGGATTATCTATTATAAAGATGAGGATATTGACATAGACATGATGGAAAAATAAGAAATATAGTTTAAGGAACAAACATATCCAAACATGTCTATGACCCAACCAATTAAGAAATAGATAAAACAAAATAGGTTAAGTTAACCGATCATCTAAAGTGGAACACAAGACAGTCTACTATGAGAAAGTTCAAGGCAGTGCATATAACTAACTAAGAGAAATAATTTCAACAGGTTAAGATAAAAATATATGATTCATATTGTTGACCCTAGCTGTTGAGAATGAGGCTTTATTTATTTATTTATTTATTATTATTATTATTATTTTGCAATTTCTGTTATTGAAGCCAAAACAATTGTTAAAATTCAATAATAATTCCATTGATCATGCATAGAAATCATGTTGGTCCAAAATGACAAATTATTAACTAAATAAAAAAAATGACTTGACCGAAACATGGTAGTTTTTAACACTAAAGTTAGATATCAAATTGGAAGTGCAATTAAGAAATATTGACAATAATTCAAACTTTAGAACAAAAATGGTATCATTGCATGAAATTCTGAGTTACATGCTTTAAATGTTCCCATCCATTTGCATCAAATTAAAACTTCAGGTAAATACTATTAACCTTGGAAACAATGGCATGGTAACATTCAAACATCAGATAGAAAAGTTTAGTTTCTCTTGAGCGATAGAATGATGACAAGAACCAGCCCACAAAAGATAATTGCCAAAAACAGACAAATACAAACTTAAAAAAATCGAGAAAGTCAATTAAATAGAAGAAAAGGTAAAACAAACAGACTGAATAAAACTAAAATTGCAATGCTCAACTTACTTATGTGCTGTGAAGTTTGATCTTTTTTAGCTTTAATGCACCCTGGTACAAGCACATTAAATCTGGGACTTTCTCCAAATTTTTAGTCACATGTCTCTTCAAGAAAATCTTTTCAGGAAGTGTCAGCACCTTAAGAAGATTTATATTCTCTTTAAGCAGCTTTTTTGACTCCAAAATCCTTAAGACAATGTAGCGTGGGTAAATCCTTGTATCTAGACCAAAAGAAAGAACCTCGGGATACAAACTTATTTCTGTAGGCTTGAATTTCATAGTGTTCACAAGGAAATCCGCATTCTTAATGAGCTTCTGCGCTGAACATGTCACACATTTTGGAGCACGCTTAAAAGCAGTCAAAAAATTTTCCTCCGACCAGCCCAATTTCTTAAAAATCTCAACCTTACTATTCCATGTAGACTTGCTCATACTAAGCATTGAATGAACACCATGTATAAACAGGGATTGGCCTGGACTGAGACCTATCCCTTTTACAGCCTGAATGACACTGGCCATCCTATTCTTTTTCACCAGCAAAGATCTCGGATGAAGTTCCATCAGTTTGGCGATATTAGAGAGTGGTACACCTTGACTTTCTAGAAGAGAAACAATTGGCAGCACAATGCGTCGTACATTGACTAAAATCCATGAAGAGCGCCTGATAACTAATGCAACTTTTGTATCTGTCTTGAGCAATGTCTTAAGGAAATCGAAGGATGGTTTTAAATGATTATTCAAGCTCCTTTTGAGAATTTCTGGTTGTGAGATGATTATCTTCACAAGGGTCAAACCACAGACACCATTTTCATGGAGGAATTGCATTTTGGGCTTGATAGTTTTGTCCATGCTGGATTTAAGAATCTGTGGCCGCTTTGTTATGAGTCTTGTGATGTCGGCATCGGAGAAGCCATGAAATTTAAAGGAGGAGAGAACAGAATCATATCTTCGAGCGAACTTCTGGTCGAGTTGGAATCTTTTGGATGCTGAGACAGCAGATTTCTGAGGAAGCCCACATGAATTTGTGAGGTATTGAACAGTGAAAGACAGTGATGGTTGATCTGGGGGGATTATTTTCCTCGCTGGTACTCTTGTTAAGAAGGATTTGAGAGATGTATTTCGCAAAATGTGGGCACTAAGTGGCCTTTTGCAGAAAATTTTGAACATCTCAGGCATGAATTCAAAGAAACCAAATGAAAAGGATTCTTGTCTCGATCTTAGTAAGTTTCAGATTAAAAGTTCAAAGAAAATGAAAGATTGTATGAGATATTACCCGTCTGGAGTGACGGATCTGCCCTCGTTGCTTCAGTTTGCGCCAGCCAAGAAAGAAAGTGAAGTTCGGGTAACAGGAGGCTGGCATTAACAATTACCGTAAAGAAAAGCCCTAGAAACCACAGCTCAGTTTTCGAACCGGGTCAGACTATAGTGGTCCGACCATAACCAGATACAAGTATCTATACTATTATAAAGCCGCCGCCGGTCTCTTTTATAGCTGACATTTGATACCTAGATTGTATCATACATTTTATTATATATTAGCAATTGGAAACGTGCATTGCATGTTAAGATTGATTTTCTTGTTTTTTTTTTAATCTTTCAGTAAGTATTATTATGGGTCCAACAGATTTTTTTTTTTTTCAATTTTACTGGATTTATATTTCTTATTTTATAATTTTATTTTTTAGTTATAAATTAAAATTGTTATATTAAATTATTTTATTAAGATTAATTTTTAAAATATCAAAATTTTTTGTATGTTATAAAATTTAAATATGTCTACTTTTAAAATCATGAACTACTTCAAATTTTTTTCTTCCTAAAAAAATATCCTTTCTAGAATAATTTCAATAATACCTTTTTTTATTATAGCCATGAGTCATTTGATCAACTAACTTTAGATTTCTTCTTTAATACTTATCTAACAAAAAGAATTTAAAAATTGGAATTACTAATAAAATATTACTAAATCTGACTCTTCTTTAAACTTATCTAAATAAAAGAATTTTGATAAATGCAATTATGAATAAAATCCTATTAATCAAATAAAAAAAAAGATCTGTAGTAATGTGTTTTTTAACCCCAAATACTTGTACTCCATATTTCAAGGTTTCATTTAGACCACTCCCAATGTATGGAAGATTTGAAATATGTTGGTAAATATTACCGTGATCCCTTGTGTTGCTAACAATTTCCTAGATAGGGCTGGATATTGCGCCATTAATATCATCTCAAAGTACAAGGGAACATAACAAAACAATAAATTAATCAAATAATAAATTAATAATTAAATAATCATTAATATATACTAATAATTATCAAAATATATTTAAATTAATTAAATATATTAGTTAATAAAATATTAAATATATATGTATTATATTAACATATTATATAATAGTACTAATATATAAATTAATATAACTAATATATTAATTATTTTGTTGATAATTATAAGGATAATCAATAAATATTTTTAGTAATAAATATTATATTATAATGGTTTAATATAATATATTAAACTAATTAATATATTAATTATTTGTTAATAATTGTCAAAATACTTCTTTTTAGTTAAATATAATGTGTGAAAAATGGAGCTTTGATATATTTTAACAATCTAAAATATATTAAATACACTTCAGCGAAGTCAATTGAAATTTACAATTTTTTTTATATAATGTATATTTGAATATTGGATTCGAAATCTTTCTTAACTATTTTAAACTTGTTCCTCTAATTATTAAATAAAATTCTAATAATTTAATAATATAAACATTAATAATTATTTTCTTAAAAGTTAGCTTGAAAATATGTGGCTTCATATATAGAGAGACGCATAGTTTTCACAATGTAATTGTTATTGCAAATAGTTAAATGTTTCTTCATTCAAAAGCATAATGAGATTGTTATAAATAGTTGTCATACATTTTATATTTTCAGTGATCCTAACAAATTATAAATAACCTTAACAAATTATGCGAATGATTCAAACTTATAAATAGGTTGGTTAAAATAATTGCTACTCCCACAACCTTCACCGCCACCATTCCTTATATCCCAATTTCCAATCCTCTATAATCTACATTTCATTAATGAAATAGGTAAATCTATTATCATCAGTAAATAAATTTTGATAAAAGTTATACTTATTGTCTTTTAATTAATCTTATTTGCCTTTTTTTTTTGCCTTTTGCAAAGTACCTAATTGAGATATTGGAGCAAACCAATGTAAGCAATTTATTTTATTATTATTTTTTGTAAGATGATAGAGAAATTACCAATAATATTGCTAAGTATCATAATTAATAGTTATCTATATGGGTTAAGATAACCAAACTTAACTTTATGTAACTATTACTAAGCATCATAACCTCAGTAACAGCTTATAAAAATATAAATTTTTAACCGTAACTGGACTATTGATTTGCACCACCTCTCTTCAAATTAAGAATTGATCCCAAATGAAAATTACTAAAATCAGTCTCATCCAAGAACAGGAAAAGAAAGATTTATTTCAAAGAAAATGTATCTACTAAAAACTACATTGAAAAATCAACTAGGGGGATCAATGTAAAGTATTTGGTAGATTTAACTACAACAGGGGATAGTAGGTACCTAGATGTATTGACCTCAAAGTCCCACTCTAATGGCGACAGATGACCAAATTTCTTATCTTTGTTAACAAAGAAATTGATCGAGGAACATCGTTCGTCTTGTCACGGTAAAGCTTTGGGTGAAAAGGCGACGGTAGGAGTCTCTAAAAGAGCTTTACAGGCTTAATAATGTCGGCGGTCAGCGATGAAACGTGAGAGAGAGAGAGAGAGAGAGAGAGAGAGAGAGAGAGAGAGAGAGAGAGAGAGAGAGAGAGAGAGAGAGAGAAAACATAGAAACAAAGAGAGTACCTTGTCAGCGGCGAAGAAACGGTGACGATGATGGCGAATCAACGGTACTCACGATGGTGAGGTGAGGCAAGGCGCGAACAGTGTAGGGTGAGTTAGGGTAAAATGCAACAGAGGAAATGTTATTGCGATGAGGTAATTCTGCGCACGTCATAAGATGCGACGCAAGGGCGCACGCGATGAAATATGCGAGGAAAAAAGGGGTTTAGGAGTCGCCCCTGCTTGATGGGGTGCAGGCAGACACCTGGGTGCCTTAAGGATGTCTACTTTGGTCTACGGCTTAAGATTCCGGCTAAGGTCTCGATTACGGTCCGGGGAAGTCCATAGACACCCCGATCCGCCCTGTCGGTTGACTGGTCTCATGTGCTTCCCTGGTTCAAGTCAACTCACCCGTATGTCCTATGCCAGCATACTCACTTATTAAGTCTGAATGAGACCTTCAAAGGTGTTGTAAGGACCCAAATTTTGATCAAACTAAAATAACCAAAAAATGCTAAGATAAATGGGAAATAATAAAAAATTGGAGGGACATGATTCGTCCGAGTGGGCGGCTGAGTCGCCTCAGCCGTCAACTCGAGCCAAAAGGGGGAGAGAAAAAGGCAAATCTGAAAGATTTGCCGCAACCGCACAGCATATGCGGTTGCGAAGCAACCGCATATGAAGTGCGGTTGACTTTTTCGGCCACCGCCCTCGCGAGCCAATCAGAGCAAGCGGCGCCGAAAAGTCAACCGCACATACAGTACGGTTGCATGGCTCGTCAGTCTGCGCCTGCGCAGTTTGTCCCCTAATGATTGCTGAAAAGACGTTGCCAAACCGCACATACCCTGCGGTTTAGACCAAACCGCACCTACTGTGCGGTTTTGACCAAATTGCACATAAACCGCACTGTATGTACGGTTTTGTCCCTGTTTTCTATAAATAGCAAACCCGAACTCTGGACAGGGGTTGGCGATTCTTTGCTCATTTCCCACTGCTTCGCCCCTTCGTCCCTGGTACGAAACCCTCTCTCTTTGTCCCTTTTGCATCCCAAACCATTCAAACCCCATCAAAGCTCATCCTACTTCTCCATCACTACCCAACTTGAAGAAGGAGGAATAAGCTTGCTGCTGCTGCTGGGAGAGGTGCTTCCAGCCACTGTTTTCGTCTCAAAAAGGGGGTCCTCACACCCCACACAAGGGTTTAAGCCCCAAGGTATTGTTTCCTATCAATGTTTGTTTCACATACATGAAGATGAGTTGATTTCAAGCATGTTTTAGGATTCTTGTACTTCTTGTTTGAAAGTTATTTTTCGACATGACAATAGTGCGTCTTTTCCTCGTTTCCTTCATATGAGATATCTCCCATGGTAAGGGGAAAAGCCTAAACTCCGAAAATGGAGCATTTGAGCCACTGTGGCTCAGCTTAGAGACCCACAGAAGTTCATAACAACCCCCTGAGAGGTATACGAACACAGCCCTCCTCGTATTTTTGGCATTTCAGGCCTTCTGGGCCGAAACCGCACACGCAGAGCGGTTCGGCTGTAACCGCATAGTATGTGCGGTTACGCCCAAATCGCACAGAGTGTGCGGTTAAACCCAGAAAAGCCTCAAAACCCGAATTCTCTGATCCAGATCCAGCTGACTCGATCCGAATTTAATCAAACTAAACCCGTTGGGGCTTTGGGGTTAACCCAAGCCCACTTTTGAGACTGGGGCCCGCCTGGGCCCAATAAGGATTCGTGGGCCTTCCAACGGGGCCCACCCAACCAGACTCATCTCACTTACAGCTGAAAGATAAAATCAATAAAAAAGGGGACTCATACTGCTTCAACGGTCCCCACCAGACTTAAATAAAAGTGCATGCTGGATTAGGAATCATGTGAGTGTTCAGAAATGAGTTGACTCCAAACCAGGAAACCCAAGGGACCCGTCAAACCGACGGGGTGGACCGGGGTGTCTACGGACTTCCCCGGACCGTAACCGAGCCCTTTCCCAGAATCTCAAGCCGCAGACCAAAATAGAATCCTTAGGGCATCCAGGTGTCTGCCTGCACCCCGTCAGGCAGTGGCGACTCTTAGCCCCCAATTCTCCCCTCGCTTTCGCGCGCGCCCTCGCACCGGCACGACGTGCGCACAGGTGTGGGTCCTTTTTATTTTACTTGATTTTATCTTTTTTTGTCCAGGTGATGTTAGTTTGATGTGGGCCCCGTTGGAAGGCCCATTGGATACCAAATAGGGCTTAGGTCAAGCCCAATTCCCATTTTGTTATGTTGGATAACCCCATTTATTGGATTTGGTTATGTGGTTTAGAGGTTAATGGAATATACAAGATTAGTAGGTTTACTGGGCCTAACTGTAGAATAGGTGCGGTTCAGGGGCGAGCCGCTCTGTGTATGCAATTTTGGCATAGAAAACCCAAAAGGGAAATTTTCATGGGGGCTTAGGGTTCCTGTGTCTCTTGTGATGTTTCAGTAGTTGCGTTGGCCCATAGTGGTTCAGTGGAGGGGGAAGGTCCCTCTTTGGTCTCTTTTGGGTTTTCTCAATCAAGGAAAGAAGGGGGGAAAGAAGGCCTGGGGTGCTGCGGTCTGGCCTTTTTACCACAACACACAGCAGCAACACAAGGGGTCTTGGCACCCCTATTTTGGGTATTTCCATGCATCAATCAATAACTAACTAAAGCCAAGCCTCCAAGCATATTTCGGCCACCCAAGCATGCACACTCAAAATAACAGCAACTTGGCTATGCAAGCCAGCCTATGTTAGGCATGAAAGTAAACAAAACAGTAGGTGAAGACGTCATATATGTGAAGGTGTTCAAGTGCACATGCCTCCTAAGATGTTGACATGAAAGTAAGAAAACTAACAAACTTCCACACCTAGCACATAGTGGTGATCATGAGGTGTTATGGGGGTGTGGGAGCATACTGAAAACAGCAGTAGCCATGGAGAAAAATTGACATGCTAAGGGTACAAAACAGCACCTAACAAAATGGGGTATAACATTGACTAAATGGGAAAAGGGGGGAAGCATGCTAGTAGGATTTTCGTGCATGCAAGCTTGCCTTCCCATGCACTTTAAAACTTGCAAATATCACTCATCATAAAGAGATAAAAATAGATGGATGAGGGCATAAGGGGGACATGCTCTCCATATGAATGAAGAGAAATCCTATCAAAACAGAACCTAACAACCCTTTAAAAGTATGTGAAAATACCCTCTCTTCCTCTCTTGTGACCAAATGTACACTCCCCTTACCATGGGAGACCTTTCATATGGTATTAATGAGAAGAAATGAAGAGAAAGACATGCTGAAGAACATACCATAGCAAGAGAAAACAAAACATTCCATACTTTCTTAAAACATCCTCATTCTTACATATGTGCAACAAACGGTAATAGGAAATATTACCTTGGGGGTTGGGGGTTCTGAAGTGATGAGTGTACACCTCCTTGAAGCAAAACCAGTGCTGGAGCACCTCCTTTCACCACCAACAGCAGGTTCTTGGAGTGGTTTTCAAGTGAGGATGGGGGGAGGAGGAAGGGAAGAGGGGTCAAAGAGTCTTGAAAATGGGTTTTTTGTGATGTAGGAAGCAAAGAGGGGTTCAAAGGGGAATTCGGAGGTTCAGTGAGCAGGGAAGAAGGAGAAGGAACAGTGGAAAGCCAGCCATCCTTTGTCCCATGCTCGATTTTGCTTTTATAGCACACTGGGACAAAACCGCATACTCAATGCAGTTTGGCCGAAAATGAACAGTAACCGCACATATTGTGCAGTTTGGTTGAAACTGCAGGTTATGTGCGGTTTTGGCCCCGTCTTTTCAGTAATGATTAGGGGACAAACTCGCGCAGGCACAGTCTGATGCACACAGTGCGGTTACTTTTCGCGCGCCACTTGCTCTGATTGGCTCGCGCGAACGATGGCCGAAAAAGCGACCGTACTTTATATGCGGTCGCGAATTTCTCCCCCTTTTTTGGTTGAGTTGATGGCTGAGGTGACTCAGCCGCCCACTCAGACGAATTAGACTTCTCCAATTTTTATTATTTCCCATTTATCTTAATTAGTTTAATTAAGATATTTTAACTTTGATTGATTTGCCCCTGGGACTGTTTTGTTCATATCTTCCCCATCCGGGCTCTAATTTCTGCAAACTTAATTGCGTTAGAACCATGTCGGGATGCTCTACCCATTGGGATAGGGTATAGCAATCAATTTGGGCTCAGGCAGAAAGTCATCTTTTGCTCTTAGGGGTTTAGACCTGTTTTTTAGGGTTTAGCTTTCAAGCTTTTTAGAGGGGTGCAAAAATGAGGTGCTTACAGTAATTAATTAGGGTAAAACTTTTCATCGGTAGTAAAATACCGTCGGTAAGTCAAGGACAGTAAAGATCTTTTACTGGCTAAAATCTATTACAATCACCGGTGGTAAACTATTACCGCTGTTAAATGTATTTAACGGCGAAAATTACCGCTGGTATATAGCATTCTGGGCGCATTAATTTTCTGTGCGAAAATTTTTAGAGTAAACTTTTAGAGGCGATAATATTACATACCGCCGGTAAAGCAGCTTTTAGAGACAAAATTTGCTACCACGGGTAAAAATCCGCCTTCTAAACCCCCTTTTCGTAGTGTAAATAATAGTTGTCTGTATGGTTGAGATAACCAAACTTAACTTTATGTAACCTTAACCTAGGTACCCTACCATACACATTTAATTTATTAGTTAATACCTAGTTTATTATTATCAAATTTTTAATTGTTGGATAATCAAAGGGCAAACGGCAATAAAAAGAATTCCTTTTTTCATTTTCCTTTTTTGTTTTAATTTAGTAGGATTTTATTATTAGAAATCCCTAAGAAAAAATAAAAAATTTCCTCTACATTATTAATTAATGATTAAAAGTCTCTATCAATTAGATTTATAATAGTTACTAATTAATAATTCAAATAGTCTATTATTAACTAAATTAGATTCTTTTTATTGATATTACCTAGACTTAAATAAAAGAAGCATAAATAATTAATAAAAATGTTTCTTTTCATTATTAATAATAATTTAAATATCTCTTGTTTATTAGATATTTCTTCATTGTTAATATTTGAGTTAACTAATTATTTAAAAATCTATCATTAATTAGATATTCAATTTTATTAGTAAATATATATAAGAAAAGTTAAAAATATACAAATATACAAATATACATGGATTTAATGAATTAATGTTGAAATTATATATATATATGTGCGTGTGTGTGTGTGTGTGTGTGATATTAGAATTTTATTATTACCTTTCCAAATAGTCTCTTATTTATTAGATTTTTTTTTTGCTAATATTCTGTTAATTAATTAATAAAAATAATTGTTATGATATTAGTCATATTTAAATAACCTCTTATTAATTAGATATTTAACTTTATTAATAAAGTTTCTAAGAAAAATTGTAAAATAGTTTGTTGTTATCGTTTTCTTCGTGAATAGTTTTTTTATAGATATATTTAAAATATTAATATTAATTAGATAACATGGATTTATAATTATTAAAATTAAAAGGGAAATTTACACAAACACCCCCTGAGGTTTGGAAAACTATCACGGACACCCCCTGTGGTTCAAAAGCGATCACTTACTACCCCGTAATTTCAAAAAGCGTCGCCTACACCCCCTACCGTTACTTTGCCCACAGACGCCGTTGGGTATTTTTCTCAAATGGCGGAAATGCTCCTGTTTAAAACGCTCTCTTCGTTCTCTTCTCCAACGAGATGCCCTAACGCCATCTTCGTTCTCTTCTCCAACTTTGAGAACTCAAAGTGAAGATGCCCTAATGCCCTAAGCATAAACTAACAAAGAGAACCCAGATGGGTTTTGAAAGATCAAACCTTACAAGGTGTTGTACTCCTCCATCCATCTCTCGGGATTTCGTTGTTGCGGTTGTTGAAACGCACCTTGAGAAACATTCAAAGGATCCTTTGAAGGTCGAACTGGGGCTTCTTTCTCCTCCAGGTCCTCTTCGCTCTCAAGTATAACAGAACAAGGCAACGCGTCGTTGAGGAACCCATTGAAATCCTCTCCAGATATAGCACTGAACCCTCTTCTAAGCACAAAAGGGATTTCTACGCTTACCAATAACAAATACAGAAACCCCACACCGATCAACATCTGAATCGATCTCTGCCGACTCAAAGACACGAACGTGTCTAACTTCCCTCTCCTCATCTCGGCTTCAACCACCACAAAAACCCCAAAACTAATTGAATCTCTAAAGATTTCTTTTCGTAAACGAGAGAAAGCAGGTTCTTATAAAGGAGAAAAACCTAACCCTAACCCTAGATCGGAGAGTACAAGTAAAGGAAGAAACGTTAGTTCAACAGATCAAAAGAGTTATGAGAAATTAAAAGGAGACAGTGAAAGAAAGCCGTTTGCTGGCTTTGATTAAAATTGTTGAAAGTAGAAAGAGAATGAAGCAACCGACGCTTTGATTGCTTTTTGCTAGCTTTACAGATCTTTTTTGATAGTTTTATTCAAGCTTTTTCGGGAATTGATGATGGAGAAAAGAACTCCCATTACGGAGATTGTAGAGTCCGAGTTGAAGTGATATAAACTTGAAGTTCCCGCGGCCGAAAAATTAGTAAACATAACAGACAGGTGGATCATAAAAATTGCACCACCATTGTTGCTTCTCTCCATCGGTGGACGTTTCTACTAGCTTCTTTATGAGCCTCGTTTCTGTTCGTCATCGAGTCTCTTGCACCTACATGCTGAATGGGCTTCGTTCTCTTCTCCAACGAGAAATGGGTGATGATGCTGATTTCAATGAGCGACGATTGGTGGTGGAGGGGCGGAAACAAGAAGGTAGAGAAAAGGGAGTTTTCTTCAATCTGAATAGAGATTAGGGCTTGGAGAATTGGAGTTGTCTTCAATCATTGAGAGAGGGATTTCCGCCATTTGAGAATGGGCTTCTTTTGTTCTTGAAGAAAGGAGAACGAACGAAGAGAAGGGTTTTAAAACAAGGGCATTTTCGCCATTTGAAAAAAATAACCAACGGCGTCTGTGGGCAAAGTAACGGCAGGGGTGTAAACGACGCTTTTTCAAACTACAGGGGTAGTAAGTGATCGCTTTTGAACCATAGGGGGTGTCCGTGATAGTTTCCCAAACCTCAGGGGGTGTTTGTGTAAATTTCCCAAATTAAAATTATTTGAGAAGAAGCATACATGGAAGATTTAGGATTTTATCATTAAATCTCTAAGCAAAATGAAAACCTTGCAAACGATCCTCCCATAGTATCCTCTAAATACACTTTGTTGATGTCCTCAAGAAGTTTCCTCACCCAGAAACAAGAGAAATGAGATAAGGCAAAATTTGCTAGCTTATATGCCAGCATGTTCTTCTTTCTAAACACGTGGCAAAACCTGCTATCTTCAAAGGCAAAGCACAGAGATGAAACCTCGGCCATAAGATCTTCAATTTTCCATGGAGGTATTATCTTCTTAATCATACACTCCAACACAATCTTGTTGTCTCCTTCTAGACTCACTTTCTTGCAATTAAGGAACGCTGCAGGTTTTAGGCCTTCCACTAATGCATGAGCTTCAACGATCATAGCTTCTTAGTGGCCAATGTAATTTGCCACGACACCGATCGAGTAATCTTCTATCATCATTCCTGGCTACCATGTCGTAAGCACCTCTGCCTAGAAACCCTTTGGATGCCCCATCCACGTTGATTTTAGTCCATTGGCTCCTTGTTCTCTCCCACCTGCAAATAACATCTTCCTTCTCTTTGGTAGTTCCCGGCATCGGACTCAAGTATAGATTTTGGGTGGCTTCCTGCAGCATACAAAACAAAGACATACATGAGGGAATAGAAGGTTTTACATTGTCAAATGTTACCTTGTTTCTGATGTTCCAAATCACTAGCACAGGTTTACCCAAACTGCAATCAGATTTTTTTGTAGGAGTTGCCTGTTCAGATTCCATCTTCATGATTGTATTAAAAACCCAGTCCTTGCAGTTCAGGGGTTGTCTCCTTCCAAAGAATCCCACCCATACATCCAAACCAGAGAGGGCGTAGGAAGTCACACTTGAGAAAGAGATGAGTGCTTGATTCCTGGACTTTGTTACATAGCACACAATTTTTAGGTGGAATGCCCAATCTGCTTTGAAGCAACGCATTAGTGGTGATGCCTTCTTGAATGATCTTCCATAGAAAGAATCTTATTTTTTGAGGGCAAGGAAGATGCCATATTCTCAGCTACTTACTCGCCTATTGGTGGTTCTCCTCTCCTCTTGATAACAATTTATATGTAGAGGCCACTGTGTACTTACCATTTGTTGTACCACACCACACCAATTTGTCTCTGTTCGCATCTTTATTTATTGGGATTGCTCTGATTTTATCCGCAATATGTTCCAGCCAAACTTCTCTCAGTTTCTACAGGTTCTTATATCTGGTATATTGCTATATAAGGTTTGCCACCTTATGCTCATTCTGAACATAATCATTCCCCATGTCTTCACTTCTCAGATGGTGCAGCCACCCTTTTTTGCTAACTTTGATAGATTCCCCCATTAGCAATGACCCAACCCTTCCCCATGTTAATCACATCTCTGGCTTTGCATATTTATTTCCTTTCATTCACAGTCAGAGCCCAAGTCACCTTGGAAAACATAACCGAATTGAATTTTATATTGTCTCTGCTGTTCAATCCCCCACATCTTTTAGGCAAACAGATTTTCTCCCAACACAAGATATGGAAGGTTTTTTCTTTATTAGGTTTGTGCCAAAAGAATTTTCGGGCTTCCTTATCTATGTGGTCAGTTATAGTAGTAGGAATCTTAAAGCACCCCATATAGTATTGGGCAGTGCTCAACAAGGTGGCATTAATAAGGGTGGCCCTCCCAGCTTGAGTAAGAAGTTTAGCTTTCCAGCCAACAAGCCTTTTATTGATCCTATCAAGCACCTCTTGGAAATTCCTAATTTTAGGCTAGCAAGGAAGGTAGGGATTGCCAAGTATTTACCTGGCTTTTTTGTCACTTTAATGTCGAAATATCTTACAATGTCACCTTTGGCTCTCCCTTTCATATCTGAACTTAGTAACAGCTCAGATTTCCCATGATTGATCTTATGCCTTGCATACTCATAAAAATAGTTAACAACAATGTAAAACCCCGACCCGGATTATATCTTAATTATTAAGTTTAATTATCTAAAGTATGATTATTAGACTAATTAAGCACTTGTGATATGAAGATGAGGTGGATGTGGATTATAATCGAGGATTGGGGACAGCAAATTGAAGTATGTTGAAGGTTCTATTAAAAGAAAGCTTTAGGTTATATTTAGATTTTAATTGGCTAAGGTACTCTCCAATTAGTTCTAGTGACTTGGAAATCAAATTATGAAAAATTAGAGTTAAGTGTACCTAAAGTATCTCCTAAGAATATCCAAAGAACTTCCCAAGTATATCCAAGGTACCCCTATTATATACTTAAAGTACATCCCTCTGTTACCCAAGGTACCACTCAAGTATATCTAAGGTACCTCCATGTATTACTTAAAGTATCCCCCAACTATAACTAAAGTATCCCCATGTATTACCTAAAGTACCCCCATGCATTACCTAAAGTATCCTCCAATTATACCTAAAGTATCCCCATGTATTACCTAAAGTACCCTCAAAGCATTACCTAAAGCATCCCCCAATTATACTTAAGGTACCCTCCCAAATATACTTAAAGTATCCCACTTGAATACCTAAGGTACCCTTTCAATATACTTAAAGGACCCCTTTGTATTGCCTAAGGTACCCCACTTGAATACCTAAGATACCCCCTTGTATTGCCTAAGGTATCCCCTTGTATTGCCTAAGATACCCCTTTGTTTTACCTAAGGTACACCCCTTTATATAACTAAGGTACCCCCTTTTGTATAACCAAAGTACCCCCCTTGTTCAACTAAGGTACCCCCTTTGTATAATTAAAGTACCCCTTTACATAACTAAGGTACTCCCTTTTTGTATAACTGAAGTACCCCCTTTGTATAACTAAAGTACTCCTTTTGTATGACTAAGGTACTCCATTGTATAACTAAGGTACACCCCGTATATTACTTAGGGTACATTCCTTGTATTACCTAAAGGTAGCCCCTCATAACATTAAGGTATGTACACCCCCGAAATATGCCTAAAGTATACCCCTTGGAATAACTAAGAGACAGTTTTGTAACGGTTTTTTTTTTAAAAATAGTTTGAAAACAAAAAACAATTACAACTGTTTTTGGGTTTTTGAAAATAGATGACAAGAAATCCGTTTGGTAACAATCACTGTTTTTTGGGTTTTTGAAAACATGTGACAAGAAACACATTTGGTAATAATTGATAATAATAAAAAGCGATTCAAGTTCTTAAAATCAACAAATATGCATTGTTATATAACTTGCAAGCCTATTAAACTATTACAAATTTGCTATGAGAAAAAAAAAAAGGAAAATCAAAATTCCATACCACAAATTACAAAGGATAAATCCCATAGGCTGTGTTGGTTTATGATTCTCACATCATTTTATAAAAAATTTTGATTTGATTCCAACATCACTGACTGTGTGTGAATCGGAACCCAAATGAGGGAGTTATTACCAAAATAGTTTGAAGGAGAAAAATTATGAATAAATGCAGAAATTACGCTAACTGGTGAACAATGCTTTGCAAAGTTCATCACGTGGCAAAATCAATCAAAATTCACAAAAAGTCTAAAAATAGTAAAATAAAATAGACAAGACAAAAATGATAAAAAAGGAAAAAGTAAACAAAATTAAAACATATAAATAAAAAAATTCGAAAAAAAGGGATCAAACAAATTAAAAAAATATAAAAGAAAATTAAGGAAAAAAAAGAGATTTTTGAGGAAGAAACAAGAGACCCGGTCTTTCTCTCTCTCTTCAATCAAAAGAAAAGAGGGAGGACTCGTGTCCTCCATCAAAGTCTCAAAAGAGTCCTTTGAAAGGACTCTCTTCCATGTCGTAGTTGGTCAAAGAGGGTGGGAGGGGAAGGCGACCTGCCCCCATCACCTTCGATCCACCGAGAAAGAATGGGAGAGGGGCACGGTCATCCACAACCGGAAGAGTAATCCAATTTCTAGCTATAAATTTTGCTGTCATCCACAACCAGAAGATCTAAACTAGAATCGAGGAACCACGCGAAGAATGAAAGCTGCCGAAGATCTCACTGTAGTCTTCAACTCAAGAAGAGAAAGTACGAACCCCGAACTTAGGGAGATCACATCTTCGCATCATGGTGAACTTGTCGACCTCAAGGATTTGAGAATTACCAGAGGTATCGACTCGAATCCACGACCGAAGGCCCTGGCCCAGCTTCTTCAATCTGTAAACATCCACACCATGGAAAAGTGGGTGACCAGATGCGGATGGCCGGGAATACAGTCCCGTAGGGTTTCCAGATTTTTGGGGTATCAAGCTTTCTTCGAAGTCCGCCATTAATGGCGTGAACTCAAAGTCTGTACTCTACAGCTATAATTAGTAACAGAAAAATGCAGAGAGAGAGAGAGAAGGAGTGCAAATGTACTTTTCGTTTGCCATTTTCGTTTTAAATGCCTTTCGGATTCAGTGATTTGTATCTCTCCCACGTCGAGGAAGACGATGGGAGTCGGGGATAATTCAAATAAAAATATTACAAAATTTCCATCATCTAAAAATAAAAACGGTTTTGCATTTTTAAAAACCCACATTTTCGGTTTTTAAAAATGGGGATGATTTTGAATCGTTTTTTTTAAAAACAGTTTGAAAACGAGCAATACCAAACATGTTTTTGGTTTTCTGTGTTTTAAAACCGAAAAATAGTTTCTCAACACGTTCCCAAACACCCTCTAAGATAAACCCCCTTGAAACATCAAGGTACTCCTCAAATAACATTAAGGTACCCCCACTTAACATGAAGGTGCCCTTCCTTATAACACTAAGGTACCTCTTAATAACCCTTAGGTACACCCAAGGTCTCAGCACCTCATTTTTGCACCTCTCAAAAGTTCAGAAAATAAAAACTTTAACTGAAAATTCAAACCCTAAGGGGGCAAAAGTTGATTTTTTGATCTGGTGCAAATTGATTACCATACTTTTTACCATTGAATAGGAAATTCTGGTACGAATCCAACGCAATTGAGTTTGCTCAAATTGGACTCCGGATGAAGAAGTTATGAGCTAGCCAAACTTAAGGGGAGCAGAAATTGCCTTTCTGCTCAAGCCCAGTTCAGCTACCCAACTTGCTCTTAGAAGATAAAGAATCCCGACACGATTCCGACGCAATTGAAGTTTCGACTTTTTGATAAAAATAGAATTTGCTGCCATACCCTAGCTCAGTAGATAGAGAATCTCGACCTGATTCCAACGCCACTAAGTTTGTTAAAATCGGACATCATATGAAAAAGTTATGCCAATTCAAAGTTTCAGAAAAACTGCCCACATGGCAAGAAAGAAGAAAGGGACAAAACAAATAAAAATCGGGAATAAAATAATAATATTTATAAAATATCTCTTTTTCACATTTAAAATAAATAAAAACAAAATAAAAATCAGAAAAGTTTGTCAAAATGGAGAAAAGTTTGAAATCTGCATTTAAAAAACGTGCTCGTCCACATTGTATGTGCGGACATGCCCTGTCCACACATACAATGCGGATCCAACCTTATCCGAATTGCCATGTGGTAGATTTGATTCGATTTGCGCACGAGGGCGGCGCATCTGCACTTTAAGTGTGGATCAGGCCAATCCGCACTATAAGTGCAGATCCGGAATTTTTGCCTATAAATAGAGGCCAGTAGCCATTATTTGAAGAGGACCCCTTCTCCCCTATCATTACTCTGCTCCTCCGGTGACCTGCTGCCATCTGAATCTCTTCTCTTTCACCTAAACCTCTTTTAATCCCCAAAATACCCCTCCAAGTCTCTCTTTTGCCCATTTTCTCCACTTTTTGCTCATATAGACAAACAAGAAGCTATCTTTGGAACAAAGGAGGCTTTCAAACTGCTGTCTACATCTTCTGAAGGACCATTGCACTCCTAAGAGAGAAGGTAATACCAAGGTAATAAACTTCGTTATGTATTTTTCCAATATATATTGAAGTGAAGATCTTTTAAGCAAGTCCCCTTGTTTGATTGTCTTTGGATTTATCTTTTATTGTCTTTTACTCACCATGTGATCTGTTTTTGCATGCAATGGGAGTCCCCATGGTAAGGGGGAATCTCCTTACGAAGCCGAGAGAAGAGTCCCATTGATGAAATGTGAAGAAGTGATCTTTAAGAAAACTATTTTTATTACCTTTGCTGTGATTTTCCCATTTGGAGGGCCTGTCCTCCTTTTATATCTGATTTAATCCTGAAACCCCATCTTTCCCTTCATCTATCATGTTGTTTGCTTACGCAGTTAATCATCACATCTTCATGATTGTCTAGGCATAGTAGGAAGCATGACACACACACACACTTGTAGATGTAGTTCTTAAGGGGTTTGAGGGTTTGCTTGAAGGCTTGTTTAGCCACACATCGACACCATCGTGAGCCACAGGAGATGGCCATTCGTACAGCATGTTCGGCATATTTTCCGTGTTATTTCCATATGCACCCAGGTCACCCTAAGTGACATGAATAACCCTTTTTACATATTTACTATCCACAGTTTTTTCTTTCTTTACAAGTTTTAGAGCATCATCTTCATGCATTATCAACTTTGCTCTGCTTAGTTTACATGTTTGCTTATGTTGGTTGGATGTAAGTTTGGTTGAATGAACTCATGATCAAGGCCTCTTGGGCCACTTTTCAAGCTTCCCAAGCCATTGTGAGTTTGCCAAGAAACTTGCGGACATGAGGAAACCTTTGGAGGAAAGGATGGATCTCAAACCCCTTGCACAAATCGGATTTTCAGACTTATCAGGTCGAAATCGCATACACAAAGCGGTTCGTGTAACGCCCCGAACCCAGGTCAGTGCAAAACAGGCACCCAACCCGAACCTGGTTCACCACTGTAACAACCCAAATCCAACTCAACAATCGAATTCGAGATGCTACTGGGCCCATATCAAACAATCACCAATAATGAACCAAACTAAAGAATTAAATAATCCATTTATTAATAAACTATTAGAGTGTGGAAACATCACTGTGCGGAAGTGTAGTCTAACATCCTCATAAAAATAAATATAAACCATCCAATCCAAAAATCAATTAAGTCTGGTAATAATCAAAGGGTTCTAAACACTCAATCTCTCAGATACATCAAAACCGAATAAATAAAATAACTGTCTAAAATCTCATGAATCATCATCACTCCTCAACCTCAGATCAAATCCGGATAATAGTACTCCTCTGGTGTAAAGTCAGTCAAATCTGCCTGAAAATCACCACTATGATCCCCCTCTCGCGTATCAGCTAAAAATAAGATTAAGACGTAGGGTGAGATACGAATATCTCATTAGGTAACACATACATGCTATAAACAGTTCAAACATGTGAAAATAGATATTCATGCACGATTAAGCAGTCTCGAATAAACAGGCTTGTATAAACATTCATATCTATCAAGAAACACAAAACAGCATATAAAACAGTTTAAGTATCAGTAAAAAATATCATGTATATCAAACATCGTGATTTAGAATTCAACAACATAATCCAATATAAATCAGGATGTACTAAACAGTCACATCCGAACCATAAGTACCATATACATGCCTTCAGCATGTGAACAGTATCAATAACAAGTGTTTGTGATCTCAGTATCATTGTAGGACTCACAAAGAAAGATACACTTTTGAGATGACTCTCAACCATATGCTATACCACCGTGCGGCTTAAGGGCGATGCTACTAATGATACTCAAATCCGAGACATCTCCTTAGATAAGAGCCGTAGTCACCGACTTATTGTACACGACTCAACCGAGTTGGCATGAACCACCAGCATGTAGCACCGAAATCAATACATGGAGATGGCCGCTTATCCACATGTACAGGGAATCACCAGCGGAGCACCGGGGTGTCCCTCTAGACATAGGATCCTCCAGAGGAACCCAACTTGCAAAGGAAGTGCAAACGCACAAGGGAGTAACTCAACCCAAATGAAATATCCCTTAGCTATCTGGCCAAAACTATGGATCCATAACTAGCTATGCCTACCAGACACCAAAAATCCCTAAGGACTAATATTTCAGTAAGTAATAGTGCCTAGCGGCATATAAAGGTTAATTCTGTAATTTCTCTCAATATCGGGATAACTGGGTTTGAAATTCTGATATGGAAATCCTTTATATAATAATCTGGTTGTCAATCTAAATTTATATGTCTCTTAGTTAATTATTTCAAATTTTTAAGTCTGGTTCTCACAAACCTTAGGTTTTCTCATCATTTACAAAACTCGGCAACTAATACCCTAAATACCTCTCTATTTTTATTTTTCTGTAAAACAGATATTTTGTAATTTATTTTGGTCTTAAAACATCTTAATTATTGATTAAAATTGGTTAAAAATAGTTTAGAATTGAATCAGGTGTTAAATTTGCAAAATTCGGATTTTTCTGCATTGAGCACTCAAGATCGCCTAGGAAAGCTCAGGCGGTCTAGGGTCGGCAGTAGTTCAAAACAGATCGCCCACCTTCTGTCAGTAAGCGGTCGACGGTGGTCAAAATTTTTCAACAAGTTCCGAGGATCGCTGAGCACAGTCAGCTCGGTGATCTCCCAAAATCGGCCATATAGTGTATAAAAACTCAAATTTTCATGTTCTAATCAGTACTGACATACATATAACATCTCTACTATGCTAAATACATGTAAATACAACCCAAAAACATGCAACACGAATTGATTAATCTCAAGAACACAAAATGAATGTAAAATCGGTGCTACCTACATCTGTTTGATCGTTTCCTCTCCTACTCTATAAAAAGCAACAAACGTTAACGTGAATCACTGCTTTGGGATTAAATAGAACCAGGGCAACCCTCTCATTCTCTCTATTTCTCTTCTTCTTCTCCTTCTCTTATTCTCTGGTCGATGGTCGCTCTCGATTATGCGACTGCTCCTTGCAGCTGTTGAATACGAACACAATATGGCTTTAGGTATTCAACTCGTATGCTATTAGGTAATTTAGCTTATTTATATACTCTCATTCCTACGCATCTCACAACCATCAGACTTCACACACTCGCCAAATCACAACACATCTAAATTAAAATATCAGTTTTACCTCGATATTGCACAATCAGATGGTCAGATCTACGCCCAACTATGGATCTCCACTAATTACGATATCACCTACATTAATAAATTATTTCCATCAATTAAAACCAACCTTCAATAATATTAATAATTAATTTATTTTATTAATTAGGAAAATTTTGGGGGCTTACATTCGAGCTTGACCGCACTGTATGTGCGGACAGGCCCTATCCGCATAGGTTATGCGGACAAGCCCAGACCACATGATATATGCGGTTAGACCCAATCAACCCCCAAAGTTCATTCTCACGGACCTAGGCCTGGTAGGACCGACTCGACTTCAATTAATTTGAACCCTTTAGACCCATGGGCCAACCTAGGCCCTAATTTTGAGACTTGGGCCCATTTGGGGCCCAATAAAGCATCTATTGGCCTTCCGACGGGGCCCCACACCCAGTTCGGTCCAAACGTGAGTCCATTTTAATAGTGGATCTAAGGCCACTCAAATAATTACCATGGACCAAATCCAAGCCCAGTGGGCCTTAAAAGTCTTAACCAGCTTAATTAATTTGCATGTTTAATCAACCCAAAATCAAATAACCTAAATCCAATAATTAGGGCTACCCAATAACCTTAACTAGGCTTTGGGCTAAACTGAAAGCCCAACATGGAATCCAATGGGCCTTCCAACGGGGCCCATATCCAACCCACTTCACTAAAATAATAAAAAGATAAAATCAATTAAAATAAAGGGGACTTACACCTCTTATGGTCCCCACACATACCAAATAAATAAGCATGCTGGCCTAGGAAAAGGGTAAGATTAAGTTGACTCAAACCAGGGAGATCCGAGGGACCCGTCAAACCACGGGGCGGGCCGGGGTGTCTTCGTACTTCCCCGGACGTAACCGAGAACTTAGCCAGAGTCTCTAGAAAGCCGCAAACCAATCAAATTAGACCTAAATAGGTACCCTGGTGTTTGCCTGCACCTCTCAGACAGTGGTGACTCCAAAGTTCCCGAGGCATGCACTCCACGTGCGCTTCGCCTGTGCGAAAACACGTGCGCACAGCTTGGCGACTCCGCTGGGGATACTCTCAACCGAGTCGGACCCTAGTTTAAAAGAGTCAACTTAGGTGGATATAGAATGATCTAGGAACTGTTTTCTGCCTAATCTTAGTGAGATGTAGAATACACGCAATTGCTTATTCTGGGGAGTCGTCATAAAGGACGAGATAATTGCCTGAGGTTTGTGGATGTTAAGCGGGACTGCTGTGACCCCTCCACTTACCTGGGGACTCTCCCGGAACATTGTATTGCGTGCCAATTCTGCATTTCACTATAAAAAGACAGCAAGGAATCCTTTATCAATCAAATATCCAGATCAAACTCACTCGTTTAGACACAGCATTCTGCCCAACTGCACACACTCGCACCCATCACACCATGGACGAATTTACAGTTGTGATAATAACTGCGTGGGGTGACGCGCATGAGGGGGACTGCGTGGATGATCCACCCTGAATGGATTGTGAATGCTGCTTTTCTTCACCAAAACTTAGACCTCTTTAGCAGCCACCCTTTTGTTTCCTATGAACTATTTTTGGGATGGTATTAGCCCCACACTCCTGTGGCTTGCCGAGGAAAGCAGGGTAACCCATTGTTAGCACCTGATTTTTGCACCCCCAAAAGTGCAGAAAATAAAAACTTTAATTAAAAAGTCAAACCCTGAGGGGGCCAAAAATTGACTTTTTGATCAGGAGCAAATTGACCACCATACTTTTTCCATTGGAAAGGAAATTCCAACACGACTCCAACGCAATTGAGTTTGCTCGAATCGGAGTCCGGATGAAGAAGTTATGAGTTGGTCAAACTTTGTGGGGAGCAGAAATTGACTTTTTGCTAAAAATAGAATTTGCTACCATAATCTAGCTCAGTGGATGGAGAATTCCGAGTTGATTCTAATGACACTAAGTTTGCTGAAATCAGACATCAGATGAAAGAGTTATGGCCAGTCAAAGTTTCAGAAAAACTGCCCGCGTGGCAAAACAACAGCAAAAGGCAGAATAAATAAATATCGGAAATAAAATAATTGTTTTATGAAAATATCTTGATTTTTGAATGAAATTTTAATAAAAAATCTTGATTTTTGTAATAAAATATTCATAAAATCGGACAAAATCTTCATTCAAAACTAAATTGAATAAGAGATTTCAAATCCAGCATTTAAAAAACGTGCGCGACCACACTTTAAGTACGGATGTGCTTTGTCCGCACTTAAAATGCGGTCAAGATAATCATTTTAGTGAATAGCTGGCAGATTCGCACGGATTTGCGCACATGGGCGGCTCGACCACATCTGAAATGCGGTCAAGGCATGACCGCATTTCAAATGCGGTCGAGGCATGACCGCACTTCAAATGTGGTCACGGAAATTTTGCCTATAAATATGCGTCCACCCCCTATTGTTTGTAAGGCTTTTGATGCCCTGTAGTCCCCTTGCCTCTCCAGCAACCTACCACCCTTCTGAAGTTCTATCCACTCACCCAAACACTTTTTCTATACCCAAAATACCCCTAGACCTTCTTCTTTCTCTCTTTTTTCCTGTTTCCACTCACAAAAGAACCAACATATGTGATTTTTGAAACTAAAAGGAGGTTCTCAAGCTACTGTTCATCACTTGGAGTACCATCACGCATCCAGGATATAAGGTAGTATCAAGGTAATCACCTTCGTTGTATATTTTTCAACATGTATTGAAGTAAAGCTATTTTAAACAAATCCCTTTGTTTGTTTGTCACTGGGTTTATCTTTTATTGTTTTGTACGCATCATGTGATCTCCTTTTACATGTTGTTGGAGTCTCCCCATGATAAACGGAGACTCCGTACGAAAAAGGAGGAGGGTCTCTTTGTGAAGCAGAAGGGAGTACTTAAGCAAGTCTAGATTTTATTCTTATTTTGGTGCTTTATTTTCCATCTTTAAAGGGGGTGTGTCCTCTATATTTGATCTTTTGTACTCTTAACTTCTCTCCCCTCTCTCCCTTCATCTAATTTATGTCGATTGTGGCTTTTTATTGGCATGTGCATCTCACTAACATTATCACAGTAGCTCAAGCATGATCGGAAGCATGACATGCACTTTTATCATGTCCTTATAAGTTAGGCTGGTATATCATTTGTCTTGCTTCCTCATGCATCGGAACCGTAATAAGTAGCATGCATGTTTATTGTTGTTCTTGTTCCTTTTCTCTTGTAGAGAGGAGTATAGATCTTCATCGATCATGAATATAGGGACCCCTAGGGTCCCTATCTGAAGGCTTGAATGGCTATTGATGATCAAGGATTTCATCCATTTCAGGAACTCCATGAAAAGAGACTCTTTTGAGTCAAAATTGAATGATCGAACCACTGTGGGTTTACTTTGAAACCCACAGCAAGTTGCGCAGGCCCCAAGGAAGAATCCGAGCAGAGACCAAGTGAAATTTCGGCTTTTTTTTAGCTTCTCGGGCCAGACCGCATACTCAGTGCGGTTCGGGCCTGACCACATTTCATATGCGGTTAGACCCGAACCACATTCAATTTGCGGTTCTGTCCAGACCGCAATGCATATGCAGTCAGGTTCTGTAAATAATAAAAAAATCATTTTCCTTGACCCAGTTGGGCCCGATCCGACCCGTTCCAATGTAAGCTGAACCAATGGGTTTTTTTGGGTTAACCCAAGCCCATTTTGAGACATTGGGCCCATTTGGACCCAACCAAGGTATTGTGGGCCTTCCAATGGGGCCCGCATTCAATCTGGCCCAAACCAAGGCTCATTTCGATAATGGGTCTAAGGCCATTTGGATAATTACCCATGGGCCACATAAAAACCTAATGGGCCTTAAAATCCTTAACCCACTTAATTCCTGTAAATATAAATAAATCCCAAAACCCAATAACCTAATCTAATAAGGGTTATTCAAGATAACCCTAATGGGCCTTGGGGCTTGATTTAAGCCCAACATGGAATCCAATGGGCCTTCCAACGAGGCCCATGTTCCCATTTCATTTTGAATAAAAAAGATAAAATCTATTAAAATAAAGGGGACCTACACTTTCAATGGTCCTCGATCAAACTCAATAAACAAGTATGCTGGTGTAGGAATTGGGTGAAAACTAAGTTGACTTGAACCACGGAGACCCGAGGGACCCATCAAATCGACGGGGTGGGCCAGGGTGTCTTCGGACTTCCCTGGACGTAACTGAGAACTTAGCTAGGATCTCTAATAAGCCGCAGACCAGAAAATTAGACCCAAATAGGCACCCTTTCTGTCTGCCTGCACCTCTCAGGCAGTGGCGACTCCGAATGTCCCGAGGCACGCACTCTCATGTGTGCCTCGTCATGCGAAATAGGTGCACACACCCATCTCCCTAGGTTTCTGGATTCTTTAGCGATATTTGTTTTTTGCTGTGGTATGCGAGGATCTAGTACTTGGCTCAGACCCTTGTAGGCAAAATGTCTTGGGCTGGGTACCCTTTCCCCAGCTATCGTTTCTGAACAAACCAGGATTTTGTGAATATGAATGTGAGTGTTGGAAACAATAAAAGTAAAATCAACTTAAATCCAAGAGTCCATTAGGGGCAGCAACCCCCACCCTTTTTGCATCAAACTGAGTAAACCCTAGATCATGGGCTATCTTAGCCCTAATTTAGGAAACCAACCCAAGTTTGATCAAGGGAGCCACCTCAGATTCATGCATTGAGTCTCGTGATCCATGGGCCTCGACCCATTGAGTCCACTGGAAGTCACTCTGAGTCCAAATTGGCCTTTTGAGCAGATGAAAGCAAGCCAGATCAGAACAGGGGTACAAAAAGATTCATCCTACCCGCCTTGAAGCAAACTTGTATCCTTCTTTTGGGTTTCCAACAGCCCTTAAGATGAGTTCTTCTCGAATTTCTGTAAGTGTCATGTAATTTTTGCCATCGCTGGCAAGTCTTAAATTTTCTTTGGTTTGACACCTAAAAGCAAAGGCAGATGAAAGAGCAGATCCGAACTCAGATGTGCTTCCATACACAAGTACGTCTAGGAGTCGTGCCCCATGGGGCACCAACCTTTTTTAGGATTGTGCATACACTCTTTTGATGTTTTTTTCATATTCATCTATTGACACAGATTTTCTGAATGGTAATGTCACTTAACTTCATGCATCAAGTGCACACACTTTAAGATCATCTGCACAAGCATATCTAGTCAAATCATTTTCAAAGTGGAAAAATACACAAAATATTCACAAATCAAAATTGCCTCTAAATGTGCATCAAGCTTGCCTCGGGGCAATCAATGGCTCCAACTCCCTGTGCCTTAACCAGCTTCAGCCTAATAAAAAAAAAGATTGTGAAATCAATTGGCAGTGACCCAGCCCAAAATGATAAATCAAGAAAATCAAGAATGAGTCAATTCCTTGCTGATGGCCATCAATCAAACTGAAAAAGAAAGGAAAAGAAAAAGAAAAGAAGAGGAAGAAAAGAAGGAAAAAAGATTTCAAATCAAGGTCAAATAAGTCAAAATGTCATTTTGTAAATCAACTTCTGATCTTAAACCCTCTGGAAATCAACGCTTCGCGTTTCCAGAACTCAATGTGGAAATCGATGCTTCGCGTTTCCACAAACCTAAACCTAGTGGAAATCAACACTTCGCATTTCCACTGCTCGGGGAAATCAATGCTCCGCGTTTCTTGAATCCCCAAACCCTCTGGAAATCAACGCTCCAAGTTTCTAGAGCCTCATGTGGAAATCAACGCTTCGCGTTTCCGCTGCTCTTGGAAATCAACGCTCAGCGTTTCTCAAATCCCCAAATCCTTTAGAAATCAACGCTCCGTGTTTCCAGAGCCTCGTGTGGAAATCAACGATCCGCGTTTCCACAAACCTAAACCTAATGGAAATCAACTCTTCGAGTTTCCACTGCTTAAGGAAATCAACACTTCGCGTTTCCCAAATTCTTTAACCCTGTGGAAATCAATGCTTTGCATTTCCACAACCCCAAATCTTTAATCAACTCTTTGAGCTTCTCAAACCAATTCTCTGGAAATCAACTCTTCCAGTTTCCAGAAACTAAATCAAGTAGAAATCAACTCTTCGAGTTTCCATATCCCAATCAAATCAAAAAGATCATTAATAATCTGCATTGACATGCATTACATGTATTATGCCTCAATATAATATGAATTCTTTGCACTAACTTGTTTCCTTCTTTTTATTTAATCAAGGTTTCAAGATTGCGAATCGAAGCCCATACCTCTTGCGTTTTGGAAGAGGACTCTAGATTCACCCTGCCAAGGAACAAGAACAACTTCCACCTCCACCCCAAGAGCAGGAGAACCTGGAAGACCATCCAATAATTGCTGGTCTCAACTAGCAAATGGCTAACGTAACGGCCATGTTGGCGACCATGATGTAGCAGATGGAAAGAATGCAAGCACCGCCGCAGTTTGTACAACCGCATCAACAATTGCCAATACCTCCACAACAGCCAGTGCCTCCATTGCAACCCCTGGCTCCACGGCCACAATAATCGGTTCCTTAGCCACTGCCAATCATGCCAGAACAGCCACCACTTGCAGTTCCGCAGTTGAATCCAGAACCACTAGAGCATCCAATTCCCCAACCTTTGCCGGTTCAACTTGAGCTACAGTTACAGATCCCAGCGCCCCCTGCCGTCCCGCAGCAACAATTAATACCACAGGGAATGGGGCATGAAGAAGAAGACTGGCACCGAGCACAGGAAGCAAGTGGTGTCACTGCCCAGATGCAGGCCGAACTACAGAGTCTAAAAGAGCAGGTGCAGATCATGAACCGAGGCCTTGTGCCAAGAGAGGCCGCATTGGATAGGTTGGGATTCTTTCCAAATCTGTAGCTTCCGCCGAAGTTCAAGTGCCCAAACTTCATAAAATTTGATGAAAGTGGATGCCAACTGTCAAACTTAAGGGTGTACTATGGAGACATGTGCCAATATGCACATGCTGAAAGAATCTTGATCTAATTTTTTCAGCGCTCGTTGACAGGATCGACACAAAAATGGTTCGCCAGTTTGGACAGGAGCCGAATTAGGACATGGGATGACTTGGCAAGCACATTCCTCAAGCACTTCAAATTCAACACCGAGGTCTTGCCCACTTAGATTGAATTGTAGAAAATGTCTAAGAAGAGCACCAAGTCTATCCGTGAGTATGCAAAGAGATGGAGGGAAATGGTAGCGATGGTCCAAGCTCCCATGCTAGAAAAAGAGATGGTAACGATGTTCATCTTGACGCTGGGACAGCCGTACTACACACTTCTGCTGGGGCAATTTGATGTAAGTTTTGCAGACTTGGTTGTCGTGGCAGATAGGATAGAGGTGGAGTCAAGTTTGGCAGAGTGGTAGGTTTTTCTAAGCCGAAAAGGAACCTTGTCAGTGGAAGAGGCATGGACAAAAAGAAAGAGGATGATGCTATTAACTATGTCTAGCAAAACAAGCTTTTACACTTCTGGGCACCTAATAGGAGGGAAAACTAGAACAGTGGCCAGGGAGCACAGTCTGCAGGTCGACCAAGATGGTCTAGAGAAGAATTTTAAGCAAGGATGAACAGGGTGTTCTCCTCCCTTACTCATTGTCAGAGTTGCTGCCAACCCTGTTAAAAAAGGGATATTTGCAGAAGAAGCAGCTAACTCACCAGCCATCTAACAATCACTCATACAACCCCAATGAGTACTGCGAGTACCACATGGGAGCCCCTAGACACCATACTAATCATTGCTGGGACTTGAAGCATGATGTACAAGATTTGATCGATAGTAAATGCATCATGGTAGATCCCCCAGTAACGGCCCCTGCTCCAGCTACTTCCACCAATCCGCTCCCAGATCATTCCAAGGCATCCACTAGCAACTTAGTGAATCAAGTGGACGACAGTAATAGTGACAAGGGGTAGCTTGACCCGTCAGTGTTGATTGGACGGCCAGGTCAAGTCGTAAGGGTATACCTCCAGAAGGAAACCAAGCCACTGGCAGTAGTTGCCATCGAGAAAGGAGATGAGGAAGATACTCCACCTGCTTCCACTAAGGAATCCAAAGTTGAAGAGAACGTAGAAGTCTACATCTGCGCGCTTGAGGATGATCCTAAGAGTAGCGGAGAAGTCATAGGGCCACAGCACCCGAACAACTGCGGATGGATCAGCGATTCTCCTTCACCTCCAGCTTGAGAAGGAGTGGGTAGTTCTGGAGGATTATGGTATCAAGGCAGGCCATGTGTCTTGGATTCATCAATGGACAGTTCAGAAGTCCCTCCCTAGAGGTCTGCTGAATGGCCTCCTGACTGCATGTCCGCCACATCAGAGCCGAATCCATATTCCCTTACTGACCCACCATCGCCCGGGTCAGATCAAGACTCACCCTTGCATGAGATGCCTGAGTGGCCCAGCCTCCCTCATGTCTCAGTAGAAGGGGTGCCACCATCCACTCCTAATCTCATGAACATGTCTGACTCAGAGGAGAGCCAGAATGAATCTGCTTATGTGGATGAGGACCCAGAAGACATTTCATCATATGAGAGTGACTCGGAGGAGGACCCGGAAGATACATCATCAGATGAAAGTGATCCGGAGGAGTTCATCAACATGGTCACAACTGGCAGGACTGAACCCGAAGAGGCCGTAGAAGTCAACAAAGACAAGTCACCACCAAAGAACTAGAGCTCCGTGCCTCTCGTAACACGTAAAGTCGGCACCTGAAAGGGAGGTTCTTTTACTTATGAAGCCTTTCATTATGTTATTTACATATGTTTTTCTATACATAAAAAAAATGCAAATGTTTGGTCGGTGATGACATTGCTCTAAGACCACACATTTTGGGCACGACCATGATCATGGAAACATGCCGAGTAGCTCAAAGGTGTCTTCAGCTAGGTGTAGTATGCTGTCCCATGAGAACCTCGACAGAGCCAAAGGCAGTCCTTTCCTGATCAAAGCCTAGTTATCTCCTTCAACCGATCCTTGCACTGGGGTAGAATAACCCTTGAAAGAGGAAAAAAAAGCTAAAGAGAGAAAGTGTCTAAACCAACTAAGGGCTAAGGCCGGCCACATATCATGTCTTTAGGAAAGGATGAAAGGCCATCCTTCGTATCATTCAAATACCTGTGTTATGGCTAGCCACCCTACACTGGGGCAAAGCTGAAAAGGAAAAGAAAAAGGATGAATAGATTATTGAATGAATTTGCATAAAATATGTCAACTAAGATGTCACAGCCTTTGTAAAAGGATGAAAGGCCATTTTTGCTCTACCCTTTAAATTTTCAAAGCTATGTCCATAGTCAAACCCCTTGAGCCAAATTTTCTTTCTTCTAAGCCATTGAGTCATGAGCCCTAAACACGATGCTTGGCGAAGAAAAAGAAAAGAAGAAAGGATGCGAGTGGGCAAAAGAAAAGAAAAGAGAGAGAAAAGAAATCAGGAAGCACATTGGGGCACACCAATCAAATCAAGAAGCAAAAGTATGCCCCAAAGGCAAAAACAAAAAAAGAAAGCGAAGGTCACAAAAGGCCTCAGAAAGAGGAAGAAAAGGAAAGAAAGTAGAAATGACATTGTCAAAGTCCAAGCCACCAAAAAATAGTAGAACATAACTCGACTCATTCACAAAAGACTTTGAGCCGTATTCCCTTTCTTTCATAAAACGAAAACCTTGGCCTTCATTTCGTCCCATTAGAAAGTCCTTTCTAATTACAGAGGATGTGGCAATTGAATTTATGCCGAAGAACGAGCTTCGGCAGGACACAAAGTAAAACCTTAGAAAGATAAAAACTTAAGCTTCATAACCCATCATTTCTCAGACTTAAAACCAAGCCGATATTTCGTCCCAATTTCAAGACCTCCTTGATCAAGGGGGTATGATGTGCAAAGGTCAACCAAGGACCCTCAAGCTGGGACATACATTAATCCCCAGAGAGAAACCCACAATCACAAAATCTTGAAACTACCCTAAAGGTTAGGTGAAAATGAGAGAAATCATGACTAGGGAAAGGGGAACACTCCTTGAAATACCCTTTTAAAACTCTTGCCGGCCCAAGTTAGGAATTTCATGGGAATGCGTGTCAGGCACACCGTCCCAAAGCACTTCGAGCTAACAAAGCAATCCACAATGATCACGGGTCTTGCTTTTCATTTTAAACACCTGCAAAAAAAAAAGAAAAAACATTTTTGCTGCTTACCTTCTTAATTTTAGATACCTCACCGCTTTAGGAGAATTTTGCAAGTCGGCGCAAGGTAGAAAAGTCGAAGGATGTCAAGAAATGCCTTGAAGCAAAAAAAACTCCCTAATTCCCAGCAGATTCTATTCCCCAGCAGAGTTCCCGTTAAGAGCCCTGAACAACATGAAGGCTCCCCAAATCCCCAACATAGTTCCCATACTCAACAGAAGCTCAAAAGTCCATATCCAATCAGAAGAAGCAAATTGCACAAGAAAGAAGAAATGGTAGAGGCTCCCACCAATCCCTAGTAGAGTTATTCCAAATCGGAAAACTTCTACCTCATCATAAAAGAAGCTAACGGCTCTTCCCCAAGTTGAGAAGGCCATACTGCGAAGCAGTGAATCTCATGACATGAAGAAGAAAGCAGAATGAAGAAATTCTTGGCAAATTGGCCCTTTTTGTAATTTTTGATTTACCACTTTTGTAAATAGAATAGGATAGGTGTGTGAGGTCCCTCGAACGATGGATAGAAGCAAGAGAGCCTCCTGCCATCCTCTTCTACCCTTTTCCTTCATCCCAACACCATCATCAACCCTCTTCTGGCACAAAAAAAAACTCACGATGTCCTAAAATCTACAAAAAAGCATAAAAGAAAGTCACAACTGGAAATCACCTAAAAGCTTTAATGGAACAAACAAGAAGAAAAAGAGCATTGTTGAGTGTCTTGCATCAACACCGAAACAGGTCGGCAAGCTTAAGTCCAATTTTATTTCTTTTTTAATTTGAAATAAAGGACAAGGAGTTGCTCCAGAAAACCCGAGAAATTAAGGGTGAGCAAACTCCAAAACCCAATCCTCTGGAGATCAACGCTTTGTGACGCCAACCCCATTTTGTGAAAATCAACATCAATGGGACTTAAGTTCGTTGATCATGTTGACAGAAATGTAAGGCGCAAAAATGAGGTTCTTTTTGTTCTTTTTGTTCTTTGCCATTCATCCCCAAGGTGATTCCGGTAAAGAGGGGCAGCTGTTAGCACCTCATTTTTGCACCTCTCAAAAGTACAGAAAATAAAAACTTTAACTGAAAAGTCAAACCCTGAGGGGGCAAAAGTTGAATTTTTGATCTGGTGCAAATTCATCTCGACTCCGACTCAAATCGGAGTCGAGATGAATAAGTTATGAGCTGGCCAAACTTACGGAGAGTAGAAATTGCCTTTTTTACTCAAGCCCAGTTCAGCTGCCCAACTTGCTCCCAGAAGATAGAGAATCCTGATATGATTCCGACGTAATTGAATTTGTCGGAATCGGAGTCCCGAATAAGAAGTTAAAAGCAAAATTGGATTCCGGGGAGCAGTTTCGGCTTTCTGATAGAAATCAAAATTTGTTGCCATACTATAGTTCAGTAGATAGAGAATCTCAACCTGATTCCAACGCCACTAAGTTTACTAAAATCGGACATCATATGAAAAAGTTATAGCAATTCAAAGTTTCAGAAAAACTGCCCACGTGGCAAGAAAGAAGAAACGGACAAAACAAATAAAAATCAGGAATAAAATAATAATATTTATAAAAGTATCTCTTTTTTACATTTAAAATAAATGAAAAACAAAATAAAAATCGGAAAAGTTTGTTAAAATGGAGAAAAGTTTGAAATCCGCATTTAAAAAACGTGCTCGTCGGCATTGTATGCGCGGACATGCCTCGTCCGCACAAACAATGTGGATCCAACCTTATCCGAATTGCCACAGGGCAGATTTGATTTTTTAATTTGCGCACGAGGGCGGCGCATCCACACTTTAAGTGCGGATCCGGAATTTTTGCCTATAAATAGAGGCCAGCAGCCATTGTTTGAAGAGGACCCCTTCTCCTCTATCGTTACTCTGCTCCTCCGGTGACCTACTGCCATCTAAATCTCTTCTCTTTGACCCAAACCTCTTTTAATCCCCGAAATACCCCTCCAAGTTTCTCTTTTGCCCCTTTTCTCCACTTTTTGCTCATATAGACAAACAAGAAACTGTCTTTGGAACAAAAGAGGCTTTCAAACTGCTGTCTACATCTTCCGGAGGACCATCGCACTGCTAAGAGGGGAGGTAATACCAAGGTAATAATCTTCGTTATGTATTTTTCCAATATATATTGAAGTGAAGATCTTTTAAGCAAGTCCCCTTGTTTGATTGTCTTTGGATTTATTTTTTATTGTCTTTTACTCACCATGTGATCTGTTTTTGCATGCTATGGGAGTCCCCATGGTAAGGGGGAATCTCCCTACGAAGCCGGGAGGAGAGTCCCATTGATGAAATGTGAAGAAGTGATCTTTAAGAAAACTATTTTTATTACCTTTGCTGTGATTTTCCCATTTGGAGGGCCTGTCCTCCTTTTATATCTGATGTAATCCTGAAACCCCCTCTTTCCCTTCATCTATCATGTTGTTTGCTTACGCAGTTAATCATCACATCTTCATGATTGTCTAGGCACAGTAGGAACATGACACACACACACTCCCACATGTAGTTCTTAAGGGGTTTGAGGGTTTGCTTGAAGGCTTGTTTAGCCACACATCCACACCATCGCGAGCCACAGGGGATGGCCATTCGTATAGCATGTTCGGCATATTTTCCATGGTATTTCCTTATGCACCCAGGTCATCCTAAGTGACATGCATGACCCTTTTTACATTTGGATCTAAGGCCACTCAGACAATTACCCTTGGACCAAATCCAAGCCCTGTGGGCCTTAAAAGTCTTAACCAACTTAATTAATTTGCATGTTTAATCAACCCAAAATCAAATAACCTAAATCCAATAATTAGGTTACCCAATAACCCTAACTGGGCCTTGGGCTAAACTGAAAGCCCAACATGGAATCCAATGGGCCTTCCAACGAGGCCCATATCCAAACCACTTCACTAAAATAATAAAAAGATAAAATCAATTAAAATAAAGGGGACCTACACATCCTATGGTCCCCACACATACCAAATAAATAAGCATGCTGGCCTAGGAAAAGGGTAAGATTAAGTTGACTCAAACCAGGGAGACCTGAGGGACTTGTCAAACCACGGGACGGGCCGGGGTGTCTTCGTACTTCCCCGGACATAACCGAGAACTTAGCCAGAGTCTCTAGAAAGCCGCAGACCAATCAAATTAGACCTGAATAGGTACCCTGGTGTCTGCCTGCACCTCTCAGGCAGTGGCGACTCCCAAATTCCTGAGGCATGCACTCCACATGCGCCTCACCTGTGCGAAAACACGTGCGCAAACAAGGGCTTAGTGAGAAGAAAAGCTTTGTTTATGGGCATATTTGAAAGACCAAAAGTTCGGCATATAAAAGGATGCCCTAACTAAATTATCTAGTGTTTTGAGAACCCCTTTCCTTGTCTTGGACATATAGAACAACAGAAGAAGTTGTGAGAGCTTGCTTGAGAGCTTCAAGAAGAAGAAGAAGAAGCGGAGAGCTAGGAGAGGAATTATGCTTCTCCATTAAACAAGTAGCAAACCTTTTAAAACAAAATGTATTACAAAATTTGTATTCTCTCTCTAGGGTTTGATTTATTTGAAGAAATCACTTGCATGTTGGGTTTTGCCTCTAAAATCTGTAGGGTTGTGGTTGTATTACTATCTTGTTTAGTTTTCTATTGATTTACCACGTATTTTCATACTTCTCTTTCCTAGGGTTTGGATAAACTGGAAAATCAATTGCATGTGGGGTTTTGTTTCTAAAATTGTAGGGTTTGGTTTTATAACTATTCTTGTTTAGCTTTCTATTGATTTGCCATGGATTTTCAACCTATATTGGTCACCTTTCAATTTTGGTTTGAGCTTGGTGGGTTGAATGGGGTTTCATGTGGTTGTATTTATGTTTATATGTATTTTGGGTGGATTCTTGTATTGAAATGTGTATTTGGGCATGTTGGGAGGTTTTATGATCATCCCATTTGGTGTTGGGAAGGTTAGGAATGAGTTGTATGAGTTTTGTGTTGAAAATAGCCAAAAATATTTGAAAACCTGAGGTGGCGATTAATCCTGAGCCAAAACCCCTCAAAAATCAGTTTCTGTTAAGGACAGGATTAGTCTAGCGATTAATCGCGAACTGAACGCATGAGCGTCAATGAGGAGGCGCAAACATTGATGAGGAACGCCCGAACGTTAGGTCTAATCGCTCCTGGGTGATTAATCCAAGAACCAATCGTGGATGTTGTTTATTGCTCCATTTACTTAAGTCTTTACATGTAAATAAGATTTTACTCCCCATTTGGAACCAGTAAAAATACTCCCAAGACCCAATTCCCAACCAATAAAAAGTCAACTTTCCAGTTCATGCCTAAATTTCTAGTTTTGCCCGTTTTTCACCAAAAACCACTTTTTGAGTTTGATACCCAGATGAAGGATTCAGAAGCCCAAAAATTACAGAAAAATTTTCAACCCTTCATTAGACTACAACCAGAAATTGAGCCTGAAACTCCTTGTAGAATTGTCTAGAAAAATCATATACCCCAAAAGTCAACTTTTTAACCAGACTTAGAATATTTTTGAGGTCCGAAACTTTTGTCTTGGAATTCATTGATTTTTGGTATGGTGACCTTATTGGGAATCCTAAGGCTATCCCTCTCTTCGAATATGTGAATTGTGGAATTTATAGCTATTGGTTTGCTTGATGTGGGTTTATTAAAGATAAGGTTGAGATCTCCTATGAATTTGAGAAGATGCTTAGCCCTGGGTCCCACTTGGTAGTGAAGGTATAGATCTCACTTGGCCGTAGTTGACTGGCAGTAACGCTGTAGATCTCACTTGTCCTTGGGTGAATGGCAATGATGGTGTAGATCTCACTTGGCCATAGTTGACTGGTAGTGGATGGGGAATTCCACTTGCCCTTTGGTTGAATTCTAGTGGATTTGGATGTATTTTACTTTGATTTGAATTTGGAGGTATTTTGCGAACTTGATGGTGTATGTATTTTACCTTGATTTAGATTTGGATGTATTTTGTGAACTTGATTGTGTACGTATTTTACTTTGATTTAGATTTGGATGTCAAGTGATTATTGATTATTTCTTACACTTTGTTAATATTGATTTGATTTGGTAAAGTTAGGATGAGCTCTCTTATGTGGTTTGACCGGGAAACTGGCCTAGAGTTGATTGTTGATTGGTAGTGATTGAGTAGTCCCACTTGGAAGTGACAGTGTAGATCTCACTTGGCCTTGGTTGAATGGCAGTGACAATGTAGATCTCACTTGGCCTTGGTTGAATGGCAGTGGATGGGGAACTCCACTTGGCCTTGGTTGAATGGCAGTAGATAAGGAATTCCACTCGGTTTGTGCATTGAGTACACTCTCTTGGTTTGTGGAATGAGACATTGGTTCTAGTAATCGATGCGAAAGGTTTGTTTTACATTATGAGTCATACCAAGATATACTTGTAGTAAATGATTGGATCTATCGAGCTAATTTTATGTGTTATACTATTTAGATGCTTTGACTTGAGAATCTTAATTGCATGAACTGCTCCTATTCATGATGTTATATGAATTGCCTAAACTGTTTCTATTAATGATGTTATATGAATTGCATAAACTACTTCCATTCATGTACGTTTGCTACTTACTGGGACTTTAAGTCTCACGCATGTTTTGTTTTACCGGATTTTTTTTCAGATCCGCTTGGTGAGCCATATTCTGGGGCAGATATTGAGGGTGAGCTTGAGCGCGGGCCCAAGGACTTCTACTACCCGTAGTAGGGTTCTCTTTGTGTTATTGTATTTAGTTTTTTTTAAAACTATAAATGGGATGTAAATATTCTTTTTGGATTTATAGACGGGAGAGTTATCTTTAGATTATCACTTTGTATATGAATGCTCATGTAAGAGATAATAATGGAGAGATCTTAGTTGCCTTTTTGTACCCACAGATGTTATCATTTGGAGTTATTACACAGGTGTCCTTTTGTTATATGGAAAATTTTAATTCCATACTTCTTTGGCTTATGCACTCTGATGATTACATTGTAATTGCCCATGTTAATTATGTTTATCAGGTTCTTTTAGGCCTATAAGTAGGTCTCAGGGACGGGTTGGTGCCGTGATAGGGTAGCACGGATCTAGGGCGCTACAAACAATCACAAAGTTTAGTGAATTTGATTCATTTGATCTCCCAAAGAGAAGCATATCATCTGCATATAGGAGATGACTGATGGAATCAGCTAATCTGTTAACCTTAATGCCGTGGATGAATTTTTCATGTTCAGCTTTCAATAGGGTAGCCAAGAGCACTTGTCAAGTCAAGATAAATATTTAGGGACATAAAGTGTCTCCTTGTCTAATGCCTCTAGGGGATAGGATCGACTACAAAAAAAGTTCACTTTTATCAGTGTGCGCACCTAAAAATCCTGGATCCTAGATCGCACACCGGGGGCACGTTTGGTGCGTGCCTCGGGACATTTGGAGTCGCCACTGCCTGAGAGGTGCAGGCAGACACGGTTTTGCCCTATTCGGGTCTAAGTCTGGTCTGCGGCTTATTAGAAATCTAGCTAAGTCCTCGGTTACGTCCGGGGAAGCCCTAAGACACCCCGGCCCGCCCCGTCGGTTTGACGGGTCCCTCGGGTCTCCCTGGTTTTGAGTCAATTTTCACCCTTCCTAGACCAGCATGCTGCCTTGTTAGGTCTGGTGGGGCCCTCTGAGGTATGGGTCCCTTTTTATTTGATTTTATCTTTTTATTTATTTAAATGAAGTGGGTCGGACTCGGGTCCCGTTGGAAGACCCGTGGGTTGCCATGGTTGGGCCTTGGGCCCAATTGGGTTATTGGGTAACCCATTTTGGTTATTTATTTAAACTATTCACCCATGCCATGGGCTTAGTGGGCTTGGATTTGGCCCATTAGCCAAGGGTCAAAGGGCTTGGGCCTGTTTGTTAAAAACAGGCCTGGTATAGGCCGGTCTAAGGTGGGCCCCACAAGTGGGCCCAAGGTGCCTTGGTGGGCCCATTTGGGCCCATGGTCCAAAATGGGCTTAAGATAGCCCAAGTTGTTAAAGGGGGTGGTTCAAGCCGACTTAGGCCGGGTCAAGTCAAACCGAACCAAGAAATTACACTTTTTACATTATTTTTATGCTTTGCCCGTGTTTTCTTTACGGCCCACCTTGACCGTGAATGAATTACGGTCTTCTTTGTCCGTGAATCAAACACGGTCCAGGTTGGACCGGCCTGAGTTTACGGGTGCAACCTGTTTTGCACTTTTGCAACTGATTCTTTTCAGGATCATTCCGGCGGCTTTCTTCAGTGTTTCTGCAGCTTTAAATGGGCTTCCAGATTCTTCCGGATGCTTCATTAGCTTCATTTGGCCTAAGAGGCCTTCTTTCTTCTCATGTTCTTTGAGTCTTCAATACCATGCAATGTCATAAAGTCCCCTTCTTCTTTCTTTAACTAATTCATTTTTCAATTACTTTCCATTAAGAGTGAAGATCAGATGAAGATAATGGGTTAGAAAGGATCTATTCCTCTTGTATAGGCAAGTGAAATCAAATGTTTTCATGCCCTTCTTCTTAGGCTTATTTCACTTGCCTATTCCCCTTCTTTTCCATAAAGAAACTTTCATTTGTATTAGTGTACTTTGACAAAAACACAGCAAGAAGTATTAGTAGTAAAGCAATAAGAATTTAAAGAATTGTTCAAATAAGATAATCATGCATATATATATGAAAATTAAGAAGAGTTACCACAATGCTATTTCTCTTTGATGATGTAGTGGTTCTCAGATGATTCCGGCAGCGCTTCCGCGTCCCGTTAGATTTTACATATTGAACTTGAAAGGGATTTGACAGGAGATTGGATTTAAGAAGAGGTTTTTGGAGGTTTAGGCATGGTTTTGGGGAGGCAAGGGTATTTTGGACATTATGTTGGCTTGGGTAGGGTGGTGGCAACTGGACAGGACTTGGCCGTGGGAAGCACCAGGAGGGAGAGGGAGGAGGCCAGAGAGGGATGGCTTGTTCAAATGAGGGGGGGTGGCCTCTCTATTTATAGGCAAAATTTTCGTGCCCGTATTTGAAGTACGGGCATGTCTTGCCCGTAATTCAAATACGGGCGTGCCTTGCCCGTAATTCAAATACGGGCGAAAAACGCACATTTGCAAATCTCGCGAATCAACCGTACGGGACGCGTGTCCCGCCGTACGGTGACGCGTGTTTTCTTTCGGAATCTTGCCCGTATTTCAAATACGGGCATGCCCTGCCCGTAATTCAAATACGGTCACGCACGTTTTTAAAATGTTTGGATTTCAAACCTTTATTCAATTTGGTTTATTGCAAGATTTTTATTCGATTTTTCCGATTATTTTATTAAAAAGCGAGATTCTCTTTATTAAAATATTATTAAACACATTTATCTTATTTATTTTATTGGTTTATTCCATTTTTGCTGCCTTTTTTGCCACATGGGCAGTTTTCCTGAAACTTCAACTGCTCATAACTTCTTCATCCGGTGTCCGATTTCAGCAAACTTAGTGTTGTTGGAACCGGCTCGGAATCACCTGTCCACTGGGATCAAGTTTGGCAGCTAAATTGGGGTCGAGCAAAAAGTCAACTTTTTGCTCCCCAAAAGTTTGACCAACTTATATCTTTCTCATCTGGACTCCGATTCCAGCAAATTCAGTTGCGTTGGAATCGTGTCGAAATGCTCTTTTTAATGAGATGAAGTTTGATGGCCAAGTTTACTTGAATCAAAAAGTTAATTTTTGACCCCCTCAGGGTTTGACTTTTAGTTTGACTTTTCATTTTTTCTTTATTTTGGGGGTGCAAAAATCAGGTGCTAACAGCTGCCCCTCTTTGCTGGAGTCACCTTAGGGGATGAATAGCAAAGAAGAAAAAGAACCTTATTTTTGCACCTTGCATTTCTGTCGACATGGTCGACGAGCTCAATCACTGAATTGCTTTTAATGGAAAGGGAAGTGTCAGATGTCTGGTATCACTTCCTGATTTTGGAATCCCTATACCCTCTCTCGGGTTTGAATAGGGGGTGTTCCTAAGTTCTCTGTCTTTTGAAAAGAAAGATAGGATTAAATCTGAGCTCATCAGCCTGTTTCGGCGTTGATGCAAGGCACTTAACAATGTTCTTTTCTTTTTATTTGTTCTATTTAATGCTTTTAGTGACTTCAGTTTTGATTTCTTCTCTTTTTTTTTTTTTTTTTTAGAGAGATAGGCCAAGGTATGGGTTTGGGATTGCAGGTGGGAGGACGGGAGGAAGCTTTCGCGCTGCTATCCATCATCTCGGAGGCCACACACCTACTCTAGCCTATACTATTTACAAAAGTGAGAATCAAAATTTACAAGAAGGGGCGAATTGGCCCATCATTGCTCTTCCTTGTTGCTTTTCCTTGCTAGGTTCTTTCTCCTGTCGAGGCATCAGAGCTTTTTTCTATTCAAGAGTTATTCCACTGGGGATCTGGTGGGAGTATGATCTGTCTAGATGACTCTCTGGGGATTATTGTGATGTCTCTCTTTGCTCTTGAAGTTTTGTTGGAGGGTCTGAGGATCTTGACGATCTTCTTTCTTCTGAGTTCCGTTGGGGATGAAAGGGAAGAAGCCTCTGCTAGGGAATGAAGGATCAAAGTATCCACTTCATGTTCATTTTGCATCTTTCTTCCTTCTTTGAACCTGTACAAGGAACAAAATGTCAGTGCTTGTTCTGCTTCACTGGGGATATGCTGGGTTGGTTTATTCTAGGCCTTTGATTTATCACAATCAAAAATGGCTACTAATTAAGGCAATGAACCCTTCTTTATGGGTTAGCAGCACGGCTGGGGAAATTCCAAGAATAGTTAAGCAGAATAATTACAGAAAAACACAGATGTGTTAGTGTGTGCTTTTGCCTGTAATTATCATAAAAGTCAATCCTTAAGTCAGACATTGATTAGAGTGCTTGGTATTTTTTAGCCTTGTCATCATAGGCCTTTGAGCGTTGACTCAAACACAGTCTGCCAATCTGGGCCCTTCAGGTCACCTGGCTGTCCCCACTCAGTGCACTGTTAAACCTGTTTCTGTTTTTGCTGCATTCCCCTTTTTAATCAAGGTATGACCAGTTTTTTTTTTAGAACACGACTGACCCTTTTTGCACATAGCGCCCTTTTTTGGGTTTTCACTATGTCTGGTCCTTTCAGGGAGGATTCAATTCTGTCATCACCCGAGAACGCAGATTTGACCGTCTTGCTCAAGATCATCCTCTTTGGGATCCGAAAGGTCTTTAAGGTAGGACGAAATATAGGCTAGGTCGGGGTTTTGAAAGAAAGATAAGTGGCCCAAGAAGGCTGTGATTTTATAGGTCTGTACAGTGCTCCTTTTATTGTTGGGGCTTACATCCTGGCTTATTTCTTTGGTATGTAACTCATATTGATCTTGTTTTCCACAATTCTTCTTTTCTTGATTTTCTTCGCAATTGCTTTTTTTTTTTTTTTTTTTTTTTTTTCGGGGCCAGGAATGCCCATTTTGATGTTAAGGAACACCTGTACTAGGTTTGAAAAGAAATTTTCAGGCCCAAAAGTATCTAACTAGGGGAGAACTTTTTGGGGTGCTTGAAAGGATTTACAGGTTTGGGGGAGAGTCAAAGATGGCCTCTCTTCATTTCCCAATTGGAGCGATCTCAAGGATAATATAGTTTGACTGCATCTGCATTTATTGGCTCAGGAAAAATAGTCCCGTCCATCTCTTGTAGGATTAGTGCTCCTCTGGACAGAACTTTGTGTACTATGAAAGGTCCTTCATAGTTTGGCTTGAATTTCCCTTTATTGTCTTCTTGGTGGGGGAATATCTTTTTCATAACAATGTTGCCCACCTTGAAGTGTCGTGGTATTACTTTTTTGTTATAAGTCCGAGCTGCTCTCTGCTGATAAAGTTGCCCGTGGCACAAAGCCTTAATCCTTTTCTCATCAAGCAACTGCAACTGGTCAAACCTTGATTCTTCCCATTCAATGTCATCAACCTCTGCTTCCTTCAGGATTCTGAGTGAAGGGATCTGCACTTCCACGGGAAGGACTGCCTCCATTCCATATACAAGAGAGAAAGGAGTTGCTCCGGTTGAGACCCTGATTGAGGTTCGGTATGCATGCAAAGCATATGGCAGCTTCTCATGCCAGTCTTTGTAGGTGACTACCATCTTCTCCAATATCTTCTTCAGATTTTTGTTGGCAGCCTCTACTGCTCCATTCATCTTGGGCCGATATGTTGTAGAATTTAGATGTCTAATTTTCAACTCGCCACACATCTTGTCCATGTCCTTGTTATTCAAATTCTTGGCATTGTCTGTGATGAGTGCTTCAGGCACACCATAGCGACAGAAAATATTATTTCTGATGAATTTCAATACATGGGACCCTTTGACATCTGCAAAGGACACGGCCTCTACCAACTTGGTAAAATAATCTATTGCAACCAAGATGAATCGATGCCCATTTGATGCCTTTGGATGGATTTCTCCAATCATATCAATTCCCCAGATGGCAAAGGGCCAAGGAGAAGTCATTGAGTACAAAGTGTTGGGCGGTGCATGAATGTTGTCAGCATAAACTTGGCATAACTGGCATTTCCTTACATGGATATGGCAATCATGTTCCATAGTTAACCAGTAATAACCCATTCTCAAGATTTTCCTTGCTAGCATATGCCCGTTCATATGTGCGCCACATTGTCCCCCATGGACTTCATCAATCAGCTGTTGTGCTTCTTCCTCTGTTACACATAGCAGTAATGAATCATTATAGGACTTCTTGTATAGTTTGCCTCCACTGAGGAAGAACTGTCCTGCCAGTTTCTGAATCGTGCGCCTCTCAGATGCTGTGGCATTTTCTGGCAAAGTCCTGTGTCTCAGGTACCTCATTATGTCTGCATACCAGGGTTCCCCTTTTGGCGTGCTCTTTTCAACACGAAAGCAGTAGACAGGAGAACGCCGCACCTCTATCTCCAACGGTTGTACCCAAGTGTCACCAGTGATGGTTGCCATAGATGCCAGTGTTGCCAGGGCATCTGCAAATTGATTCCTATCTCGTGGCATATAATCAAATGTCACGCTTTTGAACTGTCCTTCCAATTCCTTAATCAGTTCCTGATATGGCACCAACTTTGGATCCTTAGTCCGCCAATCCCCCATTACTTGGTAGATGATTAGACAGGAATCACCATAAACTTTTAACTCTTGGATGTTCATTTCAATTGCGGCTCGCAAGCCTAACACACATGCTTCGTATTCTGCCATGTTGTTAGTGCAATCGAACAAGAGTTTTGCTGCTATTGGATGATGGACTCCCTCTGGGGAAATGATTACTGCTCCAATCCCTTTCCCATTGATGTTAACGGCCCCATCAAAGAACATTTGCCATCCGGTTTCCTTTTCTACTGATTCGGCACACATAATTTCATCATCCGGCAACCCGGTGAGAAGTGGTTGATAGTCGGGCACGGGGTGTTCTGCCAGGTGATCTGCCACTACTTGTCCCTTTATTGCCTTTCTCGTGGTGTAGACAATGTCATACTGAGATAAAATAACCTGCCACTTGGCTATCCTTCCAGTAGAGATTGGCTTTTGAAAAATGTACTTCAGGGGATCCGTATCCAAGATTAGTAGGACAGTATGACTGAGGAGATAATGCCGGAGCTTCTTAGCTGCCCATACCAATGCGCCACAGGTTTTCTCAATCAACGTGTATCTTACTTCATAATTGGTAAATTTCTTGCTCAGATAATAAATTGCTTGCTCCTTTCTTCTTGTATCATCATGCTGCCCTAGGACACATCCGGCCGCTGTTTCTGTGACTGACAAGTACATGATTAGGGGTCGTCCTGATACAGGGGGAACCAAAGTTGGCGGACTCATCAAATAAGCCTTGATTTGGTCAAATGCTTCTTGGCAATCCTTATTCCAGACCACTGGGTTATCCTTCTTTAGCAACTTGAATATTGGTTCGCACACGGGAGTCATCTGTGCTATGAACCGACTGATGTACTGTAATCTGCCAAGGAAACCTCTTACTTCTTTCTCTGTGGATGGGGGAGGCATCTCCAGAATTGCCTTTACTTTGACAGGATCAACCTCAATTCCTCGTTTCCCAACGATGAATCCAAGTAGCTTCCCTGAAGTAACTCCGAATACACACTTATTCGGGTTCAGCCTGAGCTTGCATTCCCTGAGCCTGTCAAACACCTTTCCAAGGTTCACCAAATGACTTTCCTCTTCTTTTGACTTTGCAATCATATCATCCACATATACTTCCATTTCTTTGTGCATCAGATCGTGGAATAACAAAGTCATTGCCCGCTGGTATGTGGCACCTGCATTTTTCAACCCAAATGGCATCACTTTGTAGCAGTACGTGCCCCAGTGTGTGATGAAGGAGGTCTTCTCCATGTCTTCAGGTGCCATCCGTATTTGATTGTACCCGGAGAATCCATCCATAAAAGAGAACATGGAGTGAGTTGCAGTATTATCAACCATTATATCAATATGAGGCAACGGGAAGTCATCTTTCGGGCTTGCCTTGTTCAGATCCCTGTAATCAACACACATCCTGACCCTTCCATCTTTCTTGGGGACTGGCACGATGTTTGCTAACCACTCTGGGTAATCTGTAACTTTCAAGAACCCAGCTTTTAACTGCTTGGTGACCTCTTCTTTGATCTTCAGGGCCCATTCTGGTTTCATGCGTTTGAGTTTTTGCTTCACCGGTGTGGCCTCAGACTTTATAGGTAACCGGTGCACAACTAAATCCGTGTCTAACCCAGGCATATCCTCATATGACCATGCAAACACATCTGTGTAGGATTTTAGAAAATCAGTTATTTGTGTTTTCTGTAATAATGTCAGCTTTTTACCAACTTGAAGAATCCTTGGTTGTGCTGTGTCACCTATGTTGATAGGTTCAGTTTCCTCAATGTTCGCCTGGAGACCTTTTTCATGTTTGTCCAAGGCAAATTGGATTTCAGGTGGGGTCTCCCATGATTCATCATTATCCTCAAGTTCATAAGGAACGCTGGGGATGATTTCTGAATCATCGGGTTGAGATGAGTAAGTGTAGCTATCTGATTTATGCTTGACACTTTGGATTTCTTTTTGTTCTTTTTGACCTTTTTGTTTGATTTTGGCAGCCTGATTATCTATCTCGTGCTCCGAATTTTTCGGGTGTGCGTCGAGATCGATACTAAGGTTGTGATTTTGAGTTTTCTTACTTGCAGAATTATTCACAAAAGCAGAAAAATAATCAAAAGACTTCATGCATTTATTAAAAAGTGCAGCAATATCTACAGGGGGAATTTCAGAAGTGGAAGAAACTCCCTGTGGTAGTTCGGCTTTGCGTGTGGCAAGTGGCGTCAAACTCCAGTTTTGCAAGGCGTGTTTGTCCTTGGTTACAGCGGCCACCGCATTCACCTTCCCGGTTTGTATCATGCTGATGCTGCTGTCAGAGGAGATACAGATGGGGTCATCAACTGTGCCCTTCTTCGGTTGATTCTGACTTGAATTTTCTGATGATATACTGATCCATACCCCGCGGCGGATGACAGTCCCTGGTACCAGAATAGTGACTTCGTGGGGTGGTTCCACCTTAGGCAATGCCTTGGTTGCAGATTTTACTGATGATTCATCCCTCCTGCTGGAAGAATGTTCGTCAGGGGCCCAGTTACCATAGGTTTCATGATAAGCCAGCTCAGTGGGCAGTCCCAGTACTTGGGGCATATTCTGGAACATCTGACCCAAACCATCCTTGGTACTTGGGTGTATAATGCAGATGGGAGGTGGGGGAGACCTTTGCCTTGGAGTGGGTTTTCCTGAACTGTCTTGGCTTTCCATCATGCAAATGTACTGAGCTGGCTCTTCTTCTTTAGCCTCAGTTGGCGGTGCCCCGACATCATCTGATGGATAGGCAAATGCTTCTTCTGGTTTTTCGGTGTCAACTGACTGCCAAGAAAACAAAGCAGACAATTCTTCCATCATCCCACTGAGAGCTTCTGAGTTCTCTTCTGTAACCGTCTCCTGGGGCAAGGGAGATTCATCCCATAACCTTTGCAGATAATTAGCTTCCGCTTGCTCCGCTGGATCATTGAACTCATCGCCCCACCCCTGGGGGACTATGTTCTGAATGGCATGTGCAGCTTCCCTTTCCATATTGGTAAAGTGATGGTATAATTGGCCATGTACACAGATGGGCCAATTTGGGTCTCTTCCTTCTGCTCGTGCCCTTTTCCGTTCAGCTTTCCTGCCAAATAGCCTGGCATAGTCTTCAGGTTCAGGAGCAAAACCTAATCCATAGCCCACAGATTTGTCACAGGGCTGGATTGCAGACTTGATGCCTTGCTTGTATTTGCCTAATCCATCTCCTACTCGGAGGCCCCAGTCGGCGCATTCAGCTGCACCGAACATGCTCTTTCTTTTCCTTCTGCGGGACAAATCTGATTGCAGAGGAGTAGAAATGCGGTTTATCTGCACCATTTCAATGGCTTGAAAGTTCAAGGAAGTGGGCAGCTCATAATCAATCACAGGTACCCCCCTTGTTCAAATTCTCTGTGATTTTCTGCATGCACTGTGATCAATTGATTTCCCGAAATAAATCGGATCATTCGATGTAGGGTGGACGGGACTGCCCCTGCTTGATGTAACCAAGGTCTTCCAATCAACAAATTAAAGGAGGCATTGATGTCCATCAATTCAAAGGTGATGAAGAAGGCTCTCTCAGCAATTGTAACCTCCAGAGTAACTTCCCCGAGGGAATCCTTCTTGGCATTGTCAAACCCGCGGACATTGTTGAAGCTAGGTTTGATCAAATCAGCGTTCAGCTGCAGACTATGGAAGGTCCTGACTGGGCAGATATTCAGAGCTGACCCGTTATCGATCATGACCCGTCTCACTATTAAGTCGGAGCACCTTACAGTAATAAACAGAGGTTCCGTGTGATTATAACCTTCAGGTGGCAAGTCTGCTGAGGAAAAGGAGATAGCTTCTGGCGTAGTAATTATAGACATTATTGTCTCTAGCTGCTCAGGGCTGATATCGTCAGGCACATGAGTATCACCCAGTATTTTCACGAGTACGTCTTTATGTTTGTCTGAGTCCAACAAGAGACGCATAATGGATATCTGGGCTGGTGTCTTATTCAACTGTTGCACTAGATCTTACTCCGGAGTGAAGGCACTATAGTGGAGTTTTTCAATCTCTTCTTCGGGGGCCTTCCCCTTCTTCTTGTGGGTCTGTGGTATTTTAGCGGCCACATCCTTCCCTTTTTCTTTCCTTTTTCCTTCTTCAGTCTCTCCCTCTGGTGCGGGTGGAGGGTTAGGGTTTATGTATCGACCAGAACGGGTGATCCGATCGACTTCTCTTTCAGTGGAAGTGATAGTGGAATCATGGTACATGGGTAGGAATTGATAAGGTGGAGGTACAGTGGAGTAGGTTGGGTCAAGGTGAAGTTGGTGTAAGTTAAGGGTGGGTTGTTCCAGTAGGAAGTCCACAGGTTCATTGAATGGGTTCATCATGTCGAAGATGTTTAGTGGGGGTGAGTTTGGGACAGGTGGGGGATAGAAAGGCTCTGGTTCGGGAAAGTTGAAATGCACCAGAGGGAACCCCAAGAAGGTTTCTTCGTTATCCTCTCCGTTAATGACGCATACTTGCTGCTTTACTATCTCTCCTTGGAGGTATATCCTGACAATTTGCCCCGGTCGCCCAATCAACATAGAGGGGTCAAATTGTACTTCATTGCCCTGGTCACTGATGACCTGATGTATTGTTCCGCTGCCAGAAGCCTTATTATGGTCGGGGAGGGGCTTGGTGGTTGTACCAGTAGGAGGAGTAGGTGCTGCTGGTGCTGGGGGATCTACAGAGATCTTCTTGCTGTCTATCAGATCCTGTATATCATGCCTCAAGTCCCAGCATCGATTAGTTGAATGCCCGGGAACTCCAGAATGGTATTCACATCTTTCTGCCGCATTATAGTTTCGTGAATTTACCATTCGAGGATTTGGAGGCTTGATCTGTAAGTACCCCTTCTTCAGCAGTGTAGCCAATAGTTCTGCAGGTGCATAAGGTAACGGGGTAAAAACTCTCTTCATTCTTGCCTCTGCCTCTTCTCTGGTTCTTCTCATGGGTTGCCCCTGGCCTTCAGGCCTTTGAGAGATACAGTAAGGCTGTGTTGGCTGTACATAATTAACAGCCTGAGTTTCCTGCCTCCTAGGCTCTTGCCCCTGACTTCTGCCACTTTGTCCTGTCGCAGCCCTTCTTTGTGTAGGGCCTTGGCCACTGCCATCTATCTTTCCAGCCCTGACTGCATCTTCAATTCTGTCTGCCGTCAGAATCAAGTCATTGAAATTGGAAGTACTTTGCCCCAGTAGCAAGGAAAAGAATGGCTGTCCAAGTGATGCAATGAACAAGGAGGTCATCTCCTGTTCAAGTAGTGGGGGTTGGACTAGGGTCGCCAATTCTTTCCATCTCTTGGCATACTCTCGTACAGATTCCTGATTTTTCTTCGTCAGCCTCTACAGCTCTGCCCTAGTTTGCACAATCTGACTGTTCAAACGGTACTGCTGAATGAATGCTGCGGCCAAATCATTCCAAGTCTTGATCTTGGTTTTGTCCAGACTCAAAAACCAAGTGTATGCTGCCCCTGTTAGAGATCTCTGAAAGAATTGTATCATAATTTTTTCATCTTTGGCATATTGACACATATCTCCAGAGTATGACCTTAGGTGGTTTAACGGGCACCCGGTGCCATCAAACTGATGCAAGTCAGGGCATTTGAATTTCTGTGGAAGTTGAACATCGGAGAAGAAGCAGAGGCTGTCTAAAGTAGCCTCTATGGGGACCGCACTGGGTCGTAGGCTTTTCAGCTCTTCACGCAAAGCATCTACCTCTGACTTAGTGGCTGCCATCTTTTCATCAAACGGGGCCTGCTGTGTTCTATACCAATCTTCCTCTTCTTGCCCTAGTTGGGCAGGTGCAATAACCTGAGGAAGAGGCACAGCTTGCGGAGGTGGAGGTGGTACCAACGGAGCTGGGTACGCAGGGTATGGTGGTGGAGCATCCATCTGCGGTGGAGCAATTGGTTGCTGCAGGGTCACTGGTGCAGCAGGGGGAGCCATCCTGAGTTCTCTTAGTTCTGCCATTAACTCTTGAATAATAGTCCCCATACTGTCAATCCTCTGTTGTAGATCAGTCACCGTCTGTGCCTAGCTGGACTCTGCCTGGTCCTGTTCTGGTGAGGTCTGTTCTCTTGGCTGCTCCATCTCAAGTCTTCTCCTTGATCTTAACAAGTAAGGGCTTCGAGAAGCAATTTTGGTACCTGTGAAGGGCAACCGGCAAATATTAGTGCAACTTATATTAAAGGCTTAATACATGATCAAAGATTAATTCATTTGGATTATTTTGAAAGTGATAGGGATTCTTAAGCTTGCTCTATTTTAGCCGAACGGCTGAGAGAGAGAACCCGGTTTAGACTGGTCTATTTTAGCCAAACGGCTGGAAAAGGGAACCCTAAGCTGATCTATTTTAACCAAACGGTTGGGGGAGAGAACCCGGTTTAGACTGGTCTGTTTTAGCCAAACGGCTGGGAAAGGGAACCCTATTTAAAAGGTTAATTTGATCTCAGTATCATGAGGTTGGACTATGTTAAGTCTCCACAGGGGATGAGCTAAACAGCGACATCCAGGTGTACCTCAACCACTTTTCAGTTTAATCTCTGATGGTTTTAGCACCTTACTTCGGCTAGTAGTTCCCGGGCGTGTCTTAGCTAGTCGTTGGTTCAATCACCATTGACTTTGACGCCTCACAACGGGGAAGGCTATGCCAGGACGATCTTCCACCAATTTTCTGGTTTAAACACCAGTGGCTTCAGTGCCCTAAGAGTTCGGCTAGGGATACCCGAGCGTACCTTAGTCGTTAGCTTAGTTGCTTGACCTTGGTGCCACACAACGGGGTATGCTATGCCAGGACGATCCTCTGCCAATTTTCTGGTTTAATTACCAGTGGCTTCAGTGCCCCAAGAGTTCGGCTAGGGATACCCGAGCGTACCTTAGTCGTTAGCTTAGTTGCTTGACCTTGGTGCCACACAACGGGGTATGCTATGCCAGGACGATCCTCTGCCAATTTTCTGGTTTAAACACCAGTGGCATCAGTGCCCCATAGGCTAACCGTGTGATCTTTTTAAATCAGACGGGTGTGATCTGAGCTCAAGGGATAGGGTGTTCTTTATTCAGAACCCTGGGGTCTTAAGACTTAAGCTTGACACTTGAAGGTTTGAGAGTTGACAAGGACGGGGTGTTCTTTACTCAGAACCCCTGGATTTTAAAGATTCTTTTGGCAAGTTCTTTATTCAGATTGCCTGAAAGTTTTAGAGTTGGTAAAGAAAATGGGGTGTTCTTTATTTAGAACCCTTTAGTTTAAAGATTCAAACAATTTGGCGAGTTCTTTACTCAGATCGCCTGAAAATTTTGAATTGGATGTTCTTTATTCAGAACCCTTTGCTTTTAAGGATTTAAACAATTTGGCGAGTTCTTTACTCAGATCGCCTGAAAATTTTGAATTGGATGTTCTTTATTCAGAACCCTTTGCTTTTAAGGATTTAAATGATTTGGCGAGTTCTTTACTCAGATCGCCTGAAAATTTTGAATTGGGTGTTCTTTATTCAGAACCCTTTGCTTAAATTTGAAATTGTTAATTTCTGAAGATTTGAAAATTGGGTAGGAATTGGGTGTTCTTTATTTAGAACCCCTGGGCTTAAAAAAAAATTTTGGCGAGTTCCTTATTCAGATCGCCTAAATGGATTGGGGCCAGATTGCTTGAAAAAGGAATTGGGGGGGGGGGGGGGGGATGTCTTAATCGACTTTATTAAATTTATCACCAAATTCTTCATGGAAAAAAGAAGTACAATGCCAAAATTTAAAACAAGCAATTACAAGATTAAACAAAACAAACCCAGAGTCTAGCTAGGTTGATCATCATCAAAATGAGAGGACACGTCTCGCCTTTTCAAGGCACGCAGAAGTTTATTCCGCAGACGTCGGTCCTCTTTTGCGCGTCTGCGCATGGTGTCAAGCTGCTGTTGAAGGGCCTCATTGGCCTGCTTGTTTTTACGCTCGAAATCCACGTATGCACGGTGGATTCGGGAATGAGATTCCCGCAGTTCGGCCACCCTATCCCTGTATGTGTCAGGGGGCGGAACTGGGATATCGTCAGAGGTGACGATATGAAGAGGAGGTGGGCTGTCTAGGCCAATTTCTCGAGCAATCCATTGTTCGTAATTACGAACATCAGATGCAGTGAAAATGTCCTCTTGGAGTATGTGCACGTGTTGCCATTCCTTCATCAATTTTTTCTTCAATTCCCATGTAAGTGGGCCAGTTAATCCTTCCGCCTCATCCTTGATCGGTATTCCATGAGACTTCCCAAACTGTCTCAGAATTCGAACCGGATAGTATGGCATGGCATGGGTCAAGCCTATCAAGGCTAGGCAATGTCTTTTCCTGAAAGCTATGACGGGAGTATATGTTTGGTCAAATGTGCCTCCCCATCTTATATCCGTTTCTCCTTTTAGTTGGAGAAAGTGGTCAAACCAATCCTCTCTGGAGGGTAAGTCTGGTCTAATCTCTCTTCGGGCCATCAGGGTGACATTGTCACGGACGTACCCATAACGTGGGCTGATAGGTTCAGCAACCATCAGGTGATCTTGGAGCCAAATGTGTAGGAGAGGAGCGCATCCCTGAAACCTCCTAGTTCCGTTTTTGGTCATGGTCAAGGCATGATATAGCTGAGCAAGGATTAGTGGTGCAATTCGGAATTTCACTTGGAGTTGGTCTACAATTTCCATGAGGGCTAAATTAATGGTGTCTCCCCCAGTGGGGAAGAAGAGTTGTGACAGAACCACGAGGGTGAAGGTGTCCCACCAAACACGGGGTCTTTCCTGCTTTTTATCCCTTATCTTTTCAGCAAGGAAGGTTTTAGAGACCCGAGTGAATGCTTGGTCACCTCCTAAAGTCTGGAATTCCCCTCTGGGTAGGCCAAAGCAAGTACAAGCTTCATTCTTGTAGCTATCTTTGAGGTTTGGTCTGGCTGGTTCATTATGGTCACGAAATCGGAGGAATAGTTCAAATTCCTCGATTGTGGGAGTCAGCTCATTAGTTCCAAACCTAAAAAGTGAAAGTTGGGGATCCCAGAAAGGTAGGGCCGCCTGAATCATGTCCCAATTAATGGGCACATTTAACAGGGACAGAGTTTGTCCCATGTGGTATTTCTGTTCCCATTTAATTTGCTTATCTCCTTGCAATTGCCTTGTCCAAGAACGGATCCAAGGTGTATCAAAGGCACACTTCTCTATCCTAGGGAAGCGAATTCTCTCAGTTGAGGATGAAGATGCCATGCCGACTATCCGATTGAAGTTCCAAGTCAATTTAGGGTTTTCCACCAAAAACTCTAAATTAGTCTAAGGCATGCAACAGGATATGCAAAAATTAAATCAATGCCTAAGCAGTTTATGCAATCAAAAATCAAATCCAAGCATTCAAGTTATGGGGTTTTAAAGGTTATGTCCTTTAAATGTTTGGAAAACGCATTCAGGTCTTAACCGGCCTGTTCTTTCATCTGCTTTTTCATCTGCTCTTTCATCTGCTCTTTCATCTGCTCTTTCATCTGCCCCTAGTGTCGGACTGAAAACAATATTTACAACTTGCCTTCGAGGGTGAAATTTACAAAAATAAATCTGAAAAGAGAATCACCTTTAGGGTTGTTGAGAACCCAAAAGGAGGGTACAAATTTGCCATTCGGCAGGTGGGCTGAAATCCTACCTCTAGGGTTTTTCTACCTCTGTTCTGACCCATTTCTGTCTGATCTGGCCGGCTTTCGACTGAACCAAGACCGACTTGAATGCATGGATTAAATTGAGTTAATTTCCTTAAATTAGGGTTAAGACCAACACAGGTGGGGGTTAATGCCCCAGATTAATTTTACCCTTATTTGTTCATTCATGTTCATGCTCACATCAGGGTTTATCAGAAGTAATAGGTGGGGAAGGATACCCAGCCCAAGGCACCTACCTTTAAGGGTCTGAGCCAAGTACTAGACCCTTCGCGTACCATGGCAAGAAACCAATGGCGCTTGAAGAATCTAGAAACCTAGGGAGATGGGTTTACCCTGCTTTCCCCGGCAAGCCACGGGAGCGTAGGGCTAATACCATCCCAAAAGTAAGTTTCTCGATTGAAGAAGGGTGGCTGCTAGAGAGATCTAGGTTTTGGTTAAGAAGAGCATTCACATGTTGTAGACAGCATTCAGTTTGGATCATCCATGAAGACTCCCTCGTGCATGTCACCCCATGCAGTTAAAAAACAAAATTCATACACGGTGTAGTGAAGTGCTTGTATGTGCAATGGGGCCAAGTGCTGTGTCTAATCGGGTGATTCTCGGATAGTAGGCTGATTAAGGGTTCCTTAATGTCGCTTTTATAGTGAGAATACAGAACAGTATGCAATACAATGTTTGGGTGGATCCCCAGGTAAGTGGAGGGTCACAGGGAACCGCTTAAATTCCACTTTCCTTAGGCAATTATCTCGTCCTTGTGACAGGATCCCCCAATATTATGTAATTGCATAAGTTCCATAAACCACTAAGGTTGGACAAGAATTACTTCCTAAATCTGCTTATATCCACCTAGGTTGACTCATTTGATAACCAGGGTCCGACTGGGTTGAGGGATTCCCCAGCAGAGTCGCCAAGCTGTGCGCACCTAAAAATCCTGGATCCTAGATCGCACACCGGGCACACGTTTGGTGCGTGCCTCGGGACATTTGGAGTCGCCACTGCCTGAGAGGTGCAGGCAGACACGATTTTGCCCTATTCGGGTCTAAGTCTGGTCTGCGGCTTATTAGAGATCTAGCTAAGTCCTCGGTTACGTCCGGGGAAGCCCTAAGACACCCCGGCCTGCCCCGTCGGTTTGACGGGTCCCTCGGGTCTTCCTGGTTTTGAGTCAATTTTCACCCTTCCTAGACCAGCATGCTGCCTTGTTAGGTCTGGTAGGGCCCTCTGAAGGTATGGGTCCCTTTTTATTTGATTTTATCTTTTTATTTATTTAAATGAAGTGGGTCGGACTCGGGTCCCGTTGGAAGACCCGTGGGTTGCCATGGTTGGGCCTTGGGCCCAATTGGGTTATTGGGTAACCCATTTTGGTTATTTATTTAAACTATTCACCCATGCCATGGGCTTAGTGGGCTTGGATTTGGCCCATTAGCCAAGGGTCAAAGGGCCTGGGCCTGTTTGTTGAAAACAGGCCTGGTATAGGCCGGTCTAAGGTGGGCCCCACAAGTGGGCCCAAGGTGCCTTGGTGGGCCCATTTCGGCCCATGGTCCAAAATGGGCTTAAGATAGCCCAAGTTGTTAAAGGGGGTGGTTCAAGCCGGCTTAGGCCGGGTCAAGTCAAACCGAACCAAGAAATTACACTTTTTACATTATTTTTATGCTTTGCCCGTGTTTTCTTTACGGCCCACCTTGACCGTGAATGAATTACGGTCTTCTTTGTCCGTGAATCAAACACGGTCCAGGTTGGACTGGCCTGAGTTTACGGGTGCAACCTGTTTTGCACTTTTGCAACTGATTCTTTTCAGGATCATTCCGGCGGCTTTCTTCAGTGTTTCTGCAGCTTTAAATGGGCTTCCAGATTCTTCCGGATGCTTCATTAGCTTCATTTGGCCTAAGAGGCCTTCTTTCTTCTCATGTTCTTTGAGTCTTCAATACCATGCAATGTCATAAAGTCCCCTTCTTCTTTCTTTAACTAATTCATTTTTCAATTACTTTCCATTAAGAGTGAAGATCAGATGAAGATAATGGGTTAGAAAGGATCTATTCCTCTTGTATAGGCAAGTGAAATCAAATGTTTTCATGCCCTTCTTCTTAGGCTTATTTCACTTGCCTATTCCCCTTCTTTTCCATAAAGAAACTTTCATTTGTATTAGTGTACTTTGACAAAAACATAGCAAGAAGGATTAGTAGTAAAGCAATAAGAATTTAAAGAATTGTTCAAATAAGATAATCATGCATATATATATGAAAATTAAGAAGAGTTACCACAATGCTATTTCTCTTTGATGATGTAGTGGTTCTCGGATGATTCCGGCAGCGCTTCCGCGTCCCGTTAGATTTTACATATTGAACTTGAAAGGGATTTGACAGGAGATTGGATTTAAGAAGAGGTTTTTGGAGGTTTAGGCATGGTTTTGGGGAGGCAAGGGTATTTTGGACATTATGTTGGCTTGGGTAGGGTGGTGGCAACTGGACAGGACTTGGCCGTGGGAAGCACCAGGAGAGAGAGGGAGGAGGCCAGAGAGGGATGGCTTGTTCAAATGAGGGGGGTGGCCTCTCTATTTATAGGCAAAATTTTCGTGCCCGTATTTGAAGTACGGGCATGTCTTGCCCGTAATTCAAATACGGGCGTGCCTTGCCCGTAATTCAAATACGGGCGAAAGACGCACATTTGCAAATCTCGCGAATCAGCCATACGGGACGCGTGTCCCGCCGTACGGTGACGCGTGTTTTCTTTCGGAATCTTGCCCGTATTTCAAATACGGGCATGCCCTGCCCGTAATTCAAATACGGTCCCGCACGTTTTTAAAATGTTTGGATTTCAAACCTTTATTCAATTTGGTTTATTGCAAGATTTTTATTCGATTTTTCCGATTATTTTATTAAAAAGCGAGATTCACTTTATTAAAATATTATTAAACACATTTATCTTATTTATTTTATTGGTTTATTCCATTTTTGCTGCCTTTTTTGCCACATGGGCAGTTTTCCTGAAACTTCAACTGCTCATAACTTCTTCATCCGGTGTCCGATTTCAGCAAACTTAGTGTTGTTGGAACCGGCTCGGAATCACCTGTCCACTGGGATCAAGTTTGGCAGCTGAATTAGGGTCGAGCAAAAAGTCAACTTTTTGCTCCCCAAAAGTTTGACCAACTTATATCTTTCTCATTTGGACTCCGATTCCAGCAAATTCAGTTGCGTTGGAATCATGTCGACATGCTCTTTTTAATGAGATGAAGTTTGATGGCCAAGTTTACTTGAATCAAAAAGTTAATTTTTGACCCCCTCAGGGTTTGACTTTTAGTTTGACTTTTCATTTTTTCTTTATTTTGGGGGTGCAAAAATCAAGTGCTAACAATCAGTGGTAGATTACCGCTGGCCAAAGTAACATATCAGCCGGTAAACATATAACCGGTGGTTGACCACAGCGTCGCTGGCAATCCTGTCGGTGTTTGAATTAGCGGCGAAAATTGCAGCGGTAAAAGATACCCGACGGTAATGATGACGAAAGGACGACGCCTACGAAATTCTGCCACAAAATGACAATATTTACCGGCGGTAAAAAACGTGCCGCCGCCTATTACTTTATATTTACTGGTGGTAATACGCTACCACCGCCTATATTTTCATTAATACCGGCGGTAATTTTCTCCCGCCGGTAAATATTTAAACCTATTACCGACTGCCTTCATTCCGCCTTTGAAACTAAACACTTTTCCCAACGGGCAGCTAACTGCCGGTAAAAGTTGATTTACCCAAAGAGATATATTAGAATGGTGTGCTTGGTTATGGGCCCCAAAGGTGAAGAAATTTGAGACAAGAAGTTTGTCCTCTTGGGTTAGGATCAATACACACATGGAAAAATTATTGTTGGACCTGAACCTCCTGGTCAGATCACCATCATGGTGGTCCGCTGCCCCAGTCTCTGCTCCCATCACGTCCTTGTCAGCAAGCTCAGATCTAGATTGCGTGTTGTAGGCAGGGGACATCTCGTTTCCCAAGACGGTTTCATTCAGTTGGGGAAGCAAATTGTTTGGAAGGGAGTTGGGGTGACTCGGAAGGAGACTCGTCTTCTTCCCAAGGGATTCCACCATTGTTTGGAAGGAAGTTGGGGTTGATAGATGAAGACTTCTCTTAAGACATAGCACATGTTAATCAATACTAAAAATATCACATACTTGTTTGTGAGTGAGATGAGTTCTCCATTGTAGCTTTAGGTTTCTGCAAAAAGGGAAAATGGTGTATGTGGAGAAACTACTCTCTACCCCCTTTTGTGCCCTAAGAGAGAGAGACAACAAATGCAACCACTAAATAGAACTCAATGGGTTGGCTATATTTATAGTGGGATGAGAGTAGGGGCCTCCACATGTGTCTAGAGAAAATAGCCCATCCCATTATGGGCCCAAGAGGTAAATGTGGTGTTTGTCCATAAACAAATACAACAATCTCCCACTTGGACAACACTACATTTAATCATAACATAAACACAGACAAGCATTCCAAAACCAAAATCAATATGGTGATAAACACTTGTTTTCATATGAAACCCAAGAGACAGTTACAAATGTCTTTAAACGACAAGCCTTATCCAAAATGCGACCGTATGCATCTAGTCTAGTCACTATACCGACCGGGTATACGGCACCAACCTTACATTAACAATCACTAGATTCAAGCATACACTAAAACATATTGTCTCTTTGTAGATAATACACCTGCACAAGACTAATCAAAATGTCTCAATACATAAACTATGCCCTGTCCATAATGCATGTGACCCAGGAACGAGACCAATCAAAATGTCTCAATACATAAAGCATGCCTTGTTCATACTACACGTGACCCAGGCATATCATTGACATCTCTATATTAATCAAAATAGAATATGAGCATAAAAATTATAGCCATATAGTCAATATTTACAGAACTCCCACTAACTAAATACAACGGAAGACTCTAACAATCCCAAATGAGTTACATGCTCCTTAAACAATTTTGGAGCCAAACCTTAGTTAGTGGGTCAGCTAACATATGTTCTATGGAAATATGCTCAACACAAATATAAGACTCAACTATTTTCTCTCTAACAAACAGATACTTAATATTAATATGCTTGGAGCAAAAAGAGCTCCTACTGTTCCAAGAGAATGCAACTGCTGCAGAATTGTCACAAAATATCTTCAGCGGCCTCGAGATGGTGTTCACAACACCTGGCCCTAAGATAAAATTCTGCAACCAAATAGCCTGACACATAGCCTCATAACAAGCAACATATTTTGCCTCCATTGTAGATGAAGCTACAAGTGTTTGTTTGACACTTTTCCAAGAAACGGCTCCTCCTGCCATCATAAAAACATAACCAGAAGTGGATCTCCTATCATCTGGACAGCTTGCAAAATCAGTGTCAGAATATCCAGTTATGTCAAGAATGTCAAAGCACCGATATTTAAGCACTAGATCTTTAGTGCCTTGAAAGTACCTAAGTACTTTCTTTGTAGCTTTCCAATGGGCCAAACCAGGATCACTCAAGTATCTCATAAGAACACTAATAACAAAAGCAATATTAGGTCGTGTACATACTTGAGCATACATCAAACTACCCACAGTTGATGAATAAGGAATCGTCTGCATTTGAGTCCTTTCACTATCATCATGAGGGCATTGAGACTTAAAAAAGTTATCACCTTTCACAATAGGCTCTTTCCCAGGAGAACAAGAATGCATATTAAACTTACTTAGAACTCTATCGATGTAGGATTTTTGAGATAATCCAAGAATGCCACCAGATCTTTCACGAATAATCTAGATGCCCAAGACATAAGATGCCTCACCAAGATCCTTCATGTCAAAATGAGATGACAACATGCCTTTTGTCTCTATCAGAAGCTCCATGTCATTTGCAGCGAATAATATATCATCAACATAAAAAATAAGAAAGATATATTTACTCCCACTGAACTTTAGATATATGCATTGATCGACAACATTCTCCTTAAAACCACAAGAGGTGACAATCTCATCAAATTTCAGGTACCATTGTCTTGATGCCTGCTTAAGCCCATAAATGGATTTCTTAAGCTTACACACCATATGTTCCTTTCCATCAACTTGAAAACCATCTGGTTGTGTCATATACACATCCTCAAATAAATGTCCATTAAGGAAAGCTGTCTTGACATCCATCTGATGCAACTCAAGGTCCACGGGAGCCACAAGTGCCATAATAATCTGAAAAGAATCCCTGGTAGACACAGGTGAGAAAGTATCTTTATAATCAATACCTTCTCTTTGGCTAAAACCCTTCACAACAAGCCTAGCTTTATACCTTTCTACCTGACCTTGAGAATTATACTTGATCTTAAAGATCCATTTACAGCCAATTGGCCTATAGCCACAAGGTAGTTCAACCAAATCCCATACACCATTTTGACATATCGACTCCATGTCATCATGCATAGCATCTAACCAACATGAATACTTGGGGCTATCAATGGCCTCCTTAAAGGAACTTGGATTAAAAGACATACCAACATCAAACTCATGCTCTTGCAAATAGACAATGTAATCATCAGATATTGCTGGTCTACGAGTCCTCTCTGATCTCCTCAAAACAACATCATTTGTCCCCATATTAACATCTCCTACAGTGTCAATAACCAGATCATGGGAAACAGTATTGGTTCCCTCTATCAATGATGGTGCAACCAGTGATGGAGGAGTAACTTGAACAGGTATAATAACACGCTCCTCCCTAAAGACAACTTCACGTGATGCAGAACTTCCACTATCAGTTATATCCTCAAAGAAAATGGCTCTATCAGATTCAATGACTTTAGTGACATTAGAAGGACAATAAAATCTAGAGCCTCTTGATCCCACAAAATAGCCAACAAAATAACCAAAAAATGGTCTTAGGATCAAGTTTCTTCTATTGAGGATTATAAGGCCTTATTTCTGCTTTGCAACCCCAAACACGGAAATGATTCAAACTAGGCCTTTTGCATGACCATAACTCATAAGGAATTTTGGGGACTGACTTACTTGGCACTTAATTCAGAATGTAGGTGACGGTTTTCAAAGCTTCACCCCACAAGAATTCAAGCAAAATAGAATGACTGAGCATACACTGCGCCATATCCATAAGAGTACGATTTCTTCTTTCTGTAATACCATTCTGTTCAAGAGTTCTAGGCATTGTGTACTGAGCCTCAATACCACATGCCTCAAGAAACCTAGCAAAAGGTCCAGGATTTCTACCAGTCTCATCATATCTCCCATAATATTCACCACCTCTATCTGCTCTTACTGCCTTGATCTTCTTATTTTTCTTAAGCTCCACTACAGCCTTAAAAACCTTAAAGGCTTATAATGAGTCTGATTTTTCACGAATGAGCTCAACATGACCATAGCGAGAAAAATCATCAATGAATGTAATGTAATGAAGTACCTATAATTACCCATAGCAGCAGGGGAAATGGGACCATAGATATCAGTATGAATTAAATCTAAAATATCCACACTTCTGCCAACCTTTTGCTTTCTGGTCCTGGCTGGAAGTTTCCCTTTGATACAATCAACACAAGTTTCAAAGTCAGAAAAATCCAAGTCAACTAGAATGCCATCTTTAACCAACCTCTCCATTCTTTCTCTTGAAATATGACCCAACCTTTTGTGCCACAACATAGAAGAGTTTCTACTCATTCTACTACGTTTAGAACCAACTACAGCATTCACAACAGAAATATGAAGAGAATCATTATCTAGAGCAGGAAGCAAGTCAATTCTATACAAACCATCATATAAAGTAGCTGAACCAACCACAACAGAATTATGATAAATAGTAGCTTTTCCATTTCCAAAAAGAAAATCATATCCACATTTGTCCAAAATAGAAACAGAGATCAGATTTCTCCTAATGGAAGGTATATAAGCAGTATCAGACAAGTTCAAAACACGCCTAGAGGCCAAAACAAGTCTTACTGCACCAATGTGTTCAACTTTGACCTTCACACCGTTGCCCATATTTACTACTATCTCTATATCACTTGGTCTTCTGAAGTTGCTTAATTCCTGCAAAGAATTTGTAGTGTGAATGGTTGCACCAGTATCTAGCTACCAAGAATCAGAAGGCACATCCACCATATTAGATTCAAAACACACTAGTATTGAATGTGTACCTTTCTTGTCTAACCAGGCCTTGAACTTCTTACAATCTGCCTTCTTGTGACCATACAACTAATAGAAGTTACACTTCCCTTTAAAACCTTCAGTCTTAGGCCCAGGTGGAACACTCACATCAGTTTGTTGAGTAGGTTTCAAAGATCTCTTCATGTTATGAAACTTGCTGCTATTTCTTTTGAAGAATTTCTTCTTCCCTTTGTCATTGGTCACCATAAGAGCAGCATGAGTCTTACCCTTCTTCATCATCTCCTCTTCTTGAGTTACAATAGCAGTCATTTCACTCAAGTTCCATTCTTCTTTCTGAGCATTGTAAGTGGTTCTTAGTACATCAAATTGACTTGGCAAGGATTCGAGCACTTGCCAAACAAGGAAGCTATCTGACAGCATGAGTCTCATCCCTTTAAGTTTGTTAAAGAAATGAGTAAGCTTCATGATGTGCTCCCTGACTCCACTAACCCCATCATAGGTTGTAGTAGTAAGGAGTTTTAATAGAGCTCCCTTTTCTGCCTTATTGAACTTGGTAAATTTCTTTCCAACAATATCAAGGTAGTCTTTGGCACTTTCTGTATCAGCTATACTCTACCTAATAGTCTTATCAATAGTGTATTTCATAATCATAAGACAAGTCCTATTAGAATGTATCCACTGCTCGTAATGAGATTTATTAGCCACAGAACTTTCACTAGTGGGTTTGGCAGGCACATCAACCCTCAAAGCCAAATCCAAATTCACGATTGCTAGATTGATAGTGAGAGACTCATACCAATCCCCATAGTTGGTTCCCGTTAAACTTTTGATGGCAGATAAGGAGAAAGACAAAGCCGCATTGCCATAAGCTAAGGAGAATATAACATAATTTATTATGCATGTAAAATAAAAACATGTACCCATAAATATCTCCATTAGGCAATCTTATGTCCATGCTAGAGTTCAATTCAAAAGGAACTCGTATGCACTATGCTAGAACCCAAGATATATACGAGGGACTCTTACACATGATAAAGCAAAATAGTCAAATACAGGGACTTAAAATGACCCCTTATCGAGAGGATAGGACTAAGCCACCAAGTACCAAGCACTTAACTGTTCTCTTTAACATATTAAGCATCCTACCAAATAGTGATTTGCCGACAGGACAAATTCACTATCCGTATGGATCATAGTATAATGTTATTGCGGAAGCGTAATTAATATATATAACAGCATCGATAATTTATATGACTAGTCCCACGAGAGGTGGGTACATAACCATTCAAGAAAAATATCAATTTTCAATAAATAATATAACCCACGTGGACCAAATATTTATTCACAAAAAAAATAATAATAATGATTTACTCATATCATGTCTACATTAATCCAGAAATAGAGCAATATCACCAAAAATAAGAACACATCAGAACTTAATACTTTGTTCAATTCAAGAACATGTTAGGACTTGAAACCATTTGTTTAATTAAATAAAATGGTAAAAACAAGTCATGCTACAAGTCAAGCTATGAAGAAATTGAAGACATTAGCAACAAAACAACAAATTACTTGATCCGTAAAGGACAGAGCCCTGAAACTTCATGCAATTTGTGATTCCCTTTTGGAATACAATGCAGAAACCACAATCACAAAAGACGGAAGACAAAAACAAAAAACAGCCATAAATGAGGAAAGACAAAAAGACGAAGTCCCAATAAATAACATGCATGTTGCCACAAAATTCAAAAAAAGGGGCTTCATGTTATCTTCCTCATAAAACTTGGTTTCTCCAACAACAAAAAAAAAAAAATGAGACCGTAGAAAACATGGTTTCGTTCAAAACAAGACAAGATGAAATCATAAAAAACTTTGATTTTGTCTCAATCACAAAAGACGAAAACCATTAAAGAAAAAAAAGAAAAGAAAAAATGACTACATGCCATCTCTTTGTTTAACGGCTTAACCAGAATATGAACAAAGGAGATTTCAATGAATTGAAACATACACAGCCATGAATAAAGAGAAGAAGGCTCCGATACCAATTGATAGATGAAGACTTCTCTTAAGACATAGCACATGTTAATCAATGCTGAAAATATTATGTAAAACCCCGAATTTTCAGTAGATAAATAAATAAAAATTTAATACAAATATTTGGAGTGTCAATGAAATTGTCAAAATAAATTGGGGATTTAATATAAAGGAATGATTTGGGGTACTTATAATTCATTCGGGATGTATAACGGACTAATAATGACAAAGAGAATAAATTTGGAAATTTTAGAAGAAATTGAAGGGGTAGATGTGAAAATATTAAGAAAAGGGTATTTCGGTCAATTCACATTAATTATCGGTAAATGATTAAATACATTAATTAAAATTGTTATTAAACTTGAGAAATAATAATAGATTTAAGTTGGGGTTTAGATTGTCTATTAACAATGATGTTTAAAGCTTAGTAATTGGAATAATGGCATATTGGTAATTATGTTTGATTTGAAGCCTGAAATCGAGGAGATGAGAATTTTATTGAAGGATATTAATTATAATTATATATGATCACACTGATAGGGGAGATCCAGAGTTTGACGCAGATTTGACCGTTGGATTGCAAGATATCGAGTTAAGTATGGATTAACGGTCCTTATTAAGTCTAATGGGTGGATAAGTATGGAACATGATCATAGGGAGATGCATAGGATCAGATGAGAATAAAATAGGGTTTTTATTGGGGTTGATCGTATGTCTCATTTTGGGTTTTGACGGCTGAAGGGAAGAATAACGAAAGAGAGAGAGAGAGAGAGAGATTGAGAGGAGAAGAAGAAGGAGGGAGAGAACGTATCTCTAATTTCTCATCATTCCTGGAGTATCTCTTGCCTACGAAGAGGAGAGGAAGTCGTTGGTTGGAAGAAGAAAGGATCTTGAGCGAACAGAGGTAGGTAGCACCGTTTACTCGTTCGTTTTGGTTTCCTGCGGTTTATTCGATTCGAGTTGTATGATCTTTTATGTTGTAAATATACGTTATACATATATTGTCTGATATTAATTTTATATGAATGTTAGAAGTGATTAGAACACAAAAATATGATTTTTAGAAACTCCGTTTGTCATTTTGGTTAGAGCACCGAGCGTGCTTGTACTCGGCGATGTTCAGCGTTCATTGAAGATTTAGAGCGCCCGAGATCGCTGACGGACGATCGATCGGCACTCACTTTATTTAAACCAAAACATGCGTTTCCGAAACGCGTTATCGCCGATGAGCGCCGCCCTACTCAGCGATCGTAGGTGATCAATCTAAAACACAAATTTAACGCTTGTAATGATTACAAGCCTAAACTCTAAATATTTCTATATACTTTAATGAATTAAAACCCAAACTTAAATATTTCCCTCTTACTTTATTGAATTAAACTAAATTCTAAATACTTTAATGTCTTTTTGGCCCTCACCAAACTTTAAATAATTTGAAAAACTTAACCTAAACATACTTAGATTATTTACGTACATTATTCTTTCACTAAATCTAAACTTTAATAACTTTTGATAATTTAACCATATCTTAATTAAATCTTAATACTTTAAAAACGAGCTACATATATTATTAAACAATTGAATATTAATGTAATTAATACATGATGAGAACCGCACTTTAGCGTGCGTGTTATGCGTTCAATTTCCGGTGTAATTAAATATCTGTCTAACACTAAATCAGGATGTCACGCTAAACTTATTTAAATGTACTGAACAAAATATTATAATAAACTGAGAAACTATTTAGAACCAAACTTTGAATTATCAACTAAACATGAATGTAATATGCTATAAATAATAATGGAATTGAGAATTATTTGTGTATTGGCTTGGTGGCCAGTTTTATTGATAACCTGTTTGGTGGCAGAGATGTATTGTATATTACCTGCTTGGTGGCAGAGATTATAACCCGTTTGGTGACGGAGACATTACCCGCTTGGTGGCGGAGACCCTAACCCGTTTGGTGATGGAGACCCAACCCGCTTGGTGGCGGAGACCCTAATCCATTTGGTGATGAAGACCCAACCTGCTTGGTGGCAGAGATAACCCGCTTGGTGGCGGAGACATTACCCGCTTGGTGGTGGAGACATTACCTCCTGCGGGAGAGACATATTTCCTCCTGTGGGGCAAATGTATTTTCGATGGATTGCATCCTACAGGAGAGGTACCTCATGTGGGGGAGATGTAATTATGTGTGATTGCATCCTACATGGAGGATGGGTGTGTGAGTTACCACTGGAAGGTGAGGAAGCTATCTCCTATGGTAGAGGTAGATGCTAGGTGTTCACATCATGCGGTAAAGTTATGCTGTCTCCTGCAGGGGGTACCAGTAGTCTTAGAGATGTGCATTCTCCTGCGGAGCTTGTGTGGATACTATGTGTTTGCGTCCTATGGTAGAGATTGGCTACTACCTGAAGGTTGGCCTGTATTACTGACATGATGATTGATTCTCAGATTGATGGATTGTTTATTTAAAAGGAAATATTGAAATGTCATAATTGAATAGAATTGCTATGATTTAATGAGAACTGTTAAAATGGAATATTATGGAATCATGAATAAAATGTAGAACTGCTCTTAAGATGACACTAAAGAAAATAAACCAGAAACCATGGGAATGTGAAATATAATACATAGTCCTTTAAATTGAAATGAAATGCACATGATTAACTTCCTTTAATTCGGGCATTGATTCAATGTTTGTTTGTATCGTGATTATTCGTTTACCTTACTGACTGTGATTACTCGATTATTTTACCGAGTATGAAACCACTGTTATTTTCTATATATAAACTGTTTTCCTCATGCATGTGTTACCTACTGAAATATTCTTATCTCACCCCTATTTCATATTCTATTTTTCAGGTCTTCTTGGAGAGGACGCCACGGGTTAGACAGATAGTGGGTTGAAGTCTAGAAATTCCATATGAAAATAGTAGGATAATTTTATATAGTTGTATTTATTTTATTGGAGTCATAATTGATGATTTGGTAGGATATTAAGAGTTAGTTAATTTGTAGTTGCCTTTCATTTGATAAATTGATGTAATAGGAAGATTCAGTTCCAATGAATAATTTAAGCTTCTTAGTACTCTGATAAATCTTAGTTCTTTATTTCCTTATATTTGAACTGATTGTAATGTACCACAAGTTAATGCCTTGATCCGAGTCAAAATGAGAAAAAAAAATTGACCCGAATTTGGGGCGTTACATATTACATACCTGTTTGTGAGTGAAATGAGTTCTCCATTGTAGCTTTAGGTTTCTGCAAAAAGGGAAAATGGTGTATGTGGAGAAACTACTCTCTACCCCCTTTTGTGCCCTAAGAGAGAGACAACAAAAGCAACCACTAAATAGAACTCAATGGGCTAGCTCTATTTATAGTGGGGTGAGAGTAAGGGCCACCACATGTTTCTAGAGAAAATAGCCCATCCCATTATGGGCCCAATAGGTAAATGTGGTGTTTGTCCATAAACAAATACAACAGGGGTGACTCGGAAGGAGACTCGTCTTCTTCCCAAGGGAGTCCACCATAGGGTTTCTACACTGAGACATCGAAATGGCCATATTCTCTAAATATTTCCTGCATCCAGAGATACTAAGGTTGCCTTCCTCACCCACGAAGGGATTCCGACAACTTAAAAGAGAGTGATCGATAATCCACAGGATATACAAAAAACATAATCTAAAGTCAAGCCAGATATTTCAATCGTCAAATAGCTCAAAATAGGGACCATGAGGAATTGGGTGATCCAGGGGAAGTTGAACTTTCACGACAGTTGGTAGAGTTACCAACTTCATCATTTACTTCTATTTCTAGACAAGTTCTAAACAGATTAATAAGGTCAGGTATTACCTTAGAGTCTTGGAAGAACTTAGGAAGCTTCAAGATTTGCATCCACATAGTGATATGTTGAAATCTGAATAGAAGAGCCTCTTCCTCTGCCGAAATGGAATCCATGAGGCTCAACGACTTGTTAGTAATCCACGGTTGAGCTCTAAGGATTTTAACCTTGTCTTGCTCTTTCTCAAAGGCAACAAGGAACCACCTGGGTGAAACTTTGATAGTTTTGATCATGGGAGCATTTTTCCATAGTTGGCCAATCACATTTTTGGAAGCATTAAGTTGCAAATCCTCAACACAGATCTCGCATATAATCAATTTTTTTTTGGCTGCTGGTTAGACGATCTCTATCGCTTTGAGAGGGTTTAAAGACAATTTGTGGTCTTGGTGGGATAACCAGGTTCCTCAAGTTTTGGGTGACGTCTTCCATGGATAGGGAAGGAAGGGGGTTAGAGTGGTTCAAGAGGATTAAGGAAACATGCTCAAAGGAGAAAACACCACCAGGAGAGCACTAGCACAGGGTTAGGGCCACCGACTAGAGGAGGAGGAGGGGAACTACCCAGTTAGTGTGGTCCCATACCAGCGAAATCCCAAACAAGAAGAGTTTCTACTGCCTCTACCACTACCAATATGCCTTATCGCCTTCCAGACAAGCCTTCTTCTGGTTGTTCACCTAATGATTCACTGTATTGATCAAAGAGCAAGTTTTTCTCTTTCATCAACTTTCTTAGTAAGTACATTACAAAATAAAACAGTTTTTTTTGGGAAAATTACCGTATACCCTATCTTTTAAAACATTATTCCATAATACACTATCTTCACAACCAATTACCAAGTTCATACTTGTTTTATAAAGAAAATTATGGAATGACCTATTGCATATGTCAGGAGACAAAAAAATTACCCCTTTTGCCCCCATTTACAACTCACAAACCCAGTTTTTATACTTTGAACCAGTTTTAGGTTAAACCAGTCTCTAGCCTCTTTTTTTAAAAACCGAACTCTTTCGTTCTTCAACTCTTCCTTTTGAAAACCACCTTACTTCAACATCGGCTAACCTAGATTGTCAGGAAGGATGCTCCCAACAACACAGTAAAAAACTGAGCAGATTTAACAATGCACAAGCCTTGCTTGAAAATTCTCAATCAAACCTGTTGTAACTGTGTGTCATATAGTCTAGGAAATTATGCATTCACCACCTCTACGATTAAAGGTCGTCAATATTTCATGAGATTCCCTCTCTATCCTAAAACTATATCTTCATTTGAGTTCAAACGTAGTAGTCATAGACGTATATCCTTTGATTCTTTGCATCTAGTTTTTTTTTTATTTAATTAAACTCATAATTGGATGACACCCTTTTATTGAGGTAATCTCATTAACAATTTTCGGCGGAGATTCCATCACCTTCAACCTAGAAATTTTTTTAATCAGCGGTGCAGTGGCATATCCTTCATGGTAGTGTGATGGGTCGGGTGTCTGTTTTTCTGTGAATTTTAATCCAATGTAACCCTGTGCGGAGGATGGCAATGAAAATAAAAGGGAGGCGGCAACATGCCTGCATGGGCAAGGGACCACCTGTCACGGTCCAAAAGTGTGGCATAGCACGGACCATGACAGTGCCAGGCGTGGCACACAACTTGGCATGTAGCAGTGCCATGATAGGCACATTGGTGTGCCATGGCAGTGCCACGGTGGGCACATAGCCTAGCCCGGCAGGGCATACTTTGGCCTAGCGTGGCCAACTCATGGTGAGCTTTTGGGAACCGACCTAAGGGTCCTTGAGCATGGCACAGAGGTGTCTAAATATGGGCAGGGTGCCCAAGTCAAGGAATGGCCAGAAGGTGGTTTTCTAGCAAGTGGGCCCCACGACTTTGAGAAGGCGTGGAGATTAATCTGAGAGTGGTTTTGGGCTCCAGTCAGGTTGTGGATAAACTAGAGACTGAGACGAAGCTACTGGTTCAGACGGCTCGAGAAAACTCCACCCGGAACTCCGAAAAAGGGCAGTATGATTGTACCGGCAGGGGTGATGTTTCCTTCCGGTATAGTGCCAAATCCTTAGCATCCACCTTGAGGGGAGGTGGTATGTGCTTGGCCTTCCGTTGTGCCTTCGTGAGGCACGGTACAAGCACTCCCCAACGCAACTTGGGGGCGGGTCCTGGCATGCTGGAGGGCATGTCTAGGGCTTCCTGAGGTATCGATGGTCCACCCCAGGACACTATGCGGGCAGCGGCTCGCCAATGGTGCGCGTGCCATCGGATCATGGGGTTACTATGTTGGGCGGCCTTTATCTGCGCTATGCGCACTTAGGTGGGCATGGTAAGCGATTGGGCTATCACTAGGCCATGAGGGCTTAGTGTTGGCATCCGTGGTAGCACGTCTTGGGTTCGGATGTGCGCCACAAGCGCAGTATAGCATGAAGGCAAGGAAAAGGGGTGACGCCTTGCCAGGAAGACTCGTGCTGCTTATGCTAGGTGCGGAGCGCCATGTTTGGGCTACTTGCAATGCCACGAGACATGAGTTGCCTTAATACGCTCGAGGGAGACTCGGGGACAGTGTTGTGGGTTGGCAACCCTCAATACAAGATCATGGGAGCGCCTAGGAGCTCCTTGGCTATTCAGGGTGCGCAGTAATGACCCGATATACTTGTGAAGCTCCTTGAGTGGGGCAAGTTGGATGATAGACTTGGTTGGGCATCTCATGACACGGTGGTATGCTTGAGGGCCGCAATGACAAGGGAAACCTCATAAGCAGGGCGAGCGTCAAGATGGATGCTAGGAAGTAGCTTATGAGCCGACCAAGATGGGCTTGGTGTGCGGGACTCTAGAGTGAGTCATATCCTGTCGATGCATCATGTGGGCATTCGGAAATAGGTCGGAAGCACCTGAATGTGAAGGCTGGCTATGGCAAGAGAGGGCCATGGCGCCGCACGGTCGTTCTGCTGCGTGCGAAAATATTTGACCGTGACAATTGGTATCGGAGCACAGAGGTGTTCAAGACGAAGCAGTAATGCTATCGATATTAGAGAGAGGTGTTGCTCATGGCATGCTACGTTGCAAGGAAGTAACAAGGCATTGCTAACACAGTGGTGTGCTCGGTTACAGTGTGGTGACTGGGTTGAGCTTTGTGATGATACACACTGGCTTGGTTATGATATGCAACAACTGTTGCTTGGTATCAGAGATCGCTTGACTTTGCCAAGGATTGGCATTGCGAGTATGAATGCTTGGAGTGGTTTCGAGTAGCGGGAGGGCTACTGGCCACGATATGGTTGGCTTCTATCGGCAGGGCAAGGTTGAGATAACTAAGCCCAGGATCGAGATGTTGCTACCCTACAATATTAGAAGGATCTTTGATGCAGTTTGAGACTGTGCAGCTCTAGTGTGAGGATGGGTGTAAATGCTACTGGAGAAAGGTTCTTCGGTGCATGGAACTTGTGTTGGCATAGCGTTGCCTATTGTGAGAAAGTCAGAAAAACTACAACAAGATACTTAATGCTAAAGTCTGGATGGCTCAAGTGAAGAGCTATGCATGGGCATGCTAGTAGAGAAAGCTAGATGGTGGTGACCATGTTGCTCCAACGGATTGGACAACCATGCCACAAGTGAGGAACAAAGTTTCAAGATTACAAGTACAAATGAGGCAGATGCACAGCGGTGCAAATAGACAAGTCCTAGGTGAAGTGAGGGACAGATGTGATACAATGGAGAATCATCTGGTGGGATGAATACATTACAGAAGAAACACAATGTGTGCACGGCGGTGCAATGGTGGGAGTACAATGGTGCTTCCAATGGCTTGTCATTCGGTGAGATGACAATCTAACATGTGACAAAACAGCAGACCTTCGATGGACTGAAGGCCTAGACAAAAGATAGAGAATGTGGGTGTTGGCTTGGGGTGAAGACAATATGTCGAGGTACTAGAGCAGCCCAAGAAGTCTACTATGAGAATGTTCGCTCAGGGTGAAGGCAGAAGCTCCGAGGTACTAGAGGGGCATAAATATAAGCGAATGTATGATGGATTGGTGGCTTGCTCAAGACAAAGGCTGTGGCTGGGTTGCTTGAGGAGCACATTGAAACATTGAGGCGTGTTAGCTTTGAGCTACAACAGAAAGTGTCTACTCGGGGTGAAGGCAAGTGTTGCTGAGGTACTGGAGTGGAGACAATATGAAATGAAACTTATTGTGAACTAAGTGGGGGAGACCACTTAAACATCAGATGAGGCAGAAACGAATGTAGTGTACTGTGATGCGATGTCATGCTGGCAGGTGCGACAGGGTTGCACAACAACAGTGGGTTGTTTGGTTCGAGGTACTAGTTTGCATTGGGGGTCAGCAGGACTCTTCTAACAATGCTTGTAGGGTGAAGACCAATGCCAGGCTGCTCGGGTAAATTAGTTATGCTGCTATGGACAAATGAGATATGGCTATTAAGTGTCAACAGATTGGCACTGATGCGGAATGCTTAAGTCCTCAGAGGAGGCACGGTGCAGAGAAGGCACATTTGGGCAATTTGAAACAGACAGATGAACTGTACACCGCAAGAGAGATTGAGTTGAGTTGCAAGTCTGGAAATCTGGGTGCAAGATGTTGATGTTTGGTATGGGAGAACATTCGACGCTTGTATTACGGAATACCGGATGTGCATTGAGCGTAGAAGACAAAGAAGCTTTGGGTGACTTGTGAGTCACGTCCTACGGGACAACACATAGAAGATACAATTGGAAGAACAAGCTTTGAGAACCAAAGGGGTGGTTTCGATCAACAGAGAAAGGTTGGTGGCCACAATCATATTGAACAAACAATAAAAGAAAAGAAGAGAACTTAAATGGGAATGTCTTCAGAGGAAGGCTACTTGGTGATATGCGCAGAGGAAGCATGGTGGTCAAAACCAACAAGTGAAGTTGGGAGATCACAATACGGGACTCAACGGACTGGGTTCTTAACTTTCCAAGAGATTACTTGGTGAGGTGCTGCTAGGGTGCAGTTGGCTTGCGAGCCATGTCCTGAGGGACACATCTCTTTTCAAGATGAATACATGAGAGCTCAAGGGAGGAGCTAAAACTGAGATTGGATGGGAGCATCCATAAGCCAGAGGGCTAGGTCCAGTGGGACTCCAGAAACCAGAAGAGCGTAATGCTTTGGCTTGAGAGCCACGTCTTGCGAGACGCTGAAAACATTGGTGAAGTGTCAGAGGACACATGCTTGGGTTTCTTGGTGAGACCTTGGCTCGACGAAGAGAGCCAATAGGAGAATGTTGCGTGCAAGATTGCACATTGGTCCGGGAGTGGAATTATAACAGCGAGATGCCGAAACTTGGGTTGATGGCCAAGTACAGTGGATGTTTTGCTTGAAGAAGCAAAGGCAGAACTTGTGGGTCAGAGATAGACCTTGGTTGCATACAAACGTGTGCACAATGAGTTTTCTCAGAGGAGTATTTGTGTTGGACTTAGAGAAGTCGACACATGAGTAAATTGCGCAGAGGCGCTGAGCTACCGAATTCGGTCCAAGATTCAGGGTTGAAGCTTCAAGATTGAAGGTTCAAGTGCATGGCAGGAGTGTCAACACAACAAAGATCCACCCAACTACAAAGAATGAGTGTTGACGAGGGCGTCAACAGCATAAGTGGGGGAGAATGTCACGGTCCAAAAGTGTGGCATTGCACGGACCATGACAGTGCCAGGCATGGCACACAACTTGGCATGCAGCAGTGCCATGATAAGCACATTGGTGTGCCATGGCAGTGCCACGGTGGACACATAGCCTAGCCCGGCAGGGCATACTTTGGCCTAGCGTGGCCAACTCATGGTGAGCTTTTGGGAACCGACCTAAGGGTCCTTGAGCATGGCACAAAGGTGCCTAAATATGGGCAGGGTGCCCAAGTCGAGGAAATGGCCAGAAGATGGTTTTCTAGCAAGTGGGCCCCATGACTTTGAGAAGGCGTGGAGATTAATCTAAGAGTGGTTTGGGCTCCAGTCAGGTTGTGGATAAACTAGAGATTGAGACGAAGCTACTGGTTTAGATGACTTGAGAAAACTCCACCCGGAACTCCGAAAAAGGGCAGTATGATTGTACCGGTAGGGGTGATGTTTCCTTCCGGTATAGTGCCATATCCTTAGCATCCACCTTGAGGGGAGGTGGTATGTGCTTGGCCTTCCCTTGTGCCTTTGTGGGGCACGGTACAAGCACTCCCCAACGCAACTTGGGGGCGGGTCCTGGCATGCTGGAGGGCATGTCTAGGGCTTCGTGGGATATCGATGGTCCACCCCAGGACACTATGCAGGCAGCGGTTCGCCAATGGTGCGTGTGCCATCGGATCATGGGGTTACTATGTTGGGCGGCCTTTGTCTGCGCTATGCGCACTTAGGTGGGCATGGTAAGCAATTGGGCTATAGCTAAGCCATGAGGGCTTAGTGTTGGCATCCGTGGTAGCACGTCTTGGGTTCGGATGTGCGCCACAAGCGCAGTATAGCATGAAGGCAAGGAAAAGGGGTGACGCCTTGCCAGGAAGACTCATGCTGCTTATGCTAGGCGCGGAGCGCCATGTTTGGGCTACTTGCAATGCCACGAGACATGAGTTGCCTTAATACGCTCGAGGGAGACTCGGGGACAGTGTTGTGGGTTGGCAACCCTCAATACAAGATCATGGGAGCGCCTGGGAGCTCCTTGGCTATTCAGGGTGCATGGTAATGACCAGATATACTTGTGAAGCTCCTTGAGTGGGGCAAGTTGGATGATCGACTTGGTTGGGCATCTCATGACACGGTGGTGTGCTTGAGGGCCGCAATGACAAGGTAAACATCATAAGCCGGGCGAGCGTCAAGATGAATGCTGGGAAGCAGCTTGTGAGCCGACCAAGATGGGCTTGGTGTGCGGGACTCTAGAGTGAGTCGTATCCTGTCGATGCATCATGTGGGCATTCGGAAATGGGTCGGAAGCACCTGAATGTGAAGGCTGGCTATGGCAAGAGAGGGCCATGGCGCCGCACGGTCGTTCTACTGCGTGCAAAAATATTTGACCGTGACACACCGCCACCACTACCGCACATGTTAACAGTTTTGGAGATAATGGCAAGGGATAGACGAGGTCTCCTATCGAAGAGGTACATCGCCAAGTGATTGTGGTCAGGCCTTGACCATGACACTCGTGCTGCCTCTATCTTCTACATTAAAGATGATGAGTCTTGGAGAGGTGCTCCCATCAATGATCCAAAATGGCTTGCCCTCCCGGAGGAACAACTGGATAAGGGACATGATCGGGCGCAGTAGTGTGAGAAGATAGAGAGAGAGAGAGAGTTAACCATTGTGTTCCCTAAAAGTTTTTGGTGCAGAAGCATCGGCGGAGAAATCCCGGCAATCTCCACCGGGAGAGCTTTCGGTTCTGCAATCTAGATCGGAGGATGTTGAAGAAGGGCGGTTTTCGAAAGGAGGGATTGAAGAAGAACCGAAGAGCTGAGTTTTCAAAAAAGAGAGACCAGTTTAACCTAAAACCAGTTCAAAGTATAAAAACTGGGTTTGTGAGTTGTAAACTAGGGGGGCAAAAAGGGTATTTTTTATCTCCTGACATATGCAGCAAGGCATTTCGTCATTTTATTTATAAAACTAGTGTAGATTTGGCAATTGGTTGTGAAGTTAGTGTATTTTAGAATAAGGTTTTAAAAGACAGGGTGTACTATAATTTTCCAATACATTGCCATTGGGAGGACATCGTCTTCCATGTGGAGCATCAAAGGATTAATCCTTCTCTAAGCCGGCTACATAAAAAACTAACCATGGAATGCACCATATGAAAACATCCCACTCCAATAATAGATAAAAAAATTGCTGAATGCGGTTGTCTTAACTCTTGCTATCTATACAAAGCCGTTTATCTCTTTTTTCTCTCTCGCTCTCTCCGTATTCTCTACATCTTCCCCGGTTTTTTGGTTACTTTATCTTTTTTTCTGATTCTGGATGTACTTCTTATCTAATTAAGCCTCGCTCTTTGACAAAATTCTTTTGTTTTTTCAATGGATCAAGGAAGTAATCGAGTTGAGTCTCAAACTCAGAGACTCATTGAATCAAATCGAACGTCTTATCTTTGAGAACAGAGTTAATCTATCAACTTAGTAGTGATATGACAGATTTGTAGAGCATACAAGATGCAACTTGGTGGAAGGAATCGTATGATTCATTAAACTGAATAATTCTTAATTATTTTGACTCGTTCTTTTTATATTATATGGTTCTTTTTCTACTTTCTAGTTTCTGCTTTGTCTTTCTAGAATATATATGTGGTGAAAAACTCAAGTGTTTTATTTTTTAGTCAACCAGTAAAAGTCCTCAGAGACCCACTTACACTCTATCGCACACCAAAACTCCAATTTTCAAATGTTGAACGAGAGACTTTTTTTTTGTACATGCATTAGGAACAACAACTTCCTCATCCTAGATATGTTTTTATATGTACATTCTTTAATGAAGGAGAATAAAGACACACACTGAAGAAGAAGATGAGTAGTTTGCGTTTGGACCCAATGGAGAAGATAGAGATGTGTTTTTTTTTTTTTTGGTTTTATAACCGAAGGATAGAATAGATTTACAAAGAAGGTATGGAGGGAATAAAAGAGGAAAATTATAAAAATATAGTTAAGTATCATAGAATACAATTACAACCATCGAAAACACAAAATATTTCGTAATCTGTTCTCAAGTATTTCTGAATATCAAATTCTTAATTGAAACACTAAGGAAGAAAAAATGAAAAATATGAGCTTATCCCAATGTAGATTTACATATTTACTTTTATGTTACTAAAATTACTTTAAGTGGATAACTATTGGAAATTAAAGACTATGGAAAGATATTTTAGGTATGTGAAAATAAAAAACATTTAAGGTAGTTCATGCTTTAATAATAGTATAGATTAACTTTCATTTTCCCTTAACTAACTTACACTTATATAGTATAGATTAACTTCCAAAATACCCTTTAATTTTAGTTCTATTTACTTTTATATCCTTACACATATAACTGCTTCTATTCTCCAAAATGTCCTTTGCTTTATTTATTTTTTAGCTCCCAATTAATTGCATCCACTTATTTAATTCTTTTGCTATGCATAGCACATATATTTCTCCTAGTATTATTAAAATGTAAATGTGTCAACCAAATCCGCCTCATTACCAATCCGACAGGGTTAGAAGCAAGTTTATAATAACTTCTTTAGCAACATTGAAAAATGCATTGACCAGTCAATCTTTGGATAGACCACATGATAATATGTCAAATTAGATGAGCCTTATTATTACATACTACAATTTATGTCTGTAAGTTTCTACAATTTGGGAAAATTACAATTGTGATGGTAGGACCATGGGTATTACCACATGAATACTACTGTTTAACTTGGTTTCATGGAAGTAATTGAAACAGAAGAAGATCCAAACAACTTCCCACATAATGAAAATAATGGTACTAAATAACAATGTTATTGTTGTTCCAAGAATTACAACAGATTTAGAAACTCAAGCACCATGGGGTTTTTTTATAGAATAGCTGTAAGTCTCATTCTTGGAAGAAGGTGAACAATGCAAAGAGAGCTGCCTCTTGGCTGCCAAAAGGAATGTTTCTAATTTGTGGGAGAAAAAAGGTATATATAAAAATCTTGCGTGCAATCATCTCTGAATGTGATGAAATAATCCTTCTCTTTACTCGTACTTTGTCATCCCAGCTGCAGCCCAGGTATATGTAAGCTTTTGCATGAAAATCAACCACATGATTCGCCTCTTTCTCCATTCTGTAACCCTGATAACCTCTTTCGATTACAGAAACCATGTTATCGAAAGTGCAATCTCATGCCAACCATATTTGAGTTCCAGTGGCTTTCAATCAGCAAACAAGCTTGAAAGTAAGTGTACCATGATGCGCTGTCTGTTGGATACCTTCTCCATGCGAGCTACTACAAACAAGTCTCGTCTTTGATCCCTCCAAGTCCTCAACACACAGCAACTTCTCATAGGAATCATGCATCCCTATCCCAAACCAGAACTTTGATTTCCCTAACTGATGCAGTTACACTTAAGGCTACTCTTGACTTGAAACAACAAAGGCTCTCATGAGTCATGATAGAGATGAATATGAGACCTCCAATCTTGAGGTTTATTCCCAAGTCCATGTTATAATGTTTGGCTGCAGACACAATTATAACAATTCCCCAATTGTAACTCAACTTTCATACCTGAAAGATAAATGTTACCCATGTCAATTGGGTAGATTGATGTCACTGTCATAAGGTGTATATGCAACATATGTTAATAGAGAAGTAACAATGGGAAGATAAGATAATATTAGGGGACAAATAAAAAATTTTACATGTTTAATAGAAAGTTACTTGAGTCATTTAATAAAAATAAATAGCAAAATTTAAGGATTTTTAGCGTCATGTGTATGAATACAATGATTTTGATGAATAGACGGGTATGGAGATAAATACAATACCGAATGACATTTGAATGAAAATATGCTACAACATAGGGGCATATATGCATAAAGCAATTAAATAAATAAAGGAAAGAGTGGAAAAAAGGGAAAATTTTTTAAATTAAATGATTTAGTGGATCATATTTTTTCCACCCCCAATTAGATAAGCCAAAGACTAATGCTATTTAAGATGCTAGGCTTACATAGAGATAGAAGGCAGATTACACATATTTGATTCAATGATTTTCCTTAAGTTGAGCCAAATAGGTTACCCTTCTATGGGACAAGTATCGACTATTTTACCAAATTAAAGTCCATAAATTTCTATTTCTGAATGTATAACAATTAGTGATGACAGTATAAATGGTCCTTACATAACCAAATCAATCAGTATTCGCTTAATAGAACCATTGTGAATGTCCCAGAAAGACTAAGATGTTGTGTCACCATCCATTCTACTACTCTTGCACATTGCACTTACATCGCAAATTGCTCAAGAAATATAGAGTTTAAATTTTTCCCGCATGTATCCTCTACTCTTTTGTTTACCATTGCAAAGCATAGTGATCGAAGATATCCAATTTATTTTATTTCCCATGCTTACTTATCTTGAGCCTTTAAAGTTTTAAATCTTTTGTTCTGATGGATACTGGAAAAAGCCAAATGAATTTCCTCTTTGATCCACCAGTTTAGAAAAGATCCAACAAGTTTCAGACCTTACAAGTTTTACCAATTGTCCTAATATCATTATCTTTGCCTAAGCCTTACACCAACTATTTCAATCTTTCATGTAGTGGAGACCCAGTGGAAGTGAAAAACACCAAGACCATACAAAGTGGTTCAAGTGAACAATGAGTTCAATTGAATATTAGGCCTGTAGGTTGGGTTGATTTCATAAGTGAGCTAGCTATTTGCTAGTTGTGATTAATAGAGAAAACTGAAAACCATTTAGGTTTACATTTCTACAGTGCTATGTGATCACATGTTCCGATCAAGCTAAAAAGAAAATTTCATAGTACTCATGAATGGAAAATAATTTTAGCAAAGAAGCAATAAATTCATTATGCAAGTGTGTTGATATGAGGAGGTTGAGATGGTAGTGTCCAAAAACTAGAAAAGGTATGGAAGATAATTTCCACAATTATCTAAGAGCTGCCTAATTAAATGATAAGACAAATGAAAATAGGTTAAGATAGTATGAGCATGTAAAGCAAAGATTGAAGGCCGCAAAAAATAACAAGGTCCATGTTAATACATATTGACTATGTTACACGGACTCAGGTACAAGTGTCAGATGTGGGTATGTGTCTAGGAGTCGGATTCACTTGACCATCAAAACTTAGGATACAGGGACTTGGTTGAGAAGTGTCCAAAATTTGGATAAGGATACTGGAATTCGCCTGAAAAGTTTCCATTTAAATGTCAATAATGCCAGTTAGAAGCCTCGCTTTTATATTCCTGTTTTTACTCTTCTTTTCCCTCATACTCTGGTGCTTTTGATCATATGACTGATTTTTATCACCTTTTCTCCAAATACTCACCTTGTGCTGGCAATCTTAAAGTCAAAAGGGTCACTCTCATTTGTTGCAAGAAAAGTATTCAATCTCAGACTCTGTAACATTAGAGTCTATCCTTCATGTTCCAAATTTATCTTGCAATTTATTGTCCATTAACTAATTGACAAAACATTCCAATTGCTCTGCTAAATTTCTTCCCTCTCATTGTATTTTTCAGGACCTATCATCGAGGAAAATCTTGGAAGAACTAGGTGTCATATTAAAGTCTCCAATCAAACTTTATTGTGATAATAAAGCAGCAAGCTATATATCTTTAAATCCAGTTCAACATGATAGGACCAAACACAAAGAGGCGGATAGACATTTCATCAAGGAAAAGGTTGAAATTGGGATCATCTGTATGACTTATGTTCCCACAAAAGATCAAATTGCAAATATCTTTACCAAAGGACAGTCTTGGCAACGTTTTGATGGTTTCATTTGCAAGTTAGATATGGTCAACATCTACCATCCAACTTGAGGGGGAGTGAAATATTGCTATTTTGAGTAACTAGGGACTATTAGGATCCCAACCAAGGTAGAGTGATTAGCAAAATTGAGTTTCTAATTAAAGAGGATTGAGTTTCTATATTTCAATGGACTAATTCAGTGTTCTATATGGTATCAGAGCCTTAGGCAAACGCCGAGGTCTTGGGTCCAAACCTCCACTCCACCTATTGAGAAAAAATATTCCACATATAAGGCCTCCCTAAAAAGGGTTTAAGTCCGGCCCACACATGAGGGGGAGTGTTAGGAATATAATTAAATATATAAAGTTAACATCTGTTATCAACTTGAGCTTTTAGTAGGACCAGTGTTTTACAAATAGTGTGCCTGTGTCAATAACGATGATGATCAAGAAGCTTCCACTATGACAAAAATGGGACTATAGTATATTAAATACAATGAAAGCTCTGGCCATATAACTTGTAAATAAAATATCCTTCTTCTATCAGTCTTGTAAGTCCTTGGGAAATATTATTTCCTAGGCTTGAAACACTACTAACGCCACAGTTTATTTTCAGGTTTATAACTGTCCTCAATGGATCTTAACAACTCAAACCCTCGCCCCCCCCCCCCCCCCCCCCCCCCCCCCCCCCCACCAAACACACACACGCCCACCAAAACAAATGTAAGTCTAAGTAATTTTAAATTCACATAATTTTAGCCAAAGATATGTCTTTGTCTTTTGACAAATGGGGATGGCAAAGATGGATCATATTTCCTATTTGGTATCACGCATTTTTTGTTATTGCTGTTGCTGCTGTTGTTACTTTTATAACCAAATAATTACCCATGTTCAATTCTATTGCCACTAATCATATATAGAAATCATTACAGTAAAAATGACCAAAACAGTACAAATTATCGATCAAATTAACAATATTTTGAACAAATCTTGGTAGGTTCAAAACTATTATTGGAATTCAGCCGAAGTGCATTTATTTGTGAGAATTCAAATTTTTTTTTATCAATAGTCAAGAAATATATATTATTAGTGAAGGAAAGGAAACATGATTTGTAGGTACACAGACTGTGTACCTAGGAATACAATGCTGAAGAGCAAACCCAACCTAAGAAACAAATGGATAATCCTCTCCCACTCCTCTCCCTAATCTGAGAATCTAACACACAACATGAATTCTTGTAGAGGGATATTATCCACCAAGTGATGAGCTGATAGCCAACTATGAATAAACCTTAGAGCTTTTTTCTCCAAATAGGCTACGTTCCTCTCTGCATTCCTAAATATTCTTTGGTTCCTTTCTCCCCATATCAACCATGAAATAGCTGCAAGAGTAATGTTACAAATCATCTTCCTACAAGAACTTCCTTTCATCAGTCCCCATGCCTCCAGGACCTTTCCAATTTTTCTGCATGCACCCAAGGCATCACAAACCTTACAAGGATCACATTCCATAAGCCTCTCGCCTCTTTACAATGAACAAGTAAATGTTCTATAGTTTCTTCCTCCACTTTGCACATAATACATCTGTTTGGTAATTACCATCCTCTACTCTTGAGATAATTTACCTTTAGTATCTTATCGAGAGCTGCAAACAAAATGAAGAAAGACACCTTGCTTGCTTGGTAAGAGCTTTTCCCAAATCACAAATGAAGTGCATTTTATTTAGAACCACGGTGTTCCAAATCACAACCAAGTACATGTTCCAAATGAAGTGCATTATATTTGTGAAAATTATTGGAAATGAATTTGAAATTTAGAACCATGGTGTTGTCCTTGCATTCTATTCTCAGATCCATGCTTTAATATCCCCATCCACTACTATCAAGTTTAAATTTTCAGTAGTTACTAGTAACATTGGAACCAATGGAATGATGCAAACACCAGGCAGAGAACCATACTTTCATGTAAGTGCAAAAATGATCATTGGAACCGCCCCATATATGTAGATGTACCAAATGGTGCAACTAACTAAAGAACAGAAAAATAAACAATTTAAATGAAATCAAAACAGACAAAATACTTAACAAATTCAATTCGATAATCATAAGTCCAAAATAAATTCGGTGAGACTCTACTTACTTCTCTGCCATAAACTCAGGTTGATTTAGCTTTGATTGCACCATGGTACACCTCCATTAAATCTGGGACCTCTTCCAAATATTTAGTGACAAATTTCTTCAAGAAATTCGTCTCGCTAAGCGCAAGCACCCAACCAAGCTTTCTACTCTCTTTAAGAATCATTTTTGAATTCAAGATCCTTAAAACCATATACCGTGGGCGAATCCTTCTATCTATACTATAACAGAGAATCATAGGATATGAGACCATTGCTGAAGGCTCAACCTTCAGTGTGTTCATGATGAAATCCACATTCTTCTTGAGCGTGTGCTCTGAATACGTCATAATGCCTGGGTAGCACTTAAAAGCCCGCAGGAAGTTCTTGTCAGACCAGCCCAAGCTCTTAAAAAACTGAAGTTTCCTACTCCATGCGGACTTGCTTAGCTGAACCATAGCTCGTAAAGCATTTATGAACATCATTTGGCTTGGGTTGAAACCCATATCCTGAACAGCATCAGCGATACTAGTAAAACGGTCCTGTTTGACCAGAAAAGACCTTGGATTGCGCATCATCAGTTTACAAATATTAGATGCGGGTACCCCACGACATGCTAAAACATCTACATTTGGTTGCACAATGCGGCTCAGATCCACTTTCAGAAGCCATGAAGAGCGCCTAATCGTTGACACTAGTAGTTCATCGGTCTTGAGCAATGCCTTGAGGAAATCAAAGGAACGCTTTATCTGATTTGTCAAACTTCCACTCAGAATGTGTGGATATGAGAGGATTATCTCCCGCAGGGTCGAATTGGAGAATCCATTTTCAAGGAGAAATTGCATCTTGGGTTGGAGATTTTTGCCTATTCTAGATTTAATGAGCTCTGGTCTCTTTGTGATGAGGGTTATAATGTGGTTATCAGAGAAACCATGGAATTTCAGCAAAGAAAGGACAGAATCATACTTTTGTATGGAGTTTTGGTCCAGTTGGAGCTTTTTGGATGCTGAGACAGCGCTTTTAAGAGGAAGCCCACATGAATTTGTGAGGTATTGAACAGTGAAAGACAGTGATGGCTGATCTGGGGGGACTATTTTCCTTGCCGGTACTGTTGTTACAAAGGATTTGAGAGATGGATTTCGCAAAATGTGGGCACTAAGTAGCCTTTTGCAGAAAATTTTGGACATCTCAGACAGGAATTCAAGAAACCAAACGAAAAGGGTCCTTGTCTCGATCTTAGTAAGTTACATATTCAAAGTTTCAAAGAAAATGAGAGATTGGATGAGATATTACCTCTCTGGAGTGACGGATCTCCTCCCTCTTGGCTTCCGTTTGAGGCAGCAGAGGAAGAAAGTGGAGTTGAGTAACCGGAGTCTGGCGCTAACGATTACGATAACGAAAAGCCCTAGAAAGTTAGAAACCGCAACTCACTTTCGAACCGGATCCCAAAATTGCGGTCCGCCCATAATCCAGTTATTAGGGGTTGAAATTGATATCGTTCAATTGCAGCAGACATTACAACAACCGTGGGATGCTGTCACGTGTAGCATCTCATGACTAAAATAACATTTTACATTGAAAAATGTAAAAAAACAACAGTTGTCAAACGCTGAACGTGGCAGCATCCCGTGACTGCTAAAATGTCTGTTGCAGTTAAGTTGCGATAGACAATTTCATCCAGATATAAGTACGTATACTATCATTAAGCCAGCCATCTCTTTTCACCTACATTTCCTCCTCCATTTTTTTATATTATCTTTTATCTCCCATTAACTATATAATTACCTTATATTATCCAAAATGCCATTTAATTCTATTTGATTTTATATCTTTGCACATATAACTACTTATATTCTTCAAAGAGTCCTTCAATCCGCCTTATTACCAATCCAATGCGATTAGAAGCAAGTTTGGTGCGAGTCAAACAGATCCGCGATATTACCAATCCGACGCCTTTCGTAATCACAATTCACAAAATTTAGATGCTAGTTATACTTCTTTAGCAATATAGAAAAAATGAATTGACCAATCATCTTTGGATTGACCACATGATAATATTTCAAATTAGTTGTGCCTTATTAGTTACGCACTACAGTTTACACATCTCTGAGTAACTAGATTTCTTTTGGTAGTAATTGAAACTGACAAAGATGATCCAAACAACTTCCCACACAATGAATGCAATGGTACTCAACAAAAATGTTGTTCCAAGAATTACAACAAATTTCCACCCTCCAGCACCTTGTGTTTTTTATGGAATTGCTGTAAGTCTCATTCTTGGAAGGATGAGATCAATGCAAAGAGAGCTGTTCTTGGTTGCCAAAAGGAATGTTTCTAATTTGTGGGAAATGAAGTATACATAGAAATCTCGTGTGCCGCCAAGAACAGCCAGGGAATGAAATAATCCTCCTCTTTATTCATACTACCTTCCTTCTGCAGCCAGGGAATACATAAGCTTTTGCATGAGAGTTGATTACAACTCGTCCCTTTCTCCATTCTGCAACCCTGATGATAACCCCTTTCAATCACAGAAACCATTTTATCAAAAGCGCTGTCTCATGCCTGTATTTGAGTCTTAATGTCTGAATCAAAAAAGAAGCCTGAGAGCAGTGCGTAGTACCATGCCATGCTTCTCCGTTGGCACACCCTGGTTGATCTCTGGTGACATGTGTATGACTACAATGATTTTGATGGATAGATGGATATGGATATAAATACAAAAACCAAATAAAATATGAATGAAAATATGTTACAACTAGGGCATAGATGCAAAAAGCACTTAAATAAATAAAGAAATGATTGGAAAAATGGGAAATTTTGAAAAATTTTAAATTGGCTTAATGGATTATTAAATCATATCTTTGTCTACACACAATTAGATAAGCCAAAAATTAATGCTATTTAAGATGTTCGGCATATATAGAGATAGAAGGCACATTACATATATTTGATTCAATGATTTTCCTAAGCTGAACCAAGTAGGTTACCCTTTTATGGTAAAAATATCAACTACTATATCAAATTAAAGTCCATAAATTTCTATTTTGGTGTATGTGTAGTATTTAGTAATGACAGTATAAACGGTCCTTACATAACCAAATCAGTAAGTATTCACCCAATCAAACCATCATGGATGTCCAAAAAGATTAATGATGTTAAGTCACCCTCCATTCTACTACTCTTGCACAAGCAAAATGAACTTCAAATATCAGAGCAATCATATGTATTTGTGCTAGAACAATCACATTGCACTTACATCACCAGTTGCTTAAGAAATAAAGATGTTTAAAATTTTCAGCACATATCCTCTGCTCTTTTGTTTTCCATTGCAAATTTACTGACTGAAGATATTCAGTTTATTTTACTTTACGCATGGTTACTTATTTTGAGCCTTGAAATCTTTTGTTCTGGTGGATGCTGGAAAAGCCAAACAAATATCCTCTTTGATCAACCCGTTTGGAAAAAATAAAACAAGCTTCAGACCTTGCAAGTTCTACTAATTGTTTTAATATCATGATCTTTGCCTAAGCCTTACACCAACTATATTTCCCCATTTTTATGTATTGGAAACTCAAAGGAAGTGAAAAACAACAAGACTCTACAAAGTGGTTCGAGTGAACATTGAGTTGAATTGAATATTAGGCCTGTAGGTTTGATTGATTTCATAAGTGTGCTAGCTATTTGCTAGTTGTGATTAAAGAAAATTGAAAACCATTTAAGTTTACACTTCTACAGTGCTATATGATCACATGTTCCAATCAAGCTAAAAAGAAAATTTCATGGTACTCTTCAAAATTTGTTATGAATGGAATAACATTTTGGCAAAGGAGCAATAAATTCATTACGTGAGTGTGTTGATATGAGGAAGTTAAGACAGTAGTGTCCGAAAACTAGAAAGAGTACGGAAGATAATTTCCACAAGTATCTAAGAGCTGCCTAATTAAATGATAAAACAAATGAAAATAGGTTAAGATACTTTGGGCATGTAAAACAGAGATCATTGAAGGCAGAAAAAATAACAAGGTGCATGTTAGTACATATTGGAGGGTCATGTTAAGTTCCAATGGTTCAATCCATTAAAGCAACAAGATGATCAAGATTTATGAAGTTTGATATTTTTCATATGTCAATGAAGAAGATGATCAAGACGCTTCCACTATGACAAAAATGGGACTACCCTATATTAAATACTATGAAAGCTCTGATCCTATAACTTGTAAATAAATATCCTTCTTCTATCAATCTTGTAACTCCTTGGCAATACATAACAGTATATATTCATTCCTGGGCTTGAAACATTACCAACCCCAAAGTTTATTTCCAGGTTTATAACCAAAATAAATACCCATGTTCAATTCCAGCACCACTAATCATATATTGAAATCATTACAGTAAAATGACCCAAACAGTACAAATTATCAAGTTTAAATTTTAAGTACATACCAGTAATATTGGAACCAATGGAATTGATTCAAACACCATTAAGAGAACCATACTTTCTTCCAAGTGCTAAAATGATCATTGGAACCGCTCCATATACATAGATGTACCAAATGGTGCGACTAACTAAAAGAACAGAAAAAGAGACAATGTACAGAAATCAAAACAGACAAAATAGTTAACAAATTCAATTTGATAATCACAAGTCCAAAATAAATTCCATGATGGTGAGACTCCACTTACTTCTCTGCCATAAACTCAGATCGATTTAGCTTTGATTGCACCATGGTAAACCTCCATTAAATCTGGGACCTCTTCCAAATATTTAGTCACAAATTTCGTCAAGAAAGTCTTCTCACTAACCGCAAGCAACCAAGTAAGCTTTCTATTCTCTTTAAGAATCATTTTTGAATTCAAGATCCTTATAACCATATATCGCGGGCGAATCCTTGCATCTATACTATAACAGAGAATCATAGGATATGAGACTATTGCTGAAGGCTCAACTTTCAGTGTGTTCATGAGGAAATCCGCATTCTTCTTCAGCTTGTGCTCCGAACACGTCATAATGACTGGGTAGCACTTAAAAGCCCGCAGGAAGTTCTTGTCAGACCAGCCCAAGCTCTTAAAAAACTGAAGTTTCCTACTCCATGCGGACTTGCTTAGCTGAACCATAGCTCGAAAAGCATATATGAACATCATCTGGCTTGGGTTGAAACCCATATTCTTAACAGTATCAGCAACACTAGCAAAACGGTCCTGTTTGACCAGAAAAGACCTTGGATTGAGCATCATAAGTTTAGAAATATTAGATGCAGGTACCCCACGACATGCTAAAACATCTACATTTGGTTGCACAATGCGGCTCAGATCCACTTTCAAAAGCCATGAACAGCGCCTAATTGTTAATACTACTAGTTCATCGGTCTTGAGCAATGCCTTCAGGAAATCAAAGGACTGCTTTATCTGATTTGTCAAACTTGCTTTAAGAATGTGTGGATATGAGAGGATTAACTCCCGCAGGGTTGAAGTGGAGAAGCCATTTTCAAGGAGGAATTGCATCTTGGGTTGGAGATTTTTCCCTATTCTGCATTTAATGAGCGCTGGTCTCTTTGTGATGAGGGTTATAATGTGGTTATCAGAGAAGCCATGGAATTTCAGCAAAGAAAGGACAGAATCATACTTTTGTATAGATTTTTGGTCAAGTTGGATCTTTTTGGATGCTGACACAGCACATTTAAGGGGAAGCCCACATGAATTTGTGAGGTATTGAACAGTGAAAGATAGTGAGGGTTGATCTGGGGAGACTGTTTTCTTGGTTGTTAGCAGTCTAGAGAAGGATTTGAGAGCTGGGTTTTGCATAAAACGGAAACCGAGTAACCTTTTGTAGAATATATGAGACATTCTAAGCACTAAATCAAGAAACAAGAAAGATGGATTTTCCAGAACAAAGCAAATGTTAATGATCCAGAACTCGGTACATTGAAGAATCAAAAGTTCAAAGAGAATGAGAGATTGTGCAAAATGCTACCTCTTCTGAATAACCCATCCGTCACTGGGGTTATGGCTTGAGGCAGCAGCTAGAGACAAATGAAGCTTGATGATAGGACCCTGTCAAAAAGCGTCTTGCCGTTGAGAAACCTAGACAATAGAAGTTATGGAAAATTAGAGGGGAGACTTCCCTTTTGGGAGGTCTCATTTCCGGATAAATTTAGCAAAAGGCCTTATGACTTGAACCATGAACCCAACCAAACCATTCTTTGGTTGGGTTCAAACAAACCCAAAAATAAAACCTGCGTATTCTTCCCAACAGCTACGTTTTCTTCCTCCCCAAATCAACAAGCCCTAAAATACCCTTCTCCTATTCTAACCCCATCCCAAAGGTATTTGCAGAGAGAAAGGGTGGGTTTTCTCTTACCACAAAATGTGATCGAAGGTGAACTTCCATTTTGTTGCAAATGGCCGTTGGATGGCTTGCTTGACTCCGTGCCGTTGTCAGTGAAGCTATTTAGGGATGGGTGCCACTCAGAGCGGACAAGTTTGAGAAACTGGAGAAGGTAGTGAACGATTACAACTTCACCATTTCATCCACATCTGCTTCTTACTTATCATTTGGTATTATTAGTGAATGATTACACATAAGAATCCAAAATTAAGAAGCAAATTTTCTTTGAACGATTACACATCTGCTTCTTACTTATCCTTGAACAATTACACATCTGCTTCTTAATTTAGTAATTAAGAATTACTATTGAGATTTTCTTTGTTTCATTACTTGTTTGAGCATATATTTGGTATTATTACTAAATGATTACACATCTGCTTCAAGGACCCCTAGCTTTTTGTCACAATAGTTGTATATTACTATATAAAAAAGTTGGGTTTTACACGAACAATGTTTTTGTCTTTCTCCTTTTTTGAGAGAAGGGCCAAACAACTACTTTATGTGGACAAAATAAAGCAAGCTTTGTCTTTCTCTTTTATTGGATTGCATGATGTCCAATCTGGTTTCCGCTATTTTTGTAAAGTGGTTGAATACATCAATTACTTTGGAGGGTTTAAGCAACATGGTTTATCATTATTTTGGTTGTAGCAGTTTTTTATTTTATTATTTTTATTTGGACATTTGAATGAGTGAAAAACAATGAAAAGAAGAGAAAACAATTGCCAGCGTGAGCTGTTGAAACAACTGCACAATTTCTTTGAGTTTTGCCATGGTGGCATAATTCAAATCACATCTAGTTTAGGCCTACCTTTTTTTATTATCACTTTATTTTAATTTTTCATTTAATTTCCTTTATTTTGTTGTCTTGTTTGTTTCAATTTTGCTTGTGTCACTTGCATATATCTATATCTATATATATAGATATATCCAATAGTTTAATATTTTGATCAAAGTATTCAAATAATCAGATAACATTATGGTGTTTTTTTGTGTGGGGAAATGTAGGGTCAAATATCATGGTTTCACCGTTGAAGAAGTTATTTTGTTTTTGTCACATCGGTGGTGAAATAGTCGTTGGTAATACTAGAGAACTCACCTATAAGAATGGTCGGGTTGATGGCTTGGCTATTGATGAACAATCTGAATACAACGATTTTGTTGATCTGGTATGCCTTAAGTTTGATGTTAGTAAAGAAGGATTAGCAATGAAGTATACCATTGGAGTTGACAAGAGTCACCTTCTCCCTTTACGGATCAAGAATCTTTGTATAATTTGTTATACTTCAATGAAGGCAAGGCAAGTTTGTTCTTATTTCAAGAACAACAACGAGAAGGTGTCACTTATAATACTAGTAGGTAATACTTCTAGACTTAAACTACCAACCAAGTATTAAATATTTCTAGCATGGATATGTTATTAATATTTTATTTTATTTACACATGTTAGGCCTTCAATAGTTGGGACGAGCTATCAGCCAACAACATCAATGAATGTTGATAACATGGTAGCCCAACCCTCTCAGAATCCAGAATGAATGGATGCAAGAGCTTTTGATGGTGGTATTGGGAGTTCGAATTCAAATATGTAGCTTGCATCTAATTTATGGGAACATGAGATTGCTGGGGTGGGTCAGATGTTTCAATGTGTAAAGGATGTTCGAGTAACAATTCATAAGTTTGCCGTAGCTGGACGATTCTCGTTCAAACTAGTTAAGAATAATGGAGAATGTGTTAGAGGGAGATGCTCCATAGAGGGATGCCCTTGGAAGATAACGGCAAGTCATATTAGTGGCTCAAAACTTTTTATGATTAAGAAGTACAATGGTAGACATGAGCATATGGCACAGGATTATATGAATATGAAGCCTGCAATTAGGTCAAAGTGGGTTGGTAACGTTATTGAGGAAAAAATTTGCCAAACTTCTAGTTATCTTCCTAGGCAAATAATGAAGGATTTCAGCATGGATTATGGATTAGACTTGTCATACCATCAAGCATGCTGAGCGAAGGAGGCAGCTAAGCAGGCAATCGATGGTGAGATTATGGACTCCTATCGTTTCATTCCTTTGATGTGTGAAAAGATAATAGAATCTAACCTAGGAAGTGTGGCAGTGTGTACAATAGGAGAGCAATCAAGATTTCACCAGTTATTTATTGCATTTCATGCCTCCTTGTATGGGTTCTGTAATGGATGTCGTCCGATTTTTTTCATAGATGGAACTCATTTGAAAGGGCCTTTTTTGGGTACAATGCTATCTACAACTGCTCTCGATGCAGATGATGGGATGTTTCCAATTGCATTTGGAGTGGTCAAGTCAGAGACATTTGAAGATTGGTTTTGGTTTCTACATATGTTGAAGATGGCATTGGCTGATGGACGTGAGATTGTTATTGTATCAGATAGGAACAAGAATATTATCAGGGCTGTTAATGAGATATTTGGTCAGAATGTCCATTCCCATTGCCATCGACATTTGAAAGAGAATTTCTTAAGTTTCTTAACTAAATATACATTATCAAGGCAAATGAAAACGGTACTTGTGCATCAACTAGATCAAGGTGCATATACTTATAGTAAAAGACAGTTTGAAGCTGCATTGGGGAGAATGTTTGTCATTTCAAATGAAGCACACAAGTGGGTTGTGGATAGTGAGCCTTCACATTGGGCTAATGCAATGTTTGCTAAGAGGAGTTATGGTCAAATGTATTCAAATCTTGCTGAGACTTTTAATGGATGGGTATTAAAGGAGAGAGAAATGCTAATCTTGCGTGCTGTTGAGGTCATACGTAGGAAGTTAAGTGAAAGAATGTTCAACCAACAAGTTAAGGCAAGTAAATTGCAATTGGTGGGAAAAAGAATTGATGACAAGCTGAAGGCAAACATAAAATCTGGTATCCAGTTATATGCTATACGTTGCTCAGAGTTTGAATTTGAGATTGGGCGAAAGAAAAAGGAATGTGTTGTTGATCTCCAGAACAGGGTTTGTTCATTTAATGTTTGGCAAGCCACAAGACTTCCATGTCAGTATGCATGTAGGGCAATACAATTGAGTAACTTTGATATCTATGATTATGTGGAGGATTGCTACCATAAGGAGACACAGATGTTGATATATTCCCAACTGATGCATGGCATAGATACAAGTGAGATTCCTTTTCATTGTTCATCAATAGCAATGATTTGGGTAATGAGGATGAGCATGGCAATGAGGAGCCAATTCTTTTGCCCCCTATGACAAGAAGGCCCCCAGGGCGTCCTGGAAGGAAACAAATCGAATCACAGAGTGTTGATAGGAGACCATTGCATTGTAGTCGTTGTAAGGAGGAAGGCCACAATAGGAAAACTTGCACGGCTCCTATTTAGTGTGTTTTCATTTAAAGTATTGTCATATGAAATGCTGACAATGATCTATTGTACAGCTTTGGGTTTAGGATTTTTTGAGAGGGGCTTCTTTTTGTTTATGACTTGTACAGTGGATTGTTAGGTTTTTGCTATGTGGGTATACTTGGGGTTTTGTGAGGTTTCGCTGAGTGTTTTTTTGTATTATGATTGTATACTCCATACTCTATACTTTTTCTTTCATATAATATATATAATCATCTTCATTATTCATCAAAAAAAAAAAACAATGGTCTACTTTATTATGGTGCTTGGATGCTTTCTGAACTAGCAATTATGTTCAATCATACACTATTTTGAGAACAAAATGTGGCTTATATATGATTACTATGATTCGCATAAATTATTGTTTGATTTGAATTAGAACATCAATTTGATCACACACCTATTTGGATATATTGTTTGATTACACTCTAATTTCAATGCCATTAGCACAATATTGGTCTTATATGTTTTCATTTCATTATGTTTTTCATTATAAACCACTCCTTGAAACAAAACAACAAAATATATTTGTATGACCTCTTTTTGATGATGTAGATTTATGTACAGTATGCAATACCATATGGCAGAACAAAGTGCACATACAACTAGGGGCGAAGATGCCTATGATGAAGATCAACGTCGTTTCACATTGATGTAGGCATTGCGTTCATAGTTGAGTGAGATGATGGACGCTGCTAGAAAGATGCAATGTTGTTGCATGGATTTGGATATATATATCCAAAAATCCTAACCCCTAGCTCCCTACAGTGAGCAACCAAGCTCACCCCATGATAGGGGTCAACCATTGTAACGCCCCGGATCCGTGTTGTTCATTAAAGATATAACACGTCTCACGGAGGTTAGGCAAGGATCGTTAATCAATTTATGATCGCTGGATAATCATACATCTATAACCTAACAGAGTGCACATTTCCATTTATGCAAAATTGTAACATTTAAACTGAACTGAAATCATATGGTTCATCCCCAATTACTTTAATACATCTCAATTAATTCAAGTTCTCAAATTCGGAACAGATAACCTACAAGTCTAAGGAAGGTAATAGTAGTCTTCCTCCCTATATGCCTCAGCAGGATCTACCCCAGTAATCGCCTCACCACGAGTATCTGAAAAAATAGAACAACAACAGAGTGAGATACGAATATCTCAGCGAGTAGCACATGCATGCAGAAATAGTTGAATCACGTTTTAAAACTATGCATCGACAACACTACAGCACGTTTAAACAACCAACATCAATTTCCCAAGTTCAAATCAAACAAATCACATCTCAGTTAAATACAATAACACATCGATTGGTCAATGTCATGACTATCGTTTAGTTGATAAATTAAACATGCCAAGTAGACACTCCACACCTCCATGTACACAGTTCCGGCCTACTCAGGGTTTCGGATACTCTGAAATGACGGCCTACTCAGGGTTTCGTCATCCAATGCAGGCCTACTCCCCGGGTTTCTGCATTGACAACCAGGCCTACTCAGGGTTTCTGGCTGCTCTACACCGGTCGTGGTAACACACAAGGCCATGCAATTCCAACAACCAACAATAACATCACATTACTAAGCTTAAACATCTGGATCCAGGACAAGCTAGACCAAAACAGTAAACATCGTATAATCTCGATTTCAATATCAAAACAAAACCATTCATTCCACATCATGTAATTACTCATCACAATTCATCACCTGTCCCTCTGGACCAAGCAGTACCTCAAGTACATTCAGTATTTTCTCATTTCCATAACACAAGTCATATGAAAGTAAAACTCAATCCATTCATACCAAAGAAAACCTTTTAATACGTATAAAGTTTCCAACAAGTGAAACCAGAAATACAAGAACTTCTCAATCAAAACAGTGTATAGAACAAGGAAAAGTAACTGGTAACTCTTACTAGTTTGGTGTCCGGCACAATACTCATAAGCAACCTAAACTCAACTTAAAACTCATAAGATGTTCACAAATTTTCCTCTATTAATTTCATAGGCAAAATGGTTTCCCAGGTTCCTAACCAAGTGAATAGTGAAGTGGTTTAACCCCTAAGAAGTGCAAATACTCTTGGTCAAATCAGAAATTCCATTTCGGTAAGCAAAATAGGTCTGCCGCTCACCTATCGAGGTGGGCGCGAGGTGAGCGCCGGTCGGCGGTGAAGAAAAAGGGCAAAATCGACCTGCCGCTCACCCGACGCTAGGTGAGCGCGAGATGGGCGCGAGATGGGCGTGAGGTGGGCGCGAGATTCGCGCGAGATGGGCGCCTTGTTTTCTACTTCGCGCGAGATGAGCGCGAGATGGGCGCGGGATCGGCGGTAGGTCATTATTAACGGGGCGCCTACCTCCGAGGTGAACGCCGGTGAGCGCGAGGTGAGCGGATACCCCCTGTGGTTTTCATTTCTCTGTTATTTTGAGATGTACATGACTGGCCGGTTTGTGAAGGTCTGTAACTACTCCAGTACACTCCTAATACTCCCAGAAGACTTCCCAACCATATTTGAAATTAATCTAAACACTTTCATTTTCAATTAAAATTTCAATCCGGAGACTCTGTTCATGCAACTTTCCGAAAACTAGAAAAAAACCAGAAACTCACACAATCACTTTATATATACTCATGCATCAGAATAATCTCGAGAGAAACAGAAAAACACAATCCCAGTTGTAAAACAGTGCTACTCACCTGAGTGTGCTTATTCCCGAATGATAAAACCCCGGCCGATCACTTCTCGGCCACGCGCGCGAATGAAAAATCTACCGTAACTAATCTTCTCGAGCAGAGAGAAATAACCCAAGGAACTTCAGCTCCGAACTCCTTCTTCCAGCACTTGCGATTTATGGTTCTTCCCGAACGGAAACCCTAGTCGCCCTCCAGCCGAAATCGCCAATTCTCCTTATGTCCAGACTTAACGAAAATGTTTCCGAAATTATGCTAAGCCTATTCTCATAAATCCGAACCCTACTTTCCATTTTAGTCCACTTACTTGTTACGTACTCGCTCGAATACTCTCCCATTTCCTTGATCCTATGCATGCTCGCCCACCGAAGATACTACATGTTCAGCATCTATTCGCGTTAATAATCACATAACTACACTTTAATAATACCAATGATAATACTACGATTTTTCGGAAAAATGGCTATATAACGCCTGTACATACGAGTATGGGCAAAGCCCTCAAACCACAAAATAACCTGATAAACACAGTTTATACATCAGAATAAATAACTAAATAAATAAATAAATAACTCACAAAATCAGGGTCTTACAACCATCAAACTCCATGCAATATCCTTGTCATGTAGCATCAGAAGTAGGCCACAATGATCAACCAAGTTCACCCCATGATGAGGGTCAACCAAGTTCATCCCATGTAGTATCGGAGGTAGGCCATGGCAAGCAACCAGGTTCACCCCATGATGGGGTTCATATAGTAGCTGATGTAGGCCATGGTGAGCAACCAAACTCACCCCATGATGGGGATGGTCTATTAGTATCCATGCAATCTCCTTGTCATGAAGTATTAGATGCGGGCCATGAGTCTTGCACCATAAGTCAACCTCCAACTAGAAAAAGGCGAATCAAGAATAAAGCAACAAAACTTTGTTCTCCATTTGTGATGGAATAAAAATTCCCTCCACTTCATTCACACGAAAAGCATGTTGTCAACTATATATCTTTTTCTCATAATAATGAGTGAGCACTCTTAGATATCCTATTGAAAGGTATTGATTGCTTCTATTTATTGATTTTATTAATATGCTTTACTTGACAAGTTCCTTTTTGTATAGCTCAATAGTTATAGATTTTGATGTCATTCATATTATGATGGGCGAATTGCACTACTTGATGGATGGGCACGTGATTAACAGCGTGGTATGGGTAGTAATCCAATCCTAACATGTTTTACAATGTTGATTTTTACTGTTGTAATGCAAGTTACATTTTTATTATGTAGGTGGTGGCAACTTATGCTTTTAGCCTTGTGAAATGGCAACAACTAAACTCATCTGCAGTTTGTAGGCATTATTGTGCACCCCACATTAGTGTATGTATATCTTATTTTATTTTCACCAAAACTAAAAATTTCACATGTAGTACGTAATGCATTTTACTAATCTAATATGGTAATTTATAGGAATCAATCATCAAGGGTGAAATTATTGTGCAAGCTGCCTATAAAAAATATTTTGATCCTAAAGTACTTGGGTATGATCTTTGTTCTTGCCGAATGGTACGTTTTTCTTTTGTTATTATTGATGGCTACAATATCATGATGGGTTTTTAGCACCCTTTGTAGAGATGGAAGCCTTCTATATTTCCAACCAACTTATGCAATTTGATGTTTTTAGCACCCTTTAGAATTGAGTTTCCTGATTTGGATTATAGAGGTAAAAAGAATTAACAAAGTTATGTTCACAAACCACACAACCTATTAGTTATATACCTTTTCCTTCAAAAAAAAAGAAGAAGTTATATACATACTTCGAAATATGAAAAGAATGAAATACATCCAAATATCAAAAGAATTAACGAAATTCTTTTGATTTCCTGTTTTACCAAAACTAAATTTTAAAAAACATTCAACCATGCTGTAAGCACCTCATTTTTACGCTCCCAGAAGAGCCGGAAATGCAAAACCCCGCTAAAAAGTCAAACCCTGAGGGGCCGAAATTTGACCTTTTGATCAAGTGATAATTGGCCACCTTGCTTTATCTCAATGGATAGAGAATCCCGACACGAGTCTAACGAAACTGAGTTTGCTGGAATCGGAGTCCGGATGAAGGTTCTGTGGTCCGGTCAAACTTGAGGGTGAGCCGAAAGTTGACTTTTTTTTAACCCCGAGCCAAGTGCTTAGCTCTTTATCATTGGATAGAGGGCTCCGATATGAGTCCAACGCAACTGAGTTTGCTCAAATCGGAGTCCGAATGAAGGAGATATGAGCTGTCGAAGTTTCCGAGCAGCAAAACCCAAAAAGCTGCAGACGTGGCAAAAAGCCGCACACGTGGCGAGTGGCGCAAGAAAATATCTCGAGGGGCAATCCGTAAATATCCAAACATGCAAAATATCCCAAAGTTTAAAGCAAAATTTCGCAGGGACCAAATCTGTGAATATCTAAGAGTATCGGATGAATCTGCGAATATCCAGGGGCAAATCCGTAATTTTTTGATTTGTATCCGACCAAATATGTCGGATACACACACCTCGGTGTATAACCGATACTATTCATCGGATACAAGGAGATTGTCCAGTGAGATTCGCGCCGGTTGCCCGACAAATTCGCGATGGCATTAAATTTTGGAATTATTATGTTTTGTATCCGATATTTAATATCGGATACAAGTGGCACTTAGTGTATCCGGCCATGTTGGTCGGATACACTAAATCCTTAGTGTTTCCAACCCCATTTTGTTGGTTGGCTTCTTTCGCTCCTCTTTGGCCTCCTTCCACCACTTGTCCCCATCCAAATCCACTCCTCTCCAGCCTCCTTTGCTCCCACCCCCATCACATACAACTCCTATACCATTGAACCTCTAGTCCTCCCTCATTTCTTGGTCTCTCACTCCAACAAGAAGAAGGACATCTGCTGGGGTTGCTGGAGAAGAAGCCTCCAGCTCTTGTCCAAGCTTCAAGGAGGTGCTTACAACCCCCAAGGAAGCTTTCCAACCCCACCCCACCTCAAGAGCATAAAAACCTCTTGCATTCTCCTTCTTCTCCATCTTTCTACCAAAGACCAAGGTGACTAAGTGCTGTTGGTGTTGCAAAAGGAGTGCTCCAGCTCCATCCAAGCCCAAGGGAGGCTAAACACATCTCCAAAAATCACTTGTAAGCACAAGGTGAGTTTCCTAATGGTGTTTTCTTTAACATATACAAATATTGGTTTGATTGAAGCATGCAAGTTTTTCTACTGTTGTGGCATTATGTTTTGCACAAAGCATGTGTTTTCTGTCTTGTTCATTGCCTCTCCATGCCTTCTATGGGTGGTGGCCTTCCCAAGGTAAGGAAGGTAGGCCTCCGATGGTTTGGCGTAGGAGAAAGAAGGTTTCCTAGCCGGTAGAAGTAGGTCAAATTGCCATGGAAAGTTGCTGGATTTTAGTTTACAGCAGGTTCTTTTTAGCATTTCTATGTATGGAAAGAAGGAAGCTTATTTCCTCTCTCATTCATCTAATGTACCCCCAAAGTAACCCCCCCATTTCCTTTCTTGATCTCTATTTTCCTTTCTCTCTTCCTTCACTTTTCATGACTTTTCATGGGTGTCTTTTGCTTGCTGTTCCTAGGTACAAATCTGTTTTTTTAGGCTACAGGTGTTAAGGTACAGGTCCACTTTTCTTCTTGTCTTCTTCCATGCATGCAACCTTTGCTTATTAGTGTCTTTCTCACTTGGTTTGTTGCTATTATCGAGTATGAACACACGATCCTTTCCCTCCCATGAACTTGCTGTATTTCTTCTATATACACCATGCTCCCCTTGCCCCTTATAACCTATGATGGCCCATCTGAGTTGCTGCTGGGGACAGCAGCAGCACCTCCTTTCTTGGTAGCATATCAAGCCTAATCAAAACTCAACTTAATGGTTGCTGTCCACCTGTTTATAGTGAGCTTTGGTTTACTTCCCATGAGCATGTTACAGATTTTTTTTTTACTTTTTTATGACAAATTGATAAGCATGAGAGATCTTTTGGGGCTGCTGTTGCCATGGTTCCAGGTTTTGGCTGGCCGTAACCCCCTTTGTGGCTTGCTATCTTTCTGTTCGTGGCTTTAATGGCAGCCCACTCCCTAAGCTCACTAACATGTTTCATTTGGTATATTCTTATGATCACCATGGTCAAGCATGCACCCCTTCCCCCTCAAAGCTATTGTTTCCTTTGGATACTTAAGCATGTTCCTCTAATCTGTTGTGCATGGTTTTCTATTTTACTCTTGGAATGCATGTGAGCATGACCTCTTTCCCTATGAGTATGCTATTGTGAGTCATGGTCGTACCCTTCCAAACCCTTTGTAATGCTTGTTGTCCCAATGGCTCCACAGTCCCCCCCCCCCCCCCCCCCTTTTTTTTTCTCTTGATAATGTTTTGACCCCTCGGCATAAGCTAGGTTACTTGGGTGGTTGCTGTGTCTCCGTGGCACAGCAGGTCCTTGCCACCCATTTTCTTTATATATACATGAGCATGTTCGGCAAACATAAGCACACACATGCACATGTGTGCTGATGTTTTTTTTTGGTTTCTTTTGGCATGCCTCTCCCTCCTTGTATTTTACACTTCAAGCCCACCCTAGTTCAGGTTGCTGGCTACTGTCCCACACCTTCCCACAGGCCACTCGAAGCACATGTGCATCCACCCCTAGCCCTACACCCCTTTACATGCCAAGCATGCACCCTTCACCTCCTACAATCTTCTTGTCATGATGTACATAGGCTGCTGCTGGGGACAGCAGTAGGCCTTGGTGCTACTGCTGTTCCCAGCAGCAGGTTGGCCCACACAGCAACAACCCCCAAGCCCAACCCATGAGACACTAAATGTGTATGCCATCCCCCACCCAGCCCGTAAGCAAGGCCCAATCTCTGCCCAGCAGGCCTAGCTACTTATTTGCTGCTGTCCCACTGTACCTAAAGCAATGTTTCTTTATGTGTATCTCTTGATAGCTTGCATTGATACCATGTGATGTGTCTTACCGTGAGTTTTTAATCTTTCATTGATTGGTGAAATGCAAGCATCCCGGTGGGGCTGCCAAGACCCCCGTCTCATTGCCATATGTGGATAGAAGGAAGTGAAGGGTAGCACCTCCATGCACCATCACCCACACCCTTGCCTTTGTTGAGAATCCCAAAGGGGATCCAAGGGATGCACCACCCATACCCGAACCAATGTGAGCCACCCAGGGGCCCACCAACCTTAGAAGGCCTCCTAGGAACCCCTGGAAATCACCCCAATTGCCTGAACCCCAAAAAGAGCTATTTTGAGGTGATCCGCAACTCAGGCTGGATCACCTACAGCTTGTGCGTATCCGGCAACTAAGGTCGAATACATGACAAAAGTGTCATTTTTGTGTTCTTTGTTCCTTGTTGAATTTTCATGATATTTTCAACAAAACCAAGTGAACCAACAGGGTTTCCGGGTCACCCGGAAACCCAACATGGGACCTGGACCACCGGTCCAATTTGGTACACTAGTGGGCCTTCCAACGGGGCCCACCAAGCCCGATAAACCCAAAAGCATGCAAATAAGCAAGTTAAGTAAAATTAACTAATCGAACCGGGCGGGCCAAACCCAATTCGGCCCACCCGAACCTTGTTTTGTGGAATGATGCTTAAATTGCCTGGTTTGGCTGAGACCTCGAGCTAGGGCTTATCGGGCCCGCCAAAGCCCACTAACTGAACCAAGGAAGGGTGCAAACCCTGAACCTCAAGGAACTGGGCTTTCAAACCCAAATTTGGACTACGGGCCCCAAGCCCAATGACCAAGTCATCTTGGCAGATTTAAATAAAATAAATTGAAAGTATTTTTGGCAACCATCATGGGGGCCCACTCAGGGGCCCGCAAACCAATGCAGACCAACCTTTTACATGAAAAATACTTAAACTCCAAATTAAACAATCAAGTAAAATCAATTCATTCAACCAAAGCCCAAAGGGCCTCCTAGGACTAGACAGAGGCCCACCAGAGGCATGTGGGCTTAGCCAAGCCCACCAAGGACACCGTAGGCCTTTCAACGGGGCCCACCCGATCAGACTTAGATCACCTAATTAAGCAAAATAAAATCAATTAAAGGGACCCACACCACCTAGGTGGTCCCGCCAGACTTAACCCAATGGCATGCCGGATTAGGAATCGGGTGAGACCAAAGTAAGCTAACTCAAACCAGGGAACCCACGGGACCCGTCATCTGATGGGGTGGTCTGGGGTGTCTACAGACTTCCCCAAACCACAACCAAGGCCCTTTCTCAGAATCTCAAGCCGCAGACCAGTCCAATAGATAAGATTAGGCACTCAGGTGTCCGCCTGTACCCCATCAGGCGGTGGCGACTCCGAATTTTCCCGTGCGGCTTTTCCGACGTGCGCACACATGCTGTTGGGCTTCCAAGTCACTTCTAGCTTGCGAGGCATTACCCATATCTTTGTGCCTTCCATAGACCTCTCTTACAAGTGCTAATGATGATGAATATGCATAACTCATAGTCTGCAGTAGCACCTACATATGCTCCAATTGACTAACCACCTCCTAACAAAGTTTGATTATATGGTTAGATTTACAACTCAAAGAATAAAGAAAACGCAAAACAACAGTTCTTCCTATTAAATCATGGAATTATTTGTAGAAACAAATCTTACAGGGCCAATGTCTGGAATTTTGGATTGAATATCTTTTATGCATATAGTAGCATCCTCCAAAAAACTTTGGTGTTCAACCTATATAATGCACCATTACATAAGTCAAACACAAAAAGTATAAGTGAAAATCTTAGAGATGCTTTCTTACAGGATCATTGTTTGCAATGCAAGTTCTAGTGTCTCCATTGGCAATGGCGATAGCATAATCGAATTCAAGAGGACCAACCTACACAACACATCATTAGGGAATTTGGGAATATTGTAACACAACAACTAAGGCGGGAACCTTCATTATGGAAACTGTGGAGATACTTTCTTACATGATTGATGTCTCGGATTTTTTCTTGAATGCTTTCATTGCCACGTTCAACATACTTCCTCAACTTGTTGGATCTACCTATATAACACACTAAGTATAAGAAAAATTCTTATTTTAGTGACAAGGCAGTTATAAAATACAATATACCTATCCACGCCCATAACCACCAGCAACTTTCTCTGCTTTTTCTCTATTCTTGACACGCTCTTGAGTCCAAACCAACAATCATGTTGTCCATATGTCAGCCTCGGCCGGACCCACAAGAACATGCTCATAATAAAACAATTGAAAACAAAGGTGGTCAACCATCTTACTCGACACAGATATCTTTAATAAGTAAAATAAAATAACAGTACGAATGTAACAAAGACTGTAAACATTTATTGTAAGTCCTCACCTGTAAGAATAAAAGGCAACCACCTATACACTGCTTCTTCTTGATTTGGAAAATTTTTATTTCTTCAAAAAGCCGGTCAACCACAAATGCTGCCCAATTTAATTCGGATAAACTACCTACATCTACCACACTATGTAAAAAGGTAATACTAGCATGTAGGTTCGAATTTGGACACAAGAGTGAACCTAATGCGAATAAAACAAATGCTCTTTTAAATTCAGGGGCACCTCCTAGTGAACGCATCCTAGATTCTAAGTCCGACAGTGGTATTCCATGCTTCTCAATTTGAAACATATCACGAACCTCACATATTATATCATCTGGTCCAGAGGTGATGACAAGATGTCCAAGGTGTCTAAGTCCCAAAATAATACTGACATCTACACTGTCTATCGGTATAGAATACTCGCCAATTTTTAAGCTACGGGTATCTACATCTACTTGCGGAATTAACCACGCACATAACTCCCTCACAAGGGATGTGCATTGGAGATGGAGAAGGGGCCCAAAACCAATCGTATCAATAGCCAATAGCTGGTCTGTCGTAAGCTGTTTGCAACAAGCCATGAACCTTCTACGCGAGCATCTTGTCACCACGCAAGGCTGCAATTGCACATAAAGTGCTAATTAAACACAACACAAAGATATTCTAGGAAAAAAATCTAATAATAGAAGTGTAGGACAAAACCTTGACCAGATGATATAATATGTGAGTTGAAGAAAAGCCCATAAATGGTTTTCAAAAATCTATTTTCAAAATCTATTTTCAGAAGAAAATAGAAAGTAACACCAACAATATTTTGGCCGGGCACAACAACAATGGTAGCTCCTAACTACAAATCTTTCTGAATTATATAAAAAAACATGTTTTAGTTGGTGTTACCTGAACATTTTTTCTTCTTTTTTTGTGCAGGATGCAAAGATTGATACTATACTATAATTTGGGTAGACAATGCTTGATAGTGCTGCCTTTCTTCTTGTCCCAAATTGTCCCACTTTAGTTTTGCATCTCTCATCCCCTACAAATTAAATTATTAAAGATTAATAATTCAGTTTTACATAAAAGAACCCAAATCTAACTTGAATTAGGGGAAGTGAGAAGGAATGACAAGAAACATATATTCCAACATCAAAACTATTGTTCAAGGAGCCTCAAATATAAAGAACACCTAACAATATGCTCTATAATATATAATCATTAAGATAAGACTTTGAATGCATGCTTTGCGTTGTGTGATTGTTTCTCCTCCTCGTTTGCGTTCTACGATATACTCCTTCTTATAAGAAGTACACAAATATTTTTTAAACATATACTAAAGCATATAATAAAATAAAACCTAGTTGCATTTTTCATATTCAATTCTCTTTTTTATTTTCTGTTTATTGTACTCATAACAACACTATATATAATTGATGAAGCATTTCTTATTTTTACTTAGACTCATAACAAAGATAACTTTTAATTCTAAATTACAAAATTTAATGTTGGATATTTTTCTTACATGAATATAACCCATGGGTTTAATGGTCTTCGTGGAGCAACTAATGCAATGGGAGAGGTTGCTGCTGCATCCTTTGAAATTGAACGAGTTTGTCTTCTTACACGGGATGGATTTAGCACTTTCTTCCTTGCCATGACTATTGCAGCAAATAAAATGAACATTATAACCAACAAAGATGTGAGCAGATTGTCATATAAAATTTAAGGACTACAAGATTCTTAAAGGAGACAAAGAAGGTTTAATTGACAATATGAAGAAACAAACTGGCTAAAAATATAAAGAGAATTGCGAAACATCTAGTCCCCCACTTTGAATTATGAAACCAAGCCACCGATTAATAAGTGATGGATATGATGTATTAATATTCAGATTCACTTCCAATGGAACGCCAAATATTGCATTCATCGAGCCTTCAACATTTTGACTCTTGAACATTATTCTTTTAATACATATCCTCAGACAAATAATATATTTCTTGGATTATGTATAATCTCCAGTTGATGGAAATCATTCAGACTCACTAGAAATCATGCTCTTTTGACTTTATATAGCACTTTCTTCAGCAGAGCACTCATAACAGAGAAAATAGAAATATTTTGACAGTCTTTTTAGGGAACACTGTATGAAGATCAAGATTCACTCAATCCATCCAATATACATTACACTGCAAAATCAAGTTAACCGTCATAGAAAATGTTTACTTGTATCATGTTTCTAAGAGAATAGTGTTACATCAGCATTCACTTTGATGCTGAAAATTCACTTCAGTTAAACACTTAAACACCCAGGTAATCTACTCCTACAATTTATCAATATCATCCTAAATAGACCAGTGACGATAAAGAGCATCCCTTCTAGCAAAAGCTATAAGATATCAAATTCAGAAGACTTAAAGGGAGAAACTTGGAGTCAATTAAGATGGCTTTCTTGTTGCAGGATCATTATGTTTCAAGTAGGTGAAAACATATGCTTGTCATACAGGTCCCCAGGCATTGACGAAAAAACTCCAGCACCGGGTAGATAATAAGACAAAAGATACCCAAATAGAAAAAAAAATGGAGAAGATGATGCACTGTCCGAAACTCATACTAGAAATCGTCTAATTCGCAAGGTCAATTGTCAGAATTTTGACCAAAGATTCATTCCAAAGGAAAAAAGCTACTTTAGAAGGGGTTTTCACATTCCAGATGAGAGGAAATACGAATATCTGATATGGTGAAGTCACATATCCTCACAAGTTTCATGCCCATACTCACTAAATTACTAATAATACCAAATGATAAGTAAGAAGCAGATGTGGATGAAATGGTGAAGTTGTAATTGTTCACTACCATCTCTAGTTTCTCAAACTTGTCAGCTTTGAGTGGCACCCATCCCTGAATAGCTTCACCAGCAATGGCACGGAGCCAAGCAAGCCATCTAATGGCCACTTGCAACAAAATGGAAGTTCACCTTCGATCACGTTTCGTGGCAAGAGAAAACCCACCCTTTCTCTCTGCGAATACCTTTGGGATGGGGTTAAAATAGGAGAAGGGGATTTTAGGGCTTGTCGATTTGGGGAGGAAGAAAACGTAGCTGTTGGGAAGAATACGTAGGTTTTCTTTTTGGGTTTGTTTGAACCCAACCAAAGAATGGTTTGGTTGGGTTCATGGTTCAAGTCATAAGGCCCTTTTGCTAAATTTAGCCAGAAAGGAGGCCTGCATCATCCTAAGATTGATGTACAGGCCTCCTCGGGTAGCTGCTTCACGAGGGTGACGAGGAGTACCACCCCAAGTAGTGACAGTAGAATGAGCAACACTTTGCGCTACGATAGTAGGCCCAATAGGAGGTGGAAGCACTATAGGGCGATCAATCTCTGGAGTTACAGCGCCAAGTCCGTGCAGAAGTCAGATAATGAGGCAACTGAATATAAGTTTTCGCTTCCTGTTGATGACCTGTACAATGCGTAGCATTGAAAAAACTATATGCGAAGGGAGGTATATTGAATGACCTTAGAGTAATGCATAAAAGAACTGAAGTCTCTGGAGTGGGAGAGTATGTAAATGAGCCACTAGGGATATGTTGGTACTCATAATCTGTAGAATAACCGATCAAGTTAGAAGATTATCAACCACTAGATGGGTTCCACGGAAATACGTAGTACTGTTGCGCACAAAAGATGCCATATGATTAGGTGAAGGGATGTTTGCATCATGATAAGGATATTTAGGCTCAAGCACTCTGGGTATTCCTAATATCTGAGAGATAATATAAGGGGTGATCGAAAATGTCTGACCGCAAATATACACGGAAAATGCCGGAGGGATATTGGACCAAGAATGTATGTTTGCATAGAACTCTTGAACTATGATGGGTTGAGGAGGTGTAAGGTCTTTGAGCATAGGACCCCAACCATTAGAAGTAAAAACTGAAGTAATATCGAGATTAAGCTCCTTGATTATTACCTCTCGCTCTAACAAAAGAGGCCGGTTGTGAAGGTGATTACGAAACCTACCCTGTGCATGACGGTCTAAAAACATTGACTCATCTACTGGAGGAGGTTGTGTGTTAGACCTAGACCCACTGATGCATTTGTGTTTTTTTGGCATCTGCAAAAAAAATATAGAACAACATCCTATTAAAGCAATTAATAAAAAATGCATGTATTTAATTGTAAATAGGACATTAGCATATAGAAAATCACAAAGCTATGAGACTAAGTGCTTATTGAAGCCATAAAATACAAGGTTAGCAACAAATTGTAAATAAAATTGAAAGACAACTTTGCTGTGAAATGAAGAATTGCAATGTACTTTAGTGGGTTCTAGGGTTTTGTTAATTTTATTTCCATGGTGAATTTATATTTTAAGAAAGAAGTTAAACACTCCAAGCAAAAGAAAACGAAAAAAATTTACCATAACAGATAGAATCCACTCAGAAATTTTTTAATGGAGATTAGAATTAAACAATTTGGTATTAAGTCTGAGATTTGACTCTTTTTTAAATGTTAAACACTTCAACCAAAAGAAAATGAAAAAAAATTTCCAGGCCATGATCGATCAATTTTTTTTTTTGGTAAACAATCTTCCCATATCACACTTAGTAAAAATTGCTAGCAATGTTCCTTCAGATCACTAACAACAACCGTTTGTCAAAAAACTACTCTAATCAAAATAGAAAACATCACAAAATAGCAAAAAAAAATTACGAATCAATAACGAGAGCCCAAAATGCAAAAAGCTAAAAAGGTAAAAAAAAAAAACCATCGATTAGATGCTGTGGATTGTTTTTTATGCATCACCCTACTCAAGTATAATAACATATAAACATAACTAAATCAAAACTTAAAACATGGAAAAAACATTAAAAGAAATATCTCCACATACCTTGGATGAACGTGAAAAGGCCCTGTATCCAATCCCAACATGAACTTCGAAGACTTGCGTTGAGAGCTATAAGACTTGGAAGATGAATGGAAGTGAAACGACTTGGAATATTGGAATGCAACGACTGTTGATGAATGGAAGTGTAACGGCGCGATGTGAATAAAATGCACCACGTGAACATTATTAGGGTTCTAACTTTTTTTCATTTTTTAATTTGACGCTCGAGCGAGCGCAAATCGCTCCAAAATCTTCACTTTCGGGTTTTCTGAGTTTTTTTTTTAGTTTTGCCTTGATGCTCGAGTCGGCGCAAATCGCCCCAAAATCATCAGTCTCGGGTTTTTTGAGTTTGTTAAATCATGGCTTGACGCTCGAGTGGGCATAAATCTTCCAGAAAGTAGTAAAAACATCCTCATAATTGGGTTCACCCACTCAAGCAGTCGCAGACCACGCAGAAATCGTCACACTGAGGTTTTTTTTGAGAAATCTTTACACATGTGAGGACTTGTAACCAAGCATGAGAGGACTTGTAACCAGGCATGAGTGGACTTGTGACCAAGCATGAGTGGACTTGTTACCAAGCATGAGCATGAGAGGACTTGTAATCAGGCATGGGAGGACTTGTAACCAGGCATGAGCGGACTTGTAACTAAGCATGAGCATGGGAGGACTTGTAACCAGGCATGGGAGGACTTGTAACCAGGCATGAGTGGACTTGTAACGGAGCATGAGCATGGGAGGACTTTGTAACCAGGCATGAGTGGACTTGTAACCAGGCATGATTGGACTTGTAACCAGGCTTGAGAGGACTTGTAACTAGGCATTGTGTGGACTTGTAACCAGGCATGTGAGGACTTGTAACCAGGCATGAGTGGACTTGTAACCAGGCATGAGTGGACTTGTAAGCTCTAAATTTTTTTGATTATTTAAATTTGTATATCCCGTTATTATTAGTGTAATTAATTTTAACCTTTGCCATAGCTAAAAATTGAAAAAGATTAATTTTAACCTTTATAAAATTTTCTTGTCAATTAATTTGATTAATTTTTCTTTTCTCCATAATGATACATGTCATTTTCCAAAATTTTATAGCCTAAAATTGGCTTTAGGAAAAATACGAACTCCTCCACATCAAATTAAGGCGTAGACAATCTTCGTGTGAAAGATGCTTGCAACTAACTTTATAGCCTAAAATTAAGTACAAACATAGTGATGTTAATGGGAAAAGGCAAAAGCCGTATATTACAAAAGGTGGGTTAGAAATACAACCACATTGCATGTGGGATTATTCTCATACTCATGGACTTGTAAATAATATAAAATGGATAGAAAAAACTTATGTGTCTTCCAATGTAGTTCCAAGACACTCTCCTTCGATTGTACAACAAGATTTGAGAACTAAAGAACCAATTGGAATCCTTGTGCTTCAAACTTGCCATTACATTTAAATGTTGAAGATGGCCTTCAACTTTTTCACCTTTTTATCAAGCCAGGAATGCCGGATTAGTCAATTATACCTATAAACAATGCAAAATAATAAACAAGGCATTATAATGTTATTAGTTTCAACGAATTATTTTATTGAACAAGTGACAAATAGGTCTTACATCTTCATCTTCTTCCCCTAATCCGCGGTCGACCATCTGCTAGTTATTTATCATCTACATTGGTCTCCATATTATTGGTGATCGCTGCATTAGACAGAACGATGTCCCACACTTGGTTTGATGGGTGCATAACCAAGTCAACAAGGAACTTATCCCTAAAGTGTGCGATATGACTCTGAATTCATAGAAGCCATACATGTGTGTTACTAGCGAAGTAGTTGCTTACTATAATTATAAAAAATCATTTAAGTTATATATACACTTGATCAAATGCTGTACATAAGTTGCTGCCATCCCACACCTCCATGAATTTCATCATTAAGACACTACAATCATACCTAATGGTATATGATCACAGAAATGTAAGAAGCTAACATAGGTAATTATCGAAACAAACCTAGTGTCTTACCCGTTGCTTTGATGTGAGGCGTTAACATGACACAACTCCCATTGTAAAATTGGAAAATCATCACCACCTCCAAAGGAACGTAAGATGTTTTCTAACATCTTGGTCTACAAGTGATGAAGCGACTGTCAATATCATAAACGTTGTAAATGTTATAAGAAAATTTCATTAATATAAAAATTACCTGTGTTGCAATTAAAAACTGATGGCCCGCATGACGTGTCCCATCATATGGGTCTAGCACCTCCACTTTACGCTCTGTTAGGTTTAGAACTAAAAGAAACCAATGATTATGGAGATTCATGGGAACAAAAATCTACATACAAGTAAGACAACCTTATAAGGAAAAACCCATTATAGACTCCGTTAAAGTAAGGAAATAAGCATAAAAAATTTGAAACCAAGAAGTGAAGGTCGCACAATCCATTGCATCCCAAGAAACTTACCAGATTGCATTTAACCACTGAATACCTTAGTCGCTGTGGATCGAAGTAACAGTTCAAGTCTTCGGGGGAACCATGAGTAGTATTCATTATCCAATCCTGCATAATATATGGAAGGAAATTTTATTCATTAGTGTGGCCCGAAAAAACAACAATTTGATATATGCTAATGACTACTAGTGCTGTCACAAAAAATACTTATGCAAACATATGTTGAGCAATAATGCCTCGTGACTGTGCAGTTACTCGATAATTGTTGCCTCTTTATAAGACAAGCTCCAAAAGCATTGATAACATATAGAAATATACCATGAAAAATGACATGTAAAATTGAACAACTAATATATTATTCACAAGATAGGCTTTGCATACCACACTATTAACATGTTTTTTGTCAAAAAAACATGCCAACTCAGATGCCACGCATGAATGCAATCGAACTTGAATATAATTTCTCTGAAAAAAGTGGAGGAATTATTCACTACGAATTAAAATACATAAATAACATTTACAAGTTTGTTTAAGAATATTAGCTTACTCAGAATGTTTGTTTCGGCGAACGTATTGTACGAGTAGGCGTCATTCTGTACCCAATCGAGGATGCCTATGTTGAGCAACATATGGAGTGAAACAGCGTCTCGCACGCTGCTTCACGCGGGTCCCCCTTCGCGGTTTGTTTACCTCGGTCCCAGTGCCTTCCTAAACGGCTACTGTAGTCTCCTCATCGAATTGCATTTGATCTTCCTTTTCTGCAATATTTGATGATCCGGGAGTATCTGTATGATCACAGCTCCCGTGGGTGCCATGATAGGAGGGTGAAATCCTTGCTTCATCGGTCACATCGGGCATGGAAGAATCGGGAGCATCCATATGATCAGCACTCTTACGTGGCACGTGGATATCAGAGGGGCGGATAGTTTCCCTTGACTTCACATGATTTACCATCTCGCTATACATGTCCATGATCTTCGTGAGATGACTTAGAATAACCTGGGATACACAACACACAATTGTAAACCAAGTTGATTTGTTCTTAATAAGAAAACCAGAGAAAGGTAGGAAAAAAAAACCAATCTTACAGGATCTAGATCTCCACGGAATGGGCTTAGATCAAGGACATCTAGATCACGTGCTTCGCTAGATGCTTCATCTTCCACACGGCACTCCGCATGGTGCGCAAGCACCTATAGTATTTAACGTTTATATTCCCGAGTACATAGAAATGCTACATTATTTGAAAATTTGACTAGGAAACCTACAATAATGAGTTCAACTAAAATATATATATTTATACTTTCCCGTTTCCATAACCACCGAGTGCCATTTCATCCTTCTCTCTTTGGGTAATCAACGCATTCGTCGACGTTGCCATACGTGGAGTAGTGGGAGGTGCCGCTTCACCAACAATAACCTGATTGTAATACAAAAACTAAGCAACAGAGAACTGTCATTAGAACACTCCGTTCAATGGAAATAAGTTAGAGTATGGTCAATGCATGTATTAAATACTATACATACCTGTAAGAATAACAAGCAGCCATTGACACCTTTTCGTTTGCCCTTTTGAAAATTGTCTATGTGACGCATCAAGGTGTCCAATAGATACTTCCCCCAATTATATCCTCCTATCTTCTCCACATCTACTAACAAAGGGAGATAGGATGCACTCACATCAATCATTGTAGATGGATTTACTAAGGTGGTCAAAGAATACAGGACAAAAGAATGGATCCACTCATGATCGTTCTTCGTCCTCTTTAAGCTCTTCGCAATATTTTCAATTGGGATGCTTCCATTTTCTACCCCATAATTACTATACAACTCTGTCATATCGGGGATTTTTGATTTAGATGTATCAATTGTTTTCCCCTTTATAGGCAACCCAATTATCATCTCTACATCGTGGGTGTCAAAAGAAACATTCTCTACCCCAACTCTAATACATCTTTCCTTAGTATCTACATTCGGATCAATCCAATGACACAGCCGCCGATTAAGCTTCTTCGCACATAATTTCAACAGGTAATCAAAACCACTATCCCTAAGGCATGTCTCCTGAGAAGCGGCGAAGTCAATAGCGTTCATGAATGCAATAAACCGTCCAAGTGAACAACGTGTTTGTATCAGGGCCTACCAAAAACAAAGGTAGAACGAAAGAATATGTCAATCACAAATAATTACCCACAATAATTCTAATTTTAGATAATAAATTCCATGAACCTATTGTTTTTTCGTGGCACTTGTTGTGGGACAGCTTTATTGTATTTGTCCCACTCATGCCATGAGGCTTGCTTAAATTCTTCTCTCTTGGCCTCAGTCATTGACTTCCATGCTACAGCAGCATCCGCGAATAACTGAAACACAATAAATAAATAGATAAATTTATTTGAATAGGATCGATGAAATGCAAATCAACAAAAGAAAGGATGTTCCTTCACCGTTACCAATGATAATGCCTACCTACTGCTTCGTGGGGATTTGTTCTGCTTCGCAAAAACTCTTTATTCTTTCATTTACATAATGCTCCCTATAAAAACAAAAGAAAAACCATGACCAATATATATTAAGGATTACAAGGATGCAAAAGGAATTACAATAACCGTCATATTGACAACCATGCCCAAACTTATAGAAAGTTTAAAAGAAATTTAGTGGATTGCTTCCATGCTTGCTTGTAGAACAAAACAAATAAACAAGTGAAGGAAACTTTACCTGAAGTGTAACCAACTGTTGCGTGGGTGTTTTCTTCCTGTTGATGATGGTCCAGTAGTTTCCATTGTAGTCAAACTTGTCCTGCACATTAACAGAAGCAATTTCATAATTCTGATTTCCAGATTCAAGCAAAAATTTTCATTAAAGCCAACAACACCACATAATAGAGGCATTTTCAAATAAAGACAAAACTCCCATTAAAAGAATTTGTATTTAGAACCTTTTAGGAAAGGGTTTACATGTAGATGGAACATAAAAATCTGATGTGGAAGATAGAAAATTAGGTTTTCTAATAGCACTAATCTAGAGAATCTGGGAAAGGAGTAGATTTTGATTGAAATATCATCGTTTTAATTCATCAACCATGGGATTGAGTTTCTTTTGTAACACTTTATCAATTATGAGTTACATTATCACCATCGTCACCTCATCTATCTCCATAATGCAATTCAATGGATTCCATATTAACTCTTGGAAAATAACTAAATAAATAACTAAATAACTAAATGAAAATCCAAAGCTAGAAAATAACTAAATAATCCTTTCGTAGTCCTGCAACAGAGACTAAACCCTACGAGCGTCTAAGACTAAACCCTACATGCATCTCAAAAATTATCGCCAATGTTCAAAACTCAAAGCAATCAACGGGAAAAAAAAAGGATTTGAAAAATAAGAAATTAATGAATGTACGATGAAACTCGTAGAGGAAATCGGTTGCAAACGCACAAGTTAAGTCAAACTTCTCCAAAAACGTCTCATTCTCGCGCCCTTCGTTCATTCGAACTGATAGAGTAATCTTGTGCAATCAGTTGGGTTGGGGAGGAAGGAAGTAAACATTGAAGGTTGCAAACGTTGAAGGTTTTTTTAAAATTGTCTAGTTCTCACACTCGTTGGAATAGAAGAAATGGTTGCGTTCATCGGGTTGAGAGAAATGGGAGAACAGTTCAACCCATTGGTCTTGGGGTAATACGAATGGCTTGACCAACTAAGCCATTCGTTTGTGAATTAAACGAGGGAAAAGTTTCATGAGACGCACGAGATTGTTCCCACCGCACGTCGCTTCATAGGTGACGCCGTAAAAACGCCGTAGGCTTAAATGTCGTAGAGGAAATCGGTTGGGCTATGGGAACTTGAGCTGTAACGGGCTGCTGCTCATGCCTGGTTGGGCTATGGCCGTGTAGGATTGGCCATCAACAGGCCTAGGACCAGGCACGGTTGACATCACATCTTAATATGGCATCTCAATAGTAATTCATATGAGGAATTATATGAATTGTCTGTTTAAATTATGGCTTTCCATCCACCTCAATATATGAAATATCTCAATGCACGTAAACAGATTCTTATTTGGTTAATGGAGAGAATTCATGGTTGATACATCTTAATTTACTACCTTATGCTCAGTGGCGGAACCAGGCTATGTGTAGGGGGGGCAATTGCCCCCCCTAAATTTTTATTTTTTAATTAAAAGTATATATTTTTCTATATTTTTTAATTGAAATTTATGTTTTGCCCCCCCTAAAATTTCTGGTTTGCCCCTCTATCTCCATGAAATTTCTATATTTCATTTATAAGTGTTAATTGAAAATATTTTTTGCCCCCTCAGATTTGGAGTCCTGGTTTCGCCACTGCTTATGCCTGATCCTCCGCCCATTTTTTTTCCTTCTTGTTGTTTTTTAACCTTATGCTTGGTCCGTTGCGTGGCCAGTTCCGATTTGTCCATAGTGGCAAATTCGTAAATAACTTAAGATTTACACAGCGGCGTATGTCGCAAATACATCGGTCTATCTTTCTTCTTCTTGAATGCACAGTCGATGAAAGCTAACGCCTCCCGTTGCAGTCGACCATTTGAGCGATATTAACATCGTTGCAAGAGGTAACCGGCAGACCTTTTATTTTTTATGTATTTATGGTTTTTCTCCCCTTTCGTCTATCTACCTTTTCTAGGGTTTATTTCTAGCTCTGAATTGCATGCGTTCTCATCCTCATTGCTAATGAAATATTGCTTGCTACTGCTGTTAGATTGGATTTTTTTCTGGATTCTTTTACTTCGTTCAAGCCATTTTCATTTCCTTGTCACTTTTCCCCCCATTTTGCTGCAACCCAAATTGCCTTCTGGTGTCGGAAACATTCTTCTGCGGCCACCTCTCTTCTTACCTTCTCGTTTCCCCAATCGGACATTTTCAACCTTTTGAAATGCCTTAGGTAAGCACCTGGACAACAATTTCTCTAGTTCTGTGTTGGTTTCTTTGGAAGGTATTTTGAAGATTTTTGGTTGCTACCATTTTTTATATTGTTTCCATGTCATGGAATTTTCTTTTTCTCATTTGTTGAAGCCGTTTTTGATGGCAACTAGGAAATTCATTGTTTATTGATGATTTAATCACTAAGAACAAAGGAGTTTTGAGTTCCCCTTTATGTTATAGTCTCATAAAAACAGTTTGTTGTTATCCTTCGACTAGTTTCATTGGTGGATAAACAATATTTACACATTCATCTGTCTATTTTTTTTTTATTTAAATGTTTCATCTTAGTGAAATTTCTACCATTACCTTTTGAAAATTTTAATTCTGTAATGATTAAACATTTATTTCGGTTTAATAAATTAGGTTTTTTTCTCCACCATTAGTTATATGAATTTATGCTGTTGGATTTACTCGTTGAGGAGGCTTGTAGGTGATGCAATGAAATTGCTTGTTTTTATTCACTCTCTTCTATTATGTTTGCACCATTCATTTTCTTCTAAATGATCTCTATTTCCCTGTTTTTTCTGCCAAAAAGTGGTTAAGTTAAACATGGTTGTTGGCAGGGTAAGGCTGCTTTTGGGATTGCTTATTAAAATACTTAAATCCTCTTATAGCTTATTAAAGCACCTTTTTAAGCTAATAACATGTTTGGTTATGTGAAATGGGTAATCACTTACCCGTAAGTAGTAGAGAAAGGGGACCCGAAAGGAGAAGCTCTTGAGAGTAGCTTCTTCTTCCTCTGTTACGATAAGCTCGTGTATCTCGATCGAGCTCAATGCTTTGAAAACTTATCTGCGAAAACTTCTCCTTCTCTCTTTTGCTCTTCCTCAATGAGAACTGTTTCTACAGCGACTTCCCCAGCTCAAATCACTCCAGCCTTGCCAGTCTCAAATCGCTCTTCCTCAACTAGATTTCTGGACAAATCTCGCATCTCCCCGAAAACAACACCATCTAGTCACATTCCGGCGTTGCTTCTCAAACAGTAAGTGTCATTTTACTGTTTCTCTGACAACCGTTTTTCTCATGTTGCATTGTTCTTAGATTTGTTGTTTAGGGTTTTGAATTTTTGGATTTTCTCTCCTATTTGTCTTTGTACTTGATCGCCACTATAGATTGCCGTGTGGCCTCCGTATGCCAAGCATATCTTTTTGACCGAAGGGAGCATCAAGAATCTGGTCTGCCTCAATCGGTTGCCCAGTTGTAAGTGCAATGCGTTGAACTTCACGTTTCTTTTACTTTAGTTCTACTCGTATTGGGGGGTTTATCTTGATTTGTTTCTGTTTTTCTGCAAATGCTTGATTTATAAATTGCCTTGTAGATGTGCAATTTGTTGTTTGAGAGAGTGAGCAGCTGCAAAAACTGTTATGCACCACTTGATTTTATTTGTTGTTATTTGTGTGGTTGTCACTTGTCAGTGCATTGTCTGTGTTTGATGAATTGTGTGAAAGAGCAAATAGCTAACAACATATGATTGGTATTTTAAACCTGACTTGCCTTTTAACTCCAATTGATGAAGTACTTTGGAGCTCACTGATGGCAGTTGCTGATTTATGCGACAGTCATAGGATTCTGTCATCCCATCATCATCATCCTCCACCCACACCTCCAATCAATGAAGTACTTCAGAGCTCATTGATGGCAGTGGCTGATTTATGCAACAGCCATGGGATTCTATCATCCCATCATCCTCATCCTCCACCCAACACCCCCACCCACACCACCCCCCAACTCCCCTTCCCCCCAAACACCAAACCAAACAATCCCCCATCAAGCCCAAAACCACCCAAAAACAGAAATGTTGAGCAACTTGATCTAACCTTCAAAGAATGACAATGAAGTAACCTATCAAGGTTTCAACAATGTTTGAATATCTATATCGCATATGGAAACATCAACTTCAAACTAATCAATGCAAATTTGAAAATTTCTACCTGTAAACGAGTCCCCTGAAAGTGGACAACAAAATATCATTTCCAATCCAAAAGTGAAATAATATAGTCTGAAATTTGAACATACTGTAAAAAAAAAAAAAAGCCAGATATTTATCTGTAAAAATGAGCCAAATGTCTTGTATGGATGCTACACTTCTACCCACCTCAAATATAGCATACAGGACTCTTAAAATGCATCCAGAAATATGGCTAAAGAAAGCTTAACAAGGTTTCATCTCAGTATACTGGCACCTAAAAAAATTAGCAAACACAAATTTTATAAACTAAATAGACTTACGAGGATCAGTTATTTTTATTTTCATTTAATAATGGTGCTTGTTTAGGTTTTACTCAAATGACTATGAAAGATGGGAAAGGAGGAATCTATATGTGAGCACATCCTAAATCAAGTGTGCTCATTATTATTATTATTATTTTTTGGTTTTGGGTAAAGAAGATGCAAAGGTATTGTAGGAACTGTAATATTGCACATATAACTTGTAGGCCTTGTGCTACCATTGAAAGATGGGTCTATTTAGAAAATATTATGTGGGGTCACTTGTAATCTTCTGTTAGGCTATGTGATAAATAAAATGAGTGAATGGTTCTGATAGGTCTTTTTTTGTTTAGGGACAAATGAGAACATTCTTGGGATCACACTATTCTGTTTTTGTGTGCTTTTGAAATTTGTTTGTGGGTTTCAAGGACCAGATCTATGATCATGGTGCATTCTCTATGGAATGATTTTCTTTCTCAAACCTTTTATGTAATTGCATTGAGTATTGAATGGTGAATCTATTCATGGTGGCTGGTTTTGGTGGGGCAGGATTGTCTAGTAAAATGCTCCAGACGTATTAACCTATTGAGAGAGATTTCAAGCATGATATTTTATTTGGAGAAACCCAGTTCACTTTCAGTTGGCTCACCTATGTGTTAAGCCCGAAAAAACATTAGGGGCTGGCTTAAATCTCACTCCTTCATGATGTGGAATCTAGAAGACCTTGCTGTTCCACTTTATAAAATCTACAGTTAACAATGGAGCTGAAGTGCACTGAAGTATTGTCCACTTGCCTTGTTTACAAGGATCCTTGTGAGGTTTGTCTTGATTGATCACACAGTTCTTTGTTACTCCATGTGGTAGAAAGCAATTGTCTTGTGGAAAATATAAAATTCAACAGGTAACCATATCATTAGTTCTTCACTTATGTTCCCCGTAAAGGAGGATGAATTCTTTTTTCTTCTTTGTCTCTCCCCCCTTGTTTTTGTTCCTTTATGAAGTAACCCAGAAGAAAAAAAAAAAGAGGGGTGTGTGTGCTTGTGCACGTGCATAGGTGGGTGCGTGCGTGCTTTTGTGGTGTATTTGTCATTAGAAGAAATGTTATGGCTATGTTAGCCATGTGGAAATTCATGTAATTTAAGGGGATATCCAAAAAGGTCGACTATCAACTTCCCCTTATAAATGCATTTGTATGGGATTGTTCCCCTTGCCTTTATTTCCCTGCCTTTTGACTTCTTCCCCCATTAATATAATGGTTTTGATTCAGTCATCAAGTCAGTTAGAACGGCATTTCAAGGCTTTGCACTAACTCTCCATTAACGAGCTTGGTTTTTCTTAAAGACAAGAAAAAGCATTCACAAACTCACACTCCCAAGCCTCCCATATATGGTATAAATGTGACTCTGACTTTGAGCCTTCTTAGATGCTTATTTCAGGGGAGATACTCCTGAATTTAAATCTAAAACAGAGTTGGAGATATATTAATTGGTTTAGAGTCATTGCCAGAGCAGTTTTGGCTGCTTTTAGAGAAATTTTGTCTTCTCCATTAAACAATCGCATTAATGGCGCTTTGAAAACCATCAAATTGCTGTGACAATAGCACTATTTATGTATAGGCGCGCACACACACATGCAAGAAAATGTGCCCAAGAAAGTGAATCTGAAGTTTTAACTAGGAAACAACTATTTCAATAATTGAACAAGTTGAGTGGAAGCATTTGAATTTGGTTCACCATACCTTTCCAGTAAACTGCTCCATCTTCTGTTTCTTTTCAGTTTCTTCAACTTGCTCAAGGCTGCTACGTAAAACTCCAAAACAGAATATTGTTAGATACACTTATTCTTGTTTTTTATTCCTTATCAAAAATTATTTTTAACCTTATTTTCCTTTTTTTTTAAGTTTTTGTTTTTTATAGGGATCCAAATAAAATACAAGGCTTTGATATGTTTAATTTGGATAAAATAAAAAAGTAAGTGCTTTAATAAATATGTTTACCAAACACTTTCCTAAATTAAAAAGCACTTACTATATTATTAAGTGCTTAAATAAATGTGTTTACCAAACACCAAACTTGTTATATGAGCACTTTTTTATAACTATGGATAAGTACTTAAATAAGCCAACTTATTTTTTAAGTACTTATACATAAGCACTAGCAATCCCAAACGCTACCTAAGTGCAACAAGAAAAGATATGAATGCTTTCAAGTCTTTCAAAGCTTGTGTTCCAATTGCATGGAGCCCCAACCTATATATAACATTGGTGAGGGACATTCCGAGCACCAGGACTAGTTGTCAACAGGCCTAGGACTAGGCACGGTTGACACCACATCTTAATATGGCATCTCAACAGTAATTCATATGAGGAATTATATGAATTGTCTGTTTAAATTAGGGCCTTCCATCCACCTCAATATATGAAATATCTCAATGCCATGTAAATAGATTCTTATTTGTTTAATGGAGAGAATTCATGATTGATACAGCTTAATTTACCTTATGCTCGATCGTTTTTTTTCCCCTGGGTTTTAACCTTATGCTTGATCCGCTTTGTGGCTGACGCAGCTTTGATTTTTTCCACGGTGGTAAACTCATAAATAACTTAAAATTTATACAATGGCATATATCGTAAATTCATTGGTCTATCCTTCTTCTTCTTGAATGCACAGTCGATGAAAGCACCCATTGCTCCCGCCTCTCGTTATAGATCAGAAAACCTCCATCTGAAGAGGATTTCATTACCATTTGAGCGATATTAGCATCGTTGCTAGGTTAATCGGCATACGTATTTATGTTTTTTTTTTCTCCCCTTTCATCCATCTTCATTTTCTAGGGTTTATTTCTAGCTCTGAATTGCAATTGCATGCGTTTTCATCCTCATTGTTAATGAAAGATTTCTTGCTACTACTGTTAGATTGGATTTTTTTTTTTTCGATTTTTTCCTTCATTCAAGCTATTTTAATTTACTTATCACTTTTTCTCTCCCATTTTGCTGCAACCCAAATTGCCTTTTGGTGCCGGAAACATTCTTCTGCGGCCACCTCTCCTCTTACCTTCTCGTTTCCCCCAATCGGACGGCATATCCGCCTCTAGGGCTCCTCCGAACCTCCCATTAGATCCTTAAAAACCTCCGGTGCATCTCCAATCAAGGTTTGATTACAATATACACTAAGCTTCACCTTCAAAAATCTCATCAATGGCCTCTTGTCCGACATATCTGATCTCAAGCCCCATGACAACCATTCCCGTCGGCCAACCCAAGCCGTCAATTGCCACGCCAGCTTTTCGGGCGTTCATCACTCGTCTCTCGGATTCGATTCGTCACGGATTCTCTCAGCGCCACCCCTGGTCGGAGCTCATTGACCGGTCCTCCTTCGCCCGCCTAGACTCCCTCTCTGAAGCCGTGGCTCGAGTTTGCAAGAACTTCTCTTACTTCCACGTCAACTACTTGGCCCTCCTTGCTTCCGTCCTCACCCTCTATCTCCTCTCTCATCCTGTCGCTCTCCTCACCCTTATTTGCCTTCTTGCTGCATGTTTCTTCCTGTATCTCTTCTGACCCTCTGATCAACCGCTTGTGCTCTTTGGTCGCATGTTTACGGATCGGAAGATGCTCGGTGTGTTAATTGTGCTCACCGTTGTCATCATTTTCCACCGTGGGTTCTAGTATCTGTTCTGTAGTCGTGTTAATTCTGCTACTGTTAGTATCCTTTTTTTGCTTTTCCAATTTTCCCTCGCCTATTGCTGCTTCTTCTCTCTTTGCTAATTGGAATCTGGATTATGTTTGTTTCAAAAAATTTGCTGGTCTCCATAGAAGAGCTTTTTGGATTATCCTTTGGCTTATCGATTATCAAGTTCTTCGCAAAAATATCTGCTTTATGTTGCTGTTGGATATCTCTTATCAGAGCTGCCAATCATGATTCGTGAACTTTTTTTTTTCATGAATTTCTTTTTATTAATCTAGTTGTTCAATGAAGAGTTGTCACTGTTCATGGACATTATTCAACTTTTTGAAACGCCTTAGGTAAGAACCTTGACAACAATTTCTCTCGTTCTCTTTTGGTTTCTTTGGAAGGTATTTTGAAGATTTTTGGTTGCTACAATTTTTTATATTGTTTTCATGTCATGGAATTTTCTTTTTCTCATTTGTTGAAGCAGTTTTTGATGGTAACTAGGAAATTCATTGGTTATTGATTATTTAATCACTATGAACAACGGAGTTTTGATTTCCCCTTTATGTTAGTCTCATAAAAACAGTTTGTTGTTATCCTTTGACTAGTTTCATTAGTGGATGAACAATATTTACACATTCATCAGCCTTTTTTTTTAAACTTCTCATCTTCGTGCATTTTCTACCATTACCTTTTGAAAATTTTAATTCTATAATGATTAAACATTTTTATCCGTTTAATAGGTTAAGTTTTTTTTCTTCACCATTAGTTATATGAATTTATGCTGTTGGATTTACTTGTTACGGAGGTTCATAGGTGATGCAATGAAAATTGCTTATTTTTATTCACTCTCTTCTATTATGTTTGTGCCTTTTATTTTCTTCTCTGATCTTTCTTTCCTTGTTTTCTCTGCCAAAGAGTGGTTATTAGCTAAACATGGTTTTTGGCAGGGTAAGTGTAAAAGATATGAATGCTTTCAAGGCTTTCAAAGCTTGTGTTCCAATTGCATGGAGCTCCAACCTATATATTACATTGGTGAGGGGCATTCCGGGCACCAGGAGGCTTCACAGGCGCACCTTAGAGGCCTTGCGCCTTCGTAAATGCAACCGAACTGTCATGCGATGGAACACACCTACAGTCAGGGGAATGCTTCAGCAGGTTTAAGGGGGGATTTCAATGTTTGCATGCTTTTAATCATCATGAGATTTTTCCATCTGTGTTTAACTGATCATATAAATTTATTTTTATCCTCGAAATAGGTAAAAAGATTGGTTGTGATTGAGACGGAAGAGATGTATAAAGCTCGAAAGCAAAAAATGGAAAACCATCGAGCTCTACGCCCTCCATTGGTTGTAAACCATCTTCCTGCCCCTGTGACTGCCTCAACTTAGAAACCAAATTCTCTGGTTAGATGTTCCAGTCTCTTTTGTACTGCTTTTATTGATCAATAACCTGGTCTTTGTTGAAGTTTTGCCATCTCAAATTGTGGCCTAATAGTTATTTGTTATCTTCTCTTTCATATTGATGAATGTTTTTTTTTATCAGTAATAGAAAAGATTATATCAAGATAAGAGAAAAGTGGTACATGTACACCAACAGTGTACAGGAGATAATAGATCTAAGTGCTTACAATTCTTGAAATTCCTCACGAACTAAAACATCCTGAATGTCCATTCATATTGATGAATGTTATAATTGTGTTTTAAATTTGTATCTTCCAGAAAATTATAAAGCTATCAAATAGTATGTTTTCATGTATCATCCAGTAGTTCATTTGACCTGGCATGTATCGGATTGGCCAATATCAGTTTGGAATAATAAGGTTTTTTAAGTGAGTGTTCAATATCAATCTAAACCATATTAGACCATCAGCCTGTATTGATGTGTATAATTAGATAAATATGTGCACATATTATATACAAGAATCAATTAATCAGTCATAACCAAATGCCTTATTAGTTGAGGTTAACAACATGGAGCCCTATTTCTCCATCCTAATATGCCAAAACCATATTTTTAGTCCAATTACTAATTGAAAAAAAAAACAGATATTTAGTCAGCTTATCGGTATTCAAAGCCTTTCCAAGGGACACCATTTATCTTCTTTTTTGGTGTTCTTCTTACAAACCTGATAACTGATTCTATCTAGATCCTTCAATGAGTAACACCTCCTCACAGTTGCCTTTCTAGGTCTTCTCTTTAAATACCCAAGGCATATTAACCAACTTTATTTTATCAGCTATTTATGCAATGGTCAACAACTATCTGATACGTTTATTTCTTGTCATACCTTCACTACTCTTTCAACATATCTATCTTGGCATCCACTTCTCAGCAACTTCCATTCAATTTATATGCTGCTTTTTTGTTGCCCAACTTTCTATTCCATGTCTCATAACATGTCTAATGACTGTTTTAGAAGATTTTCTTTTTATTTTGAATGGGATATCGAGCGCTTAACATCTTATACACATCTCTCCACTTAGTCACTGAGCTCAAATTTTATTCGAAACAACTCATCAATTATGAATAACTGACCCAAAATAATGAAAATGGTTACTTCTAGGAATTTCTTGATCCTTAGATCTTGTTGTTGCTTCACTTGTACCATTATTTGTACTAAAGCTACAATCCATATAATCGCTACTATGTAGTAGCTTGATTGTTTAAAATACTTTTATTTCAAAGTGTCCCTCCGTAACTCATAATTTTTCTTACTCCCTCTCTGGTATAAAAAGCTCAATAGGTGAAGAAGTCAACAAAAAATTGACCGATTGATCTATGGGACATGAACCAATACATTTGAAAAATATTAGAAAAAGGAAAGCCTCTAATTTAAGGACAAGAAAGAGGGGCAAGAGGGACTGAGGGAGAGTACAGCTATGGGAAGACAAATAATGTGAGAGAAGTGGAGAAAAAGACGGTTGGTTGTGCATAAAAGGAGAGAATGGGTTGAGAGAGAGAGAGAGAGAGAGAACGGAAAGAGCAAAAGGGAGAAGTACTTGGTTAGGTCTTCTCCTCATCTCTTCTTATCTTTTCATCTTTTTCCATTTATTTCTTGTAAGATTCAATGTAACAGTGAAAGGTTGAAGAAGAAGGAGAACAGAGGAGACTGAAAACCTGAGTTGCAGAGATAGAAGTTCTGTTCGTTTCTATTGATTGCATAAAGAATACATATAAGTAAGTGATAACAAACTAACTAGCTGTTCATGACAGCTCAGCAAACTAACTGTACATAACAAACTAACAAACTAACTGTACATAACAAACAAACTAACAAGCTGTACATGACAGCTCAGCAAAACATAACTAACTAACTGCCCTCTTCTGACTTGTCTCTGAGTGTGCTTGTTCTCTGTTCAGAGATCTTCCCCATGACAGTAGTGGCAGCATTATTAGATTGCTCATCATACTGCAATACCACCCCCCACCCCCCCCCCCCCCCCCCCCCCCCCAAGTTGGAGAATAGATATTTGCTATTCTCTCTTTCCTTTTTGTGCTTGCATTGACATTTGAAAAAAAAAACAAAAATATGAGAGGTATATTCTTGTTCCATTTAATTCGACCTGACCCTTGCTGGCTGGCATCAACCATTTTTGGCCTTGTACATTGTCCTGAGACATTAAACTGTGAATAATAGGATTCCAAAATTTTTTTGGTGGATGGGGTTGCTAAGATTTAGGGCATATTCTTATGAAGTAGACTGCATGTTTGAATATATGCCAATCATCAGGCACGAAGGATGATTCAGATCTTATTCTAAACAAAGAATATTGTTCTAGATCATGTGAAATGTATACCCTTGGTGTGTAATTCTTAAAGTTATGTTGTTGATGAAAGTGAAGGTATTACATTTTCGTTTTTGGTGATACCTAAAGTTTGTTGCATTCTGCTGTTATGAAAGCACTTGTAGTAATTCTCGACGTGGTTGCTTTGTGATTTTACAGTTCGAAGATTGTCTGGTTGTCACATTCTGCTGGTTATGTAAGTACTAGCACTGACCTACATGTTTGTGTTCTGATTTCATGATTAGAAGATTGGTTTGGTGAGTGCAATCCAGTCCTTGACTATCTGCATGTTTGGAGGAAAACAATTGGTCTACGTTCTTGGCTTTTTGATTGGAAGGTAACATATCCTTGTGGTGGACTCTATTGGCATTCCTTCTGTTTTGATCTAATTTTGTCGTTAGATTCCGCTGATGAGAATTAATGGTTTATATATCATCTTTGCATCTCAGAACACAAATTCCACTTTGTTTCTTGAATGACTTGCTGCTCTAAATGGTAACGAATACAGGTACAATCATTTGTGTGGTCTTCTGAATAATGACATCCTCATCCTAAATGATGATCTGTGACATTCCTTGCACAAGAAATAATGAGAGCAAAAATAACTCAATTCAATAGCACAGCTCTGTGTAAAAGGGAAGCCATCCTTAAACTTATTCCTAGACTTGATCCATTTCGTCGGTCGTCCTGTCATTCCGATCCTCACCAGCATTAGAGTGCCAAACGACCTTGTAAGTTGTATTGACGTCTCGCATAAGACAGAAAAAATTAGGATTTTAACGAGCTCCCCGCATTGTAAGATAAGAGGAATAATAGAGAAGACAAATCGTAAACAACAAAGCTCTATTGCAAGAGCGCATGGGATAGCTATCTGCATCTGCTACTGACGAAAAAGAAAGCTTTATAATTGGGAACATAAGCAAAAGAGGGAGCCGAGTAAGCGTTTCTAAAAGCACCTCCTTTGTTAAAGGGATCCTAAAGGTTGTGTTTGGAACAGAAAAAATGCCGAAGTAGGTTAAGGTGTTTTGATCATATAAATGGAGACCTAAAGATGCATTTGTTAGAAGGTGTGAAAATATGCATATTGAAGGGTCTAAGCGAGCAAGAGGGATACCTAAAAATACATGGATGGAATCTATAAAACAAGATTTATAAAAACATAAATTAACTGAAGGTATGCTTTTTGATAGAGCAAGATGGAGAGAGAATTTGTTTTGCCGACCCTGCTTTGGTGGAACTGGCTTATGACGATGAAAAAATGTAGAGATTTTGAAAGTAAAGAAAGGAAAATCCACTATCGCCCACCACTATCCACCCATCTTGCTACCAACATCACCACCACCTACCAGGCAAGTCAAATGTAGTTGCAGATGCCTGAAGCCGTAAAAGCAATATTAATGAAATTTCTATTGCCACATTAGCTGCGTTTATGACTAGCCAATGTAGTTTGGTGGATGCAGTTTGTGATTGGCATGGAAAGTTTAGTTTACCTTGAGATGGAATTATTAGAGTGGCTAGAGTTCAGGTAGAGTTTAACTTGATTCAGAGAATCAGGGAGAGACAGTTGACTTGACATATCCTAAGCTAACTGTTACTAGGGAGTTGTTAAGGAGTGATTCTGAGACCACTAGAGACCTTTTGAGTCGGGATGGTTTGTTGAGATTCAAAGGATGGATCTGTGTTCCAGCAAACAAGGAGATGAAGGCAGTGATTTTGACAGAGGCACACAAGTCTAGATATGCAGTACATCTAGGTAGCACCAAGATGTACAAAAACCTGAAAGCAGTTTATTGGTGGTCAGGCATGAAGAGAGATGTAGCTGAATTTGTAGCACAGTGCTTGGTATGTCAACAGGTGAAGGCTGAGCATATGAGACTTTCAGATTTACTTCAGCCACTTCCTATTCCAGAATGGAAGTGGGAACATATCACAATGGACTTTGTGACTGGCTTACCACCTGTAGTAAAGAGGCATGATGCTATATGAGTGATTGTGGATCATTTGACCAAGACAACGCATTTCTTGCCTATTCGAAAAGACCAACCACTTAATTCACTTGTGGAGTTATACATAAATGAGAATATGAGATTGAATGGAGTTCCATTGTCTATTGTTTTCGATCGTGACCCTAGGTTCACATCTTAGTTTTGGGAGTCTTTTCAAAAAGCCATGGGGACAAAATTGAGATTTGGTACAAGCTATCACCCACAGACAGATGGGCAATCAGAAAGGACCATTCAAACACTTGAGGATATGTTACGGTGTTGTGTGCTTGATTGGGGAGGTAATTGGGGTAAGTATCTACCTTTAGTAGAATTTGCCTATAATAACAGTTACCAAACAAGTTTTCAAATGGTGCCGTATGAAGTGCTATATGGGAGAACATGCAGATCACTAGTTTGTTGGGAGAAAGTTGGTGAGAGACAGTACCGAGGTCCTTAATTTGTGCAAGACAGTGTTAGTAAGGTGAATTTAATTAAGTAGAATTTGTTAGCAGCACAGAGTCGTTAGAAGATTTATGCTGATACTAGACAACGGGACTTGAAATTTGATGTTGGTGATAGTGTATTTTTGAAAGTATCTCCTTCTCGTGGTATTAGAAGATTCAGTAAGAAAGGGGAAGCTTTCTCCAAGGTTTGTAGGACCATTTGAGATTATTAAGACAATGGGACTAGTGGCTTATCGTCTAGCATTGCCAGCTTCATTTGGAGCAGTTCATGATGTATTCTACGTGTCGATGCTACGACGTTATGTGCGTGACCCTAGTCACATTATTGATTATGAACCATTGATGATACATGAGGACTTGACTTTTGAGGAGCATCAAGTAAAGATACTTGATAGACGTGAGCAGGTTCTTCGTACAAAGGTGATTCCACTTGTTAAAGTATTATGGTAGAATCATTCTATGGAAGAAGCAACTTGTGAGTTAGAATCTGAAATGAAGAAGAAATATCCACATTTATTTTAGGAATCATAAGGTAAATTTTGAGGACGAAATTTTTTTGTTAGGAGGGGAGAATGTAAATCCTAGATTTTATTAATAAAATAATTAGGATAAAATAAATAAATTAATCAATATTATTAATATTGCAGGAAATGAGGAATTGGTTCAATCCGGAGAATTTCAGGGTGACCTAGAGAACTTGGAAAATTAAAAATAAGTTGAGTTTGTATTTTAGCTTTAAAAATTATTATTATTATTATTATTTAAAGTGCCTATCATATATTTAATTATTAATTAAAAGAAATAAGAAGAAGAAAAGAAATATTTTGTGGATTGGTCGAATCCCACAAGGAAGGGGTTGATCGACTTAACTTGGGATCTTATCTTTTGGAGTTAGAAAGAAAATATAATAAGGGTTGGACGATTAGATTAGTTAGGAGTTGTTTGAAATAAGAACTCTTGATTTAAATGGGAAAATATAAAAAAGGAAATAAGATAATAAGGAAAATCTTTTAGTTGCTATTTACGTTAGAGAGAGAAGAGAGAAAGGAGAAGGCAGCTAGCCGTATGCACACCTTTCTCCCATACGTAAGTTTCCAAGAGCTTTGATCTTTGCTTTGGCTTTGCTCAGATCAGAAGAAGAAGAAGGGAAGGTTTTCGTGTGAATCTAAGGTAAGAGGAACAGTTCAAACCTGGTTCCCCTACGTTTAGTTCTAGGTTTGTTAAAGTTCTAAAAAAATATGTTTATAATGATTTAAATCATAGAGGAGTTGTTGTGTTCATGGGATTTATTGGAGGCTAATTTTCGGATTATTTGGAGAAGGATTTAATCTCAGAAGAGAGGTAAGCAGCCCCTTACAACTTGCATAAATGAATGTGTGTTGGTTTATCGATGAACATGTTTAAACGAGAGATTTTCAAGTTATTTATGAATGATTTGTTATAGAAACTTGTAGTTTGATGTATTTGATCATCTGGAATAATTTAGAGTGCTTAGAAGATAAAAACCCAAGATTTAGAAGTGATTTGAGGTGTTAAAATTTGGGAAAAACAAATATGAAGTTTGAAAAAGCGCAAATTCGGGAAATTTACGAAATACAATGGACGCCTGCAATGACGCTCGAGTGTCACACCAGGTGGCATGTTGTATAGAGCGGACGCTCGTCACTACTTGAGCACCACTCAAGGCGCCCTGCCTGTGTTTTTTAAAAATTCTGAAACCCAAAAGTTAGCAAATTTTAGTAAACTTAGTGCCCGGGAGAACGCTTGAGCATGATCCCGAGTGGCTGAACTTAGGAAGTTGATTTTACTAGAGCGCCCAACGTCACTCGAGTGCTCTTGACAAATTTGTATTTTTGAAATTAGTCTAGTTTTTAATTATAAAATTGTTTTTATTGAATTCCAACTTATTTACCAATAAGATTAGAGTGTTTAGAGATTGTTTGCACTGGCTGTTGATTAAATCAAATTTTTATAAAAATTTTGGGTACATTCTATTGAAAGAGCTTTTATTCGAGTTTATCGTTCCAAACTCTTTTCTTTTAAACTTTATTTGATTTTATTGGTTTGTAAATTTGTATTTCACCTACCTAAAGATTTTTTTAGTATTGCTATGGCAGAATTGTTATTGTTTTCCTTCGTGTACCTCAGAGTGGCTATTCTCACTCATGTAGCTTGAGTTTGAACTTAGATTTCCTCTATGTATCTTGGAGATGCCTTGTGGATTACTAATGTTGTTTCCGATATCTAAATTGATTGTTTTTTGTTTGTCATTGTTGAATAGGCTTAGCTCTTATATAGATCCATAGAGTAGCTAGTAAGTGAAATGTTATTAGAGTTTGGATTCTGGGTCATAAGAATTCCATCATCTCGAGAATGGTACCGCTTCTAGATTGGTCGGTTGCTATGTTATCCACTCCTAAATTGGTTGGGCCGTACATGATAACTCACTTTGATATCGGTTGAGTTCTTCCGTTGGGTGTTGAATAACCTAACCAGTAGCGGCTAGTCCACCTGTAAATCGGTTAGATAGCATATTGGCATAGCTTGTCGTTTCTTTATTCTCTATTTCATGAGTCTTGCAAGACTTATCGTGAAGGATAGTTTTTGGAGATTTAAATTGCTGGATCAACCTGATTATTTGTTTGCATATTTAGAACTGTATAAATGTTTCTTTTCTATATGGTTACTTGCTGAGATTTTATTATCTCACATTATTTTATCAGATTTGTTTTCAGATTATCTTGGTAAGGACGTTGCGGAACCTAATTCGCAAGGGGATTATTCTGATTACAAAGAAGAAGAGTACGTTACTGTGTAGGATTAAGGATATTTATTATTTTGATGTTCATTTGAGTACGAGATTTATAGTAGTTGATCATTAGTTATTTTAGAGTACTGTAGTTAAACCCATACCAGACAGTTTTAATTGATGGTTGTTGTTGATCGATGGTTATGATTGGATACTTTGATTTATGTAATCCACGCTTTTATTTAGATTTCATATTTTCTTCCGCACTTTGATTATGAATAAAGTACAATTTTAATTATTGTCTGGTTTAGCATGCTTTTGGGCCACTTTTACTTTAACATGCCGGGTTTGGATACGAGATCTGGATCCGGGGCGTTACATTTATGTTTATATCTTAATCTTTGTTTTAGGAACCAGGCAACTGATTTTATCAAAAATTTCCCACTCTTTGTTAATCCCCATGACAACTCATTTCTACTATTATCTTGAGGTATGTACCATTGAGTAATATATATAGTTAATTTGTTCTTCTGCAGGATGTGTATTTGTTAATAGTTGGACATTCCAACTTGCATCTCCTAGTATACAATCTTTTACTTTTGAGGGTAGTTTTGGAAGAATAAAATGACACTCATTCACAATTATTTGAAAAAAGTATCACTGATTTCCAATTTTTGAGAATTAGGTGATTGAATCTGGATTGTTTTAAAAAAATATCACTAAAAATCAATTTCTCTGTATCAAGCAAACGGGTCTTGGAGTTACGTGGCATGTGGAGAAAAGCTTTCATAAAATTGGCTTACTTGGTGGCATGCATGGGATTCCAAGAAATGATGCATGTCACTAAAAGCAAAAGCTTTCGTAAAAGTCTTTTACCAACTATAATCTAATCCAATAAAGGATTAATACCTATTTTCTTTCTGTAAACCATATTGAATTGTAATTATATAAAAGGAAAAAGTTGGCAATTATCATTAAAGGTAATATAGTTATATTACCTTTATACAATTAATTATCTTTTCCTTATTAATTTATAATTATCCTAATTATAAATTTATAATTAAATGATATTATAAATTAAATATCGGTAAAATTTAATTAATTAAAATATTAAAATTTAATGTTATTTCATTATACTAATTAATTGAGGTATAAATTAAGATATCAATTAAATTTTAAATATAACTTCATTATACTATCAGCATAATATAATGAAATTATATTTAAAATTCAATATAATTAATTAAATATAATATCTTCATTAATTATAATGAATTTTATATTAATTAATTAAGTTATTATAATTATTTTTATTATATAATTAATTTCTAATCTAAAATCAATTATTTTCTCCCTATTCATTTATAATTGTCTTAGTAGGCAAAAGCTTTCGTAAAAATCTTTTACCAGATATAATCTATTCCAATAAAGGATTAATATCTATTATCTTTTCATAAACCATATTGAATTGTAATTATATAATAGGGAAAAGTTGACAATTATCATCAAAGGTAATATAGCTTCATTTCCGTTATACAATTAATTATCTTTTCCTTATTAGTTTATAATTTTCTTAATTATAAATTTAAAATTAAATGACATTATAAATTAACTATCGGTAAAATTTAATATAATTAATTATAATATCTTATCTTAATTAATTATAATGAATTTATATATTAATTAATTAAGTTATTGTAAAAATATAATTAAATTTGTAATAAAAAATTAATTATCTTTTCCCTATTCAATTATAATCGTCTTAATAACCAATAAGTCCACGTATTAGTTGAGAAGTGGGGTATGTGGCGTATTGAGTACTACATGTGATGCCCGTGCATCGCACGGGATGTTCGCTAGTTTATTAGTATAGAGAAAGATACTTTTGTAATACATTGCATAATCCAATTAATCCACTTCTCATCAAATCCCAATTTGGCTATGATAGCCTTAATAAATGGTCATTCCAGTTTGTGATATGCTTTTTCCATATCAAGCTTTAGGCTCCTTAGCCCTGTTTTTAGAGCTGTAAGTAGGGCGGGTTGGGCTGAGTTTTGATGAGTTCGGGCTCAACTCAATCTAAAATCAATTGGCCCAAACTCACCTTGGCCTGCCCTAAACCCAAACTACTTGAACCTCAACCCAACTCTAAAATTATTTCTCGAGTTCTGGCTGGGTTTGGGTTGGCCCAAATTAATGGGATCTAATGAAATATAGTAGCAAAGGTAACATGTTTATAATGTTTTTAGTATAGGAAAGCAAAAAATTGAGTTTTTAAATTATAACATTTCTAAGATTTATTATCCAAATTATAAGACAACACATTCAGAAAGAAATATTTACTGAAAATGTGGTCCTTTGTAAATCTCAAGTCATTATCCATACAAAGATCAACATTATCAACTTTCCTAAATCTTGAAAAGGTTCTAGGTTTGAAGCTTTATACTCAATTCTATAGAACCTTATCTATTGGGGAATTGATTGGAAAAATAGAGAGGAAGGGCTTGGAGTTTGAAAGAACTTAGGAAGAAGATGGGATTTGCGGTAAGTCATTTAACCTTGGCTTTATATAGTTCGAGCTTTTTGGGTTTTTCGGGCTATGAGGTGCAAACCCAAGCCCAACCCAAACTCAAGTTTGGGCCTAAAATCAAGCCCAATCCAAACCCAAACCCAAACCCAAAATAAAACCTAGATCGGGCTATTATTTGGGTTGGGTTGGGCGGGCTTAGGGCGGGCCGGGCAAAACTTATAGCTCTACTTGTTTTCCCTCTTTTCTTTTTGAAATTGTGAAAGATTTCTTGTGGAATTAGTATATTATCTACTATCCATGTGCTCAGAGCAAAAGCACTTTGAGTTGGAGATATTAAATAATACTTAGTAAAGCTTTAAGTCTATTTGCTAACACTTTAGCCATTATTTTATAACTTACATTACATAGAGTTTAGACCTTAGTAGTTTCTGGATTATTTCCCTTACGAATTAATGTAATATATGTTTTGTTCATGTAACGCTTCGGATCCAGACCTTGTATCCAAACCCAGAGTGTTAAAGTAACAGTGGCCCAAAAGCATGCTAAACTAGACAATAATAAAAATTGAACTTTATTCATAATCAGAGTGTGAAAGTAAATATGAAATCTAAATAAAAGCGTGGATTACATAAATCAAAGTATCCAATCATAACCACCGATAAATAGCGACCATCAATTAAAACTGTCTAGTGTAGGTTTAACAACAGTACTCTAAAATAACCCATGATCAACTACTATAAACATTTTACTCAAATGAACATCAAAATAATAAATATCCCTAATCCTACACAGTAAAGTAATCTCCTTCTTTGTAATCAGAATAGTCCCCTTGCGAATCAAGATTCGCAACGTCTTCACCAAGATAATTTGAAAACAAATCCGATAAAACAATGTGAGATAATAAAATCTCAGCAAGTAGCCATGTAGAAAAGAAACATTTATACAGTTATAAATATGCAAACGAATAATCAGATTAATCCAGCAATTCAAATCTCAAAAACAATCATTCACGATAGGTCTTGCAGGACTCATGAAATAGAGAATAGAGAAACGACAAGCTATGCCAATATGCTACCTAATCGGTTTATAGGTGGACCAGCCGCTACCGGTTAGGTTATTCAACACCCAACGAAAGAACTCAATCGATACTGGAATGAGTTAGCATGTACGGCTCAACCAATCCAGGAGTGGATAACGTAGCAACCGACCAATCCAGAACCGGTACCATCCTCGAGATGATGGAATGCTTATGACCCAGAATCCGAACTCTAATAACATTTCACTTATTAGCTACTCTATGGATCCATGTAAGAGCTAAGCCCACTCAACAATGGCAAACAAAAAACAATCAATTTAGGTACCGGAAAAAACATTAGTAATCCACAAGACAACTCCAAGATACATGGAGGAAATCTAAGTCTCAAACTCAAGCTACATGAGTGAGAATAGTCACTCCGAGGTACACGGAGGAAAATAATAATAATTTTGTCATAGCAATACTGAAAACATCTTTAGGTAGGTGAAATACAAGTGTCCAAACCAATAAAATCAAATAGAGTTTAAAAAAAAAATTTGAAACGATAAACTTGAATAAAAGCTATTTCAGTAGAATGTACCCAAAATCTTTATAAAAATTCAATTTAATCAACGGCCAGTGCAAAAAATCTTTAAACACTCTAATCTTATTGGTACATAAATTGGAATTCAATAAAAACAATTTTATAATTAAAAACTAGGCTAATTTCAGAAATGTCAATTTACTGTCAGGGGCGCTCGAGTGGCGTTGGGCGCTCTTATAGGCACTCATGAAAATTTCCCAGATTTCAGCCACTTGGGATCGCGCTCAAGCGTTCTCTCGAGCGCTCGGTTTACCAAAGTTTGTCAACTCTCAGGTTTTAGAACTTTAAAAAAAAAACACAGGCGGGGTTCCTTGAGTGGCGCTCGAGTGGCGACGAGCGTTCACTCTTTACAACTGGCGCCTGGTGTGATGCTCGAGTGTCATTGCAGGCATTTGTTATAATTCATAAATTTCTGGAATTCGCGATTTTTCAAACTTCAGATTTGTTTTTCCCAATTTTTAACACATCGAATCACTTCCAAATCTTGAGTTTTTATCTTCAAAACACTCTAAACTATTCTAGATGATCAAATACATTAAACCACAAGTTTCCATAACAAATCATTCACAAACAACTGGAAAATCTCTCGTTTAAACATGTTCTTCGATAAACCAAAGTATATCTGTTTATGCAAGTTGTAAGGGGCTACTTACCTCTCTTCTTGGATTAAATCTTCACCAACGACTCTAGAAATCACTCTCTAATAGATCCAAATGAATACAGCAACTTCTCTTGAACTAAATCATCATGTTCATGGCTTTTAGAATCTATTCGAAAAACTTAACGTATGGATTTTAATATATAGTTTGATCTTGGTTTATCTTACCTAGAAATCCTCACGAAATCCTTTCTTCTTCTCCTTCTTCTGAACTGGTTAGCAAGTACACGAAAATCAGATCTAGAAAAGCTCACGTATGGAAGAGAAAGTGGGTTGTTTTCTTTATTCTTTTTTTTTCCTTCTTTTCTCTTCAACATGAATAGCAACTTCCAAATAAGTTTTATTTTCTTTATATTTTCATCCAAATCAGAATACTAACCCTAATCATATTTCCTTTTACATTCTTACCCTTCAAACCATTATATTAACTCTCAATAAAATTGGTCTTAGTCGACCACACCCTTCTCTTGTGGGATTCGACCACTATATGAAGAATTTAATTCTATTATATTTCTTTTAACTAATAGTTAAATATATAATAGGTAATTTAAATAATATTAACAATAATAATAATTATTATTATTATCTTAAAACTAAAATATAGACTCACCTTATATTTAATTTTCCAAGTTCTCCGGGTCACCCTGCAACTCTTCGGATTGAACCAATTCCTCATTCCCTGCAATATTAATAGAATTGATTAATTTCTTTATTTTGTCTTAATTATTTTATTAATAAAAATCTAGGATTTTATAGTTCATCTCTCTAAGAATATATCCATGTTCAAAAAATGCTTAACCATTTCTTTAACACCATCTCCTATAACATTCTAATATTTTATAAAAGAACGGTTGCAACCCATCAGGCCCTAGAGCCTTAAGATGTTTCATCTGTTTTAATGTGATAGATTCTTCATCTGTAACTTTAGTAATAAATCATTATTATCATCATCTGTTTTTAATCTATTTAAGACTTCAATAGTCATAAAGTTAACATTATTTAATTCTAATCTAAATCTAGTTTTATAATATTCTAAAAAAACTATCCATTATTTTTTTTATGACTCTCTACCCATACATTTTCATTTTCCAAATTCTATTATAAGTTATTCTTTTAATAGCTATAGTGTGAAAAAATCTTGTGTTTTTGTCTCCCAGCTTCAACCACCCTATTCTTGATTTTTGTGCCCAATAAATTTCCTCGCGTCTTAATAACTTATCATAGTCTTGCATGCATTCTTTTTCTTTATATTTACTCTCTTCATCTTCAGGATTTTCCATTATACTTTTTTGATAATCCTTTAGTTTACTTAGAGTATTTTCTATATTTTCAAACAAATTTTTGAAATAGTTTTTATTCCAGTTTCTCACCAGAGTTTTAAATTTTTGACATTTTTCATAAATTTGAAACTTTGAGATCCTCTAGGATCATACTCCCATGCTTCCTTAATTACATTTATTAATTTTGGATCCTGAGTTTTCATTATTTCAAATCTAAAAGGTTTTCTAAATTTAATATTATCAAATTCCTTTAACAACAAAGGAGAATGGTCGGAAATCACAAAAGGTAAGTGATAAACTATAGCATTACAATAAATATCTTTCCAACCGAGTAGCTAACATTCTATCTAACCTCTCAAAAATTAACGCAAAACCTTTAAGCTTATTAGACCAAGTATAAGGATTATCTTTGTATCCAAGGTCCATCAGCCTGCAATATTGTTGATGCAGTCTCGAAACCTTTTAGTTTGAGACCAACCCCATCTTCCTCCCAGGGGCGGCTCAAAGGGGTAGGCCACTTAGGCTACCGCCTAAGGCCCCCCAAACTACAAGGCCCCAAATTTTTAAATATGTTTTCTTAAACATTAAGCCCTTAAGCCCCCAACAGCCCAACTATTGAGTTTTCTTCTTTTAATGTTTTTTTAATAATTTTTCAAATGTTAAGGCCCACAAAGGCCTCACTTTTATTGATTCTATGGATCTACTCATGTCCTAAAAAAAATTTGAAAGTTGATTCAATGAAGGCCCCACTTAACGGTTAAGATTTAAGAGAGGTTTGATTCTCTCGATCTAGTCATGTCCCAAAAAAAAAATTACATTTAAAACACCAAAAAAAAATCGTGGAATACCCTCTCTCTCTCGTTTCTAAAAAAGGGAAAAGGGGCTTAGGTTTTATGTTTTATGAAAAACAAAACACTCATCTTTTTATACCCATGTTCTCTTTTTGTTTGCTTCTGAAATCAAAGAGTGATATTTCTAATCTTCTCTTCTTATTTGCTTCTGAAATCAAAGAGTGATTGAGTGACATTGCTATTGAGTTTGCTTTCATACCCGTATTCGAGTGTACGTTACCGACTTACCAGAAGAGCTCTCCAACCATTGATGAGGCAAAGTACCAATAGGAGGCACTAATCGCTTTAAGCACAAAAGCTTGAAAGCCTTGTCTTGATTTTAGATTGATAAGTTCTTCTTCTTTCACATATTAGATTTCATTATTTTTTGTTTTCAATTTTTTTTCTGTCTATCGTAAGTACAATTGTTATTTTGTTTGATCTTATGTTCTTTATTATATTTCTCGTCTGATTTATTTCGTTTGAGCTTGTTCTTCATTTGATTTCCATCACGACCATCACTAGTTAAAAAATATTTTTATATTCTTCGATTTACTGTTTATTTTTAATATTTGAGAAAATATGTATTTGGATATGAAAAACTTAAGAAAAAAGGAGAATAGAAAGTTTAGTAAAATCTCAAAAAGGGGCCTTAAACAAATACTTTGTTGATAAAAGTGAACAAAATTTGAATCAAAATGCCTCATTTTTGTGACCTTGCCTAAGGCCCCCAAAAAGTTTGAGCCGCCCTTGCTTCCTCCCTCCAAGTTTATCATCCAGGATCAGTATTAAAATCCCCTACTACCAACCATTCTTTATTCAAATTTCTACCTATTTCCTCTGACTGTGCCCCAGCAAAATTTTTATGCTGCCTATAAGGAAATACATTAATACATTTTATTTTATCATAGACTAGAAAATGTATCAATTGGTGTGAGCAAGAGATAATATCTAGTAGACAATTATCTTCCTTCCATAGCATACATATTCCTCCATCTTTGCCTATAGAATCAACACTAGCAACTTTATGAAAACTAAGAAGCTGACACTATCTATTACCAAAATAATTCTGTTGTTTGGTCTCTAGAAGCACTATAACATCCGTTTTAAAGTAACTATTTAAGTTTTTGGTAAACCGGAATGCTTCTGGGCGTGTAGCTCCACACACCCCCTACCCCATTCGAGAATTCTCATGAGCAATATGTAGATTGCTGTTTTCAATCTCCATGCCTCTCTTGACGAACTCTGCAGGTTTTCATTCAATATTTTCCTCTTCCTCACAAATTTCGATGACTTTTCTTTTAGCACATCTACGGCGTACCTTGTTCATCTCAGAAGCCTCACGAGTAAAGGAGGGATGGAGTTTCTTTATTATACTGCCTGACTGTTCATTAAGCTTGACTTCTTCATCATGTTGTTTCTGAAACTCTTCAGCTAGCGTCATTAGCCTTCCTTCATCCTCTTCTCTGCACGTCTAAAACGAGAATTTTCCCTTAGGTTCAGGCTCATTATCAGCATCTTCATTTTCCTTGCTTGCTCCCCCAGTATTTCTCTGCCACCAGTTGCAGCTTCCATCTCCACACTACTCTCTTTCATTATTAAAGTTGCCCCCCTCTCCTTTGACCCACCCATTTTAAATGGGTCAATTGATTTCATAGTTTCACTTAGCTTCCCTTGGTTCATACCCTTCCCATTGCCCAGCTCCTTCCTATGACCTAATTCCTTCCCATGATCAAACTCCTCACTTGGGTCCATTTTCCTTATTTCGTTATGTCTATTCTTTTTGGTTTCATTTCCTTCCTTAGCCTTTTCAAGCTTGGGTTCACGAATCATGATGCCTTTTCCCTTATTTCCTTCTCACTCTTATCACTAATTCCATTTGTCTCACGTGCCATCCCACCCTTAGTCAAACCATCTTCTTGCCATTAAATTTTCAATTGACTTCTAACTCCTCTTCAATGCTCTTATAAGTTAGTCTACTTACCATCAGTGATTTTTCCTGATGCATGCAACCTCACCTTGCCTTGTGCATCCTCAATCTGAGCTTTATTATCATGCACCGCTTCATCCTCAACTCCAGTTAACATGCGCCAGTCCTCCATGAACGCAAGCCTTCCTCTTCCCGCACAGCCTACTCGCTCTCCTCTGTTCGTTTTCGGCGAGCCATTCCATTGAATAATCGACGCAAGCCTTCCTCTTCCCATCACGATGCACACAGAGGGAACCAAAAGCCAAATCCCAAATATCAAGGATAAGGTTGAACAAGAGAGTCGTTGCTGAATGATATATAGAGCCGTTGCAAACTTGGAGAAGAATCAATCAGTTAGCCATTGCGAATAAATGGCCTTTTATTTCTCCTTTTAATTCTTAGTTTGTTAGTCTTGTTGTTATCTTCTAACGGCATTAAAGGTTTTGCTTATTTAAGCAACCTTACGCATGAATAAAAGACAAGAAAAAAACCTTATCCAAATTACTGTGGTTTATTCTCACCCCTAAGAGAATACTTTCTTACATTTGATTAAGATCATTCTTTGACTAGGACCACTATCAGTGGTATCAGAGTAGGGTTTTGATGACAACAAACAAGGAGCGTCTTGAAAGCTTGGAAGTCATGGCTCCCTGAACCCACATAGAAAAATAGAAGTCCTCTCAATGGTCAGGATAGATCCCCTGTGAATCAAACCCAGCAATGTCCTCACCAGAAGTGTATGAAAACAAAACCGATAAAAACAATAATGTGAGAAACAACATTTTAGTAAGTAGCCATGCTGAAAATATAAAATTTTTAACAGTTCGAAAATATACAAGCGAGTAATCAGGCTAACCAAGATAAATACAAACACAGTGAAATATAAAATGATGCATAAATACAATTAGTCTTACATGACTCATGAAATAGAAAACCAGAGATAGATCAACAAACTATGCCAATATGCTACCTAACCGACTTATAAGTGGGTCAGCCGATACCGCTTAGGATATTTGATGCTAGGTGGAATTATTCAACCGATATCAAAGTGAGTTAGCACGTACGATCTAACAGATACCGGAGCGGTACCATCGTAAACATGATGGAATACCTATGACATAGAATTCAAACCACTCTAGAAAACATTTCACTTACTAGCTACTCTATGGATCCATTTAGAGTTAAGCCCACTAGACAGTGGAAAACACAAATACTAGGAAGAAGACATACGTTATAAAATAGCCACATACGCGGAGATACATTCGTGTCAGAAGCAAACCCACATACGTGGAGACACCTACATGTCAGAAACTCACCTGCATATGCAGAGACACATACATGTCGGAATCAAAGTAACCATTTAATCCATCTTAATAAAAACATGATCACTACCATAAACATATTTGAAATCTAAAGAAAGTAAAAATAACCAAGATTAGCTTTTAAATAGAATTCCAGGTATTTTTAAAAATCATGTTTGCATATTTGAAAAGCATAAATTCAATACTCCATAAATAATATGTTTTTTCAAGAAAATCGCATTTGAATAAAAAAAATCTCGATTCCAGTTTTAAATAATTCTGAAAACACTTTTTATTTCTAAACATTATGAAAATCTCTTATAATAATAAGTTTCCTAAAATTCCACTTCATTATTATCAATCCATTTGATCACTTTTTTCTAAAATATGAAATCTGAATTTTCCTTAAAAAAATTAAACAATTCATTAGTGCTCACACGACACCATAAGTTCCCTAAAATTTACGGTAATTGTTGTGAATTATAAAGCACTCAAATTGCAAGTGTACATGTTGCTCCAAAAATGGGCCGGTGTGGACACGTGTCTGTGGTGGTGATGTGTCTCTACGCGGGCGTGCCAGTATCGTTTGATACAATGATTTTCGAGTCGATTCCTGACCCCGGGCACCTGTTCCGAATCTGAACCGGGATCGGTTCAGTCGTACTGCAAGTCACCTGTAATAAAATCGGTCAGGCGATGGTATGAAGACTAGGGGTTCGGTCTTCGTTTCGGGTTCTTGTAAGTGTTTGAAAGCAAAAGCAACTAACGGCACACAAATCCTTTTATTATAAAATCGGCCGAATAGCCGAAAGCGACAACAGATAATCCTCAAAATGGAAACAAAAAGTACAAAAGAAAACCGACAGGGCTCGCAGGACCGGCCTGTCCTGGTCTTATAGCCGTAATCGGGTATAAGCGCAGGAGGAAGGGGGCGGCTGCTAACAAAGTCGGTTCAGGGGGTTCACCTTGGATTGCTGCTTACCCGAAAATACACAAGTCACCTGGCGTGAACAGAGCGAGTCTCGGGACCGGCTGCTCGGGATTCTGTAAAGACAGAACTGTGAGTCAGGGGCGGCCTCAACTTACTCTCCGGTGGCAGGATTCTGGTGTTAATCGGAGTAAAGAGGGGTCTAAGATGTCACTGCGACTGGAAGCAGTGAGAGAAGTCCTAGTTTATCCGTCTGTATTAGAGGGGATAAAGGATCACGGATGATCAAAATAATATAATAACCGGTTGCGGTTGTGTGGATTGTGTCCCTGAGCTCTTCGAATTGAGGCCTTTTATAGCCGCTCCTTGACGGTTGCTCAACTTCCTACTCTCGCACGATCTTCATGGCGGTTGTTTATCGTCAGTTCTCTGTTTCAAAGTGATAACCGCCCGGCCATGATCTAATAATTCTATTCTTGAACGGCCGATGGCACGATCTTCTGATATTTATGATTTTGTCTTATTGGCTTGCGTGGCTCGAACCGCATTCTTCTGTATGCGTGCTGACGTGGCCGGCTCAACCCTTCAAAGTCTACGGGCCGTGGCCTAACCAAGCCACCTAGGCACCACGTGTCCTTCTCTTATTCGTCGGTTATATAGGGTGTAAACAGTACAATATCGCAACCAAGTAATATAATGATGAGAAAAGTATTGTCCCACAGAGATTGAAAATTAAAACTATCAAGTATAGAAATTAATCTAACACTAAATTTATCTAACAAACCCACCAATTAATTAAAAAGAAACTAAAATAACAATTAAAAGTAAAAGATAAAACTATTTAAAGAGAAAATTTTTGCTCAAGTTAACAAAGTCTAGATGACAAAACCTAGGGTTTCTAAAAATTTCACCTTCCCAATCCTCTTTAAAACTCTCATTCTCATTCAATCCAGTGTATTTACTTCTGTTGATAGTCAAGAACCCAAAATTAGTTACTAGCCTCTCCCAAGGTCCTAATAAACCGACCTTAATTAATTCCACCACTATATTCCTATGTGAAGAAAATTAATCAAGATTCATTTAAAAATCTATGGCTCTTATGTAAGGAGTGCATAAATTCTACAGGTATATTCCTATCCCATATAATTTATGATATTCTATTCGTAGGCATTATTCAAACCTCCTCTCCCGATTCAGTAATGAATTCCTAAGCAACTAATTTATCGATCACACAAATTAGAAGTATTAAGCATGGAATAGAATAACCAACAAGAAAATAACATACACCTGGATTATAATCAAAACAGAGAACTTAAAGATTCATGTTCGGGATCCTTTTAGAACCCTACCAAATAAAATTAGTTCATAACAATGAAAGAAAGATTAAACATAATGTATTGAATCATGATTAAAACTAAAGAATTCACAATGAAGACAATGATAGAATCAAGCTTGGATGTTCTTTTCTTTGCTCCTTCCTTCCCTAACACACGTCCAAAGAAAAACGAAATTTCAAGATCAAAAACTGTCCCTCCCGTTTTTCTGTAATCCTTCTTTTGTATCTTGATTTTGACCTCATAAAACTCGGAATTTGGCTTTCTTGATGAAATACGATTTTCTCCCTCTCTCAATTAGCTTTCCAACGCCACCTTACTTGCATCAATCCGAGGTCAGAATAGGAAGTTACGCCCAAAATACTCACGGTCGTTCTAATCTGGCAGTTTCCTTTTTATGTGGGATTCCACAAAGATGATTATGATAAATCCTTCTTTTTCCAATAAAAAAGGATCCTTATAACATTTAAACTCTAGGACCGCCCTGCTCTTTAAAAACTCTCTCAAGCACATCCGCAATTCATTAGAATCTCCCAATTTTGCCCTTTTCTCTTATCTGCAACAGTAACCAAGAATTGTATAAATTAAGGAACAACTAGCATTAATTGTTACAGAAAAATCCAAAAATATTAAGAAAGAGGATATAACAATATTTATATAATTTAGGCTTATCAAATACCCCCACACTTAAGATTTGCTAGTCCTCGAGCAAAAAAAAAAAAGGAATCAAATACAATGAAAAAAAAACACTACATTGACAAATTGCCCATTAGAGTTTCATTCTCAACGAAGCCTCATAGATTGCTTAAAGAACATGGCACAAAGAAAAACTCAAATAGTATCATAGTTTAGCTCTCAACTAAAGAATTTACTCCATCCAAAAAGGATTTTACTTTTTTTTTTTCCAGCAATGCCGCTCTCACATCATGTCTGTCATCCAAATCAATTTATGCAAAATAAAAGAATTATGCACATGATCTCTAATTCATAATGTTCAAATCCCATAGGTTTGCTTTTCCTATCTCTCTCCATTAATGTAGAACAAAATCATACCTTGGATCAAAAGGACTTTTCTAAACTTGTAACTTTTGGCTTAGGTGATGGCTCAAGAAAGAAGGAATAGGACTCAATAAAATAAAACAAGAGAACAAATTTAAGTACAACTATTCTCCAGAAAATTTCTATTCCTTTTCCAAAACTCATAAAGAATGAGTTTTGTTTTTTTTTTTTTTTCTGTTTTTTTTTTTCATTTACTAGAGAACAATCTAATCAATTTAATTTAGACTCCTTTTTTTTTTTCAACTACAGTTCTCTTGTGAATGGTAAGGATAAGTATTTAGAGCTCATACAGGTGGGGAAAATGTGGGTCAAATGAAGAAAAAGCTAATATTCATTCATAGGCTCAATGGGGTGACTAGAGATATTATTGTTTCAGGCAGGCTTGAAAGGCTCAAACGATCCAAAGATGGCCTAAATCATTTCCTGAGTATGATTTTGTCTATGATTTCACCTCAAGAGGTAATCAAATAAATTCTAGGATTGGATGAGATCACAATGATTTATTTCTTTTATTCACATAAATTTTCTCCAAACAACAAAACAATCAGCAATCATAGTAAAGTGATTTGTTGTGAAAAATGCACAATTTAGATGGAGCATATTCAAAATTAAGAACCAACTAAGACACTATTCATATTTTCTAATTGTCATGTAAAATTTCAACCCTATTCTTATCATTGGCTAACAATGAGAAGAAACCTAAAGCACAATAACAAAACCATTCCATTTTTTATTTTTTTAGAAAATCAAAAGATTGCAAGATTTCAAAATTAAGAAAGGGAGAAAATTTTCTGGTTCCTACACCCAAACTTAGGACGAACATTGTCCTCAATGTTTATAAAAGAAAACAAAACCTAAAAAAAATTTGAAAGAGATACTCCCCCTGTGAACTTGCAAGATTGATAGTCGATGTCCACCGGCTGCTTGACTTTGACTGATTGTTTATCTTGTAGTTATGGTCACGCCCTGAAAAAATAATGTGGGTTATCACTTTCAATCAAAGCCTAAACACTAAAACAAAGGAAACAAAAGAAATTAAGAGAAGAGAATTGAACAAAACACTTGGGTTGCCTCCCAAGAAGCGCTTTAGTTATAGTCATCAACCGGACTTCTCTTGGATGTCATGGATCTGCTAGGTTAACTGTGACCCTGTTCCTATCACAGTCATTTTCCAGATAATGCTTCAAGCGTTGTCCATTCACTTTAAAGGTTCTATCATTTTGTTGGACCTCTACAGCTCCATATGGAAAAACTTGCTTGACTATGAATGGCCCCGACCATCTAGATTTCAACTTTCCTGGAAACAGCTTTAATCTTGAATTGTACAGCAGCACTTTTTGACTTGGTATGAACTCTCTCTGCAAGATTCTTCGGTCATGCCATTGCTTTGTTCGTTCTTTGTATATTCTGGCATTCTCGTATGCTTCCCTACGAAATTCATCCATCTCATTGAGTTGTAGTAAGCGTTTCTGTCCTGCTGCTTTTGCATCAAAGTTGAGCTTCTGAATTGCCCAATATGCTCAGTGTTCTACTTCCACTGGTAAATGGCAAGCCTTCCCGAACACTAATCGATATGGAGACATTCCAATAGGTGTTTTGTATGCTGTCCTGTAAGCCCATAATGCATCATCAAGTCTCAATGCCCAATCCTTTCTTGAGGTATTTACAGTCTTCTCAAGGATTTGCTTAATCTCCCGATTTGAAATTTCTACTTGACCACTTGTTTGAGGATGATAAGCTGTGGCAATTTTATGTGTCACCCCATATTTTGATAACAGGGTATTGAGCAATTTGTTGCAAAAATGAGATCCTTCATCACTTATAATTGCTCGTGGTGTGCCAAAGTGAGTGAATATATTGTGCCTCAAGAATCTCATGACAACTTTGGCATCATTGGTGGGTAAAGCTGCAGCCTCAACCCACTTTGAAACATAATCTACTGCCACTAAAATGTACCTGTTATTGTACGAGGATGGAAAAGGTCTCATGAAGTCTATTCCCCATACATCAAAAAGCTCCACCTCTAATATATTGTTCAAAGGCATCTCATGACGGTTGGAGATATTACCAACACGTTGGCAACGGTCACATTTTGAAACAAAGGATTTGGCATCCTTAAAAAGAGTCGGCCAATAAAATCCAGATTGCAAAACCTTTGCTGCTGTTCTGTTTCCACCAAAGTGACCACCGTACCCCATGGAATGGCAATGCAGTAATATGCTCTCCATTTCTCCCTCAGGAATACATCTTCGAAACAAAAGATCAGGACACTGCTTGTACAAGTATGGTTCATCCCAATAATAATACTTCACATCATGAAGGAATTTCTTTCTTTGTTGACTAGATAATTCCGGTGGCAACTTGTTCCCTGCTAGGTAATTCACAAAGTCTGCATACCACGGTATCTCACCATGTTTGACTGTAAACAATTGCTCATCTGGAAAAGTATCTGTGAGACATGGAAATGTCATCTGGGATGACCTCCAATATCGTCACATGAGGATCGATAAATGTAAAGAGTCGCCACCATCCATCTTAAGGTGTGAATGGACACCAAAGGGTTCATAGAAGCCAAATAGAGCTAAAGTAGCTCTAAGATAAGGAAAAATCCAGAGATTAGGTAAGGGGAATTATTTATGAGCAGGGGAAGGTGTTAGGCACCCCTACTCATCTATCTAAGACGGTTGCCAAATGCTTGCTCATGCTAAAATATTGTTTGCTAATAAAAATGAACAAAGAGGTGCTTACAATAAGCACAATGTGTGTGACCATTCCACATGAGAAATTTAATGAACTTAGACTCTCTTCGTGGATTCATCACTTCTAAAATTTCATGAATGAATGGAAATCAAAGTAAAAAATGAAGAAAAATCAAGCTAAGGCAAATCTGGAGAAATTAGACCAAAAGAGCTTGAAAGCTTCGATTAACCATAACTCACTCAATTTAAATCCAAATCCAATGAAACCAAAGCCATTTGAAAACTGGTATATAGTAGAGTGTACAATAAAAAATTCAGCTCAATCCGATTCAAAATGAGAGAGATATCCACATCTGAAATCTGTTGTTATAACGTGGAAAAAGTGTTAAATAGGCATTTTCAAAATCCTATTCGTGGAGTTTGGCTCAATAAAAATCCATGAAAATTGGTATGGAGGAAGTATGTGGTGCCATCTTTCCAAAAAAAAAAAAACCTCACACCAAACTCTATCCGGATGTGACTTGTGTGCTCTCTTGAACAGGCCTAGAAGACCACAGATTAGCTCTGGATTATGCCAGCGAGCACCTCTGAGTCAATTGAGCAACCAAGGCACAAAACAGATCAAAATCTACTGAAACTAGTTGGAAATGAAAATAGACTTCTCAAGGAAAACTCAGGAATTGGAATCACTCAAAACGGATTAAAATTGAGCAAACAGTGCACCATCAAAGTGGCAAGTTTAGCAATCTAGGCTGAACTGACTTACATACTTTGAACAGATGGTGTCAAAAATTGGCTCCATAAAAGTGAATGAAAATTTCCAGATATAAAGTAGGCCCACTCATCTATCACATGTCTTTGAAATCACTCAAAAATTCATCCGGAGGATGAAGTTATGAGCATTTCAAGACAGGCCACAGATGCTGCCCTGTTTTGAAATATTTGAAGAGAAAAGGCCAAACTAGTGTATGTGTGCAAGTGAATTCGACCAAAACACTTAGAAATCAACAAAAACCATCTCATGAAGTTCTAAAATTCATTCTAAAGCCAATAATCTTAGATTTCCCGTATTAAACACGGAAATCCCAGATCTAGCCTATTTGATGAAAAATAGTGAAAAGTGTGTGAATATGTGGAAATCCACTCCCTAGGAGAAGGATGGAATCCTTTGCTACTGAGAGCAAGGATTCATATATTTCTCCATGAACAAGTGCAAAACATCAGAAAATAAACATCCATAGGTTTAAAATAACCACATAGCATGCTCTTCATCACTTGTAGGTTCTAAGCCTAGAGGATCCATTCCTTCTTCTTTTTCCCAAGGCTCTCTCTTCACGTTTTACGGCTAGAGAGGATTCCCAGGTACTTTGAAAGAGGTTTGGGGTTGCAAAATTGCACACAAGGCCTTACACTACAGAAAGGTAGAAGATGAGAGTGTAATTTTAAAGGAGAAGCAAGAAATGTAAAGAGGGCTTTACCTTAGTTAGCTTGAACACTTGAGGCAGCAATCTAGCAGAGTTTTCCTTCTTTTTGCAGAGCTTCCAAGCTTCAAATTATCAGTCATTTGCAAGAGGAGGACCCCTCTATTTATAGGCAAAGCCAAGGGTAGAAGAGTCCCAAGGGTATGCCAAAAAAGCCTTCTAGATTATTCCAATTCTCCTCTAAGGCTTGAATTGGAGTAATTCAGCAAGTTTCGGAGGGTGAAATAGGGAGTTCAAGTCCCTGAGAGAGAGGTAATATGCGTAAATAAGGCTCAGAAATCGAGCCATTTCGCAAATCCCCGAAACAGCCAAAACCGTATACTCAGTGCGGTTTCCACAGAACCGTCACTATATGTGCGGTTTCTATGTAAATTCGTCTCAACCGCACATACAGAGCGGTTCCAATTCAGTTACACTCGTCATGATTGCTGTCGACGTGTCCCAACGGCCGAAGCTTCCGGAAGTCACATGGCAACCTGCGCGATAAGCATGAACATCAACCATGCTGTGTATATGGTTACAACTGCACATACAGAGCGGTTCAGACCAAATTAACCAAAACCGCACATATACTACGGTCATCACATTTTTGGTTGGTTTTGAGCCTTAGCTGCACAGGCTAGGCTTATTTACATGTAATATCATTTAAGTAAATGTCCTCGTATTTTTTAATCTCCATTTATTTTAGATATTACATGTAAATAAGCAAACACCCCCCCCATTTGAATCCATTAAAAATATTTCCAGACCCAAATTCCAAGTGGATAAAAAGTCAACTTTCCAGTTCCAGGCTAAATTCTGGTTTTTCAGGTCCGGTAAAAAGATTCAACATGTTGATACAAAGGTATTCGTCAAGATTTAAAATCTCAAAAAATTCATTTATGCAATACATTGCTAAAAACCTAATTACTGGGAAAAATTATCTTCAAATCTTGCTTTAAAAAATATTTCATTTTATGGGGTCAAAAGTCAACAAAATTCAACCCGAAAAAGTTTGACTTTGCATAAAAGATTGAATTCGGGCCTTTTCCTTTGCGGCTTTGGATTCAAATGGGTTAAGGATCTCAAACCCAATGCTAAGAATTGAAATTCCCAATAAAATATTTCTCTCCTTCAAGACTTATCAAAAATCGTGCAATTTTGGGGTGTCTACAGTATCATCGATTGGTACTTTCTTTCCTTCAATGTCCTTCTCTAAACGTGACAAGTGATCAGCAACTAAGTTCTCAGACCCTTTCTTGTCTCGTATTTCCAGATCGAATTCTTGTAAAAGCAAAATCCATCGGATTAGTCTTGGTTTGGCATCTTTCTTGGTGGTTAAGTATTTGATAGCTGCATGATCTGTGTACACCACTACTTTAGTGCCGATTAAATAGGACCGGAACTTCTCAAAAGCAAAGATGACTGCCAATAATTCTTTCTCCGTAGTAGCATAATGTTGTTGAGCCTCTGTTAGAGTCTTGCTTTGTCACATGAAAAACTTTTTCTTTCCTCTGTCCTAAAACGGCTCCAACTGCATAGTTACTTGCATCACACATGAGCTCAAAAGGGATACTCCAGTCTGGTGCTACTATGATGGGTGCTGATACCAGATTCTCTTTCAAAACTTTGAAAGCATTATGACACTCCTCAGAGAATTTAAAAGGCACATCTTTCTCTAATAAGTTACAAAGGGGCTTGGTAATCTTGGAGAAGTCTTGGATAAAACGGCGATAAAATCCTGCATGCCCTAAGAAACTTCTTATACCTTTGACTCTTGTTGGTGGAGGAAGCTTCTCAATGGTGTTAATTTTAGCCCTGTCTACTTCTATCCCCTTTTTTGACACTCTGTAGCCAAGCACTATTCCTTCTTTCACCATAAATTGGCACTTCTCCCAATTCAGAATCCAATTTGTTTCTTTGCATCTTTCTAGAACAAGGGCTAGGTTATGTAAGCAATGATCAAAAGATGAGCCAAAGACAGAGAAATCGTCCATGAATACCTCTATGAACTTTTCAATCATGTCAGAAAAAATAGCTATCATGCACCTCTGAAAAGTAGCTGGAGCGTTGCACAAGTCGAAAGGCATTCTCCGAAAAGCAAATGTACCGTAGGGGCATGTAAAAGTTGTCTTTTCTTGATCTTTTGGTGCAATGGCAATCTGGTTATAGCCCGAATATCCGTCAAGGAAACAATAGTACGCATGACCTGCTAATTTATCAAGCATCTGGTCAATGAAAGGCAAAGGGAAATGATCTTTTCTTGTGGCTTGATTTAATTTCCTGTAATCTATGCATACACGCCATCCGGTAACAGTCCTTGCTGGGATAAGCTCGTTATTTTTGTTCTTCACTACTGTCATCCCTCCTTTCTTTGGAACAACTTGCACCGGACTCACCCACGAGCTATCTGAAATGGGATAAATAATCCCAGCATCCAGCAATTTTACCACCTCGGCCTTCACCACTTCCTTCATGATTGGATTCAGTCTTCTCTGTGCCTCAATGCTTGGCTTGTAGTTATCCTCCGTGAAAATTTTGTGCATGCAAAAAGATGGGTTAATACCTTTTATGTCTGCCATCGTCCACCCGATAGCTGTCTTGTGTTCTCTAAGGATTCACAATAGCTTTTCTTCTTCATCTTTTCTAAGTTCAGCAGAGATGATGACTGTAAGGGTGAGATTTTCGCCCAAGAAAGCATAACGCAAGTGTGAGGGTAGGAGTTTCAATTCCAAATTTGGTGGTTGCTCAACAAATGGGACTGGCCGTGTAGACGATAAATTTAAGCTCTCTGTTCTCGGCCTTGTTGATACCACGGGTGCAGCTTCTAAGTATCTCTCATATTCCTGTATTTCATTGTTGTTCATTAATGGTGAATGGATAAGGCAAGCTTCTAAGGAATCTGATGGACAACTTTCATGGAAGACCTCCTTCACCTCTTGGTCAACTACATCAATCCTCATACAACATCCCAAATCTGAAGGGTAGTTCATTGCTTTAAAAACATTGAAAACAACCTTCTCGTCCTGGAATCTCAATACAAGCTCTCCCTTTTGCACATCTATCAATGTTCTCCCAGTGGCAAGAAAAGGTCGACCAAGTATGATTAGAATCTCTTCATCTTCTTCCATGTCTAACACGATAAAATCTGCAGGGAATATAAAATTTTCCACTTTTATCAAAACATCCTCAATAATCCCTCGTGGGTATTTTAAGGATTTGTCAGCTAGTTGGAGTGACACCGTTGTTGGCTTAGCTTCTCCCACTCCCAATTTCTTATAGATAGAAAGTGGCATCAAGTTGACACTGGCACCAAGATCACATAAGGCTCTGTCAAAATAGGAATTTCCAATGGTGCATGGTATGGTAAAACTACCAGGATCTTTCAACTTCTGTGGCAACTTCTTTTGCAAGACTGCGCTGCATTCCTCTGTCAACTTCACTGTCTCAAAATCTGCTAATTTCCTCTTCTTTGATAAAATTTCCTTCATGAATTTGGCATAGCTGGGCATTTGCTCTAAAGCTTCAGCAAAAGGAATGTTTATATGCAATTTCTTAAAGACCATAAGAAATTTTGAGAATTGATTATCTAATTTCTGCTTTTGAAATCGCTGTGGGAATGGAACAGATGGAGTGTATCGTGGAGAACTTGTTGGCAATAATTTTTTGTCAACCAAATCTGACGGGTGCAAATTTTCTTTCAAGTTTTCTTGAGCATTATGTGATTCTCGGTCAACCGTTTCAGGCATAGACTCCATGATTGGTGCTACGTGCTTTTCAACTTGCTTCCCACTTCTTAGACTTTTGGCTTTGCAATGCTCCTTTGGATTTACCTCTGTATCACTAGGTAAATTTCCTTGTGGTCGGGAGTTTATTGAATTGGAAATTTGTCCAATTTGTATCTCCATGTTCCTTTGTGAGCTAGCCAAGTTTTTGTTTGAGTTCACCAATTCTTGAGTGAGTTGAACAAGGTTCTGGATTGTTGCATCATTCTTTGTCATATATTGAGCTAGGACCTCTTCAACTGGTGGTTTGTTCTCTGGTTGTTGGCCAAACCCTGGTGGTGAGAGAAGGACTGTGGTAATAGGGAATTCTGATTATTCTTCCAAGAAAAATTTGGATGATTTTGCCACCCTTGATTATATGTGCTGGAATTAGGATTGTTGCCAGGTCAATATGGTGGTCGAGGTTGAGCCACAAATTGCACTTGTTCGGTGAATGTCGGATTCCCCATGGTACACTCCATGCTAGAATGTGCTCCTCCATAGAATTCACAAGTTACAGAGGGTGTATGAGCAGGGGGAGTATGTATGGCATTAACATTAATCTGACCAATCTGGCGAGATAGAACAGCTACTTGTGCTGTTAATGCTGTCAACTGATCAACTTCATGGATTCCTGCAATCTTTTTATTGTTGGACCTTTCAGTTGGCCATTGGTAATTATTAGCAGCCATCTCTTCTAACAATGCTTGTGCTTCATCTGGCGTCTTGGCCATTAATGCTCCTCCTGCTGCAGCATCTACAATAGTCCTTGTGTGCCCAATTAACCCATTATAAAATGTCTGAATTTGTAGCCAATTTGGAATGCCATGATGAGGACACTTTTTGAGCAAATCTTTGAATCTTTCCCATGATTCATACAATGTTTCCATGTCTTGTTGGCTAAATTGAGTGATCTCATTCCTTAACTTGGCTGTTTTAGCTGGTGGAAAGAATTTTGCCAAAATTTTTTGGGCTAGCACATCCCAAGTAGTAATACTTCCTGTCGGCAAAGAATTGAGCCAATCTTTGGCTTTATCTCTTAATGAAAAAGGGAATAGCCTCAAACGGATTGCATCATCAGAAACTCCGTTGTGCTTGAATGTGTCACAAATCTCTAGGAAATTGGCAATATGCGTGCTAGGATTGTCATTCGGTAAGCCACTAAACTACACAGAAGTCTGGATCATTTGTATTATGGCTGGCTTGATTTCAAAATTGTTGGCTTGAATATTTGGGCGCCGAATTCCTAAAATAGTATCATTCACTACTGGAATAGCAAAATCTTTTAAAGCCCGCTGATTTTCTTGATTTTCAGCCATAGTTTCCTTGGAAGTAACTACTGCTTTTTCTCTACGAATTCTTCTCAATGTTCTTTCAATTTCAAAATCAAGAGGTAATAATTCCAAGCTTTTTGCACGTCTCATATACCCTTGAATATCCTACAAAATAAAAATAAAAGAAAGATTAGATTAAGATTAGAGTTATTTGGTATCTATATTAATATTTTTAATTGAGACAATCCCCGGCAACGGCGCCAAAAACTTGTTGTGAATTATAAAGCACTCAAATTGCAAGTGTACAATATCGCAACCAAGTAATATAATGATGAGAAAAGTATCGTCCCACAGAGATTGAAAATTAAAACTATCAAGTATAGAAATTAATCTAACACTAAATTTATCTAAAAAACCCACCAATTAATTAAAAAGAAACTAAAATAACAATTAAAAGTAAAAGATAAAACTATTTAAAGAGAAAATTTTTGCTCAAATTAACAAAGTCTAGATGACAAAACCTAGGGTTTCTAAAAATTTCAACTTCCCAATCCTCTTTAAAACTCTCATTCTCATTCAATCCAGTGTATTTACTTCTGTTGATAGTCAAGAACCCAAAATTAGTTACTAGCCTCTCCCAAGGTCCTAATAAACTGACCTTAATTAATTCCACCACTATATTCCTATGTGAAGAAAATTAATCAAGATTCATTTAAAATCTATGGCTCTTAAGTAAGGAGTGCATAAATTCTACAGGTATATTCCTATCCCATATAATTTATGATATTCTATTCGTAGGCATTATTCAAACCTCCTCTCCCGATTCAGTAATGAATTCCTAAGCAACTAATTTATCGATCACACAAATTAGAAGTATTAAGCATGGAATAGAATAACCAACAAGAAAATAATATACACCTGGATTATAATCAAAACAGAGAACTTAAAGATTCATGTTCGGGATCCTTTTAGAACCCTAGCAAATAAAATTAGTTCATAACTGTAACGCCCCGAATCCGAGTTACGTGAAATAAACCGTAACTCGTATCCCGAGGTGTTAGCTTTCCACACAGGATCGCTATCAGAGTGAAGGGAAACATGAAATAAACAATAATATATAAACGAAGTCAGCTACAATCCCCAACTCACCTGAACCGAGCATAAACCCGCCAGTAACGTCCTTTCCAAGATCTGAAAACAAAACAAAAACAAACGAGTGAGATACGAATATCTCAGCAAGCAGCACATGTATGCTCAAATACAATTCATTTAATTTCTAAAACATGAACGATTAAAATATAACTCAACGATTAATCCCGTATAATCCGATTAATCCGACTAATCCGGCAAACAAAATCAAACCACATAGTAAGGTGGGACTCATGAAATATGACCACTTTGTAAGGTTAAGTTCTAGCTCCAAACAGTTCCAATCTGAAATCCTCTGCCAAACCTGATGCCTCTGTCACATCTGATATCTCTGCAATTTCTGATTCCTTTGCGAATTTTGATTCCAATATTATCGTCTCTCAGTGGAAACACAAAACCTCACCCCCTCTGGGGTGGAAAGGGATATCAATCCAGTCTGTCGAATCAGACGCCAATAACTAGACCTCACCCCCTCTAGGGTGGAAAGGGGAGCTGCTGCAGCACTTCCCTCATGGAAGGCCTCTTTATATGGAGGAAAGGCACTAGGGTAATTGATTTGCAGCACTTCCCTCATGGAAGGCCTCTCCATATAAAGGAAATGCATGAAGGAAGCTAGACTTTAACCAAACAAATTAGACAGACTTCACTTACTAGCTAAATTATGGATCCATAACGTGCTATGCCCAACATAGCATAAATAAAGACCAACAAGTACAACAAACTTCGATTCAAACCAAGAAGTATTTCGATGTGCAAGACAACATATAACCGGGTGCAAATAAACATAATATGAGTCACTCAGGACCAAGACCCACTCCCTCGTGGAGTTCCAAAGTACTTTCTCAAGCAAAAATTTTCAAGAATAAAATACCTGAAATTCTGATACCAACTTCCAATTAAGAATACAGTAATTAAATAAATCAATCGGAAAACACTCAGAGTATTTCAAACCTGTCTCAGCACCATAAATTCAATAAAATTTTGTGAAATAGATATCATCTCAAATCTAGAATTTCCGAGATTAAACACCCTATTCAGATAACAAAACCAGCATTAGAACTTTGATCAAACACAAAACAGCCAACAGTTCCTATCTGACACATCTCATCATTTTTCCCTCATTTTACAACCCGAGACTTTAATCAAAGACTTACCAAGAAATCATATTCAGAATAATACTCAGGCCATGCCATAATATTAGTTAATTCAATGAGTTTTTAAAATCAGAACAAGAGTGTTCCCAAAAGGACTAATCCTCTTAGTTTTAAAGGTTCAGATTTGCTAATTACTTTCTAGTTGAGTCTAAGATCAATTAATCTCTCATCCTTATTGTCAAAAAGAATTTCTATAAGTTATTAACAGTTCTAAAACTCCCACTTAATTCTTGAATAACTCATGTGAAGTAATTAAATAAGCTTGATACAAAAATAAGCTTTAAAGAGTCTTCACACTATGCTGCAGAAAATTTAGGACATGACTCTAGTATTATAACTCCCAATGATTCTCCTAACCATAGCACTAAGTTGGCTTTCCTAATATTCTACTGAACAAGGGTGGTAATTAGGACTTAGATGAAACTATTTGAATAGGTTTAGGAGCTGGAAATATAGCTGCTCGTAAAAACCAAACAGCCACACCTTGCCCTCTATACTTCATACAAATCTTTTATTCCATATTGTCAAATTATACTCTATAAGTTTCTAATGACATTTGCATGTTAAATGAATTTAGATTAACTCAATTTATCAAGATTAACAAGCCAGGTCTTTATTTATACCCCAATGACCAATCCCTAATTCCCAAATGACCATTCCTCTTAGATCATATCATAACATAGGTTTGACACCAAAATAGGCTCAAAGGAGTCTCTCTTATTTGCTGTAGGGAATATATATAATCATGAACTTGCTTCCATCAGGTTTATAACAGTAGCTGCAGAAAATTATAATCTATCCTTAGTTTATTGCCTCCCAACAAATCTATTAATACTTGGTGCTATTTTTAACTTCCCTACAATTCTAATAAGTATAGGTGAAGAGATTAACTAAACCTGAATATAAAATCTGTTCAAAGAACCCAATCACTAGTTGCTGGGATTTCATATCATAAATTGGCTATATCTCTCATAACAGTTATCCAAATCTTGCTGTAGAAAATTTCAGTATACATGCTAGTATTTAGTTTACCATAATCCTCTAATTGATATTACTCACTTGATTTCCATAAGTTTCTAATAGTTCTGGAATCTCTGTTTAATTCTGAATAGCTCAAGTGAAGCAATTAAAAGAATAGACATAAGATAAACTCTAAGAAATCTAAACAATGGTGCTGCAGAAATTTTATATCTTGTCTTTTGTATCATGTCTCTCAATAATAATGAATTCCTAATTATTATTTTAATCTCCATGGTTTTCTAACAGTATTTACATGCTGTTTAGGCTTGGCTCAACTCAAATAAGGCAGGACCATCAGTTGTAACATCAAGAATGCTTAAAGATCTAGAGACCATATGCTGCAGAAATTTCAACTCACATTTGCTAATCTTTAACGCACCACACTCCTCTAATCCAGATTGATAATTTACTTTCCATATGATACTAATTGACCTAGAAACTAATTTGAACTCAGATGAATCTATTTAATAAGGTTTAAGAGGATAGAACTCTGGTTATACTCCAATAACCAATCAGCTACAGGTTTCTTACATTAACAAGCATTATGAAATTTTACAGCTGCAGAAGTAAACCTTAAACAATTTAACTATGATAAACTCTTCCACAAAATCATATGCAGCACCAAAATCAAGTGAATCGGTGCTACTTGCCTAATTTGTTGATAATCCAAACTCCTCCAAAAAGCAAGTGCTGATCTGAAATTTCAGCAAATAGAAATGCTCCGACAGAACTGAAATCTGTAGAGAATTTTTCCAAAACTTAGATCCTCGATATCTGATCCAATTCTTTGCTAAAGTCTTGATGAAATTGAACTAACTTATCCTAAATCCAAACCTGAAATTTTCTTACCTGATCTGAAATGCTTGAACGAATTCTGATCTGAACTGCTTGGACGAATTTGTTTAAAACCATCGCCTGATTTTTCATAGATTTTGATTAATCTTCTGCTGTTCCACTTTTTCTCCAGCAACCAAATGGGACTCCAAACGTCCTATTCCCCAGCAGCAATGGAATTTCCAACCACCAGCAACCAAATGAAACTCCAAACGCCATCTTCTCCAGCCCAACAGCAATCACGTCCAGCTCTCTCCTTCCCTCTCCTCTCCTCCTTTCTCCCTTGTCCTTTCTTCCTTTCTTTCTTTCTTTCCTTTCCTCCCTAGCCTAGGGTTCTGGACGTCCTCCCCTCTCCCTTGGCTCTTCCTTGCTGGCCAATATAACCAAAGTGTCTCTTGGACTTCCCAAACCCCTTTCTAAGTTAAACTAACTCTTAAGCACTTAATCCCTTAACCTTCCTACTTACTTTAAGTGCTTTTATGATTTCATGATACTTTTACTTCTCAACATATTTTGTAACTTATTCCCATACAACCCTAATCTTTCTAATTAATAAAGAAATTATTCTTGATTTATATATATGCTACTTGCATGAGCCATTGTATTCCTTATTTAAGTATAATTTGTCCTTAATATAATTTATATTATTTTAACATTATTTGCATGCCTCATATTTATATGATTGATCATTAAGATAGTAACCTACACCTATTAATAATTCTACATTGCTTTGCTTAGATTTAATTTCCTTTATCTCCCTATAATCCAAATACAAGTCATAAAACAATTTAAATCACATCTTAAGAACACCATTCCAAGTAAAGTACAAAAATAATGATTTATGATAATTTCACATCATGCCTATATGTATACATATTAAAGTTTATTAGATCATATCTTGAATTGGATATTTTAACTTCCCCATCTTCGTGATCAAATGAAGCGCCGCTTTACTGAAAATCCTACACCTTCACTCTTTTAACCTTAGATCAAATGATTTGCCACCCAACTAAATACAAAACTCCTTACTTATATCTGATACAATTTAAATAATGCTTATTATTATTATTATTATTATTATTTTATATAAGTAGGATTTTCCACCTGGATTCACTCGAGAACTCCGGTTTGACCGCTCAATCTCTTTTTCTAAAATTTCCATCGGTTACTTAAATTAATAAACCTTAAAATCTAATTTTTAATATTATTAAAAATTTGGGGTTTTACAATAACAATGAAAGAAAGATTAAACATAATGTATTGAATCATGATTAAAACTAAAGAATTCACAATGAAGACAATGATAGAATCAAGCTTGGATGTTCTTTTCTTTGCTCCTTCCTTCCCTCACACACGTCCAAAGAAAAACGAAATTTCAAGATCAAAAACTGTCCCTCCCGTTTTTCTGCAATCCTTCTTCTTTTGTATCCAGATTTTGACCTCATAAAACTCGGAATTTGGCTTTCTTGCTGAAATACGATTTTCTCCCTCTCTCAATTAGCTTTCCAACGCCACCTTACTTGCATCAATCCGAGGTCAGAATAGGAAGTTACGCCCAAAATACTCACGGTCGTTCTAATCTGGCAGTTTCCTTTTTATGTGGGATTCCACAAAGATGATTATGATAAATCCTTCTTTTTCCAATAAAAAAGGATCCTTATAACATTTAAACTCTAGGACCGCCCTGCTCTTTAAAACTCTCTCAAGCACATCCGCAATTCATTAGAATCTCCCAATTTTGCCCTTTTCTCTTATCTGCAATAGTAACCAAGAATTGTATAAATTAAGGAACAACTAGCATTAATTGTTACAGAAAAATCCAAAAATATTAAGAAAGAGGATATAACAATATTTATATAATTTAGGCTTATCAGTAACCTTAAGCAAAATGATCATTCTCAAAGCTTGTCATATCTCCTCAACATAAAATTTTAAATCTCTAAGAAATAAGTTTCATTCAGCTACATTATTAAAAATATCATAACAATGTGATCCTTGAAATTGTTAACCTAAACTAACATTAGGGATTCATCAAAATCAAGGGTATGTGTCCACTTTTAAATCTGAAAATTTCTGTAAATTATCATGGCCTTTAACTCATTCGAAATAAGCTATACATTTCCCCAAAATGTTCAAGTCTCTCATATCAAATATCTCAATGTTCTAAAAACATTTAATGCCTCAAGTACATCGAATATAATGCTCAAAGTTTATTTTATTCAAATTTAGCAATGGGCACCAACTTATATTATTTTTTTTCTGCATTCTCAATATCAACAAAGCCCATAAATTTTTTTATCAGATCATCACATTCCCTTATTTCATTATCAAAATTTTCAAAATCATCTAACAATAAAAGTCATGATGAAAACAAAAATCAGAACACCACAAGTATTATACCAAATCTAACAGCAACTTACCGAATTTTTTGAGTTCAAACGAATAAACCGTAAAGATAAGGTTTTATGCAAAATTAAAGGGGCTACTTACCTGCTGTTTGCAGGTCTAAATCCACACCAAAAAGTTTAGAAGACAATGCCACTCGAAGCCCAACGAAGAACGGAGAGCTTCGGTACCGACTGGTTTCGGTTTCGGACATGAAATAACACATAATCCTTAGAAAAATGCTACCAGATTTTGCATCAAACAGAAAGGGCCTAATTAAGAACTAATTTATTTATTACCTGAGATCTTAACAAAAAGGCACTTGAAAGTTCTGAAAACGAAATCCCAATTTGCTACAACCGAATTGCAAAAATTCACCCAAACTGAACACCAAAACTGCACGTAACGAATACATAGAATAACAAATCTGAATTCAGTATTTCTAACAGCATTAAATCTATTCAAATGGGGGTTTTGTGAGACATGGATTCATCATCTTGGATGACTTCCGAATATCGTCACGCGGGGATCGATAAAACATTAAGAGTCGCCACCATCCATTTTAGGGTGTGAATGGACACCAAAGGGTTCATAGACGCCAAATAGAGCCAAAGTAGCTCTAATACAAGGAAAAAATCCAGAGATTAGGTACGGGGAATTATTTATGAGCGGGGGAAGATGTTAGGCACCCCCACTCATCCGTCTAAGACGGTTACCACATGCTTGTTTATGCTTTAAATCATTTGTTAGTAAAATGAACTAAGAGGTGCTTAACAAGCACAATGTGTGTGACCATTCCACATGAGAAGCCCAATGAACTTAGGCTCTCTTTGTGGATTCATCACTTCTAAAACTTCATGAGTGAAGAACAATCAAAGTAAAATTGAAGAAAATTAAGCCAAGGCAAATCTGGAGAAATTCGGTCAAAAGAGCTTGAAAGCTTTGATAAACCATAACTCATTCAATTTAAATCCAAATCAAATGAAACCAAAGCCATTTGAAAACTGGTATATAGTAGAATATACAGTAAACAATTCAGCTCGATCCGATTCAAAACTAGAGAGAAATCTACATATGAAATCTGCTGTTATAACTCAGAAAAAGTGTTAAGTAGGCATTTTCAAAGCTCTATTCGTGGAGTTTGGCTCAATAAAAATCCATGAAAATTGGTATGGAGGAAGTATGTGGTGCCATCTTTCCAAAGAAAAAACCTCACACCAATCTCTATCCGGATGTGACTTGTGTCCTCTCTTGAACAGGCCTAGAAGACCACAGATGAGCTTTGGACTATGCCAGCGAGCACCTCTGAGTCCATTGAGCACCCAAGGAACAAAACAGATTGAAATCTGTTGAAACCAGTTGGAAATGAAAATAGACTTCTCAAAGAAAACTCAGAAACTGGAATCACATGAAACGGACTAAAACTGAGCAAATAATGCACCATCGAAGTGGCAAGTTCAGCAATCTGGGCTGAACTGACCTACAAACTTTGAAGAGGTGGTGTCAAAAATTGGCTACATGGAAATGGACGAAAATTTTCAGATATTAAGTAGGCTTTCCAATCTATCACATGTCTTTGGAATCACTCAAAAATTCATCCGGAGGATGAAGTTATAAGCATTCCAAGACAGGCCACAGATCTGCCCTATTTTGAAGTTTTTGAAGAGGAAACATGGAAACCAGTGCATGTGGATTCGACCAAAACCTCAAAAATCCATAAAATACCCTCTCATGAAGTTCTAAAAACTCTTTCTAAGACCAATGATCTCAGGTTTTCCATATTTAACATGGAAATCCAAGATCTAGCCTATCTTTGCAAAAAAAAAAACAGTGATAAGTGGGTGTGAAGATGTGGAAAATCATATTTCCATGAGAAAGTTGGAATCCATGGCTATTGAGAGCATGGATTCACATCTTCTCCAAATACAAAATAAATCAGAGAAGCATTCAAGGGTTCAAAATAACCATATAGCATGCTTTCATCATTTGAGGGTTCTAAACCTAGAGGATCCATTCCACCTTCCTTTTCCCCAGGCTCTCTCTTCACGTTTTACGGCTAGAGAGGATTCCCAGGTACTTTAGAAGGGGTTTGGGGCTACAAACAACACCCAGGCCTTACACTACAGAAAGGTAGAAGATGAGAGATTGCTAGAACATAAAAAGGAAGCAATAACTCAAATGGGCTTTACCTTAGTAGCTTGAACAGTTGAGTAGACAATCCAGCAGAGGTTCTCCTTCTTCTTGCAGAGCTTCTAAGCTTCAAATTGTCAGCCATTTGCAAGAGGAGGACCCCTCTATTTATAGGCCAAGTAAAGGGTAGAAGAGTCCCAAGGGTAGGCCAAAAAGGCCTTCTAGATTATTCCAATTCTCCTCCAAGGCTTGAATTGGAGTAATTCAGCAAGTTTCGGAGGGTGAAATAGGGAGTTCAAGTCCCTGAGAGAGAGGTAATATGCGTAAATAAGGCTCAGAGATCGAGCCATTTCGCAAATCCCCGAAACAGCCAAAATCGTATACTCAGTGCGGTTTCTACAGAACCGTCCTATATGTGCGGTTTCTATGCAAATTCATCTCAACCGTACATACAGGGCGGTTCAATTCAGTTACGCTCGTCATGATTGCTGTCGACGTGGCTCAACGGCCTAAGCTTCGCAAAGCTACGTGGCAACTCACGTAACAAGCATGAATATCAACCGTGCTATGTATACGGTTGCAACCGTACATACAGGACGGTTCAGACCAAATTAACCAAAACCGCACATATACTACGGTCAGCACCTTTCTGGCTGGTTTTGAGCCTTAGCTGCACAGGCCAGGCTTATTTACATGTAATATCGTTTAAGTAAATGTCCATTTACTTAAGATATTACATGTAAATAAGCAAACACCCCCCCATTTGAATCCATTAAAAATATTTCCAGACCCAAATTCCAAGTGAATAAAAAGTCAACTTTCCAGTTCCAGGCTAAATTCCGGTTTTTCTGGTCCGGTAAAAAGATTTAACGTGTTGGTACAAAGGTATTTATCAAGATTAAAAATCTCAAAAAATTCATTTATGCAATAACATTGCTAAAAACCTAATTACCGGGAAAAATTATCTTCAAATCTTGCTTTAAAAAATATTTCATTTTCTGGGTTCAAAAGTCAAGAAAATTCAACCCGAAAAAGTTTGACTTTGCATAAAATATTGAATTTGGGCCTTTTCCTTTGCGGCTTTGGATTCAAATGGGTTAAGGATCTCAAACCCAATGCTAAGAATTGAAAATTCCAATAAAATATTTCTCTCCTTCAAGACTTATCAAAAATCGTGCAATTTTGGGGTGTCTACAACTGCCCCTCTTTGTTGGAGTTGTAACACAATGAACAGCAAAGAATAGACACAACTCAAAATTGCACGTTTGAAAGACATCTCATCAGTTGAACTTGCTTTGGTCATACAAATGAGTGATAAAAAACATGGATTTGAAGATAGCCAATGAAACCCCTGCTAGAAGTTTGATGGGGTGGCGTCTCTTCCTTATCTCAGATTTCTTGGAGCTCTCGTGGCTATGAAAAGAGATCTGAGACAAGCAAATTTTCAAAAAAAGGTGGATTTAAAATTGACCTTTGCAAACTCAATTGCTTTTGATGTTTTTCACTTTTCAGCTTAACAATAAGGAAGAAAATATTTTATTGAATTTTTCAAGATTTGATTTTTATTGACTTACCTGGGTGCCATGCGCTGCCCAAACCTGTGCTTGAATATTCTGCAATTTGCTTTTGGCTTTTCATCTTTTTGCTCTCTCAATAATGATGTGCCTTTACTGCCCATAACCTGCCTTGATGCTTTTTAACTGCCCAAGTGTATGCTCTTTTCTTGATTGCTGGATTTGAGAATCATGATCTGTTGATCTAACCTCATACCCTTACTGCCCATGTTCTCTCTTTCATGCCTTCTTACTTCCAAACTGAATGCCATCTTCATGATTGAAAGATAAGGGCTCTTGTTTGGAGGCATTGCCCAATCTTTAGGATGATACGATTCCTTTCATCGAGGATTCAGAAGCAAAGGAAATTGAGCATGCCCTAGCCTTGATGCTTTGGAAATGCACTTACCTCACAGCAGAGATGAAAAATTTTTTCTCTTTTTTTTTTCTTTTTTTTTTTTTTACCTTTATAAAAAGAAATCCTTATAAAAGAATGCAAAAGTGCATATAAAAAATAGGTTTTATACTAGTGGCCTTAGAATTCTCTAATGCTTGCAAAACCAATGTTTTATGAAAAGACATAGATGCTCATCATAGGCCAAAAATATAGTTTTTTGCCTTTTTGTGTTTTTATAAATTTTTTGTTTGAAAAATGGTCCAATCACTTATTAGCATATATTCCAAAAGAATAAAAATCAAGTTGAATAATGAGAAGATTATTTCAGAAAATGAAGAAAGACCAAAATAAGCCTTCGGAACCTTTAGAATCATTCCCATGACCATCGGCTTGTCAATTGATGCTCCAGATATGACAGCTCTTTCAATTTGACCATTTTGCCCCGGTTTGGAAAGACCTTCAACTTGAAAAAGTTCTTTCTTGCATCCATGATATGAAAACTCCCTCATATTTCATGACAATCATGGACTTCTCTTCTCATATGATACCATTGGTTTTCTCCTTGCAGATGGTTGATCATTTGCCATGTAGCGCCCTTCCAGGTTTTCACTACATTTTCTCCATTTTTTTTTTCTTTTTAATCCTTCATTACCATAAGCTAATGTAGTCATACTTGCCTTAATTCAAAATTTCTTAATCAAAGAGGACTTATGAATGGGATGAAATGTAGGCTTGGTTTTTGTTTAGGAAGAAAAGGGATAAAAGGCTCAAACACCATATGATCAAATGGGTTAACTGAGATTGTAATTCTTAAGGCATTTTTTTGCTTGGAATACAAAAATTGCCTCCAGTATTGAAGTTCTTCTTCCTTTAGAACTTTCATGTCGGTATTGAACTTCTTTTCTCATTCTTTCTCTTTGCAATTTTTATTGCCCCTTTTAGAAGACATTCTCCAAATATCCCATGGCATTTGATAATCTCTTCTTCTTTTTTTCGCATCTTTCTTCTTCTTCTCTTTCTTTTTTTTTTTTTTTCATTTCTTTGCCCCCCTTTCTGAAAACATCTTCAAAATCAATTTTGAAATTCAATATTGCTCCCTTCTTCTTTTTTAATTTGTCCTTTCATGCCTTAATAAATTTGCCCCAGTGTGGGGTTACAATTCCCAGTTTAGGTTATTGGAAAAGTTTATAAAGCTCAAAGGGTCTAACTAGGGATTTCAAAAATTTTGGGGATATAAGAAAGAAAGGCATCTTATCATTTTAAGAAAAATTTGAATTTTCAGCCCTAGTAGAGTTGTACTACATGACTGACTCAGGATTTTTTCTTTTTCTCTCTTTTTTTTTTTCAATCACCACCACCTGTCAAGATAAAATTTCATCCATAAAACATCCTTCTCACTGGATCAGCCTCTTGAATCAAGCCTCCTTTTATTAGACTTTGTAGCTAACTCGCAGTTCATATCTCAACCAAGGAACCAAATCTTTCCATATTTTCCAATGCAGAGTGCAAACTTGGATCCATCTTCAGAGTCAAAAATGCAAAAACTTCTTCTTTCAATATCTTCTCCTTTGGCTTCTCCTTGACGAGCAAATGATGCAATCATCTCTGAATCCATATGAAATAAATTTCCATACTTACTGCTTTCAAGTGAAAACTACAGGTCATCTTTGATTCCAAAGTCCATAAGATTGGTCATTTCAACATTTTGCAAAATATTCTTCTCATGACACTTAAAAAGATTTGAATTTTCATTTAGAATGTCTTTTTCTTCGATTTTGATCTCTAAATTGAGCCCAATGTCGAAGTTATATTCAACTTCATGAAATTTAATGGGAGATATGACTCATAAGTAAAAAGGACCTTATTGAAAACCTCTTTTCTCTTTTTTTTTTCTATAAAATGCTTAAGGGAAAAATCTTTTTTTTTTTTTCCAGGAGCCTTTATTGAAATCACTTCCTGAGAACAAGGCTCCTTAGGATCCTCAGGAAATGTGCATTCTTTTTATGGGGGTTTCTTTTAAGAGAACGTTGGAATTCGAAAATTGCCCCTGTTCTCAAAGGCAAAAGTTGATTTTTCCTTATTTTTGCAAAAATTTTCACCTTCTGCTGAGTGAGGCAAGAATTCATTTCTTTGTTCAGCAATTTTCTTCATATTTAGGACATCATGCTCAGCCCTTGGAAGAAATGACGTTACTTGATCTAGAACTTGAACAACTGCCCAATCAATGAGTGGCAAAATGAATTCAACTTTTGCCTTATTCTTTTCTTTGAAAACACCCCCATTCTTCCTCTGCCATCTTTCTTTCTCAATCGACTCTGCCCCATTTTCTATATTGGCTTTTTGTTCTTCTTCCCTTTCAAAATAAACCCAGACAGTTGACCCTATAGGAGCAATAAGTTGAGAAGGGTCAAAGTATCTATTTTCAACTGAAATGACTCCAACTGTATTCGATGTGCTTGCCACATTATTGCCATTGGGGTGAGGAGCGGGTGTGACTGAATTAAAAGATAAAGAATTGTTATCCAGCAAATCCTGGACTGCATGCTTTAAAGCCAAACAACGATCTGTAGTATGGCCTAGAGTTCCCATGTGAAAGTCACATGTCACTGATGCATCATAATTCTTGCCTTTACTTGCATGAGGATTTGGCTGTTTCAACGTCACATACCCCTCTTGAAGTAAAGTAGGTAAGAGTTCAGATGGTTTCATGGGAAGTTTTGAAAACTCCCTTCTCTTCCTTACTTCCATTTCCTTGTTGACAGGCTGTACTGAAGGTACATTTATTTGAATGGGAGGTAAGGGAGCTGGATGAATGGGTTTGGCAAGAATGGGGGACTTGACATTGATTTGGAAAGGTTGTCTAGGTTGCTGCACCATATTAACTTCTGTTTCTCTCCTTTCCTCATTCTTCTTTCTTCCATTACCATTCTCCTTTTTATGTGCAGAAAAAGTGGTGGAAGCTTGCTGACTCATCGCTGCCGAGTAATCAATTATTCTTCCAGCATTGATCCCATCTTCTGTCCTGTTTGCCACTTGCACTAAAGCAGCGAAACTGGTGGTGGTCTGGCCCACCAAATGATTGTAGTAAGGTTGCCCCAATGTAGTGATAAAAGTGGAGATCATTTCTTGTTCCCCCATGGGTGGCCTCACTTGTGCAGCTGATTCTCTCCACCTTTTTGCATACTCTCGAATGGTTTCATCATTTCTCTTCACCATCCTCATCATATCATACCGGTCAGGAATAATCTCTGAATTAAACCGGTATTGTGCCAGGAATGCATCAGCTAAGTCTTTCCATTTCTTAATCCTTGAGTGGTCCACAGTGGAGAACCACCTTAAAGCAGACCCCGTCAGACTCCTTTGAAATAGTTGGACTAGGATTCCATTATCCTTCCCAAATTGGCATAATGCCCCACAATATAGTTTCAAATGGCTCATCGGGCACCCAGTGCCATCATACTTCTTGAAGTCTGGGCACTTGAATTTGGGCGGGAGGCATACATCCGAATACATGCACAGATCTTCAAAGTTAGTGCCCCCAAATGTGTTGGCCCCTTGACTTCTCTCAGCTCTTCTTGGATTGATTCCAGCCTATCGAGAAATTTCTTCTCCATTTCCAACCTCAATCTCTCCTTCTCCTTCTCCTTCTCATATTCCCCTGACTCCTCCCTAATCAATATGGGCTCTGGGATAGGTTGGTGGAATTCAGGTTGAAGTTCGGGGATAGGTTGAACTGGTGGCGGAATGTTGGCCTGGGGTGGAGGTGCATTGTGGGATGATGAGGCTTGGTGAACCTGAGCCGGAGCCTGGGCTTGGGCTGCTTGGTTAGCCAGCAGATTCTCCAGTAGTTTGGTCATCCCAGCCACTTGCTCCTGCAGTTGAGCAAAGGCTTCAGCAGACACAGTAGATTGTTCTTCAATAGGGTTCATGGTGGCAGATCTTAGTCTCTGAGAGCGCCTGGGAGCAATGGTTGCAGGTAGGAGCCGAAGACCTTTTGTAATAAAAGAAAAGAAACACAATTAGTGCACATTTCAAGTTTAAACTCACACACTTTCAAGAATGCATGTATGCATGTTTGGGTGAACATGAGTTTGAATTACAATTTTTTTTTTCTTATTTTTAAACTTTTTCTTTTTTTTGTTTTTGTTTTGGTCGAAATTGACCTTGCAAAGAGAAGTGGTTGGTACAAACAACCATCCAAAAAATATGGAATTTAAGGGCTTCCAAAAGGTCCCAAAGAATGAGAAATGTCTAAAATTCAGAGGCTTTTAGACGGCCCAAGATATGGGTTCTGAAATTTAAAGGCTTTCAGAAATCCTATGATTTTTCTAAATTCAGGCTTTAGAAGGCCTATGAGGTGTCTAAAATTCAGAGGCTTTTAGACGGCCCAAGAGATAAATTCTGAAATTTCAGGCTTTCAGAAGTCCTATGAGTGGGTTCTAGAATCACACAAGCTTCTAGAGGCTTATGAAGGTGTCTAAAATTCGGAGGCTTTTAGACGGCCTAGAAGAAATGATGTTTGAAATTCAGAGGCTTTCAAACGGCCGAAAAAGGAGGTGTCTAAAATTCAGAGGCTTTTAGACGGCCCAGATATGTGTCTATAATTCAGAGGCTTTTAGACGGCCCATGCAAAAGGTTTCTAGAATTACTCAGGCTTCTAGAGGCCTATGAATTGGTTGGTATGAAAAAGACCGTCCAAAGGATTTGTTGGAATATTCTAGGGCTTCCAACATCCCACAAAAATGAGATACCTAAGGTAAAAGCCCTTAGACAAATCACAACTTGGAATTACGCAAGCTTCCAAGGGCTTATGCTTTGGAATTAAGGCTTCCACAGCCTCTTGAAATTACGCAGGCTTTCAAGGGCCTATGAAGGGTTCTAGAATCACGCAAGCTTCTAGAGGCTTATGAAGATAAAGTTCTGAAATTTCAGGCTTTCAGAGATCCTATGAGTTAAGGAATTACGCAGGCTCCCTTTGGCCTATGAAGTTTTGGAAATTTCTGGAATTTCATGCTTCCAGGGTCCTATGAGATTTTGAAAAAATCTGGAATTTCAGGCTTCCAGGTTCCTATGAGTTTCTAAATTAAGGCTTTAGAAGGCCTATGAGGGTTTTGATAAAAATCTGGAATTTCAGGCTTCCAGGGTCCTATGAGTTTCTAAATTAAGGCTTTAGAAGGCCTATGAGGGTTTTGATAAAAATATGGAATTTCAGGCTTCCATGGTCCTATGAGTTGATTTTCTGAAATTCCAAGGCTTTCAGATGCCTAAAATATTTTTGATTTCCCCTTAGGTGTTTTTGAGTTAAAAAGAGACTCAAATTGCTTTCAAGGTGATGATTTATTTAAAATTTTCCTTTCACTTGATTTTTAAATGATTATCTACTTGGAATTCAAAGGTTTCCAAGTGACCCAATTGCTCTTTGGAAGGAATCTTAAAAGTTTGAACACTTTATGATTAAAGATTTCTTATAGATTGATTTTTGATTGGAATTTGCCCCATTTTAAAAGAGTTGAGCTTCTTTTCATGAATTGTATTACACTTTAAGCTTAACATGTTTTGGAAACTTATTGTGATTTCCAAGTTCAATTCTTGAGATTGAAGTATGATTAGGTTGGTTATTTGAACCAATTCTCTTTTAATCATTTACTTCATTTAAGATGGGTTAAGTGTTCAAACTGGACAAAAAGAGCCCAATGTGGACTTAACCCCCAAATTGAGGTACTTGACCTGTTTTTTGGTTTGAACCAACCTTTATTTTATCATTTTCACCTTTGAGTTGAGTTAATTTGTTCAATTTAGGTGAATATGTTCAAAATGACCTTAATCTCTTGATTTGGGTGGATTTGGAATGGTTTAAATGCCATTTATCTTATTTGGAACCCCTGCCCATTGGCTTATATGACTTAGGGATGAAAGGACCCAGAAATGTTTGATAAGCAAGGCTGGAACAGAATTTCGGTTTAAAACCGTGCATTCAGAACGGTTTGGCCCAAACCGCATAAATTCTACGGTTGCATCAAAAATGCAGGAAACCGCATATTCAGGACGGTTTTAAACCAGAAATCAGATTTTCGAATTGTTTCTTTTTCCGACTGGTTTTATTAGCTTGGTTACTTGCCCAAACACAGTGTTCACCATTGGGTGGCTTCCAGATTGCCCCAAATTGGGCATTTGACACATCGAATGGTATTAAAAGCCCGCTTAACCCTTGAATTTCATGAGATTGCATGGGGAGACCACAAATATGCACAAACAGATTTCTTATGATAAAAGAAACATGTTACAATACAAATTGGCCTTCAAGGGCATGAATCAAAATAAAATTACAATTTTAGCCTTCTTGGGCTTGAGAATCCAAATAAAAAGGAAAAAGAAAAGGCCCTTTTGCACCAGCAGCTCCTGGGTGACCTTCACACATAAATTCCCTGCAAGAAATAGGATTAGCCATATTCATACAAAGGAGGGCCTAGGCTCCCTCCTAGAAATGGACACCTAATGCATGGAATTTGGGGACTTTTGGGTGCCTCCTATGGGCATTTGGGTAGAATGACACCTAAGAAGAGTAAAAACTCTCTCTAAGGGCTACACCAATCCTAGGATAACAGTAATTTGCTGGGAAACACAAAATCCCAACAAATGGACACCATGAGCATGCTTTTCACAAAGTATAGAGGATATCATAAGGAATCAACTGAAAATACCTTGTTACCTCATGTTTACCTTCAAAATGGTGTCCATATCATACCTCGGGTCACCTGAGCCATGCAAGACGGCCTCCCCTCAATTACAAACCCTTTCCCCATCGTATTTGGTTTATTTTGGCCAAAAGGGTGTTTCTCCACCTTCGCGTAGGGGTTTTGGGTTTTGGCTTATTGGCAACTTAGAGCTCAAGCCTAGTGTATGACCAGAATTCTAAATCCACCATGTCATCACATCATTGGCTCAAAGTCTCTAAGGTGAATGTTTTCACTTTCGCTTTCCGAAGTAACGACCTCGGTGCGCCAAGCTACACACATTCTTGTTCAACTTCCTATAGGTGATAGGTAGGCTGTGTAAAAAATAAAAAGTGCTTAAGTGCATTTGAAAAAGAAGGTCACATTCAACACAACGTCCCACCCTTGCCACTCTTTTTTCGTAGCCATGCAAGCGCAATCACATTCACCAAGGCATGATATGGGAATCATATTTGAAGTAAACAATCATGAGTAAAACAAAGTAATAAAAACACCTAGCATGCTCATACTAAACATGTATTCACACAAGCATCATGCAAGCATGTTATCATGTTGTACAAAAAAGCAAATAAATCATGGTGAGCATGCTTGACATATTCAAAACATCTCTCAAAAAGAATTCAGATCTCATGCTCATGACATTTAATCACAAATCAAAGCATGCTATCATGGAAACATAGTGATCTAGCATGGTAAGGCTAATTAGGCCTTCCTAAGCATGGTTCTAAACATACTCAAGCATGGAAATCACACACCCTATTCTCATGGGTCTCATATGCTCTCAAACAGAAGCACACAAATCAAAATATACTTATTATAAACAAACAAAAAGCAAACAATCAACAAAATCAATCAAAGCATGATCAAGCAATCCAAGCATGGCTCAATTCCACTATGTTCCCCAGCAGAGTCGCCAGTTGTGAGACATGGATTCATCATCTCGGATGACTTCCGAATATCGTCACGCGGGGATCGATAAAACGTTAAGAGTCGCCACCATCCATTTTAGGGTGTGAATGGACACCAAAGGGTTCATAGACGCCAAATAGAGCCAAAGTAGCTCTAATACAAGGAAAAAATCCAGAGATTAGGTACGGGGAATTATTTATGAGCGGGGGAAGATGTTAGGCACCCCCACTCATCCGTCTAAGACGGTTACCACATGCTTGCTTATGCTTTAAATCATTTGTTAGTAAAATGAACTAAGAGGTGCTTAACAAGCACAATGTGTGTGACCATTCCACATGAGAAGCCCAATGAACTTAGGCTCTCTTTGTGGATTCATCACTTCTAAAACTTCATGAGTGAAGAAAAATCAAAGTAAAATTGAAGAAAATCAAGCCAAGGCAAATCTGGAGAAATTCGGTCAAAAGAGCTTGAAAGCTTTGATAAACCATAACTCATTCAATTTAAATCCAAATCAAATGAAACCAAAGCCATTTGAAAACTGGTATATAGTAGAATATACAGTAAAAAATTCAGCTCGATCCGATTCAAAACTAGAGAGAAATCTACATATGAAATCTGCTGTTATAACTCAGAAAAAGTGTTAAGTAGGCATTTTCAAAGCTCTATTCGTGGAATTTGACTCAATAAAAATCCATGAAAATTGGTATGGAGGAAGTATGTGGTGCCATCTTTCCAAAGAAAAAACCTCACACCAATCTCTATCCGGATGTGACTTGTGTCCTCTCTTGAACAGGCCTAGAAGACCACAGATGAGCTCTGGACTATGCCAGCGAGCACCTCTGAGTCCATTGAGCACCCAAGGCACAAAACAGATTGAAATCTGTTGAAACCAGTTGGAAATGAAAATATACTTCTCAAAGAAAACTCAGAAACTGGAATCACATGAAACGGACTAAAACTGAGCAAATAATGCACCATCGAAGTGGCAAGTTCAGCAATCTGGGCTGAACTGACCTACAAACTTTGAAGAGGTGGTGTCAAAAATTGGCTACATGGAAATGGACGAAAATTTTCAGATATTAAGTAGGCTTTCCAATCTATCACATGTCTTTGGAATCACTCAAAAATTCATCCGGAGGATGAAGTTATAAGCATTCCAAGACAGGCCACAGATCTGCCCTATTTTGAAGTTTTTGAAGAGGAAACATGGAAACCAGTGCATGTGTGCATGTGGATTCGACCAAAACCTCAAAAATCCATAAAATACCCTCTCATGAAGTTCTAAAAACTCTTTCTAAGACCAATGATCTCAGGTTTTCCATATTTAACATGGAAATCCAAGATCTAGCCTATCTTTGAAAAAAAACAGTGATAAGTGGGTGTGAAGATGTGGAAAATCACATTTCCATGAGAAAGTTGGAATCCATGGCTATTGAGAGCATGGATTCACATCTTCTCCAAATACAAAATAAATCAGAGAAGCATTCAAGGGTTCAAAATAACCATATAGCATGCTTTTCATCATTTGAGGGTTCTAAACCTAGAGGATCCATTCCACCTTCCTTTTCCCCAGGCTCTCTCTTCACGTTTTACGGCTAGAGAGGATTCCCAGGTACTTTAGAAGGGGTTTGGGGCTACAAACAACACCCAGGCCTTACACTACAGAAAGGTAGAAGATGAGAGATTGCTAGAACATAAAAAGGAAGCAATAACTCAAATGGGCTTTACCTTAGTAGCTTGAACAGTTGAGTAGACAATCCAGCAGAGGTTCTCCTTCTTCTTGCAGAGCTTCTAAGCTTCAAATTGTCAGCCATTTGCAAGAGGAGGACCCCTCTATTTATAGGCCAAGTAAAGGGTAGAAGAGTCCCAAGGGTAGGCCAAAAAGGCCTTCTAGATTATTCCAATTCTCCTCCAAGGCTTGAATTGGAGTAATTCAACAAGTTTCGGAGGGTGAAATAGGGAGTTCAAGTCCCTGAGAGAGAGGTAATATGCGTAAATAAGGCTCAGAGATCGAGCCATTTCGTAAATCCCCGAAACAGCCGAAATCGTATACTCAGTGCGGTTTCTACAGAACTGTCCTATATGTGCGGTTTCTATGCAAATTCATCTCAACCGTACATACAGGGCGGTTCAATTCAGTTACGCTCGTCATGATTGCTGTCGACGTGGCTCAACGGCCGAAGCTTCGCGAAGCCACGTGGCAACTCACGCAACAAGCATGAATATCAACCGTGCTATGTATACGGTTGCAACTGTACATACAGGGCGGTTCAGACCAAATTAACCAAAACCGCACATATACTACGGTCAGCACCTTTCTGGCTGGTTTTGAGCCTTAGCTGCACAGGCCAGGCTTATTTACATGTAATATCGTTTAAGTAAATGTCCTCGTATTTTTTAATCTCCATTTACTTAAGATATTACATGTAAATAAGCAAACACCCCCCCATTTGAATCCATTAAAAATATTTCCAGACCCAAATTCCAAGTGAATAAAAAGTCAACTTTCCAGTTCCAGGCTAAATTCCGGTTTTTCTGGTCCGGTAAAAAGATTTAACATGTAGGTACAAAGGTATTTATCAAGATTAAAAATCTCAAAAAATTCATTTATGCAATAACATTGCTAAAAACCTAATTACCGGGAAAAATTATCTTCAAATCTTGCTTTAAAAAATATTTCAGTTTCTGGGGTCAAAAGTCAACAAAATTCAACCCGAAAAAGTTTGACTTTGCATAAAATATTGAATTTGGGCCTTTTCCTTTGCGGCTTTGGATTCAAATGGGTTAAGGATCTCAAACCCAATGCTAAGAATTGAAAATTCCAATAAAATATTTCTCTCCTTCAAGACTTATAAAAAATCGTGCAATTTTGGGGTGTCTACAGGTTTTAAACATGGATTTACGTCTGAAAGTTCACCTTTGATCCAACCTAATGAGCCCTCTCTCTTCCCTTCAAATCTAAGACAAGTTTGCACATAAAATATCACAACTAGAAAAATTCTGCTCAAGACATGTTGACGCTTAACCCAAACCAAATTTGAGATTTTTTTTCCACAACTAATACTCTCCTCTTCTCGATGTAAGCACCCAAATTTTGCACACCAAAACTCATTGAGCTGAGAGTCATAATCTAGTAGAAATAAGAGCAAAAATTGAGATTTTTAAATAAGTTGAGTTGACTATAAATTTTGACACTATTGAAAGAGGAAATCGATACAATTCCAATGGCACTGACAGTGTGTGAATCAGAATCCGAACAGAAAAGTTATGGACAAAGCATCTAGAGGGCATTTTTGTAATTTTTGCAAATTTCAGCCACTGCGTGGCATGGGTTGTGGGCATGCCACATGGCAAAAAAAAGAGGGGGTTGTTTCTTAAAAGAAAAAGCCAAACAACAAGAAAAAAATAAATAGTTATAAAATATTAAAATAATAAAAGTCAATAAGTTAAAATAATAATAAAAAATACCAAAAAAAAATATAAACATGCAGCTGGACCATTTAACGGAGAGCAGGCATGCACCGAAGTGGGTTGCGTGCCCGACCGATCATTCGGTGCCATGACTTTGGGCGGGCATGCATCAAAGTGGGTTGCGTGCCCGACCTATCATTAGTTGAAAGAAGAAAAAGGAGAAATCGGCAGACAGATGAGATCCTATACAACCTTTATCTACAACCTTATATGTAGCTTTTCACAGGGTCATGCCATGTGTATTGTGAATGGCATATTTGTAAAATTTTAAGTAATCATGTGAAAAGCTGCATATAAGGCTGTACAGGATCTCATCCGATCAGGAGAACGGAGAAAGAGCACAGAAAAGAGAAAAAACACGGAGAGGTGTTCAAAAAGTGACGAAAGAGAGTAAAAAAAAAGTCTGTATGGAATTAACAATGCTTACAGAGAGGGAATCCACATAGCTTAAAAAGAAAAACAATGGTTTAAGAGTCTCAGCTCAACGTTAGTCTGAGAGTATGAGTATATCTTTATTTATAATTACAATCTTTCTCTATTTTTTTAGGCACTTCCATAATTGATTCAATTCCTAATCTATTTACATGCTGATAATATCCTTGATTGTAACGGCTAGCTTGATTGGCTTTCCAAGCTGGTAATATCTTGATTGTCGCATAAGCTGGGGGAGTGAATCTTGGCTAGATTTCCCTTGAACCTGGTTGGCTTTCCAAGCTAAGTAATCTTCTTGATTGTCACAAGAGCAGTTGGGTGAATCTTGGCTGGATTTCCTCAAGACGTGCTGTACCAAGATTATTGGGGCTTAAATCTGTGTACCAAGATTATTGGTGCTTAAATCTGTCCTTGAATCACACCTGTCACTTTGCATATTTCTCCTTCAGTCTGTTGGTGTTGAGGTGTTGTCCTAACCTTATCTCTCCAAGTAACGTGACCTTCTTCTTCCTTATCTTTACGAGTGTTATATTCGCAAATAGCTTACAGAGATCTTCAAGGAAGACCTGGAGGGAACTAGGAAAGGGACTCTTTGAAAGGAAAGAACTTCTTTTCAAAGTGAATCAATTGGTGAAAGTGCTGCATCAAGGAAGCTCCAACAACCAAGTTGCAATCTTTCGCAAGGTACTTTATGAGTTTAATTTGTTTCCATAATTCTGAAAACTAGCTTGGATTATAATCACAGTGGTGTGACGATATTGAATTGTTATTTTCTATCAAAGAAGGAAAAAGAGAGGTATTTACGGTCTGAAGGTTCGACTGAGCAAGGCTGAACTGCATAGCAGGACCAAGCGCTTTTCTTTCTCTCAGTTTTCTTTCACTCCAGCTTCCATAACCCCTTGACCATCTTTAGCTTTCTTTTAATCCAACTTATGTACATGCTTCTAAACACGATGCTAATAAAACACGAGTACTCGTTTCTAGAACAGTAATCGAAAATGAATGAAGCAATCTAAAAAGAAAAACAGAGTACCGATCCCTCTGTTTCTTACATGCTTTCACAGTTTCGGGTGTAATGGATGCTTTGAAATCTGATCACCTGCAAATCAAAGTAATAAAGAAGATCTAGCAATTAGTGAGAGGAGAAAAAAAAAATAGAAAATAGAAAGAGGAGGAAGCATGCAACCATGGGATGTTGATGATTCGGATGTATGCACAGCCAAATACAGCAACTCCCATGGTCGCATGGTTTTATCGCTTTTAATTGATTGAAATTGCTCCTTTTTTGAAGATAAAGACTTGTGAATTGATTCATATTGGGCCTAAAAAAAGAAGAAAAAAAAAAAAAATGAGGAAACAACCGAACCCGACAATGAAGATGATGAACAGTCAAAACGGCTGTTCATCAATTCTTCTTTATTTTGTCTTGTTCACCTACAAATCAACCAAAAAAAAAAAAAAAGAGAATGAAAAAAGAGATAAAAAATTAGGATTGGATCAATTTCAACAGCTGCCGAACCTGAATGCAAGAGTAAGAAAAGCAGCAAGGTGCTGCTCCTCAGTCTCTCTGTCCTAACTTCCCTTTTGAAATTTCACCCACAGAAAACAAAAAAATATAAATAAAGGCATGTAGACAATGGCCGAATAAAAATAATAATAATAAGGCATAAATAAAAATAATAACAAGGCATGGCAACGAATGTGGTTTCATTTTATCCTTTCTTATTTTTTTTCACTTAAATTTAATTTCTTTCTCTTATTTCGGTCCCTTTGTTTCACGGCTTTTGTGATTTCGGATATATTGCATGTGCAGCTCATTTAAAATTTAGATTTAATTCTCTTAGATCTCGTTTTGGAATTTTGTTGTGATATGTTTTTGCATGTGATACTTTAAAATTTCTCGTGTCGTTTAGTTTTTGTAGCATAGCAATTCCTCAATCCCTTTGAAACCCATGCACATCTGAGGTGATAAAAGGGAGAGAAAAGATAAAAAAAAAAGAAAAAAAAAAGAAAAAAATAAGACAAAATATGTTAGCTCATTAAATGTCCAACCAAATCCATAGATGGGAACCTGCGATGTAGGGTGATTCGAGGCGTTCACGGACTTCCCCAGGTCACTTAGTTGAACTCTGGTTCAGACTAAATAAGCCCGGGTGACTACTTACACCCTAAAATCCATGAGCAGTGGCGACTCCAAAATCAAATTGAACTGGCCAAAGACATTAAAACCAAAAAATAAACAATACAAAATACAAAAAAGTGAGTCAACCCAGGCAAAAGACACATTCCGTGCGACCTGCGACCTAGAGGGGTGTGCACACACTCGGGTTTGATCAGCACTCATCATCCAGAAAGGGATCAAAGATTGAAAATGAATCTAATTGGGGAAAAAGGGTAGTCAACTATGGCTTCTTCCTCTTCCTTTTTTTTTTTTCTCTTCCTCCTTTCAACAACCAGCCTACCTTCTCTCTTTTCAAATATGATCACAAATCAATCCAGCCAGCAAGATCAATACTTTTGACAAACCTGAAAGGGAGAAGAAGATGTATGCGGTGTTAAGAAATATATTAAATATATAACGTTCACCCCTACTATTAGCTTGAGCTTTTAGTAGGAACGGTGTTCTACTTAACATGCGGCAACCCCTCTTTCAACCTTCTTCTTCTTCTTCTAACGTGAACAACTCTCTTGTGATTGTGTTTAGGTTTTTAGCCAATCCACTTAATCCTAAAGAAACCTATTTACCTAAATAACCTTCCCCTTAAACCCATGGTTAGACTCTTTAAACTAAACATTAAACCCTTACCAAACAACTTAGCCGCCCAAGCCATCCTTGTTGGGTTCGGCGACACAAAACCTTATATTTTATTTTTAAAACTTTTGCACACCTTTTAAAATTAATTGCATAATTTAAATTAAAAAGAAATTTTAAATTAATTTCACAAAACCCTAGCTTATCTTATGTTTAAGTCTCCACTTGCATTGGGTCAACCGAAACATCTCCAGGTTGGCCCTAGTTTCCATTTTTGCATAAATTAACAGCACCTCTGTTATTTTATTTTTATTTAATTATTCAATTTCATAAAATTTTAGGGTTTTACATACAGATGGGGGACGGCTGATATGCTTGGCAAAAATTGCCAAGCTAGAATTCCCTTGTTATACTAGAGAAGACCCTACCAAATGGTTCAACTGTGTGAACCAATTCTTTGAGTTCCAGGCCATTCCCGAAGCCCAGAAGGTACCATTAGCTTCCTTCCACTTGGAAGGAAATCAATGGTGGCAATGGCTCCGGAGGACATTCCAGCAAGAAGGTCGGGTGCTTTCATGGGAAGCATTTGAAGATGAGCTCTGGGCTTGTTTCAGGCCATCTGAATGTGAAGATTTTGATGAGGCTCTCTCATGGGTGTTGGATCATTTAGAGATTATCAACGTGAATTCGAGAGGCTTGGCAACCGTGTTCGGGGCTGGACACAGAAGGCACTAGTGGGGACGTTTGTGGGAGGTTTGAAGGCGGAGATAGCCGACGGCATCCACATGTTCAAACCTCAATCTTTGAAGGATGCAATTAACTTGGCAAAAATGAGAGATGATCAGATCACTAGGCAAAGATGATTTCAGCGACCACCTCCACCACCGACAACGGCTCCACTGGCTCTTCCACCGGCAACTCATGTCACACCTGCTACACCTTCACTACCAGTTAGACGGCTAACGTGGGATGAGATGCAACAGAAAAGGGCGCAAGGCCTATGCTTCCATTGCAATCAGCGATACACAGCTAGACATCGATGCCAACGACCACGACTATTACTTCTTGACGGGCACCCCAACATAGACAGCATTATTTGTGAAGACGTTACTGAACAACAGCAACCGATGGAGGACCAATTGGCACCAATTGAGCCATAAATCGAACCTGAAATCACCTTACATGCCTTGACCGGGTGGTCTACATCTAGGACTATGTGCATCACAGCCATAATAGGTCCCCACAAAGCTGCTGTGTTGATCGTCAGTGGATCAATGCACAACTTCATTAGTGACCGACTGGCAAACTTGCTGCACTTACCAGTGGTTCTAACCAAAGCTTTCACAGTCAAGGTAGCTAATGGTGAAAGATTAAGATGCCAAGGGAAGTTCGAGAAGGTACGAGTTAACTTGCAAGGTACTGAGTTTCCATTTACATTATACTCTATTCCATTATCAGGCTTAGACCTCGTCTTAGGAGTACAATGGCTCAAAATGTTGGGTTCTGTGGTCTGCAACTCGAAACAGATGACCATGGAATTCTGTTGGAAAATGGAGGTGGGTATGCAAGAGGAATGGTGGGTTAGAAGGTGATTTTAAGGTTGTAGGATGGATGGGATGAAAAGATTGTAGGATGGTTAAAATGAGAAAGCGAAAGTAATAGAGAACACTTTTGTTGAAAGGCTTTGTATTGGATCACTTGCTCTCCAACTAGAATGTGTTAGCTCTTTTGCTTTACTACATATAAGTCCCCCTTGGGGTATTTATACATGAGCTCCACCTCCTTCATTTTTTTTTAAATTTTCTTTCTAGATAAGTCTAGCAAAATATCTTATGATCTATCTAGATCATTTACATGATTGTATCACATGTTACATGTATAGAATATTCTAGAACTAATCCTTCTAGACTTCTCTCTAATACCATCAAGATGCTTCTAGAACTTTTTAGAATATTTTAGAACTTCTAGAATCTTTTAGATCCTTTTAGAAGTGCATCATATTTTGTCACTCCTCCTTGATGCACTTCTGCGAGACGCCAATCAAGCTTCGTAGTAGCTGAAATCTTTCTCTTGGTAAGGCCTTCGTGAATATGTCAACTAGCTATTCCTCAAACTTGCAGTACTTGAGCTCAATTTCTTTCTTGGCCTCAACTTCTCTTGGAAAGTGATACTTAATGGCAATGTGTTTTGTTTGACTATGATAGACTGGATTTTTTTGCCATTGCTATTGCTGACTTGTTATCGCAATAGATCACTGTAGGTTCTTCTTGTTGTTCTCCCATATCTTTAAAAATTCTTCGTAACCATATAGCTTGAGATGTTGATCCAGCTGCTGCTATATATTTGGCTTCAGCTGATGACTGTGCAACCGTGCCTTGCTTCTTTGAAGCCCAACTAAAGATTCTTGAACCAAGTGTGAATGCATATCTAGAAGTGCTCTTTATATCATCCACCGATCTGGTCCAATCACTGTCTGTAAAGCCTGTCAATTTTGAGTCAGATGTAGGCTTGAACAATAAACCATATTCCTTTGTTCCTTGTAGATATCGAATTAATCTTTTTGTTGCTCCATAGTGAACTTGGCTTGGATTTTGCATAAATCTTGATAAGAGACTTGTGGCATACATTATGTCTGGGCGAGTTGCTGTAAGATACAGCAAACTTCCAATTAAGCTTCTGTATGTTGACGCATCTACCTCCTACGATCCATCTTCTTTTCTAAGCTTTTCATTAGTGACCAGTGGGATTGCAACAGACCTACACCCTCTCATTCTGAACTTTCTTAGTAAATTGTCTGTATATCTCTTTTGTGATAAGAAGATCCCTTCATGTTCTTGGCTTATCTCCAGACCAAGAAAATAATGCATCAATCCCAGGTCGCTCATTTCAAATGTCTTCATCATATCTTTTTTGAACTCTTGAATTTGCTGCAAGTAATTTCCTGTAAGAATTAGATCATCCACATAAAGAGAGATGATAAGGCTCCCACCTTGCTCTTGGAACTTAACATACGAGTGTTGGTTCACTCTTGCTCCTCCTGAATCCCTGGTTGATGAAGTATTCATCAATCTTGCTATACCAGGCCCGTGGTGTTTGTTTTAATCCATATAAGCCCATGTTGCTTGTTTTAATCCATATAAGGCTTTATGTAGTCGTAGAACCTTATCTTCTTCTCCCTTTGCTATGAATCCTTGCGGCTGCTCCACATAAATTTCTTCTTCTAGAACTCCATTTAGAAATGCTGACTTGACGTCAAGCTGATGTATGCTCCATTTCTTCTGTGCTACAAGTGCCACCAAAGTTCTAATGGTGTCATGTCGAGCAACTGGGGCGAATGTCTCACTGTAATAGATCTCTGGTTCCTGTGTGTAGCCTTTAGCTACAAGTCTTGCTTTGTGTTTTTGTATTGAGCCGTCAGGATTTAGTTTTGTTCTGTAGACCCACTTAACTCCAATGACATCTTTGTCTTTGGGACGATCCACCAAAGTCCATGTCTTGTTTTTCTCAATCATATTAATCTCCTGCTTCATAGCTTCCATCCATTCTTCCTTTTTTATGCGACTTCAAAGCTTTTAGGTTCTAAGGTTGAGAACTTGCATGTTTCATATATCTCCGCCAAAGAACGCGTTTTTCTTGGTGGTGCTTCTAGTGAAGACACATTTTCTGTTGGTGAGGAGAATCTTGGTGGAGTTACCTCGACTGCTGGATCCTTAGATGTGTCCCTCTCATTGTTTGCTTCTTGTATAGATTCTCTTCTTGGAACTGTATAACCTTCAGACGTAGTAGAACTTTGTTTCTCAATCTTTTTGGTGTCCTAGTTCCAAGCAGCATTTTCATCAACTTCTACATCTTGGCTGATTATTAGCTTTTCTATCTGTAAGTTATATATTCGATAGCCTTTTGATGTTGTACTGTAGCCCAAGAAGATGCCTTTCTCTGTCTTCTCTTCTAGCTTGTGCCTTTTGTCCTTTGGAACATGGACATATCATATACTCCCGAAGATGCGAAGATGCTTAGCCGAAGGCTTTTGTCTGCTCCAAGCTTCAATAGGAGTTTTGTCTTGTACTGCTTTAGTCGAAAACCTATTTAGCAGGTAGACTGCTGTGTAAACCACCTCAGTCCAAAACTTTTTAGGCAAGTTTTTCTCCATCAACATTGTTCTTGCCATCTCCATGATAGTTATATTCTTCCTTTCAGATACTCCATTTTATTGAGGAGTATAGCCAATAGTCAATTGATATTATACTCCATCTTTGCAGAATTGATCAAATTCCTTCAAAGTGTATTCTTTGCCTCTATCACTTCTCAATAATTTTATATGGTGGCCACTTTGTTTTTCTACAAAGTTTTTAAATCTCTTGAAAATTTTAAAAAATTCTAATTTTTCTCGTAGAAAATAAACCCAAGTCATTCTCGTGTAGTCATCTATAAAGAGAAGGAAGTACCTGTTTTGATCAAGTGAAGGTGTCCTCTTCGGTCCACATATATCTGTGTGTACTATCTCGAGACGCTCCTTAGCTCTCCATGCTTTCCCTGAAGGGAAAGGTTGTCGATGTTGTTTCTCGAGTAGGCGACCTTCGCATATATCATCCTTCTCAATAATGCTTGGTAGATCCTTCATCATATTCCTTTGATGTAGAATCCTTAAGCCATGAAAGTTGAAGTGGCCAAACCTCCGATGCCATAACCAGGAATTGTCAACTTCTACTTTCATAGTAGCTTCTTTAGCATACTGCCACTAAATAGGAAAACTTCTGCTCTTCCCCATCTTAACTACAGCTATCTCTTTTTTACTTCTTGTATCATATATGGTACAGTCATCTCCTTCAAAGTGTAAAGAATAACTATGTCCCCCCTTGCCGATGTATTTTTATTATTGGATTTAATATACAGGTCAGGGTCTGCCTCAACCCTCCTCCCACCGATGGAGTGCCACTAAGGTTGTTTTGGCCTTAGTGGGTTTTTGCTAAAAAAAAAAAAAAAAAACCATGTTGCATCTTTTGGCCGACACTTGGTAGATTTTGCTCCAAGCTGGGAACTAGCAGGACATCTTTGATAAATCTCGTTCCTTTATTTGTAGCAAATGCTATTGTGCCTTTGCCTTTTGTCTCTACTAGTGCCCCATTTCCCATTCGAACTTGTGAATTGACTGATGTGTCAATGTCACAGAAGATAATTTCATCACCACTCATGTGGTTGTTGCAGCCGCTATCAATATACCACATATCCTTCTTGTCTTCTGAAGCAGCATGGCAAGCATAGAATAGATGCTTGTCTTGTTGATTCCTCGGAGAAATTAGCATGATGATCTTTCATATAGCGGCAATATTTTTCAGAATGTCCAAACCTTTTGCAATTCTTGCACTGTGGCTTCCCACGATGCCAGCAATCTTTCTCCAAATGGCTTGTCTTCTTGCATATTCTACATGGCAAGTACTTTCCATCTTTGTCTTTTCCTCTTGAATAATCTCTATTTTGAGAATTTTCTCTTCCTCTTGAATTTTCTTGGAATTTTCTTCCCACATCTCTTGATCTTTGAGACTTTATGTTGAGCTTATATTGAAAGACGCTTTCTAACAATTTGTCATTACGCCTATTCAATCTTTGCTCTTGTGCTTGTAGAGAGCCCATTAATTCTTTGATAGACATAGTTGAAATGTCTTTTGATTCTTCTATAGCCGCTACTACTGGATCATATTTTTCTGTAAGACGCACTAGTATTTTCTAAACTATTTTTTGATCAGAAATATCTTCACCATTGGCTCTCATTTGATTCACAAGCTCTATTAATCTTGAGCAATAATCTTTTGCTACTTCAGAATCTTTCATCTTAATATTTTTCAGTTCTCTTCTAAGAGATTGAAGCTTGATAATGCGTACCTTTGCATATCCTTGAAACTCCTCCTTTAATGTATCCCATGCATTCTTTGAAGTTGTAGCTCTCATAATTCTTGGAAAAATTGTTTTATCTACCGCACGTTGGATGATGTATAAGGCGCTTGCATCTTTTTGAGCGTTCTCAGCCACTTCGTCTTTTTGGGCTTGAGAAAGAGGAGTTCCTTCACTAGGAATAGTGTAACCTTTTTCAACAATCTCCCTTAAATTTTTAGACTTGAAATAAGTCTTCAACATGATACTCCAATAGTCATAATCTTCTCCACCAAAAAGTGGGACATTAACTTGGCTTGATCCAAAGGTTGTCATGGTTAAAGAAATGTCTTAGCTTGAAGGTTTGACGAAGGTTTGTGAGCCCAACACCCAACTACAATTGTCCTAGTAGCTCTGATACCATTTGTTGGAAAATGGAGGCGGGTATGCAAGAGGAATGGTGGGTTAGAAGGTGATTTTAAGGTTGTAGGATGGATGGGATGAAAAGGTTGTAGGATGGTTAGAATGAGAAAGTGAAAGTAATAGAGTTTGTTGATAAGTCTAGCAAAATATCTTATGATCTATCTAGATCATTTACATGATTATATCACATGTTACATGTGTAGAATATTCTAGAACTAATCCTTCTAGACTTCTCTCTAATACCATCAAGATGCTTCTAGAACTTTCTAGAATATTTTAGAACCTTCTAGAATCTTTTAGATCCTTCCAGAAGTGCATCATATTTTATCAAATTCTTTTGGGAGAACCAAAATAGAAGATTGCAAGGAGCCTGTAGTAAAAATATACAAGCCGTATCACTCAAGGAGCTATCCAAGGAAGCTTATCAAAGTCATGCAATGTTTGCTATATGTCTACAAGCCACTGAATTAGAACCACAAGCAGACATACATCCGGATGTACAAGAGATATTGTAGGAATTCTCTGATGTGTTCGAGGAGCCCTCAAATTTGCCACCTACCTGGGAGTTTGATCATTGCATCACACTTAAGGAAGGAACCGAACCAATCAATGTCTGACCGTATCGATATGCATACTACCAAAAGGCAGAAATTGAAAAGCATATCGAAGATATGTTGGATTTCAAGCTCATTCGACCCAACACAAGTCCTTTCTCTTCACCAGTATTACTAGTGAAGAAAAAGGATGGGAATTGGCGCTTTTGCATGGATTATCGTACACTTAATGCGACCAATGTTAATGGTTGATTTCCAATTCCCACGGTCGATGATATGTTGGATGAACTCTATGGAACCTCTTATTTTACCAATCTGGACTTGAGAGCGGGTTATCATCAAGTACTGGTAAATCCTTCTGACATTCATAAAACTGTATTTCATACTCACAATGATCATTATAAATATTTGGTTATGCTGTTTGGACTGTGTAATGCACCATCTACATTCCAAGAAATCTTGAATTCTATATTCCATCCTAATCTTAGAAAATTCATATTAGTTTTCTTTGATGATATATTGGTTTATAGTCCTACTTGGGACAAGCCTTGGCTCATGTAAGACAGAATTTGGAGATACTACGGCAACACCAATTTTTTTTCAAGACAAGCAAGTGTGCATTTGGACAACAAGAATTGGAGTATTTGGGGCACATATTCAACAACCAAGGAGTAAAGGTGGATGACAGTAAAATTGCAATGATGGTGGCTTGGCCACGACCAACAAATATCACCAAATTACATGGGTTTTAGGCTTGGTAGGATACTACAAAAAGTTTGTACAAAACTATGGCATCATATCATGGCCTCTTACCAATCTCCTCAAAAAAAGGGCAATTTGGGTGGAATGAGGAAGCAGATACCGCCTTTCTAGCTCTCAAGCAGGCCATGACCACAACACCTATTGATGTAGGCATGGGTTACACAGGTGGTTGAGTAGACAAGTGGCATCTTCAAAGACACAATGTCAAGCAATCAATGTGGCAACTGATGTGGCAAGATCAACGTGGCAAGATCAAACCAAAGAAAACAAACTACAGGATAAAGTCAATCTGGCCAATAAAGCCAATCCCATTTTATTTGGTAGTTAGTTTCAGTTTAGCTTTATCTTTTGTTTTGCTTATCTTTAGGATCTGTTTTGTTTTAATTATCTTTTGTTTTGCTCATTTATCTTTTAGTTCCGTTTTTGTAGTTGTCTAGCTATTATATAAAGCCAAGTGAAAATGAATAGGGGATAGTCTTTTGAAACCCAAAATCAACTGTTTTTCTTGGAGTGATTCCAACATTGGAAGAGAGTTCCAATTTAATTCTCTAAGTTTTAGTGAGATTTTGTTACTTGGATTTCTTTGTTCTGTTACTGTTTATCGTTGCATCATTTTGGTATCAAAGCCCCGTTTGACTGTGCACTTCATCTCCATGCCCGAAACTCGTAGTGGCCAGTCTTACAATTCTATGGAGCAAACTTCCAATAACCCTGAGCCTACCAACCCAAACATCAACCACACTCAAATACCATATGCCCCACAACATCAAATCGACCAACTATCCCAAATACTAGATGCCATCATGGGACGACTTGATTTTATGGAGGAACGAATGGACCGTGAAGGCTTTAGGGGAATGCGGGGTGAATGGAGAGGAATTCGAAGGCGAGAAGGTTTAGGAGACAATGACGAGGAAGGAGAAGTGTAGCTGGGCGAAGCACAACATAGGGAATTTTCCTGATATAGACAACAACCTCAAGGTCTAGCGGAATTTCAAACCAGAAAGGAACCCTTGGACGAGCTAATAAAAAGAATGAAAGTTGAAGTACTAGACTTTTTTGGGAAGCTTGATCCTAATGCCTTTCATGATTAGCTTGTTGCCCTTGAAGACTACTTTGATTGGTTTTCTATAACAGAAAATCTCAAGGTCAGATTTGTTAAGATGAAATTGAAAGGAGCAACTCGAGCGTGATGGAACAATGTTGAGGAGCAGCTTCGACGAACACAACAACCACCAATTACAGATTGGGAAGATATGAGGGATCACCTGGAAATGAAGTATCTCCCAATCAACTATGAGCAGTTGATTTATGAGGATATGCTGCAATGGAAACAAAGCCCCAAATCCACCATTGATCAATATACCGAAAAATTTCATGAATTAACGGTGCGAAGCAAAACGACTGAAACAGGGAGTCAAGCTTTGGCTCATTACTTGGGAGGCCTTAAACCCGAAATCCGAAAAGAGATGCTTACGGCACGGATCTATAGCGTGGAGGAAGCCCATCAATTGGCTTTGCAGTTCGAGAAACAATCAATTTTGGGGAGCACCTGACGTTTCCAACCTACAGAAGGAGGGACCAACCACTCTATTGTTACGTCCAACCAGAAACAAGCTACAGATGATTCTAAAGGAGATAGTAAGGGGAAAGCAAAAGCATTTGGTGCAGGGCCCCAATGTTACAAATGCAAAGGCTTCGGTCACTTTGCCGTTGTATGCCCTACTCGAGATCAACGAGTTGCATATATTTGTGAGAAGGAACTTATTTGCGGACAGGAAGAAGATATGGCCAAGGTAAACCACGAGAACGAGAGTTCGCAGGAGGATGAACCTGAAGAAGAGAGACTAATCGCTACGAACCTTCCCATTTGTGTCATCAAGCGAGTCCTGGCTGGCCAACAACACAAAACCAACAAGACAGACCATGAATGGAAACGGACCAACATCTTCCATACCAGGGTTGAGCATAGCAGGAAAGCTTTGAATGTTATTATAGATAACGGAAGTGGTATGAATGTCATCTCTAAACAAGCTGTAGAGAGTATGAGACTTCGACAAGAGGTACACCCTACTCCATATAGAATTAGTTGGATTAACAACACTACTTCTATTCCTGTTAGATTCCGTTGCCTGGTGCAATTCTCTTTGGGCAAAAATTTCACCGATGAGGTCTAGTGTGATGTGATCCCTATGAGTGTTTGTCATCTTCTCTTGGGACGCCCATGGTTATATGATAGGCGAGTCACCTACGATGGGTTCAACAATACCTATTATTTAAATTTCTTGAATAAGAAGTTGGTGCTAGAACCATTACCGATTACCGAATTTGAAAACCAGGAGGAGTCCAGTCCCTTACTCACTCTCCGAGAATTCAGCAAAGTGCTTGAAACAGAGCCCCTTATTTTTCTGTTACTGGGCAGATTCACCAAGGAGTTGTGTGGGAAAATACCAGCTGTTCTCACCAACCTTCTCCAAGAATTTAGCGACCTTATGCCAGACGAATTGCTGCGACAGCTTCCACCTATGCGGGATGTCCAACACGCCATTGATTTGGTGCCTAGTTCCACACTCCCCAATCTTCCCCATTACCATATGAGTCCCACTGAACATGCAGAGTTACAACGTCAAGTTCAGGAGTTGCTCGATAGGGGCTTTATATGAGAAAGTCTCAGCCCTTGCGCAGTCCCTGCATTACTCACACCAAAAAAGATGGAAGCTAGAGGATGTGTATAGACAGTAGAGCTATAAATAAAATTACGGTGAAATATCGGTTTCCCATACCTCGCCTCGATGATATGCTTGATCAGTTAGGTTCTCCAAGATTGACCTCCGCAGTGGCTATCATCAGATACGCGTGAGACTTGGAGATGAATGGAAAACGGCCTTTAAAACCAAGAAGGGTTTGTATGAATGGCTTGTAATGCCCTTTAGTTTAACCAATGCACCAAGTACATTCATGCGTATCATGACGCAGGCCTTAAAACCACTCCTGGGTAAGTTTGTTGTTGTCTATTTTGATGATATTTTGATTTATAGCCGTTCAATGACAGACCACTTGGACCATCTACGGCAAGTGCTTCAAATCTTGCAAAAGGAACAGCTTTTCATCAATAAAAGTAAGTGTTCCTTCCTTCAGAACAAAGCTATATTTTTGGGATTTATCGTTTCACATAAAGGGGTGGAGGTTGATCCGTCAAAGGTGCAAGCAATCGTCGAATGGCCCGAACCACAATCATTCTTCAATGTTTGAAGTTTCCATGGGCTGGCCACTTTCTATCGGTGATTTATCAAGCAATTCAGCACTGCCATGGCACCTATTATTGAGTGTCTAAAGGCCAAAGTTTTCTCATGGACTCCTACTGCAGCCAAGGCCTTTGCAGAAATAAAGCAACGTATGTCCACTGCTCCTGTATTCCGACTTCTTGACTTCTCACAGGTGTTCGAAGTGGCATGTGATGCTTCTCATGTGGGAATTGGAGGAGTTCTGAGCCAGGAAGGGCACCCAATAACCTTCTTCAATGAGAAGCTTAATGAGACTCGGAAGTGGTATTCAGCGTGGAATTCTATGCATTGATTCAAACCTTGAAACATTGGAGACCTTACCTGATACATCGTGAGTTCATCTTATTCATTGACCATGATTCTTTGAAACATCTTAATTCATAGAATAGGTTGAATGCATGACATGCCCGATGGTTCGATTTTCTACAACAGTTTGATTTTACAATCAGACATAAAGCTGGGACAGAGAACAAGGTAGCAGATGCACTTAGTAGGAGGCCACACATCCTAACAATTTTTCATGTCAATGCTACCAGTTTTGAAGCAATGAAGGAGCAATATGCAACTGATCCTGATTTCCACTCTGCGTGGATTTCTCTCTCCCAAAACCCACCTGTGACAGTTCCTGGGTTCATTATCAATGAAGGATTTCTTTTAAAAAATGCCAGAGTGTGCGTTCCAGTTGGGTCTCTAAGGGAATCCATTATTAATGAGCTTCATAGTGGAGGTCTTGCAAGGCATTTCGGCAACAACAAAACTCTCTCTCTTGTCACTGATCGTTTCTACTGGCCTCGAATGCGCCATGACGTCCACACTGTTGTGGCCCATTGCCGAATCTGTCAAGTCAATAAGGGATCCAAACAAAACATTGGTCTTTATATGCCATTACTAGAACCTCACCAACCATGGATTGTTCTGAGCATGGACTTCATCTTGGGTCTACCTCGAACATTGCAAGGCAATGATTCTGTGATGGTGGTCGTAGACCGATTTTATAAAATGGAACATTTTATTCCCTGTCGAAAGACATATGATGCTTCCAATATTGCAAGGTTGTTCCTCAAAGAAATCATCCGGCTTCATGGTCTTCCAGAATCTATTGTGTCGGATCGGGACGTCAAGTTCGTAAGCTATTTTTGGAAAACATTGTGGGCAAAACGGGGCACTAAGCTCTCTTTCTCTAGTGCTTTTCACCCTCAAACCGATGGGCAAACAAAAGCAACTAACAAGAGCTTGGGCAACCCCTTCGGTGCCTTATCAATGACCATACTTCCAGTTGGGATCTCATCTTGCCTCATGCCGAGTTTGCTTTCAATAACTCAGTAAATCGAACTACTGGTATGACACCATTCCAATTAGTCTATGGAGTAAGTCCTAGAACTCCATTAGATATCAGCCCACTACCATTGCCCCAACGAGTTAGTGAAGCAGGCCTTGACTTCACCCAGCATATGACAACACTTCATGAGGACATTTGCAGACGCATCGCAACCCAAACAGAGCAGTATGCCTAGCATGCGAATCTTCGAAGGAAAGAGAAACACTTTGCAGTTGGTGATCAAGTCTTGGTTTCTCTTCATCCTAAACGCTACCCTCCTAGTAGCTTCACTAAGCTACATGCTCACCGAGTAGGCCCCTTACAAGTTTTGAAGGTGCTTGGACCCAATGCATATGTCATTGATCTCCCAACTGATTTCCACATCAGTCCAGTATTCAACATTGAAGACTTGACAGCTTATCATGGCAGGCTAGAGGACACCAATCAGCCATTGGAATCACTAGTCCGCATTCCAGATGTTCCGTCCATTCCCACTCAAATTGACGCCATACTAGACCACCAATTTGTATCAACATGCAGGGGAGGCTACAATAAGTTTTTGGTTCGTTGGGCAAATAAACCCCCATCTGAAGCTGTATGGCTCCAAGTTGAAGAAATTCAACGCTTTGCTCCTGATCTACTCTGTACCTATCAATGACAAAAATTGCCTGCGGCAAGTTCTTAAGGAGGGCGGCAATTGATGTAGGCATGGGTTACACAAGTGCTTGAGTAGACAAGTGGCATCTTCAAAGACACAATGGCAAGCAATCAATGTGGCAACTGATGTGGCAAGATCAACGTGGCAAGATCAAATCGAAGAAAACAAACTACAGGATAAAGTCAATCTGGCCAATAAAGCCAATCCCATTTTATTTGGTAGTTAGTTTTAGTTTAGCTTTATCTTTTGTTTTGCTTATCTTTAGGATCTGTTTTGTTTTAATTATCTTTTGTTATGCTCATTTATCTTTTAGTTCCGTTTTTGTAGTTGTCTAGCTATTATATAAAGCCAAGTGAAAATGAATAGGGGATAGTCTTTTGAAACCCAAAATCAACTGTTTTTCTTGGAGTGATTCCAACATTGGAAGAGAGTTCCAATTTAGTTCTCTAAGTTTCAATGAGATTCTGTTACTTGGATTTCTTTGTTCTGCTACTGTTTATTGTTGCATCGCCTATTCTAGTTATGCCAAACTTCAATGACTCCTTCACTATTGAAACCAATGCTTCGGGTGAAGGTATCGGTGCGGTGTTATCTCATCAAGTCAAATCCATTGCCTTCATGAGTCGTGCTCCTGGAATTTGAAAACTAGCATGCATGGTCTAACCATGCCAAGGAGATGCTAACCATTGTGGAAGCAATTCAGTTGTGGAGACCTTATTTGTTAGGAAGGAAATTTGTCAAACTAACTGAAAGAGCCTCAAATACTTCTTGGAACAAAAGGTGGCTACTCTGGAACAACAAAAGTGGGTTGCTAAATTATTGGGCTATGATTATGAAATCATTTGTCAACCTGGACATGAAAATTCAGCAGTCGATGCCCTCTCCCGCAAGCTCGACAACCCAATCCTCCACCAAATCCACATACCAACCGTTGATATATGGGAGGAGATCAAATAGACCTCAAAGGATGATCCACATGTGAAATCAGTGGGCCGGCTAGCATATGAGATGCATAACACCAACATTGGAGGACATTCTGGGGTTCTATGCACATTTAAGAGATTGGCTCAAGAGTTCTATTGGCCCAAAATGTACAAAACAGTCCATGGATATGTAAGAGGATGTGAAGTTTGTTATAAGGTGAAATCTGAAACATTAGCTCCAGCCGGGCTCTTACAACCTTGCCCATTCCTTGCCAAATTTGGATGATATTAGTATGGATTTCATTGAAGGATTGCTATCTTCCAAAGAAAAAGACACCATTTTGGTTGTTGTTGATAGGCTAAGTAAATCTGCACACTTCATTTATTTATCTTATCCTTTACAGCTAAATTTGTGGCGGAGAAATTTGTGGAAGGAGTCATCAAGTTGCATGGTTTACCACGGTCCATCACCAGCGACCGAGATCCAATTTTTATTAGTAAAGTTTGGCAAGAATTTTTCACCATGTCAGGCACCAACTTTGTCTTAGCTCGGCTTACCATCCACAAAGAGGTGGTTAACCATTGTGTGGAGCAATATCTACGAAGCTTTGTTCATCAATGGTCACATAAATGGAGTAGATAACTCCCATGGGCCGACTTTTGGTACAACACTACGTACCATGCGTCCACAGGTGTGACTCTGTTCCAGGCATTATATGGGCTTCTTCCACCAACCATTCCAGTGTACCACAGTGGGACATCACAAGTACATGAGGTGGATCAAATCCTCCTATCAAGAGATGAGTTACTGTAGCGACTCAAGACCAACCTGGAAGTGTCCATTAATCGTATGAAACAGACAGCAAATCAAGCTCGAAGAGAAATTACGTTTGAAGTGGGGGACATGGTGTTCCTCAAGCTACAACCCTATTGACAGCAATCCACCTTCAAGAGAGCTCATCTGAAACTAGCTACTCGTTTTTATGGACCTTATCAGATTGTGCAGAAAATGGGGCCAGTAGCATACAAGCTGCAGTTACCAAAGGGATCACACATCCATCCAGTTTTCATGTCTCATTATTAACTGACGTCTATCTTGTTTAATACCACATATTTCTCTATTTACAAATGTTTTTAAGTAACACCTATTAATGTTCTAATGTGAGCATAACAAAAATGATATTAATTAATTATGTATTAAATATATAGTGATTGTTATCTATTTTTGTTTGAATTTAGATAGGTATAGGGGAAGAAGTTTGATTTAATAGGACTAATGATGCAGTAATTTATTTATTGATTTTTTTTGCATTTTTTATTATTATTACCTTACGTGTTTTTTATTTTCACATACCTTAAATGCCCTTCTCGTCTTTAATTCCATGTATTCCTCTATTTAAAAATGTTTTTAAGTAACAACATAAAATTAAATTACTAAGATAGACATTAACTAACTAAACAAGATAGACGTCAATTAATAAATTACTATCTACTGATTAGATAAACAAGAGAGACATCTATTTAAATTATATGTTACTAACTAAAATATGATTATATATATATCATTATTCATTATATTTGGAATCTTTACGTAGATGAACAATTCCTCCTTTCTAAAAAAATAAATAAATTAAAATCTTCTGTTCCAACTTTTGAGAAGATGAAAGGAAAATTATTTTATTCATTAAATTAAAGATGTTTATCCTTTGGAGTCAAATCCAAAATAAAAATTTCCTTTCCTGAAACCCTAAATACATTATTAAATAGTTTAAATAGAAAAAAAGTATTCAATTTAATAGTATTTTATTAATATATGTATATTTAATGTTATAGGGTTTAAACTATAATTTCCTATGTAAAGTTTTATTTTAGAGCCTCTACTTAGACAAATGAATCCTTTTTTAAAAGAAATAAACTAAAATCTTTCGTTCTAGGATTCTGACAAGATGAAAGAAAAATTATATTTATTCATTAAATTAAATATTTTTATCCTTTTGGGTCATATCATATTGATAATTCACATGATCAATTCCAAATCCTTATCTAGTGAAACTGAACTAATCAAATCCCTAAAAGAACGAAAAAAGGAAAATCCTACTAATATAAGAAATATTTTTTTTAACTAACAAAAGATTATTTCGACTATTAATTAATAATGTATGAAGATAATTTTTTTTCTTTATCTTAAAATTTATCAATATTAATAGCCTATTATCCCTTTTTGAAATCTAATATATATATATATATACACTAAAGGAAAGTCTTGAAACACCATATTCTCTCTTCTCGAAGGGGAAATATTCTCCTTTCTCCAGCAGCCTTTTTGGGTCCCAAATAAATTTATTTTAAAATAGAAATAAAGATATAGATATATAATATATCTTTAATTAGGATACATATCTTAAAATAAATATATATTCTGAAAAATATATATTTTAAGATAAGGATAAATATAAAAAAATATGATACCTTAAATTAGGATTCTTAACCATTATGAAAAACACGGTTTAGACTCTAACAACACCTTGAAGGGGGTGAATAGGTGTAAACGATTGCGGAATAAAATTCTACTAATTAAAGACAAGTCCTTAATTAATAGGCATGCACAAGTCTTGAACAAATAGCAACCAATCACACAAAATTGCAAATAAAGTAATGAGACAACACACGCAATTTTGGTGACGAAGGGAAAACTCTAAGAGAACTCTCAAAGAGAAAAATCGTCCTGGCGATCAGGTGCCACCTCAGAAAATTCACTATAAGAAGAAGACTTACAGAAAGTGGTTCAGACGATCCAATACAGACTTTAACTCACAGTGTAAGTATCTGAAGAACTCTTCAGATTTGCAACCTTGCAACGATCCAGAACTCTGAATATCTTCTTAGTGAAGTGCCAAACGAACTCGCTCAGCAACCGTAGGAACTCCCACGAGCAAGCTCTCCAACCCGGAACTCCAAGGTAAGAGAAGAGAAAAGAAAGAAAGGTTTTGATGGCTCAAAGGTAGAAAGGGAAGGAGAAGAAGTTCTCTTCCTCATACACACGATTTTAGGGTTCTAAAAATGTCTTGGGTAACCCTAAAGAACGTCTAAACAATCCTTATAAAGGATAGAAAGAGGTGGAGAAAGAATAGGAAACAAATCAGAAAAGATCGGAATTTTATAACAGACAGGCTAAAACCCTAAGGAGCAAAAGAATGACTTTATGGTTGAGCCCAAATTGATTTCCATACCCTATCCCAGTGAGTAGAGAATCCCGATACAGTTCCAATGCAATTAAGTTTGTAGGAATCGAAGCTCAGATGAAAAAGATATGAGCAAAACGGTCCCAGGGGAGAATCAGTCAAAGTTTAAAATATTTTAATTAAACTAATTAATATAAATGCGAAATAATAAAAAATTGGAGAAGCTTGATTCGCCCAAGTGGGCGGCTGAGTCACCTCAGTCGACAACTCAACCAAAAAAAGGGGAGAAAGCAACCGCATATTGTATGCGGTTGATTTTTCGGCCACCGTCTACGCGAGGCAATCGCAGTGCGCGATGGACGAAAATCAACCGCACTGTAAGTACGATTCAATTTTTGTCAGCCTGCGCCTGTGCCAATTTGTCCCCTAGTTAATGCTGAAAAGACGTGGCCAAACCACACATACAGTGCGGTTTCAACCAAACCGCACATGCTGTGCAGTTTCGACCAAACCGCACTGCATGTGCGGTTTTGTCTCTGTGTTCTATAAAAGGCAAATTCGAACAGTAGACAAAGGATGGCCATTTTACACTGCTCCTCCTCCTATTCCTCTGCATCTTCAACCTCCGAACTGCCTATTCTTCTCCTCCCAAGCCTTTAAACCTATAAAAACTCCTCCTAACACCCATTGGATCCTCTTCTCTTCTACCCAAATGAAAGAAGGATCGGTGAACTTGCTGTTGGTGTTGGAGTAAGATGCTCCAGCCCTTGTCATATCTTCAAGGAAGGTCATACACCACACTCCAGGGTTTGTAAACCTCAAGGTATTGTTCCCTACCACTATTTATTTCACATATATGAAAATGAGGTGATTTCAAGGATGTTTTAGAGGGCTTGGGTTTCTTGTTCAAATGTTAGCCTTTACCATGATCTTCATATGTCATCTCCTCATTTCCTTCACATAAGATGCCTCCCACGGTAAGGGGAGTATACATGGCTTCAAAGAGAGGGAGAGAGCCCCCCTTTATGTGGTTTTAATGGTTGCTATGTTGCTGTTTTGTCGTCATCTCCTGCTCATTTGAATAAGGGGTAGCTTGTTCCCCCCTTGTTTGCTTGTCTTTTGTACCCCACTTTAACTCCCTCTCTTTCCCTTTCTTAAATTGTGTTGTGAAGATGGTTGCATGCATGCTTCGGGTATGGAGTTATTGTTAGGTTAGATTACATATGTGCTTTCTCCTTTCCTTCTCGGTTCATATGCTCATGCGATAAGAGGCTCATGATCATTTGCATGAAGGTGGTCTTCTCATCCTACACACACACACACATGGCATCTTGAATGCATAAGGAATGTAGGGATACACACACTTCACTTTTGGTTTAAGTTATGCATGTTGATCTTGATTGGTAGGTCTTAGGTTGCCCCACTTGCTTGCTGTTATGTGGCATGACAAAAACCAAGATAGGGACACTTAAGTCCCTATTTCTCTGCTGGTCATGGTGTAAAAAAAAGGGGAAGGCAAAACCCCATGCCTTCTCTCCTTTTCCCTCGACTCCATAAACCCAAAAAGAGACCAAAATGGGATCTCCCCCATCTCCCTGCACCACTGCGGGCCCACACATTTGCTGAACCCCCTTTGGAAACCAAGAAACCCAGACCCATCTGGTCCAGTTGGATACACTTGTGGGCCTTCCAACGGGGCCCACACAAGCAAGCCAAGATCACTTAATAAAACGAAGGTAAAATCAAATAAAGGGAGCCACACCACTCAGGTGGTCCCACAAGACTTAACCAAGTGTGCATGCTGACTTAGGAATCGGGTGAGTTTAGAATTGAGTTTACTTGTAACCAGGAAACCCATGGGACTCGTCACCCGATGGGGTGGACCGGGGTGTCTTAGGACTTCTCCGGACCGTAACCGAGACCCTACTTAGAATCTCAAGCCGTAGACCAAATTAGACAAGCTTAGGCACCTAGGTGTCCACCTGCACTCCATCAGGCGATGGCGACTCCCTTTTCCCGTTTTATCCTTTCAGGAGGCACACGCGCGCCTCGTAGGTGCGGCGTTCCAACGTGCGCACACACATGATCCTCTACCAACACCAATAACTATTGCATTCTCACTTGGTATTGAATCTTCATGATTCTAGCATCACCACTCTCAACAATAGAGGTGAATGCCATATAGTTTGGACTTTCATCTATATTGGAGTCCTCACTATTTCTATCAGAGGCACTCTTATCATCAGATAGAGTAGCATTCATAGCCTTCCCTTGAAGTTTCTTAAACGTGGGACACTCAAACCTGATGTGACCAAAACCCTGACACTCATGGCATCTAATCTGCTGAAGTTTCTGCAAACGGGTGTCCTTAGGATTTTTTGAGTCCTTATACTCAAATTTGATTTTTGGTTTATGATCTTTCCCACTAGAACTCCCCCTAGACTTATGTCTTTCATTACCTCTCCTTGGTTTCCTCATTTTAAACATCTTCCTGAAATTCTTTACAAAGAGGGCAATATTTTCATCTGCCATAGATACCTCACTAGAGTCATCATAAGTCTTTTCTCTTATAGTTTTAAGAGCAATAGACTTATTCTTCTTAGTTGGAGGGGAGTAAGTTCATAAGTCTGAATCGAACCTATAAGGTCTTCTATCCTAATACCATCAATGTCCTTACTCTCTTCTATAACAGTAACTTTGGGTGTATATTTTTCAGGAAGAGATCTGAGAATTTTCCTTACCACTCTATTTGGAGGAATTCTATCACCAAGATTGAAACTGGAGTTTACTATATCACTTAGTTTGGCGTAGAATGAATCAAAAGGTTCATCCTCTCCCATTTTCAATTCCTTAAACCTAGTGATAAGCATCTGCAATTTGGAATTCTTCACAAGGACAATTCCCTCATGAGTGGTTTCTAAAATATCCTAGATTTCTTTACTGGTTTGACAAGTGGAAACCCGTTTGAATTCGTCAGCAAATATTGCACTAAAAAGTGCATTGACACCCTTAGAGTTGTAGTTTACTTCAACTAACTCTTCTCTGGTATATTGGTTTGGGTTTTTGGGTTTTTCCTCACCATCTATAATAATAGTGGGAGTAGTCCATCCTCTTTCAACACTTTCCCAAACCTTTTCATCAATAGCCTTCAGATAGGCTCTCATACGGACTTTCCAATATGCATAATTATTGCCATCAAAGAATGGTGGGGTAGTGGAAGACTTGTCCATGACTAGCAGAGTCAAGGATCCGGTTAACCACTCTAATACCAATTGAAAAACACGGTTTAGACTCTAACAACACCTAGAGGGGGGTGAATAGGTGTAAACGATTGCGGAATAAAATTTTACTAATTAAAGACAAGTCCTTAATTAATAGGCATGCACAAGTCTTGAACAAATAGCAACCAATCACACAAAATTGCAAATAAAGTAATGAGACAACACATGCAATTTTGGTGACGAAGGGAAAACTCTAAGAGAACTTTCAAAGAGAAAAACCGTCTGGGCGATCAGGTGCCACATCAAAAAATTCACTATAAGAAGAAGACTTACAGAAAGTGGTTCAAACGACCCTATACAGACTTTAACTCACAGTGTAAGTATCTGAAGAACTCTTCAAATTTGCAACCTTGCAACGATCCAGAACTCTGAATATCTTCTTAGTGAAGTGCCAAACGAACTCGCTCAGCAACTGTAGGAACTCCCACGAGCAAGCTCTCCAACCCGGAACTCCAAGGTAAGAGAAGAGAAAAGAAAGAAAGGTTTTGATGGCTCAAAGGTAGAAAGGGAAAGAGAAGAAGTTCTCTTCCTCACACACATGATTTTAGGGTTCTAAAAATGTCTTGGGTAACCCTAGAGAACGTCTAAACAATCCTTATAAAGGATAGAAATAGGTGGAGAAAGAATAGGAAACAAATCAGAAAAGATCAGAATTTTATAACAGATTTTCCGTATTGAACGTTCATCGAACGCGGCTCTAACGTTCAATACGAAGAACTACTTCACTTCTTCTCATTCAAACAAAAGTCTCATGTTGAGTTGAAATAACACGAACGGTCGAACGTTGAGTCTAATGTTGGCGAACGCAACTCTCGGGTTTCTCTGCATACCTTGAACGTTTGAACGGTAAGTCTTGCATTTTCGAACGCAACTCTCGGGTTTCTCTGCAGACCTTGAACGGTCGAACGGCAGGTCCTGTCTTCTGGAACGCAACTCTCGAGTTTGACTGTATGCATTGAACGGTCAAACGGCAGGTCCTGTCTTCTCGAATGCAACTCTCGAGTATGATTGTATTTGAACTTTGTATTGAGCGTTCGAACGACACATCAAACGACTATCTAACGAACACTATAACTTCCTCAATTTGACTCCAACTAAGACGCCGTTTGAACAAAGACTCCTACAACCTATCCCAAACACTTTGAACGCATTGAACACTTACTTTTTGGCATGAAATTAAGCAAATATAAAATATTGAACCTAACACATTAGAAATTATTTTTTGTATAATATCATTTACTATCAAATAATATATAATCTATAATTTATAATATTCAACTTTAAAGTATTGAAAGATTTCACATTGTTAATAATTTTATATCACTCTTTTAGTAAATGTTCTAGGGATCTAAGATCTTAAACAAGAAAGAGAATTTTGAAAATATGGTTTGTGTTAGAATTCTATATAAAATTTTAAAGAACTAAAATTCTCTCTTGAAATATAAATACTTAGTTATATAAATTTGAAAAAAATTAGTTATATATTTAAATATTCAGTTGAAACTGCAAGTTTAATTTGTAACTAATTGATATGTTCAAATAAGTAACAAACCTTGGGATCAAAGTTGATATAATTGAAAGTGAGGGGTATTTTGTGTAGGAAATATCAGTTAGTATAGATAGAAATAAGATATATATGTTATTAAGAAAATTTAGGAAATAACAAGAGAAATATAAAGATAATGATATAACTATTAAAGAAACAATAGAAAAATTAAAGGAATAAAAATGTTCTCATGCTTACCATAAACATATAAATATATATTATGAAACATAGAAAACATATGTTAATAAACGTATATAGTAAATAAAAGTAGGACAAAGATTTTAATAAATAAAGATAAAGGAATTTTTAAAAAGATAAGAATAAGATTCAAATAAGGTCTATATGGAGAAACTCCCCTTAATTAATAATAGTGTATATTTACTATTATTATAAAAAAAAAAGTAAATTACTAATATTCTCTGTACTAGTAAATGTAGCATATATATATATATATATAATATTATATTATAATAAATCATCTTTTTAATCTCTTGGATTTTATTCAAGTTTAAATATAATATAATATATATAATATAATATGTAATTATGGTCAATATATTTTAATGTGGTCCATTATTTAACATATATGCTGTTAAAATGTTCTACTAATATATTTAAACACAATCAAAATGCATTTTAAATTATTTAATAAAATGTTATTAAAGGAAAATATATGTTCCAGTGCTTAATTAATTAGCACGGGTAAATCCTCTAGTTCTACTTTATTTTTTATTTTACCTTATTTTTATTAAAAATAATTTAGCTCTTTTATAGTGATATATTATCGATGCTTAAAGAAGAAAAAAAGTGAGAGAAGAAACAAACAGGATTATTTGTGCTTATCTTATATTTTTCTATTAATATTAAAATTTTGTTACTTTTATAGAATTCTATCTAAATAGTTTATTTAATTTAATTTAATATATAGTTAAAAAAATTAGATGTATATTAATAAATAAATAAAAGAGATGTTTATAAAAGTTGATTAAAGTCCTACTAAGTTTATATTAATTAATGAAATAACATATATATTGTTAATTAATCCCACTAGATAAGTATATATCATTAATTAATAACTTTATATTAAGATCCTATTAAATTTGTATTAATTAGTAAAATAGATAAGTATAGATCCTATTAAATTATTATTTTATAAGTATAATTCCTCTTTTCTATATCGTTAATCCTTAACTAATAAAAATTATAACTCCAACCAAAATCTTTAAAATAGGATAGGTTACTACTAAGATAGGATTACATATATATCATTAAAAACTAATCATTGTTCTCACAACATGTAAGCATGGGTTAGGAATAGGGCTGCAAATAAACCAAGCTGATTTCTATTTGATTCAATGGAGTTCACAACCTCCAAGTATGGCCAAGGCTTGGGCTTCAACAGGGTTGTTAAAATTTATTGATGTAGTTCAAGCTCACTAACAACTCATTTGGATTGAGATCATCTACTTTGGAGCCTATAAAAAGGGCGCAACAGCACCCAAGATCTGCTTGCCACATCAGCAAGTAGCATTCTCTCTCTATTGAAAAGTGAAAAAAAAAAAAATTCACTTTTTTTATTGCAGCTGCTTACTGATGTGGCAAGCAGCTGTTAGATACTGTTCGAGCCCCTTTTATCGACTTGACAGTAGATGATCTCAATCCTTTATTCCAAGCCATAAGCCTAATTAATTCTTGTGCTCAAGCTCGGCTCATTGAGTGCCATATTTAGTAAAAATCCAATTTCGTTTACTTAGTATCATATTATATATAAGGAAAGATGCACTAATAAGAATGCATGAATGAGCATGGCTTGGACTAAACAAGTCAAATTCCATTTGATCAGCTAGTAGTAAAGAGAGGGGTTTTGCAAATTGCTTTTGTTGATTCTTATTCTCCATCAAAATGCCCAAGAATCCTGCAGACAATTGCACCCGTTAACAGAACCTTTCTCCACCTTTCTTTTCTCTCTTTTGGGTCTCATTTTTCAGCTGTGCTTCTTTAGAAAATGCTCCATGAACCATAATAACTTTATCTCTGAGGCTCTGAGCTACAGTGCACTAGCTGAGTTGGAACAACACCATCCAATGACGAAGGATCTGCCAAATTATCACTGACCGACATGGACAAAAAGCATGTAGCATCAATAGATTCTGTTTCAGTTTCATTTTTCTTTCCCCAAATCATCTCTGGGTACTTCTAATGCCTGACTAGCCGTTAAATGATGCTAAACACACGCTAAAATCATTGTCAATTGTAACTAAATTTTGAGAAGATCTCAATATTAATCTGTTAGATTATTGAGCTCAGTCATTGATTTAGACTTGCCAGTTTGACCAATATATATAGATGTCCAAATCTGTATTACCATCTTTTTCTTTCGAAGTTAGTAGAATTATGACCGACGTCCATATCATAATCTGGTCGTCGGTGATCGTATCAAAGAATAGATGCCAATTTTATATGCTCAAGAACGTCAATCAGCAATATTAGAGTCATTTTTTATGGTTTGGAATAAGCTATACAAGATGGTACTTTAAAGATCTCAGAATAATAGGCTCTTCAACCCCTTGATTTGGGGACCATATTTCCCAATTAAGGGCCTGTTTTGGGCCTGCCTTGTTTGGCTTGCAAATGGAAACAATGAATTCAGTACTAAAAGTACCCCAAAGCATGTTAAGCCTCCTTCCTCTATTTTTTGTAGCCAAAAACTGTTCAGGAAGTTGCAGAAATGGGCTTTCTGCACTAACCATATAACCAGCAAAATTCAATGAACCGGCTAATTAAAGAGTCATGAGAGACTTTACACATTCATGAAGAAATCACCTCAAGTAGTCCTGCCACTTACAATTCTACCAAAAAAAAAAAATTCCTGCCTCTTACAAAGCCTTAAAATCAGTATGTCTAAAAGACATCCAGAATAACCCCAACAAAGACAAAGAAAATGGAACCAACCCCACCACCGCCCATTACGTATGCCTTCAACAAAAGTCAATTCTCTTTTTGGTTACCATAAATACATTACAGCTAATTCCCATCTCATTTCATGCTCCATACATGATGATGATGACGACGACGATGATCATCCCTACCAACTCCAGCCCCCACCCCCTATGTAGATTCTATTCCTACAATATAGCCAATCAAGCACTTGCACCACTCCATACACTTTTTACTATATTGTGATATAGGACCAAGATATATATCTTGTGAATTAAGCCTACAGTTTAACCAAATAAGGAAAGGCTTGGATGATATGGGCTTATAGACGTACTTATGGACCTATTGCAGCCATGGCCCTTGGATGGCAGGACAGTCACTTGACCTTTTAAGGATTCTCGTTGATCCCCAACAAAAGCTGGTCAGCCTGAGAATAAGCACCAAAATCATCACCTTGCTCCTCCTATATATATGTGAACCATCACTGCAAATTAGAGCAGAATTAGACAGAGAGATCAAAAGACAGGATAGGGAGTTCCCAGACCCTGCTACTATTTCTTGCAGGGGTAGAATTCTTTGATAGTTTTCGTCTAAGGGCCTTGCATGAAGAGGTAGAGAGTGTAATGCAGCCAAGAATGACTTGCCGGCGTGAACGAATAGATGAGTATGCGTCGTTTGCAAATTATTGGCAAGATGTTCTTGACTACATTGTCCTCCCTTCTCATGTAATGCCTAGATGATGATTTAACAATACCTGCAGCAACCCAACTGGAGAACATTATATTTCAATTATGTAATCAAACCACGCGAGGTTAGCCGTAGACATGCAGCATTTGTCTAAGTTCCTTGCATGATGAGGAAGAGAGTTGAGTGCAGCCAAGGATGACTTGCCGGCATCGCTCAAGGTGCTAAATGCCTGATACGACAGTACCCGGCAGGTTGTCCTTGGCTACAGTGGGCTCTCTTCTTCTCATGTAAAGCTCTAGAGACTCAAAATCAAAGCCTCCAAAGGAAAGTGAAAACAAGCTTACAAGATTTCAGTTGGGAACAGCATTGCAGAACACCATGTGAAGGTACAAACATAATACAGCTTTTGTTTGTCTTCATGTCTGAGGTCTCTATTTCATCCAGCTATCTAACTCATTTCTTCTGTTTTCCTTTAATCAAACATATAAGATCTCGATCAGCTGAGAAAAAGAATCCAGAATCCCATGTGAAGGTATAGACATAATACACTTTTTTTTGTCATTGTGGCTGAGTTCTCTATTTCATCTAACCCATCTTTACTGTTTTCCTTTGATTGTGATAACAGTGACCTCATTTATGTGTGTCTGTGAATCATTTACCATATATATATGTGCAAGAAAGAGTAACTAGAGGGAAGAAAAGGAAGATCTGAAATGAACTTTCTGCCTTTCAGATGAGCTTAGTTTGTATCATTAATTTGTGTTAGCATAAGAATTATGGAAGAATCTCATATGCTGGTGCATGCATCATTCCAGTATTAACGTAAACAACCATGTGTTTCTCATTATTCACAGCCTTTGATCTGAGGGAACAAGAAAACTGTTGCGGAATAACCTAAATCGAGATAGCAGAAAACAGTAAAAGTAGAAACGAAAAACAAGAACAAGACAAACAATTCATGTGGTTTGGCTTGAAAGCTTACATCCATGGGAGATGATGACGAGAAGATTTCACTAGAATCTGGATGCAAGATACAAAGTTGTTCTTCACGGCATAAATCCCAAAATCTCACGAACTCAACTTGCAACCCTAGAACTCAACTCCACCGTAACTAGTACCCCAAAATTTCGGGCCCCACAAATGAACCTTCTGGGTCCGCTGTGGGAAGGCCTGATTATGTATACCGGGTATGGGTGAAATATAAGACATCTACATTACAAGAACAATTGCAAAGATCAAATTAAAGGGAAAGGACAAAAGGGACTAAAAAGCGAGGCAACAACACTAGATTTGACGTCAGATAAAAGCTTTAACGCAACTCAATAGTTTCGCGGCAAGAATTCAGAGAGCAAACGTTCTACATTCAGAAGGCAAGGTCCCAACATAAAGATTGTTCAAGACATGAATTAAACTTAGTGTTGAAAAAGTGGCAGACACATGAGCTAGATCAGCTAAGCATTCACTAATCATGTGTGCTAGCAATAATGTTAGCAGGATCAAAGCAGAACAGTGATGAGACTGATTCTTTTGCTTTCTTTTTACTATTCTACATTTTTTTTATCACGAGGATCGTTGTTTGCCTATAAACTAATGATGGTGCATTCTATTCCAATTATGAAGCGAAATTGGATACTATTTCCTTTTCTTCTAATCCAAAAGGATCACGTAATCATAAAAGGTTAGGCTAGTTGATTCGGATCCGATATTACCATAAGATCAAAGAAATCATAAAAATATATAGTAAGAACAAACTGAGTTTTAAGATAAAGGAAAACAGTCACTGTTATGTCATGATCAAGCTGGAGCTGCTAGAAATCGTACGTAAAAATTTTGATATTGCAGCGACAACCCAGAATTCTCATCAACTTCATTGTTCATAAAACCACCCAGAATCATAGAAATACATGAAAATAAACTGAACTAAAAGACAGGCAATATTGAAAGTTTCACGTACAATTGAAGCTAAGCAGATAAAAGAAGAAATTGGAGAAAAAAAAGCGTTTGCGCAGATTAAGAGCTTGATCTTAATACTTTCACTATTGGAATTTGGACATAAAAGCATGGAAATCTTCAAAAATGGATGAACAGTATGTGGTTTAGTGAAGAGCAAAAAGACTTTGGATTCTTTACCCCAGACATCAATATCTTGGAGGTAGATTGAATTAGTGAAATTAATCCCAAGCTGTCCATAGCCAATCCCAAATGTTATATATAGGAGTTAGTAACAACATGAGGTCTATTCTCTACCTTCTCTTTCTGTGTTTTTATTTTTTTTATGTCGTAATTTACATCCAATTAATGGTTTTTAACATTTTGTAACTTGTTTAAGAGTCCTTAAAACGCAAAGTTGATCTTGTCACAAATATATTCATGATGTTGAACAATGAATCCTCATGGCAAATAAGTTTCCATGAGAGAAATTTGCAATCTTCTTATTATCCATTATGGGGTTTCACAGCTAAAAAATACGATTTAGATTCTTCTATACCTAGAGGGGGGTGAATTGGTGTAAACAATTGCGGAATAAAATTTTCTACTAATTAAAGACAAGTCTTTAATTAATAGGCATGCACAAGTCTCAAGAAATTTCAAACAATTTAATAGCCAATACCACACAAAATTGTAGATAAATAATAAACAGAAAATAAATCAACACAGGCAATTTTGTTGACGAAGGGAAAATTCTATGAGAACTTTCAAAGAGAAAAATCCTCTGGGCTATCAGGAGCCACCTCAGAAAATGTCACTAGAAGAAGATGACTTACAGACCGTGGTTCACACGACCCAACACAGACTCTAACTCATAGCAATAGTATCTGAAGAACTCTCCAAACTTTCACCCTTTCAACGATTCAAAACCTAAATATCTTCTCCATGAATAGCCAAACGAACTTGCTCAGCAACTGAAGAAACTCCCACAAGCAATCTCATCAACCCGAAACTCCAAGGTAAGAGAAGAAGTAAGAAACGAAGGATTGATGGCTCAAGAGAAGAAAAATATGAAAGAAAGTTTTCTTCCACAAAATAGATGGTCTAGGCTTCCAAAAATGATGTAACAAGTGATTAGAAATGGAACCTAGAGGTTTATATAGGTTGGGTAGAAGTATAGGTGGAGTTGGAATCAAATTAGAAATTTTCAGGAATTTTAAATGTGAAATTCTATATCGAACGCTCGAGCGTTGCATCTAACGCGGGTCTCGCATGCAAAAGTTAAGCCTAGCTCTTCCTTTCTGGCTCAAATGCGAGTCTCGCGTTATGCATTACTTCTTGATCGCTTGAACACCAACTCCAACTTTCTCCAATGCCACTCTCGGGTTTCTCTGTATTGACACTCAGAGTGCACTGTTTGACAACGTGAGATGATCCGTTTGAACGCTCCACTTTTATAAAAATAGATGCTCAAACATCAAATCAAACCCTCTCCAACGCTAGGCTCGGGTTTGTCTGCAATTCATAAATAAAGTCACGTTCAAACGCTCCCTCAAACCTTCTCTCACGTTGAGCATAAAACCTTCAATTTTGACCCAATTTCAATCCTATTTGAATCATGACCTTTTGGACTCAACCTAACCATTCTAAACACTCTTAAATAACCTTTTTTACACCGAATCAAGACAACTTAATCTACTAGACCTAACAATAGCTTTAGTAGACAAAAGTGTAATTTTTTTCCACAAGATGAAGTATATTTCAAGAACAACATATATTATTCCATCATTTTCAATGCCTGTTTTTCAGCAGAACCAATGATATATCTGTGTCGGCTAGGCGGCACAGGCCAGACCCCACCATTGATTGGTGTAAAATAGCGATTTGCATCTCCTACAGCCCACGCTGTATACACCCCCACACTTGGAATTGGGGTCCACCATTCACTTATGGAGGGCTCCACACATTCATGTGTGGGGATGTATACGGTGGGGGCTGTAGACAATGTCCATTGGTAAAATAGACTTCTTCCATTGTTGTGAAGACTTCTGACACCAACAATAGGGTCAACTTGACGCTGCTAAACCAATCCGACCTGAACCAAATGAACCAAACCGAACCTATATAAGGTCGGTTTTGGGTCTTTATTAAACGATTTTTGTTATATATTGGAAAAACCAATGTGGTTTGGTTCGGTTATGGCTTTAATGTCAAACCAAACTGAAACTGGACCGACTATATTTATATATACATGGCTATGTTTAACTCGCACGAAATGAACTTGTAAAATCCCAAATTTTTAATGAAATTAAAAATTATTAGTTTGGTAATTAATTTAAGGCTAATTAAAATTTCATAGAGGAAGGAGATAAAGGATTTAAACCGGGGACTCTTGGTTGAACCGGATGGGATAACTATAAATAAATAGATATGAGAAATTGCTGGAAATTATTTTGGATTGTCAAGCAAGGGTAATTTGGGAACTTTGGAAAATTCGGTTTATATGAATTAAGGGTAAGTGATGTTATATTTTAGTTTCAATATTAAATAAATATTATGAAATATATATATATATATATATATATATATATATATATATATATATATAGAGTTGGAAACAAATAATAATATAAGTGTGTTGTTGGTTAGGATTGTAAATCAAATGATCAATGGTAAAAAAAAAAAGGGTGTTGGTGTAGGCATTTGGCGGAGTTGTGCAACAGCAAATCATGAAGAAGTTGAAGGGTTAGGTTGCTGGAGAGTTACACCTTTGGGTTTCTAAAAATTGCTGGAGAGTTAGAGTTAGACCCTCGGGATTCTAAAACTGCTGGAGAATTAAACTCTTAGGTCTAGACTCTTGGGTTGCTGAAATTAAACCTTTAGATTGTTGAAAACGTAGAGGAGAAAGAAAGTTAGACTTTTGGGATTGCTGAAAACGTGGTAGAGCTGAAGAAGAAGAAAGAAGAAAGAAGAAGAAGAAGAAAGAAGAAAGAAGAAAGAAGAAGAGGAAAGGGGGGGGGGGGGGGGTGGATTTCTCAAAACAAGTAAGTTAGCCCTTCAACTTGCATAAAAATCTGTTTTCAGATTATTCGATCGACATAAGTTGATGGATAGAATTCATGAGCCATATGAATTATGAATTATGTTTCACAATTACTTTTAAGATGATTTGAAATGGATTTTGATAAATTTTATCATTAATTTGAAGTTGAACACGTTAGAACTTTGAAAGGATAGGAAAATACTTAAAACCCAGATTCTGCAGAAAATTTTAGAAAGATGGAATTTTTAGACTGATTTAGAGATATATTTAGGTTTCGGTTTCTGAATGAAAGTTGTTCCATTATTTCTCTATTTTCACTGAAAAATATATTCTAGAATAAAAACCTATGATTTAGTAATTTAATTGAATTATTACAGCTGTTGGTCTGTACAGGATTTTGAATTAAAGTAGATTTTGAAAACTTATAATTAATTAACCAAGAGGAATTTTCCAAAACTGCTATAGGTTATTTTAGTGTATTGAGTTAGAAGTCTAACAAACCAGATTTCATGTTATTTTGTTAAGAAATGAATGAGTTATGGGGATTTGTTTCTTACTAGGTCAGAAAACTTAGAATTGATATAGATATGATTAAAATTCAATAGAAAATAAATAGATTATAATTTATGATAGATTTAGGTTTGTTTTATATTCTGAAAATTCCCAGATTAATAAGAGGGTAGATTTTAAGGTATTTTTACACCCTGGAGAGTTTAAGTTTAGAGGTTGTTGAAATGTTTGTTTTGGGCTAAACTGGAGAGTATATTTCATATAAATTGTTTGAGCAATTCAATTAAATCCAAACCTGTGCAAAAACACTATTTAGAGGATTAGAATTAAGCTAGAAAAAGTTTGAATAAGAAATTTTAGATCAGTCCATGTGAATTTTGAATTCTAAGTTTAGAGGTTGCTGAAATGTCTGTTTTGGGACTGCACCCACTTTTTCACAAAAGTGAATTTTTGTAGGTATCAAACGACGGATTTGGGTAAGATGGTCTTCATGAGAATTGTAGGGTTTTGGGTCTATATTCATTTAAAAATATATATTTAATATAAGTTCACTGTTTGGTAATTTAAAATACATTTTTATTGTGCACCTGTCTGCACAGATTTTTCTGGAAAGTCTAGTTTGTTTGGACATAATTTTCTAACCATAGTAGTTTTGTAGAAACTGTTATTAGGTGACGTAATAGGGTGAGTGAGGAAACTAACTAACAATATTTTAGAGGATATGGTCTAAAATTGATTCAGTTTTGGGGATTGAATAGTACTAATGCATATGTGGCAAATCTGGAATTTAAGTAAACCTTTATACTTTTTAATATTTCAGATTATGTCCATTCTCTTAGTTGCTTAAATTGATTTGTTCAAGTTCTAAACAAGGTTTCCAAAACTAATAGAACCCTACGAAAAGTAAATTTGACCATAAATTTGAAGGAGAGATTATGTTGGAAATATGTAAAAGAAATTTTGCTAATCGGAGAGTTCTTGACCTGATTATAATATTATTAAATTTGATGTTCTCTATTTGTGACCTGATTAGAAATTGGTTATGTTTTCTTCGAAAGATTTCTGGTTTCTAATTTTGGTTAATTTGTAAAGTACTTTTACCGGTTGTGTCAAATTATGGAGATTTCCATTGTTGAGAATTCTAGTGGATTGTTGAGCTGAATTTGGTAGTGTTAATGACTCCATTTGCTTGAGCAATATTTTGGTTTGAATCGAAGTCCTTGCTTTAATGGTTGGTTTAATCATTTAAACTATTTAGGGCATAGCACGTTATGGATCCATAATTTAGCTAGTAAGTGAAGTCTGTCTAATTTGTTTGGCTAAAGTCTAGCTTCCTTCATGCGTTTCATTTATGTAGAGAGGCCTTCCATGAGGGAAGTGCTGCGAACTAAGAGGGATTTATTTTACGCGTTTCCTCTATATAAAGAGGCCTTCCATGAGGGATGTGCTGCAGCAGCTTCGTTTCCACCCCATGAGGGGGTGAGGTCTATTATTGGCAGCAGTTATGACAGTGGTTCTCAGACTGGATTGATATCCGTTTCCACCCTTGAGGAGGGTGAGGTCTTGTGATTTCCACCATGAGACGATATATTGGAATCAGTTTACAGAGGTATCAGATTTGGCAGAGGTTCTCGGACTGGAACTGTTTGGAGCTAGAACTTAACCTTACAAAGCGGTCAAATTTCACGAGTCCCATCTTATTATGTGATTTGATATTGTTTTGCCGGATTAGTTGGATTAATCGATTTATTTGTGGTTAGTCGTTGAGTATATTTTATTCGTGCATGTTTTAGAAATTAAATTAAATTAAATATGTTTGAGCATGCATTGCTACTTGCTGAGATAGTCGTATCTCATTCCTTTTGTTTTGTTTTGTTTTCAGATCTCAAAAAGGACGATACAGGCGGGTTTATGATTGGTTCAGGTGAGTTGGGGAAACTTTTAGTTGACTCTGATTTTGTGATTGCCATTTCATGTTTTCCTTACTCTGATATAGCGATCCTGTATAGAAAAGCTAACTCCTCGGGGACGAGTTACGGTTCCATTACGTAACCTGGTTCCGAGGTGTTACAGAACTAGGCTTTAAATTTTGACTGACAGATCTTGAAAACAACTTTGTTGCAACTTGTGTCTTTGATTCCCATTGCATTTAAATCAAGCTTGTGTACACTCATTTATGCGGTTTGTAAAATAGGTTTGCTGTTAATTTATATATAAAACCATTAAAAACAAACTTATAATCATGGTTTAATAGGTTTATCAATATCTTGCAATAACAAGTTTGAGCTCAAATCATTGAAAAATAGTTTAATTGTTTGAAAATAACGAATTTTTATATGTTATTGGACCCAAATTTGAGCCCAAAATGACTAAAAATGAATCAATTCTAATGGATTAAAACTAAATAAGTTGGGCTTCGGTTTTAGGTAGAGCTGGCAATTATGACCCACCAACCCGCCCGCTATAATGCGGGTTAGGGTTGGCTATTCCAACCCATGGGTCAGGTTTGAAAATTTCAACCCGTATTTAAACGGGTTGGGTCTGGGTTTGACCTTTCAACTCGACGGGTCATTAAGGTATGTAAAAAATAAAAACTTAATAGAAAAAAACCCCTGATTTCAATGTGTATGCATCATTGCCTTTGTTTCTATTGACTCAAACAAAACATCCAAGACTCAAATGTCAAACCTTACATAGCACCTTTATCTCCTACAAAACGAAACCCACGGCGGTGTCCTTATCACTTCAATTCTTCAAGTCTTCGCTTTGTAGAGAAACTCACAACGAACAAGAACAACGCTATTTCGTAACATTTATCTTGTCATTGATTCTGTGGCTGTAGCCTGTAGGCTTGTTCTTCATCCATTCCATGGTGAAAGCTCCGAAAGAGAAGTTAGTGTTCGCTTATTCGGAGAGGGGTAGAGACGACTTTGTGACTATAACTTGTAGGCTTGTTCTTCATCTATGCCATGGTGGAAGCTCCGAAAGAGAAGTTAGTGTTCACCTATTCAGAGAGGAGTGGAGACGGTTGAAGAACAAAACTCTTGAAGCCCTTTTATCTCTACCAATCAGTCCAGCTTCTATTGCCATTTTGTCCCTTCTTCTACCGCTATTTCATCCCTTTATCAATCATAGCGTTAGCGTGTTAAAGAGTAAAGAAGACTTGTCATTGCTTTTTCCAATCTAAAAACAATTTTGAATATTTAAACCCTGAAAGCTACTAATCGATTGCAACTTTATTGGAAAAGGAGAAAATGCAAAGTGGTGACTGTGATGCGTGAAAACCAAGAGAGGTGTATTGTACCAATTCTTTTACTAGATTTGTCGCTGTGTTTAATAAATGGGTTGGCAGGTTTAATCGAGTTAGAGTGGGTTGGGTTAGGGTTTGGATATGCCAACCCGTTTATTAAACGGGCAGGTTCTGGTTAAGCAGTAACTCTTTAACCTACATCAACCCGACCCATTGCCAGCTCTAGTTTTAGGAAAACAAATTTGGTTTTTAAGTTACTAAATCGTAACAATTTTGATTTTTATTACAAACTTGTCAGTTTGGTTTTGGTTTTCCTCAAAACCAAACCGTTACCATTCCTACCTGTGGCAATAAAAAACCTTGGTATTGGAGAAAATTGAGAAAAAATTGGAGGGCCTTTTGGGTATAAATGTCAAGCGTAAATAGGAGGTTGGCTTTATATAATAATGTGTATATATATATATATAGTAGTTTGAGTTGATTGAATATGAACTAAAGGACTTGATGATAAAGCCAATTAATATAAAAACAATGGGTTATGGCCCCTCCTCGCTTTACTTTGTAGAATTATAAGCAGCCTTGTGTGATATCCTAAATTTTTGTATATATAATAACATAAAATGTCCTATTTAAAATTTTTGTAGAATTATAAGTAATTAATATCCTAAATTACTTTGTAGAATTATAAATTTTTGTAGAATTATAAGTAGGCTTGTGTGATATCCTATTTAAAACAAACCCATGAAATGATAACACGTTAAAACCAACTATAAAAGAGATAAAAATAAACTATTCATAACCTATTAAAGGACAAAAGAACAAAATCCTAAAATCAAAGCACGACAATATATTACTAGAAAAAATTCTAGAAAAATCCAATCAGAGCACATTAATTAAAAAAGACTAAAAAGATCTAAACACAGGCAAATAAAAATCCATGTTGATAGCAGTAATATTTTAACATGTTAACAAAACTCTAAAGCAATCTCATAGAGACACAAAACGACCCAATTTAATCACAATCAATAAAAAAAAAAAAACTATTCTATCACTGTTCATTACTCACGCATAGGAAAGCAGAAGCTAACACCTTATGAATAATCACTGTTCATCATTGTTCATTGATCATGGTTCATCATTGTTCACTGCTCACTGTTCAATCTCTTCATACTATTCAAAAAGCTTAAAGCAACTATCCTTCGTCTTCCATCCTGAGAAAGTTCCACTGCTCCCATCCTAGGTTTTCTTCGTCATGCTCATCCTTCGTCTTCCAGCCCTAATGGCTCACTAATCTGTGAGGTTCTCTCCCTGTGGTGGATTGGCTCTCTCGGGTGTGGCGCCCTCTTCCCAGTTGGTTCGCGTTGGTCGGCAAGGGCGTTTCTCCGTTTTCCTTGGTGGTCCCTCCGGTCCTTATCTCATGGAAGACCTTGTACAAAACCTACAAAACCTGCTTATACCCCCCAGACCCGCAAATGTTTGTGTCCCATTTGTAAAGCTGCGTCAGCAAGTGGAAGAAAAATGGTCCTCTCTCGCCGTATGCAAACTCTGTGAAGAGGATCTGCAGTTGTTCTTGTTTCGAAACACAGTGTCTAGGCTGTGGAAAAATATTCCTTTGCATAAATGTCTCAAAGTGGCTCCCAGACGTTTCCTTCTTGCATTTAGAAGCATCAATGACAGAGATAATATCCTAGCAGCTCAGCCTTGGATTGTTAACTCCTCCTTAATGTTGATGGATAGCATTCAGAACGAAAATGAAGCCGCCTCTTTTTGTTTCAAAGATTTTTACATCTGGATGCAGCTGATAAATTTGCCAAAAAAGTTCCAAGATAAAGAAATCATCGGGGAGATTGTCAATATGTTTGGCATTATGTTAGAATCGGAAGTCAATGAGGAAGTTCTCGAAGCGTCGGTAGTGTGCGCGCGTGGGAAACGCGGCACGGGGTAATTCGAGTCGCCACCGCCTGATGGGGTGCAGGCGGACACCTGGGTGCCTAATCCTGTCTATTAGGGCTTTTTGGTCTGCGGCTTGAGATTCTAAGTCTGTTCTCGGTTGTGGTCCGGGGAAGTCCGTAGACACCCCGGTCCACCCCGTCGGATGACGGGTCCCGTGGGTTCCCTGGTTTGAGTCAGCTTACATTGGTCTCACCTGATTCCTAATCCGATATGCAATTTTGGTTAAGTCTGGCGGGACCACCTGAGTGGTGTGGGTCCCTTTAGTTGCTTTTATCTTGATTACTTAGGTGATCTGAGTCTGGTTGGGTGGGCCCCGTTGGAAGGCCCACGGTATCCTTGGTGGGCTTAGTCAAGCCCGTGTGCCCTTGTGGGCCTTGGCCTATCCTAGGAGGCCCTTTGGGCTTTGGTTGGTGCATTGATTTTACTTTAGATTCAAATTTGATTAAATTTGATTTCTATGCACGAGTGGGCCGGACTGGTTTGTGGGCCCCTAAGGTGGGCCCACATGGTGGCCAAGTAGTTTTATTAGATTTATCTTTTTAATCTGCCAAAGTGAGCTGGACACTGGGCTTGGGGCCCGTAGTCCAAATCTGGGCTTGTAAGCCCAAGTTACCAGAAATTAGGGTTTGCACCCTTCCTTGGTTCGGTTGGTGGGCTTTGGCGGGCCCGGTAGGCCCTTGCCCTTGGTCTTGGCCAAACCACGCAATTCATGCATCAATTTCACATAACAAGGCTCGGGTGGGCCGTATTGGGTTTGGCCCGCCCGGTTCAAATTGTTCGTTTTTACTTAAGTTATTTAATGGCATGCTTTGGTGTTTATTGGGCTGGGTGGGCCCCGTTGGAAGGCCCACTGGAAGTCAAGTTGGACCGGGGGTCCAAGTCCCACATTGGGTTTCCGGGTGACCCGGAAACCCTACTGGTTTATCCGGTTCGGAAATGGCATTCAAATCTAGCAATAATCACGAAAAAAAACACAAGATGGACACTTTGTCAGAAAAAAAACTGGCTCATTGTGCTGGTAAAGGGTATTTTTGGAATTTTCAAAAAAAAATAACAATTCGGCCTATTTTGGACCTGGCGCTCACCTCCTGAAGTGAGCGCCAGGTGGGCGCCAGAATCCGGGAGAAATTTTGACCTGGCGCTCACCCGATACCAGGTGAGCGCGAGCTGGGCGGGAGGTGAGCGCGAGATGGGCGCGAGAAGGGCGCCAGAATTTCACTTGGTTTTAGGTGGGCGTGAGCTGAGCGCCAGCTCGGCGGGAAGTGAGGTGAAAGGGGCGCCCACCTCCTAGGTGAGCGCCAGGTGGGCGCCAGATGGGCGGCAGGTCACTGCAATTTTCAACTCTCTGTTTTTTTGAGATCTCCAACTCTGGCTGATTTTTTAGGTCTGTAACTATTCCACTAGCCTCCCAACGTGCCCAGAACACCTCCCAACTAATTTTGGATTTAATCTAAACACATTTTATTTCAAGTTTTGAAAACCCAGAAAACTCACAGTACAAACATGCATTCAAAATACTTCACGAATAATATGCCCAGGACACTTCCCCGGGCTTCGACCACTCCCCAAAAGGCACTTAAACTTGTATTGAAATTAACCTAAGCTAACATATCGCAAACCGAACCACAAAATCACACATCGACAAATTAACAGTGAAGGGACAAGGGGGTTTATAATGGGGTACACGAGATGAAATGAACACGGGGAACATGCTCCCCTTCGAATCACACAAGCAGTATTAGTAAACAAAATGGTAGAATGTAAAACATCATGACATGATATACTCGAAATGAGCTTATATTCAAAAAAACAGCATGGTCGGAGAACATTACCTGGGTGTCAGAACACCCTTCTGAAGTGAGCAGCAGGTAGGCTTCCCCTTTTGAAGCTCAAGCGGCGGCTGGACTCTCCTCCTTTAGGCTCACTCGGCAAGCTCCTCCTTCTCCTTTGGGTATCAAGAGAGGAGGACAAGGATGGGAAGAAAGGTCCGAGAAAGGTGGGGGAAGAAGTGTCTGGTTTGTTCTTTGGGGAAGATGGTGGTCAAGACCACATATGCCCGATGAAGAAGGAGCTCGAAATCTCCAACAACAAAAACCCTCCAAACCCGAAAACAGCCTCCCAAAAAATCCCCCCAACCCGAGAACAAAAAATCCCCACCCCCTGCGCGAACTTCGCGAGGCCTTATATAGGCCAGAAAAAAGGGTATGCGCCCACGTTGGCGCCCATCTCAAGGTGGGCGCAAGCCCGCTCGCCACGTCCGCGCGAGCGGCATAATGATGAAAATCATTTAATGCCGCCGCTCGCCGGACGTAAAAATCTAAAAAATTCGGATTTAGTCCCTGGCAATTTTTGATTTAATCCGATATTCTCGGATTTTCACGGATTTAGTCCCTGGGATATTTCGTATGTTTGGATATTTACGGATTTAATCCCCGAGATATTTTCCTGCGCAACTCGCCACGTGTGCAGCTTTTTGCCACGTGCGCAAATTGCCGGTTTTGCTGCCCGGGAATTTCATCAGCTCATATTTCCTTCATCCGGACTCCGATCTGGGCAAACTTAGTTTCATTAGAATCGTATCGGAGCCCTCCATCCCATGACCTAGGGGTAGGCCTCCGGATCGGATTTTAGCAGAAAGTCAACTTTTGGCTCTGCTCAAGTTTGCCCGTCCGCAGAACCTTCATCCGGACCCCGATTCCTGCAAACTCAGTTGCGTTGGGATCGTGTCGAGATTCTCTATCCAATGACCTAGGGGCAGGTCTCTGGATCGGATTTTAGCAGAAAGTCAACTTTTGGCTCTGCTCAAGTTTGACCGCCCGCAGAACCTTCATCCGGACCCCGATTCCTGCAAACTCGGTTGCGTTGGAACCGTGTCGAGATTCTCTATCCAATGACCTAGGGGTAGGTCTCTGGATCGGATTTTAGCAGAAAGTCAACTTTTGGCTCTGCTCAAGTTTGACCGCCCGCAGAACCTTCATCCGGACCCCGATTCCTGCAAACTCAGTTGCGTTGGGATCGTGTTGAGATTCTCTATCCAATGATATAAAGCAAGGTACTTGGCACGGAATTCGAGGAAAAGTCAACTCTTGGCTTTTCCTTAAGTTTGACCGCCCGCCGAACCTTCGTCCGGACCCCGATTCCTGCAAACTCAGTTGCGTTGGAACCGTGTCGAGATTCTCTATCCAATGGCATAAAGCGAGGTGGCCCATTTTCACTTGATCAAAAAGTCAACTTTTCAGCCCTTAAGGTTTGACTTTCTGTCCAGGGTTTGCATTTTTGGTTTTTTTTGTGGGAGCGCAAAAATGAGGTGCTTACAGGTAGCTTTTGCGAGAGTCAAGATGCCGATGAACCAACCGATCCCTTCTGGGATCCATTTCCAGGTAAGTGAAGGTGAGTGCATTTGGTTAGATTTTTGTTTTGAAAATTTACCACCTTTTTGCTGGTCGTGTGGTCTCCTTGGTCATACCTTCCTGCGATGTAATTGCCCGTTCAAGGCTGAGCAGGAGGGTAGTTCTAACAACGAATGTAGGAAATACACTGGATCTCTAAAGGCCTCCATGACGTGCCGGAAAAATCCCTTGCTTCGATCGCAGCCGGAGAAGGAAAAACAGGACCCAGGGATGAGGCCTGAAGGTGTCCTCGACGCCAGCTCAGACCGTGACTTGGTTCTACCGTCTAAGTCATGTGGACACTCGGGAGTCGAATCGCCTCACCTAACTCAGCTCGGCGACAACTCGGGCTCTTCTCAGCAGCAGGTTCGAATGACGGTTCTGCCTGCTGACGCAAGTCTGCCAGGCGATGAGACTGGCGAGTTTTCCAAGGGATGCGGTGTCCTCATTGGGTCGAGTGGAAAGCCAGCTGGCGATTGTGAAAATGAAATATCTGGTATCGGCAAGTATTGGCGGGAAAGCATGGGGCCGAGATGGGCTGGGCCCAATTTACTTGTTTCTAATTTCTTCTCCTTCTGTGCCCAGCCCATGAGCATTGACCCAACCATTGTTCTTAATGCCTCCCCCCATCTTACGATCCAAGACATTACCCAGCCCACCAAAATGAATGTGGACCTCCCTACTCGTCAAGCCCACCCGAAACGTAAACCCAAAACCAAAACAGTCGCCACACCTAATGAGAGCCCAACCCAAGATATCCACAGGGAGGATGAACCCCACCTTCCTAAGAAGAGAAAATTTTCTAAGTCTCTATTTGCTATGGGCAACTCATCTTCTTCTCCGAATAACCCCTCCCCATCCCCAATCTCCATTTCCTTTCCTCCTTGATGAAAATTCTGGCATGGAATTGCCGGGGCCTTGGGCAGCCTCCGACAAAACTCCACTTGCGTAATTTATTACGTATTTATAAGCCCAATATACTTTTGTTATCTGAAACGCTGCTTAATGATAAATCTTCTGAATTTTTTGCTAGGAAGTTGGGTTTTTCCAACTATTGGTGGTTGGCGGCTAAGGATCACGCCGAAGGATTTTGTGTTTTTTGGGATTGTAGCTGTACGTTGGATGTGCAAATTGTAAAAGACTGGTGTGTTCATCTGTCGGTATCTGTTAATCTGATACATTTTGAGATGTCATTCATTCATGCCAGTTCTAATGTTCAAGTCCAAGCATCCCAATGGGAGTTCCTCAAAGTCATTTAATCTCGTTGTCCAGTCCCCTGGTGTGCTATAGGGGATTTCAACGTTGTCTTGTACAGCCATGAGAAAATCGAAGGAAACAAACTGCAGGTTCGAAAAGCTCATCAGTTCTCTGAATTTATAAATGAATGTTGTCTAATGGATGTTCCGAGTAAAGGAATGAAATTCTCCTGGTGTAATGGGAGAGCTAGGTTAGGCAGAATCAAGGAAAAGATCGATAGAGTTCTAGGGTGTACCAAGTGGAATACCATGTTCCTTAATGTTGTGGTCTGGCAGGACCCAATCATAGGATCTGACCATACCCCCCTTTGCATCAACCTCAATAATGACCGGCCTCCGAAGAAGACCAACTTATTCAGATTTGAAAAATATTGGATTGAGGAAGACAACTGTCTTCAAACTATTCGGCAGAGCTAGGTTAAAGGAACTGGTAACTGGCAAAGGAAATTGGGTAAGCTTAAAAGCGACCTGAGACAATGGAGCAAGACCTCGGTTGGCGATATTAATAGAAGGGTCGGCTCTTTATATGAAGAGCTCAAATGGGTCTAGAAAGAGTTGGAGACTTTAGACGATCCCAACCTGTTAGCCAAAGAAAGGGAGTTGCAGGGTCAGTATTTCAGAGTCCTCAAAGCTCAAGAGCAATACTGGATGCAGAGGTCTAGGATTAAGTGGCTCCACGAAGGGGATCTCAATACCAAATTTTTCCACTTGACCACGGTTGCACGTAAGCACAAAAATCAAATCGTTTCTCTCAAAAACGAATTCAATGAAGAGGCAACTGACTGTAAGGAGGTGGAACAAACAATTGTTGATTATTACCAAGGTATGTTCAATGCTGATCATATTGATAAGGACTTCTCATTCCTTAATTTACTTCCCAAGATTATTACCGATGCTAACAATGCAGGGCTCACTAGGGGGGTATCGGAGGAAGAGATCTGGGTTACTATTAAGAAAATGGGTGCTCTTAAAAGTCCTGGACCCGACGGGTTCCAAGGCATCTTTTTCCAAACATACTGGGATATAATTAAACATGAAGTCTGTCAGGTGGTTGCGGGGTTCTTCAATGAGGGTATCTTCGATCCTGAACTCAATTACACCCATATTGTTTTGATTCCTAAGATCGAGAACCCTAGAAGACCTTCAGACCTTCAGACTTTAGACCGATTAGTCTGTGTAATTTCATCTATAAAATTATTGCCAGACTCCTTGTGGATAGACTTAGACCCATTATGAAAAAGCTGATATATCCTCAACAATGTGCCTTGTTCCTGGCCGGGTCATTCAAGACAACATCTTTGCGGCCAATGAATTGTACCACACCATAAAGTCCAAAAAAAAAAAGGCAAAAACCGTGGACTTTTTGCGGTTAAACTTGATTTGGCCAAAGCCTATGATAGGCTAAACTGGGAATTTATCAAGCACACCATGAATGCTTTTGGCTTTAATCAAACCTTTGTCAATATGATCATGTGGTGTATCTCTTCGGTGTCGTATTCCGTCCTAGTTAATGGATCCCCCTATGGAAAAATTTGGCCTTCTAGGGGGATCAGGCAAGGCGGCCCCATTTCTCCATTTATCTTCATCTTAACCCAACAGGTTTTGTCCTTTGCCCTGATGAAAGCCGAAAATGAGCATATCATTCATGGTATCAAAGCTTCTAATGTGGCTGATTCTATCAATCATCTGCTGTTTGCGGATGATCTTCTTCTTTTTGGTCGTGCGAACCAAAGTAATATCCATAATTTTTTGCATATCATTGACCAATTTGTGGAAATGGCAGGACACAAGTTGAATCGAGACAAATCTGAATTATATCTTAGTCCATGTATCATAGGAGCAGAGAAAGGCAAGATAGCTCGTCTATTCGGCATTAGACCGGTGGTGGTTCCAGGTAAGTATCTTGGAATTCCAATTTTTCTTAATGCCCCTAAGTCATGGTAGTTCAGGGAATTACTTCAATGGATCAATAAGAGGCTTACTGGATGGAAAGCCAAGCTTTTAACTCAAGTTGGCCGGGCAACCTTGATCAACGCATCCCTGATCAGTTCTACTCAGTATGTTATGGGAGTTGCCAAACTACCAGGTAAAATTCTGGACTCTCTTGACAGAGAGGCTCGAGCTTTCTTCTGGTATAAGAAAGACAGGCATCGGTCTTTCCATACCATTTGTTGGGAAAGGGTCTGCCTCCCTAAGCGGCTGGGTGGTCTTAGTATCAAGGACAGCAGAAAATTCAATGATGCCATGCTAACCAAACCCATCTGGACCCTCAATAATGGTGAAGACAAATTATGGAAGACGCTTCTAAAGGCCAAGTATTATCCAAACAGTTACTTTAATGAAGCTCACTCTTCCAGATCATCCTCATCTCTTTGGAAGCAAGTATGCAAATCTAGAAAGATATTCAATGCTTCCAATACATGTTCCATTGCGGATGGTCACAGCATACTGGTAAGTGATCCGAGGTGGTGGAAAGATCGAGTGCATGACAACAATCATTTGAGTGGCTACTACCAAGGTATGAGGGTCGCTGATTTGATTGAACGGAACTCAAGACAATGGAATCGGAATATTTTACTTCAAATCTGGTCTCCGCAAACTACTGAGCAAATCTATAGCATTCCCATTAGCAAATTTGTGGCAATGGATCGAATCATTTGGCAAGGAACAAGTTATGGTAAATTTTCAGTTTCTTCATCATATAACATGCTTGCAAGGTTTGAAGACTCTACCAACAATGAAGGTGAAGAAAAAAAGTGGCTTACACTTTGGCACCTCCCCATCCCCCAAAAGATTAAACTCTTCATTTGGAAAATGCTATGGAATGGCAACACGACTAACGAACTTCTGCACTCAAGAATTGGAAGTCCGGTAGCCGATTGTCCCCTTTGTCTCGCTGAGCAAGAATCTTCTGTTCACCTCTTCCTCAAGTGTGATTTCTTGCATGCTCTATGGTTCGGCTGTATGGGTGGTAGGATTCCCATATTGGGTGAGGTAACAGGTACAAAAGATTGGATGTTTAATTCCTTGATGCGAATGGAAGGTAAGGGTGAGCAGATGGCAGCCTGGGCTAACTTATGCTGGGCAATCTGGCTCACCAGAAACAAACTTGTTTTTGAAAACATTAGGCCGTCCATTCAACTTACTTCTTCATTTTTCTTTTCTTTACAGGAAGATTCCAAACAGTTAATGAAAAAAGAAAAGCCAAGTAGGCGGGGACAGGAAATTTTTGTCATTTGGAAACTACCCACTTCTGGATGGGTTAAAGTGAACGTCGATGGTGCTGCTCGGGGAGCTCCTGGAGAGGCTGCCATTGGCATTGCTATAAGGGATGAAGATGGAAGAGTGAAATGTGCAGTGGCGCTCAGTATTGGATGGAAGGATGCTCTATATGCAAAGGCATGTGCCGTATTTGAAGGTCTCAAGTGCGCCTTGGCGATCAATGCTCCGAAGGTGATTCTTGAGAGTGATTCTCAAGTAATCATAAGCTCTCTCACCAACCCAAATTCATCTATTTGGAGGCTCGACCACATCCTCGATGAAGCCAGACATTTGTGTTCATTTTTTCCAGCTATCCAGTTTACAAAAGTTTACCAGGAAGCCAATTCCCTTGCTGACGGATTGGCAAACTTTGCTTTAAAATTTTTTTCTTGTTGCTGGATGAACAAGGTTCCTCCACTACTGGAGCACCTGGTTCACGATGATTGTATGGGTAGGTCTACCCCCCATTTTGTTCCATCTTAATTTATTCCCTCATCTGGGTTGCATTTCAAAAAAAAAAAAACTAGGTAACACTGTTCAAGAAAAAATAAAAACTATTCAATATTTCCCAAGCATGTCTAGAGTCTTGAATCAGTCTATTCATTAATAGGGGATTATCAAATCCAACGATACATATGGAACTAATAAAATATACCTGCTGTGATTTCCCCAACGTGTCTCCCTTTCTTCTTAATCGTCCCTTCTTTGATGCCTTCCACTGTTCTTCTCTTCCCTTGTGCTTTCTCCCAACGTTCCGTCCCCTCCTCAACTCTCACTATGCTTTTTGTTCTCTCTTTGCCTCCTCTTTGTCTTTCAACGGTGCCTCCAACTGTCACAATGCTTCCCTATTTATAGAGGAAAAGGGAGGGTCCTCTCACTTATTAGGAAAGAAACAACCTGATAAGTGAAGAAGACAGTGTTTATCCATTATATGAATCGTTCTATTATTAGGGAAGGATTCATTTTAATAGATAACTATAAAACCTCCCACTCCCTTCTATCTTTTATCCCATGTGCTTTATACTCTTTTCCACGTTTTCCTCACTTCTTTTTTTTTAAAAGAGATCGGGTTCACCTGGGTTAGGTTTGGTCCATCTATTCCCTTGTGGTCCAACCCAAATTGGGTGTCTACGCTCATCAACGCAAACCCATTGCCTTCATGAGTTGTGCTCTTGGAATTTGAAAACAAGCATGGTCTAACTATGCCAAGGAGATGCTAGTCATTGTAGAAGCAATTCGGTTGTGGAGACCTTATTTGTTAGGAAGGAACTTTGTCAAACTGACCAAAAGAGCCTCAAATACTTGGAACAAAAGGTGGCTTACTCTGGAACAACAAAAGTGGGTTGCTAAATTATTGGGCTATGATTATGAAATCATTTGTCGACCTGGACGTGAAAATTCATCAGTCGATGCCCTCTCCGACAAGCTCGACAACCCAATCCTCCACCAAATCCACATACCAACCATTGATATATGGGAGGAGATCAAACAAACCTCAAAGGATGATCCATATGTGAAATCAGTGGGCCGGCTAGCATATGATCAGCCCGAAGGCAACTACAATTGGCAAGATGGGCTGCTTTTCTACAAGAGCCGTGTGGTAATCCCTTCAAATCCCTCCTTAAAAGCTAAGTTACTATATGAGATGCATAACACCAACATTGGAGGACATTCTGGGGTTCTATGCACATTTAAGAGATTCGCTCAAGAGTTCTCTTGGCCCAAAATGTACAAAACAGTCCATGGATATGTAAGAGGATGTGAAGTTTGTCAGAATGTGAAATCTGAAACATTAGCTCCAGCCGGGCTCTTACAACCTTGCCCATTTCTTGCCAAATTTGGATGATATTACTATGGATTTCATTGAAGGATTGCCATCTTCCAACGGAAAAGACACTATTCTGGTCGTTGTTGACAGGCCAAGTAAATCTGCACACTTCCTTTATTTATCTCATCCTTTACAGCTAAATTAGTGGCGGAGAAATTTCTAGAAGGAGTCATCAATGTTAAGTATGTTGGCATTTGATGATGTGGCATTTAGTTTGTTAGATGTGGAATTTTTAAAACTGGTAGGTTGTTTTTCTGATTAGATTTTGGATTAACATGATTTGAATTTAGATTTGATTTAGTTCTTATCTTTAAGCTTAACAGAGTTTTGATTTAAATTCAAATTTGATATGCATCTCTTAGATCTGATTTGTACTATTCAATTAAGAGATTTTCTTTCCAGATAGCAAAATTTTGAATCTATAAAAACAGTTAAGATATTATCTTACCTGTTGGAAACGAAAGTCCTTATCTGTTGTGACAGTTTTACAATGTTTAACAAATCTATTGAGTGTTTTTCAGGTTATATATATATTGATATGAGTTTGACAGTGCCTCAACCCTTTGGTCGTTAAAGAACAAATTGATAAGGAATATTTTAGTTCATCATTCTTCGGGAGAAGAATTTGAAGTCTTCAAGAGAAGATGACTACTGATTGAAGGGAGTTCAATCATGCATAAGTCGAAGGGGTGCTCGCTGCATATAGTAGATTGAAGGGAGTTCAATTTGGTTTAAAGTCGAGGGGAGCTCGCTGAACAATACACTAAAGGGATTCTTCACATTGGCGACAAAATCAAAGAGGGAGTCTTTTATTTGTGTAAGACCACATTGGTGCATGTAATCTTTCAACTTTAGTGGATTGTTTATCATCTGGACGTGGTCCCAAGGATTAGGTTAATACTGAACCTCGTTAAAAATCTTCTTGTGTTCATGTGTTCTTATTCTTAGAATATCTCAGTTTATCACTAACAGATCTAACAATCAAGTTGCATGGTTTACCACAGTCCATCACCAGCGACCGAGATCCAATTTTTATTAGTAAATTTTGGCAAGAATTATTCACCATGTCAGGCACCAAGCTTTGTCTTAGCTCGGCTTACCATCCACACACCGACAGTCAATTGGAGTTGGTTAACCGTTTGTGTGGAGCAATATCTACGAAGCTTTGTTCATCAATGGCCACGTAAATGGAGTAGCTACCTCCCATGGGCCAACTTTTGGTACAACACTATGTACCATGCGTCCACAAGTATGACCCCGTTCCAAGCATTATATGGGCTTCTTCCACCAACCATTCCAGTGTACCACAGTGGGACATCACCAGTGTAAGATCCCAATTCTCTAATCAATGTTCAAGTTGTAGTTGTAATATTATAACTGACACAGGGTTTGTATTGTGAAGGTGATCCTTCAGAGGCCTAGATTGGAACTATGAAATAGAGTCCTCAAATTAAGAAGGGACCATAAGCTTGGAGAGAAGACAAAGTTGGAAATTTGAAGAAAACAGTATTTTGATTTCGTATTTGGGTTGCTAAAGCTAAGAAGAAGGTGATTATAGCTTCAAGGTAAGCAGCACCCTTCTAAGAAAACCTTGATTTAGTTTTCTTGAATTCAAAATGAATTTTCGGATTTCTGTTGCTAATATGAGATTAGTATTATTATATGTTGCTGTTAAATGAGTTGCAATTTATTTTAGACGCATATGACTATAGTATGTTTGCAAATTGAGATAAATTTGATGCTTTGTTTGCATAAGAAAGCATTGCATGAATTTATACATGAAATGTATGGAAGCATGAGGGCATAGGCCCATGATCTGAAAATGAAATGTAAACCCTGGGGCAATGGCCTGGATAATTGTGAATTAGTAGCCCTACGGGCTGTATTTGAGAAACATAGTTCTATTGACATGGAAATGATTGTGTGAGATACCAAATAAAATGAAAGGCATAAAATTTTAACTTAAGATGCGGATCCATATAACTTAAGTAGGTGTGTTTAATTATAAATGTCGTGACCTTGGATACTGTGGTTTCATCATGTGTGGTTTCTATTGATGCCGGCTGGAAGCCGATGGTTGTACTGAATTCCAGCACCAAGGGGAATCGGTGGCTGATGCCCAAGCTTCATCTGGATGCCCTACGCTAAGGGGAATCGGCCTTAGGATGCCCAATACCAAGGGGAATCGGGTTGGATGCCTAACCTATATGGGAAATGTATAGAGTTAGATGTGGTCATGACATTTACAATTAAACCACCTAATTAACTCTATAAATGGAATGAGATCAACATGGTTGTTGTTGCAAAGAGTTAGTAGATTTTAATGCTTGTGTCCATTGATTAATGAATGCCCTTGTATGCTTGTGCTAAATGTTATGAATGATATGTAAAGATGTATATTGGCATTATTGCATCGGTTTCCGATGTATTGCTATGCATCATGGATTTGAAAAGATATGGCATGAACTATGGTTTGCAAAATCATGCATAGTGTTGCTTACTGGGACCCTTCGTCTCATCAAACGTGGTTTATCGGTTTTGTTTTAGATCCATCGACGTCAGGAGCTAAAGCTGATAAGGGGAAGGAGAAAGCTTTGGGATACCGAGAGGAGGATTTCTTTAGGCCTACTAGGTCTCCCTAGATAATGTATATCTTATTTTGGATTTATGTAGATAGAGAGAGAGAAAGAGAGAGATGTGAGATGCTTAGATGACCCACTTTTGTGAAACTATGTATATAACTTTTAATGGGTTCTTTTGATACCTTTACTTCATGGTTTATACTTTAAATGCCTCTTTTATAGTTAGTTTGACTGTACACATATAGTATATGTTGCACCCACGTTTATCAGGCATTTTTCACACTTGGATATCGTCCATTTTCTAGGCGTTATATACGCCTTTTGTCAAAAAAAATAAAGGAAAAATTTTACCATCATGTTTATTAGGATCTGGTTAACATCCTTTAGCTGATCTTAGTCCAAAGGGACGAGATGCGGCTTATTGGGGTGTTACAACCAGTACATGAGGTGGATCAAACCCTCGTATCAAGAGATGAGTTACTGCAGCAACTCAAGACCAACCTGGAAGTGTCCATTAATCGTATGAAGCAGACAACAAATCAAGCTCGAAGAGAAATTACGTTTGAAGTGGGGGACACGGTGTTCCTCAAGCTACAACCCTATTGACAACAATCCACCTTTCATCTGAAACTAGCTACTCGTTTTTATGGACCTTATCAGATTGTGCAGAAAATGGGGCCAGTAGCATACAAGCTGCAGTTACCAAAGGGATCACGCATCCATCCAGTTTTTCATGTCTCGTTATTAATTGACGTCTATATTGTTTAATACCGCATATTTCTCTATTTACAAATGTTTTTAAGTAACACCTATTAATGTTCTAAAGTGAGCATAATAAAAATGATATTAATTAATTATGTATTAAATATATAGTGATTGTTATCTATTTTTGTTTCAATTTAGATAAGTATAGAGGAAGAAGTTTGACTTAATAGGACTCATGATTCAGTAATTTATTTATTAATATTTTTTGCATTTTTTATTATTACCTTAAGTGTTTTTTATTTTCACATACCTTAAATGCCCTCCTCGCCTTTAATTCCACGTATTCCTCTATTTAAAAATGTTTTAAGTAACAACATAAAATTAAATTACTAAGAGAGACGTTAACTAACTAAACAAGATAGACATCAATTAATAAATTACTATCTACTGATTAGATAAACAAGAGAGACATCTATTTAAATTATATGTTACTTGCTAAAATATGATTACATATGTATCATTAATCATTATATTTGGAATCTTTACTTAGATAAACAATTCCTCTTTCGAAAAAAAAAATTTTAAATCTTCCTTTCCAACTTTTGACAAGATGAAAGGAAAATTATTTTTATTCATTAAATTAAAGATGTTTATCCTTTGGAATCAAACCCTAAATAAAAATTTCCTTTCCTAAAACCCTAAATACATTATTAAATAGTTTAAGAAGTATTTTTTCCTTTTGTATATATAATTAAATAGTTTAAATAGGAAAAATTATTCAATTTAAATAGTATGTTATTAATATATGTATATTTAATGTTATAGAGTTTAAACTATAATTTCATATTTGAAGTTTTATTTTAGAGTCTCTACTTGGTCAAATGAATCCTTTTTTAAAAGAAATAAACTAAAATCTTTTGTTCTACGATTCTGACAAGATGAAAGAAAAATTATTTGTATTCATTAAATTAAAGATATTTATCTTTTTGAGTCATATCATATTGATAATTCACATGATCAATTCCAAATCATTATCTAGTGAAACCAAACTAATCGAATCATTAAAAAACGAAAAAAAAAAGAAAAGGAAAATCCTACTAAAATTAGAAATCTTTTTTTTTTTAACTAACCAAAGATTGACTATTAATTAATAATGTATGAAGATAATTTTTTTTTCTTATCTTAAATTTTATCAATATTTATAGCCTCTTATCCCTTTTTTGAAATCTAATATATATATACTAAAGCAAAGTCTTGAAACACCATATTCTCTCTCCTCCAAGTGGAAATATTCTCCTTTCTCCAACGGCCCTTTTGGGTCCCAAACAAAATTTATTTTAAAATAAAGATATCGATATATAATATATATTTAATTAGGATACATATCTTAAGATAAAGATATATTCTGAAAAATATATATTTTAAGATAAGGATAAATATATAAAAATATGATTTCTTAAATTAGGATTCTTAACCATTAGAAATTATTATTTTTGTATAATACTGTTTACTATCAAATAATATATAATCTATAATTTATAAGATTCAACTTTAAAATATTGAAAGATTTCATGTTGTAAATAATTTTATATCATTAATTCTTTTAGTAAATGTTCTAGGAGTCTAAGATCTTAAACAAGAAAGAGAATTTTGAAAATATGGTTTATGTTAGAATTCGATATAAAATTAGAAGAACTAAATTCTCTCTTGAAACATAAATGCTTACTTATATAAATTAGAAAAAAATTAGTTATATATTTAAATATTCAATTGAAACTACAAGTTTAATTTGTAACTAATTGATATGTTCAAATAAGTAGCTAACCTTGGGATAAAAGTTAATATAATTGAAAGTGAGGGGTATTTTGTGTAGGAAATATCAGTTAGTATAGATAGAAATAAGATATATATGTTATTAAGATAATATAGGAAATAACAAGATAAATATAAAGATAATGATATAACTGTTAAAGAAACAATAGAAAAATTAAAGGAATAAAAATGTTCCCGTGCTTACCATAAACATATAAATATATATTATGAAACATAGGAAACATATGTTAATAAACGTATATAGTAAATAAAAGTAGGACAAAGATTTTAATAAATAAAGATAAAGGAATTTTTTAAAAGATAAGAATAAGATTCAAATAAGGTCTATATGGAGAAACACCCCTTAATTAATAATAGTATACATTTACTATTATAAAAAAAAAAAAAAAAGTAAATTACAAATAGTCTCTACACTATTAAGAAAATTTTGAAGGATTTTACTAAAAAGGCCAATCTAGGAATATTCTCTAGAGTTCACTTAATAATAGTATATATGTACTATTATATAAAGGTAAATTACAAATATTTCCATAATAGTAAATGTTGCATATATATATATATATATATATATATATATATATATATATATATATATATATATATAATATTATATTATAATAAATCATCTTTTTAGTCTCTTGGATTTTATTCAAGTTTAAATATAATATAATATATATAATATAACATGTAATTATGGTTAATCTATTTTAATGCGGTCCATTATTTAACATATATGCTGTTAAAATGTCCTACTAATATATTTAAACACAGTAAAATGTATTTTAAATTATTTAATAAAATGTTATTAAAGGAAAATATATGTTCCCGTGCTTAGCACGGGTAAATCCACTAGTTCTATTTTATTTTTTATTTTACCTTATTTTTATTAAAAATAATTTAGCTCTTTTATAGTGATATATTATCAATGCCTAAAGAAAAAAAAAAGTGAGAGAAATAACAAAATGGATTATTTGTGCTTATCTTATATTTTTCTATTAATATTAAAATTTTGTTACTTTTCTAGAATTCTATCTAAATAGTTTATTTAATTTAATTAATATATAGTTAAAAAATTAGATGTATATTAATAAATAAATAAAAGAGATGTTAATAAATGTTGATTAAAGTCCTACTAAGTTTATATTAATTAATAAAATAACATATATATTGTTAATTAATCCCACTAGATAAGTATATATCATTAATTAATAACTTTAGATTAAAATCCTATTAAATTTGTATTAATTAGTAAAATAGATAAGTATAGATCCTATAAAATTATTATTTTATAAGTATAATTCCTCTATTCTATATTGTTAATCCTTAACTAGTAAAAATTATAACTCCACCCAAAATCTTTAAAATAGGATAGGTTACTACTAAGATAGAATTAAATATATATCATTAATAATTAATCATTGTTCTCACCACATGTAAGCATGGGTTAGGATTAGGGCTGCAAATAAACCAAGCCGATTTCTATTCGATTCAATGGAGTTCACAAGCTCCAAGTATAAAGTTGGCAAAATGCGACCCAACCCGACAGTTCAACCCGAACCGACCCGAGTTAAACGGGTTTGGGTTGATCCATTTATTAATTGGGTTGGGGTTTCCCCAACCCACCAGTAATCGAGTCAACCTGATTATGACCTGGCAACCCAACAGGTAACCCGATTAAAAAAAAAGCGACAAAAGTGTCCCGTTCCAACCCGATTAACCCCCAACCAGACCCGAACCCGGTACAACCCGATCCAATTAACCCCCAACCCTATTTTAATCATATTTTTTTGAAAAATAACAAACGGGTTGGCAAGTTGAACCCGTTTATTGGCAGGTTGGGGGTTTTCCAACCCGCCTTAATTTAGTCCAACCCGAACCCGACCCGATTTAACCCCCAACCCGATTATGACCCAACCCGCCCCGCCCCGTTGCCAGCTCTATCCAAGTATGGCCAAGGCTTGGGCTTCAATAGGGTTGTTAAAATATATTGATGTAGATCAAGCTCACTAACAACTCATTTGGATTGAGATCATCTACTTTTGTAATGCCCTGGATCTGTGTTGTTCAATGAAGATATAACACGTCTCACAGAGTGTTAGGTATGGGCCCATGACTCATGTGATCGCTGTAGACACCCCAAAATTGCACGATTTTTGATAAATCTTGAAGGAGAGAAATATTTTATTGGAATTTTCAGTTTTTTGCATTGGGTTTGAGATACTTAACCCATTTGAATCCAAAACGGAAAAGGAAAAGGCCCGAATTCAATCTTTTGTGCAAAGTCAAACTTTTTCCGGTTGAATTTTGTTGACTTTTGACCCCAGAAAATGAAATATTTTTTAAAGCCAGATTTCAAGATACTTTTTCCCAGTAATCAGGTTTTTAGCCATGTTATTGCATAAAAGAATTTTTTGAGATTTTAAATCTTGGCGAATACCTTGGTTTTAATATATTGAACCTTTTTCCAGACCTGAAAAATCGGAATTTTGCCTAGAACTGGAAAGTTGACTTTTTATTCACTTGGAATTTGGGTCTGGAACTATTTTTAATGGATTCAAATGGGGGAGGGGGGGGGGGGGGGTGTTTGCTTATATACATGTAATATCTTAAGTAAATGGAGATTAAAAAATACGAGGACATTTACTTAAACGATGTTACATGTAAATAAGTATTGCCTGTGTTAAAATTCGGAAAAAAGGCTTTTTTCCTTGTATCCGGCAACTCAGGCCGGATACAAGTATTTTCCTTTGTATTCGGTGGAACATACCAGATACAAGCAATCCTTAGTATATCCGGCATTATATGCCGGATACATTAAGACCCTTTTGTATCCGGCCTGATATGCCGGATACATTAGTTTTGCTCAAAATTAGGGTTTTCCGAGAGATTTCATCTTTTACCATCATGTCCTTCATTAAATGAAGGGAAATCTCGGAAATAGCCTTAGGGTTAATGTTGGTGGGCTATAGACATTATGTTGTGTCTACCATTCTCACCAACCCTAACCCTAGCCTTTGCCTATAAATAGGAGGCTCCTCCTCAAGCAAATGGCCATTAACTCTTGTTTTGAATTCTCGCCCAGAAGAACTCCAAGAGAAGAGGAAAACCGCTGCGGAAGTGCTTTCAGAACCCAGGTAAGCCTCAAACTTTTCTTTTATTTTCTGTCTTTACATTTCTAGATCTAGATCTCTTCTTCTACCTTTCTGTAGAATAAGGCCTTCTTTGTGTGTGAAAACCCTTCCCCGGCTCAAAGTATCTCGAGACTCCCCCTAGTCGTAAAACGTGGAGGCGGGATCTAGGAGAAACGAGACTGGGGATTGACCCTAGTGCTAGAACCTATGTAGCATAAAGCCTTTTGATTGATTGTAAACCGTTTCATATTCAAAGTACCCTTGATTATCTTGAAGAACCGTGTTTAACGGGGAGAGAGAACAGAGGGAAACGATAATGGAACGGAACCCTAGGCTATTTTAGAACCTTATTTTGATGAATATGTATGCATGCTATCGATCTTGTATGGTTTTTCACACTTGCACATACATATCACTATTTTGGCGGGATAGGCTCACATTTGGGGATTTATTACATTCATTGTGATAAATCTCAAATAAATGGCCTCAATCAATTCTGGAATGTCTTTGGATGATTTTTAAAGGTTTTGTGTTCATCTTGCACGAATTTCACACACTTTGTCACATTTTTGCATTGGCTTTACTCAAAAAGGGCTTAACTTGACAGCACCTGTACCCTTACTTCGGACGCTCATAACTTCATCGTCCGGATGAATTTTGGAGCGATTCCAGAACCATGGGAAAGGTGAGGCTGTCTAGTTTTTGTCCACCAAATTTCATTAACTTCTATCAAATGGATTTTTGACACCTCTCTGTCGAAGTTTATTGGACAGTTCAGGTTCCAATACAGAACTTGTCACTTCGACGGAGCACCATGTGTTCGTTTTAAATCTGATTCGAGTGCTTTTGTTTTTGTGCACTCCTTTATGAGTCTATTTTTAAATCCAGTTGGTTTCATAATGTTTTGACTCCATTTGAATTATTGGTAATAGATTTACTCAGAGCTGCTCATTAGTACTTTTCTGGGTAAATCTGTGATCTTCGGGGCCTGTTCGGGAGACCACCCAAGGCACATCCAAATGAGTTTTTGTATGAAGCTAGTTTCTTTTGAAAGATGACCATACAGACTTCAATCACACCAAATTTCGTGGGTTTTTATGGAGTGGATTTTTCTAGGTGATTTTCCAAAGTTGCCTACTTGTTACTTTTAATCATCCCCAGCAGCAACTTTAAAGGAGCATTACTCCTAGGATTTCAACCGGATTGACTTGAAATTTTGCATGAGTCCCTTATTTACTAAGATCTTTCAATTGGATTTGGTTTGGTTCAATTTAAAATTGGATTTGAATGATTTCAAGACTAATGGCATTACTTTTCACCGAATTTTCCGGATTTGATTCAACTTGGCTTTGTACATTGTTTTGCTTGGATTTTTATCCTTTTATGACATTTCAGAAATGATATTGACATAAGAGAAGATCTAAAATCCATTTGGATCTTCATGTGAATATATCATACACTTGTTCCTTTTTCAAGGCTTTTTCATGATTTTTAGCAAGCTTCCTATTTTCTTTTAGCATGAACAAACACTTGGCAACCACCTCGTGTGGATGAATGGGGGTGCCTATAACACCTTTCCCCGTTCATAATCTAATCCCCTTACCCATCTCTGGATTTGATTTTCAAGTAGGGTTATTTTTACCCTAGAATTTGCCTTTTAGCACTTTTTGTGCTATTTTTGCTTATTTTTGAACTTTTGGTGTCCATTCTCACCTCAAAATTCTGAATGGTGGCGACTCTCCCATTTTTGCGTTGAGCCCGTGTGTTGACGGAGGGGAGATCACTTCGGTGATTTTTCCCGTGTCTCACAATCGCTGGATAATTACACAAGTTATACCATATCAGAGTGCACAAAACAACTATCTACTAGGAAGCATGAACATGAATTTAATTAAAGTACCATCAAACCATGCACCATCAATCTAATTATTACATTTTCCGAATACAAATAAGTCAACGATCCCAATCCAGAATAAACCTACTAATCTATGGGATGTAGAAATAATTATCGTCCCTATAAGTGTCGGTCGGATCTACGCCAGCAATCTCCTCACCATGAGTATCTAAAAACAAGACAAAACAAAACGGATGAGATACGAATATCTCAGCGAGTAGCACATGCATGCAGAAATAGTTATCATCAGTTCTAAATATGCCACGATAAATAACGAGCCCAATTAAATCAATAGAGAGACAATCCCGAAGTTAAAATACAAAAAAAATCCCAATAACAGTTTCCAACAATAGACCAACAGCAATACCGATCAATCATGTCAATGTCATGCCTATTGCTTTAATTGGTTAATTGACATGCCAAGGAGACATCCACACCTCCATGTACACAGTTCCGACCTACTCAGGGTTTCGGAACTCTGAAATGACGGCCTACTCAAGGTTTCTTCATCCAATGCTGGCCTGCTCCCCTGGTTTCGGCATTGACAACCAGGCCTACTCAGGGTTTCTGGCTGCTCTACACAGGTAGTGGCAACACACAAGGCCATGCAATTACACCAATAAACAATAACATTACATTACTAAGCTTAGTCAAGGATCCTGGATAAGCTAAACCAAAACAGAATACTAAATGCATAAACTCATCATTAACAACAAAATAAACCAACCTCTGGCATCACCAACAATAAAGCAAAAAAAACTTATCATGGGTCACCCATGACCAGAACAGTAACTCATGGAACTCCAATTGATATTCTAAACCAAAACACAAATCCAACCCATTTGTATAATCCTTTACTCACACAAGGCACTTTTATAAATTATGCTCAGCACCTTGTAATTCGCTAAAACTCAGGTTAAACAATTTCACAAACCGGAAAATAGCAGTAAACAGGGATAACACAAAATCACTAACTCATGGTATCAAGAACAGCAATTTAAGCTACTAACAGCCCCTCAAACTTGACTTTTGGAACTCATGGAATAATTCCCGTGGTTTTTTACCACTTTATAACACTTCGAGCATTCTAATCTAGCTCCAAGGTAGGTGTTTGGGCCATTTGGTTGGAGAAAATAGGCTCAAAATCGTCAACCGCACTCCAACTAAAACTTGGGTGGGTGCCCTGACTACAAAGCAGTAGGCACCAGGAGGCACCGAGTTGGCAAACCCTAATTTTGCTTATCCGCTAAGCTGCCGCCGGGTGAAAACAGTAGGCGGCACCCAGCGGATACTCCCTTGCTTTCTCGGTACAACTTTTCGCTCACTGTTAGATCAATTTAGATATGACTATCCTAAAATCGAGCCTTCACAATAGCTGATCTATGCTTCTACCACCTTCAATAGACATTCAAACTTAAATCGAAATTAATTCTAACACAATACATACTCCGACTCGCAAATCCCTTCGAAACACAATACAGTATCTAACAAATTCCACAATAAACCATTTTGGCTAATCTCAAGTAATCGGTTTCAACACACGGAGTAAAAGTGGTGCTACTCACATGATTTATGCTCAAATCCCTGCAGCTTCAACTCCAGCAACCAAAAGTTCAAATCTCGATTCCGCCCCAATTTATCCTCTGTTTGGATAATGTTTTCTATAGGGAAATACAACTCCGATTAGATCTGATTCACAGGTCGATCCTCCTATGATTTCTTACGAAATATAGATCCACTCATACTGACTTGAACACTCGCTGATCAGCAGGAAGGTTAGCCGAAACCACAAAAGTCGCTAAATCGAGTAGCTTCACTTAGCCTTCGATTCAGTTCTTCCTCCACTTCAAACTCCGATCGGCAGCAACACCACACTTCTGTTCTTCTCCAATGGCCCTGGTTGTAGTCCAGCCGCAATTTTCTTCAATCTCAGAGTGTGCGAAACCTACGCACAGAAATTAGCTAAGTATTTATACTCACCCTCTTTTTGCACTCAACCAACTAAGTTCATGGTTCGCTGGATGCTCGCCCACGCAACTCCCTACATGTGCAGCTTCCCCAGCCATTTGATCTACTGAATTGATTCTCCACTTAATCACCTACATTAATACTTTTTAAACAACTGAATTCAACCAGTAATAATAATTCAAATTATTATCAGCACACTACTAACCTTAATTCATCTCGTTTCCACTCTTAATGTCTAGAAATCCCCAATTTACCCCTGCTTTACGGATCTCTGAAAATTCCACCCATATAGACTTATTAATTCTCATAAACAATAATCGCTAAAATTTGGGGTTTTACAACTTTAGATCCTGTAAAAAGGGCTCAACAGCACCCAAGATCTGCTTGCCACATTAGCAAGTAGCGTTCTCTCTCTAATGAAAAGTGGAAAAAAATTCAATTTTTTTATTGTAGCTGCTTGCTGATGTGGCAAGCAGCTGTTGGATACTGTTCGAGCCCCTTTTATCGGCTTGACAGTAGATGATCTCAATCCTTTATTCCAAGCCATAAGCCTAATTAATTCTTCATCTCAAGCTCGGCTCATTGAGTGCCATATTTAGTAAAATTCCAATTTCATTTACCCAGAATCATATTATATATAAGGAAAGATGCACTAATAAGAATGCATGAATGAGCATGGCTTGGACTAAATAAGTCAAATTCCATTTGATCAGCTAGTAGTAAAGAGAGAGGTTTTGCAAATTGATTTTTTTGATTCTTATTCTCCATCAAAATGCCCAAGAATCCTAGAGACAATTGCACCCGTTAACAGAACCTTTCTCCACCTTTCTTTTCCCTATTTTGGGTCTCATTTTTCAGCTGTGCTTCTTAAAAAATGCTCCATCAACCATAATAACTTTAGGGAAATTTGGTTTTTAGTAATACTTTTACTAAATAATTCAGATTCAGTTGCCAAATTCTTGTTAATTGAGAATTAGTGACACTTTCTTAAAATAATTAGGAATCAATGCCATTTAATTGCTTATAAACAATTATAAACAATTTTTCCGAAAATGCCCTCAAAAGACTTGAAAACTTCACTTGTAACAAAATTGAGTAAAAAGGTTTTCAAAGACTTTTGAGGGTATTTTTAGAAGAAATTCTTCATGAATAGTAAAATGACACAAATACTCAATTATTTTAAAAAATTATCACTAATTCTTAATTAACAAGAATTTGGCGACTGAATCTAAATTATTTTGGAAAAGTGTCACTAAAACCCAATTCTCCCATAACTTTATCTCTGAGGCTCTGAGCCATAGTGCACTAGCTGAGTTGGAACAACACCATCCAATGACGAAGGATCTGCCAAATTATCATTGACCGACATGGACGAAAAGCATGTAGCATCAATAGATTCTATTTCATCTTTTTTCTTTGGGAAAATTTCAGAAACGTGCCATAAAGATGCTTAATTTCAAAAACATGCCACTTTTGAGATTTAATTTCAGAAAGGGGTCATTGCACGTTTTCCCTATTTGCAATGCCCAAAATACCCTTGAATATAAGGGGGGAAAGAGAGGGAAACACGTGCGTGTTTCCCTCTCATCGTCGTTCTCTCCTCTCCTCTCCTGTGCGAAAAACCCTGGTTCGACGAACGAACGACGACGAAGAACGAACGCCTACTCCTTTCTTCGCCGGCGAACGCGCCTTGTTTCCCGAGCAACTTTGCTTCATCTCCAAGGCCGATGAACCCCCACGAACCCCGACCCATTGTCATCTTCTTCTCCAAAAAACCGAAACCCTCTCCTTCCCCCATTCCTCTCTTCGCCGGCGAATGCAGGTGGTTTTCCCACTCAGATTTTCGTCTTCTTCAAGGCCGACGAACATTGACCAACTTCCCCCACTCTCCTTCCCCATTGATCTCTTCTTCTCCAAAAACCCCTTCTCCACCTGGACAAAACCCTCTCCTCCTCCATTTGTTTCGCGCATTGTTTCCCTCTCCATCGTTCATTAACCCTCTATAATCGAAAACCCTTTGTCTGTTTGCACACATTGAGGCATTGGTCGTTGGAGAGCCACTGCGGTTGAAGTTTGTCGCCGTGAGAGTGTTGTTGTTGACGACCCTACTGTTTCATCGAAGTTGGTTTTCGTTACGGTGTGGAGTGTTGCCGCGGGCAACCTTGCTGTCTCATCGAAGTTGCTGTTCGTCGTCGTAGGGAGTGCTGCCGTTGGCGACCAAGTAGCTGCCGAGTGCCTCCCTTGAATTTGATTTTCCCCCAAACATTTGCATATGTAATTGAATTTGAATTTGCACATTTGCATATTTCCACCTATTTAAATGGTAATCTTGTTGCAAAAAAGGCTTTAATTTGAATATGTGTTGTTTGCCTTAGCGAAATGGGGTTTTTCGAATTTGAATATGAGTTTATGGCATGTTTTTCGAATAATGGCTGTAAATGTTCAGACCATGGGTGTGGATGATTTTTGCTGTCCAGAGAAATATTTGAATGATAAATATTTTTAGTTGTTGATTCTGGTTGAACTTTCTTGACAAGCTAATTGGTTTTCTATTGGTATTGTTTATTTGGGATTTTTTGTAGTGCTCTTTTTCTAGCATTGTCTAACTATTATTTAATTGACTTTCCTTAACTTTCATTTACTTTAATGTTGATAACATTCCTTAATTGCTTTGAGGTTCCCAAGCTGTCTTGGGAGCAATGCTTCTGATGATCTTGATGCAAAGTTACACTTCTACAGCGGATGATGTTCATGATGTTTATACTGCATTTTGCAAAATGTGCAAGCATTTAATTTCCTTACCATGTTACTGCAATATGCTTTTCCATTTCTCTCATGGCAAGCAAGAGGGCATCTTACCTAATTTTGTTGTCAGTTGCTGCTTTGGGATCAGAATTATGCCATCTTAAGTATACGTTGAGACTTACAATTTAACATGTAATAAATTCCTGATGGCCATAGGACATCAGGAATTTATTTTCGTTTGTTTGATCTCCTAATTGGACAATACCTATACACTCTTAAATGCTCATCTAGTCTTCTTACACATTGATCTCATTGTCCTCATTTTAGCAAAATTCACCATATAATGCCCACTATTCTAATCCATATATCATAGTAAACATAATAGCTATCCTGTAAAAAAAATTTGTTTTTCAGTTGAAGTGGCCAATGGTTCAGTCAACTAAAAATTGCCATGGAGTTGAGATCAAGAATAAATTTCATATCTTAATTTTCAAAGAAAATATCACAATTCAGACATAGATAGCAATTCTAAGCCCATGTTGGATTAGTGCACATCTGATGGTAACTAAGTTTTTTAAGTATTGGCCATAAAATGCAAATGTTCACTTAGTTTTATTTAAACATACAAGGTCACAAAGTACACCAATAAACAAAAAAGGTGAGTAAGATCAAGTCAGAATGTGAATATAGCTTTATATACATACATCCAACTCGCTCAGCTTCAACCATACATAGATCCAAAGGGATTTCTTGAAATTGTGTTGCAAGTTGCCTATCTCCAAGGGACGAACTGACAGAAACAAAAGCTTTGATGGTAGGCTCACCATTTCTGAAACCCGTGTCAACAGTCAAATGAACAGGATTTGGTACTTCAGTAGAATAGAATTCATGAATCAATGCACTACCACCAGAAACCCCAAAACCTGTCGAATACCTGCATGCATTTAGAGAAGCATTCCAATATATTAAGCTGTCCATCTAAGTTTGACACATTCCTTTAACGTTGCTTCTATCTAGCAAGATATCCAGTAACTCAAATATAGAGAGTCAAAAAGGATCAAACTCCATTTGTAACTAAAATAAAAATTCATAATGTTGATCTAAATGAAAATATATAAATTAAGAGACATTCATCAGACAAAAGAAACTTGAAATCAAATGGAACATTTTAATCTATTCTTAACAAAATCCGATTGCACAGTTCCACCATTTAACATTTTTGTCCTGCTTTCTTGAAGCTAGCCTATTTTATAGATGGAGATATGTTCTTTTGAGTTTAAACAGGAATGAGGCAAGGTGGCATCTTGTATTAAAGTTTAAAATCATATTTTGTATGTGAATGTTATGTGCCTTAGGCATGGATTTTGCACGGGATCAGGAGCGGGCAAATGATGTGACTCACGTGCCGACAGATATAGATCCGGTAAGGCAAGCCATTGCATTATTTTTTTTATTTTACACATTCTTCTATACATCTCCTTTCATCAATATGTTTTCATTGTCATAGGTATTACGAAGTCATATTGTTCGTATGATCTACTTTGCCCGTGACTTCACACGGCATTGTATCGACTTTGCTGCCTCTTTAAGCCACTCCACATCCACCACCTCCAGATGCTGAGCCCGACTGGCCTTCTACTGATGATGTGCCTCCTCCACCACCTCCAGATGGCAATGGCACTTTTGATGCACACTCAGAGTTTTCATCGCCTCCTTTTGCTGGAAGTGTGCCACACGATGAACCCGCAACTACATCTGAGGGTCCAAGTACGATGCAGTCTTGTCCCAGAGGTAGAGGGAAGCGAGTAAAGCACCTTGTACATAAATTGAGGTCACCCTTTGTAGAGACGCATAGATTCCCCCCATTACCTGAACAAGAGACAAAATCGTGGATGTATGCCATGACAGGGGGGTCGCCAATGTAAGTATATATCTTCTGTGATTGACAATAATTAAGAGATTTACACCATTCAATATTGTGTTCATAGTTGGTTGTTGTTTTTTTTTTTTTGGCCTTATAAGTGGAATTGACGCATGCAGGGAAAAACTTGTTGATTTCGGTGATTGCTATGCGACTCAATTTGAGCTACTTGGTCTTTTTCCACGACGAAGGGTTAGCGACTTGGTAAGTTTTTTGTATTGAAAAGTGTATCATTTGTTTTAGGTTACAATGGTACTTGGATTAGTTTTCTCACTAAGGTGATTGTGGAATAGGTTATGCACATGTATGTGCTTGCCCGTGTCAAATCTACGCGGGAACATGCATCAACTATCCGTCGTCATTATATTACACCCTACACATCTGTATGTATACAAGATTGTATGTTAGGACGCTTACAATAATTAATTATCAATGCGTATGGAGTACTACAGCGGACTAATATATTGTACTTGTGATTTACAGGGTGCAATCCTAAAAGGAACATTGACTGTAGAAGATGCTGTACAAAGTCAATTTTCACAAGATGTTCTAGGATGTAGTTTGCTTCGATGTCATATGGTATGATAAACTTCGAATATTTTATTACTCTCATTTACATAATTATTAACGCCGAGTACACCTTGTATTGTCATTTGATAGGTTTTCCTACCGATCTTGAGGAGGAGCCATTGGTTCCTGGTTGTTTTGAACATCAAGGAGCAGCGGGTCGAAGTGCTAGATTTAGTACCGAAGAATCGGCCTGCTGATTATCGTGCTGTATCAACAAAATTGGTATGTAAAGAACTATATAGTTTCAATGTATTATATAATTTGATATTGAATGGTTCAATTTTCATTGTAGACAACGTTTTTTGCAAAAGTCTTTGAGGAGCTTAAACCTGGCTGTGACAAGAGAGTGCAGGAGTGGCCACTGGTGCCTGTGTCCGTGCCCTGTCAAAGTAGTTCGTAAGTTCCCAATTTTATCACTCATATGTTACCATAAGTTACATGAGCATTATACAGATATTGGATAATGCCCTTAGGTTGCTTATTTGGTTATTTCCAAATAAGCAACCTGTGGAGCTCAAAGAGGATGTAGATGGGAAGATGGAGAGAGGATGTAAACTTAGTGAGATTATTTTTGTTGTATATCTGGATGGTTTAGTTTTTTTGAGTGGATATATAGACTGTGTTTATCAGGTGATCATTTGTGTTTGAGGGCTTAGCCCATACTCGTATGTACAGGCGTTATATAGCCGTTTTTTTGAAAAAAAATTTAGGAGGTTATTTTTGTGTGTTTGGTTAGTTCTGAAGTCCGTTTTCATTACTTTGGGCCCTAAGCTAGCGCTCAGGAGCCAATATAAACCTGATATGGGTCGACCTGGTTTCGGGGTGCTACATTCTTTTAGTCGTTGAGATTGAAACTCAAATATTATAGGTATATCATTGGGTATTATGATATAAATAATTCCAATTGTTAAAATTCTTTAGCAAGATAAGTATTGGAGGAGTCTAATTTATTTGGATTTTATTAGTAATTCTGATTATTAAAATTATTTTAGCTAGATTCATTGGGTATTATCATCTGAATAATGGTGATAGTTATTGAAGAATAAATCTTGAAATGAAATTAAAAGTATCCTCATTGTTGCAATAATATTACATGCATTAAATACAGTGGGTAAAAACATGAAATCATTATTGTTCGATCATGAATAATTACTACATTGAATTATAGCTTTACCTTACCCCCAATAACACCTGTATTTTCCAGTTATTTGCCATGTCTACCTTCTCTTGATCTCTTCCATTTGTTGTGTAGTGACGATTGTGGTGTATTTGTAATGAAGTACATGGAATATTGAGATGGGCATCAATTGTCGACTAGGTTTGGGCAGGCAAGTATATATTTTCCTATGCAACTTGATGTGGTTAAGACTTACACAATTTTTTATAGCAAGTGATTCATTTAAATTGTAACAGGAAAATATTGGACACTTTTGGCAGGAATTGTTAGCATACCTATTGCTCCATCCTGCAAACGGAATCAAGTACCCGTTCTAATTGAGATGCTTAAACCTTCCTGAGAATGTGGATGCGTACCAATGTTGATCAATTTCGACCTTCTTGAGTTGCATTCTTTCTAAAGTCTCTTAATTCTGCGACCTTCTAATTTTTGTTTACTTTTGTATTAGATTATGAAAAATCCAGGAATTAAGTAGAAGGGATTTCTATTCTTCTATTTGAAATGCCTTTTCTGATGTTCCTGTTGCTGTCAGAGTGTTGTATCAGAAGATTCTCACTTTTATAGCATTATGAGCATACTGTCCCTAGTTGGACTCGTGGTATGTCTATTTATGTGAAATTTTCTGAAGTCTTCCTTGTTAGTGTTTTTCTGTTAATGATTTCTTAAATTATTTTTACATAACTTTTATCTTTCAGGCTTTTGTAATAGCATTCTCGTTGGGAATGGGACCCATTCCGTGGATTATAATGTCTGAGGTATGCATAGTTTATTTAAATTGTTTACCACATCAATATAAGGAAAAATCCCTATTGTAAGTCTATTTTCACTTTAAGTCATTTGTCTTAGCACCAATGATCTTGATGCTAGCTTCGACCTTCTTTTACGTGTCCTTCATGATGTCTCTTTGTCTGCTTACAACATTTTTCTGTGTATGCAAGCAAGTGTGGATCTATCCAGTACGGTTAATTGAGATGCTTAAACGTTCATGAGAATGTGGATGCGTACTGTTTTCCATACGAAAAGGACGGGGATTACAGAAATGGGGGAGAAGAAGGGATGGATGTAAAGTCCGATTGGCATAACTTTAAGGTTGTCTACTGATCAAAACCATGTGATAATGATTATCAGATCTTTATAATTGTTGATATTTTATTATTATCTTTGCATATAATATATTGGTATCAAGAGAGGGTATTGTATTAGTAGGGGTCCATATCCCATGTAAAATTGCTCGAGTCCCATGTATACTTAGCTCGAGTCCCATGTAAAATTGCTCAAGTCCCACGTATACTTAGCTCGAGTCCCATGTAAAATAGCACGAGTCCCGTGTAAAATTGCTCGAGTCCCACGTATAGTTAGCTCGAGTCCCATGTAACATAGCTCGAGTCCCGTGGTCCCGCCTATCGTTAACTCGAGTCCCATGTAAAATTGCTCGAGTCCCATGTATACTTAGCTCGAGTCCCATGTATACTTAGCTCGAGTCCTATGTAAAATTGTTCGAGTCCCATGTATACTTAGCTCGAGTCCCATGTAATGTAGCTCGAGTCCCGTGGTCCCGCCTATCGCTAACTCGAGTCCCATGTAAAATTGCTCGAGTCCCATGTATACTTAGCTCGAGTCCCATGTAAATTGCTCGAGTCCCATATATACTTAGCTCGAGTCCCATGTAAAATAGCACGAGTCCCGTGTAAAATTGCTCAAGTCCCACATATAACTTAGCTCGAGTCCTATGTAAAATAGCTCGAGTCCCGTGGTCCCGCCTATCGTTAACTCGAGTCTCATGTAAAATTGCTCGAGTCCCATGTATACTTAGCTCGAGTCCCATGTAAAATTGCTCGAGTCCCACGTATACTTAGCTCGAGTCCCATGTAAAATTGCTCGAGTCCTATGTAAAATTGCTTGAGTCCCATGTATACTTAGTTCAACTCCCATGTAAAATAGCTCGAGTCCCATGTAAAATTGCTTGAGTCGCACGTATACTTGCTCGAGTCCCGTGTAAAATAGCTCGAGTCCCGTGCTCTCGCCTATCCTTACCTCGAGTCCCATGTAAAATTGCTCGAGTCCCTCCTACTAAAAATCCTATGTTGGTGTGCTTGAGTCGTACGTCAAGTACAATCAAGTCCTTAGTAAATAGGTCAAGTCCCCTCATATTTTTCGCGCTCGCATCTTCTAATACAACCAACGTGTTTCACGTGGGCCTGCCTTCCAACTTGTTTATAAATACAAGTGTTTCAAGCGAGTCAATTATGCGCTACACTTTGTGTGAAGGAAGAACGGAAGTTTCGCCAAAGGCTACCGATCCCCACGCTCGAGTCCCATGTCCATGCGGGAAAGGGATGTTTAAAAGAAAACTCTCCCACACCTCACGTAATCCAGGGCGCTATTTTTTCACTTGTCCATCGTCTGTAAGTATGCATTTTTACGAATCTGGACATTCAACTGTTATAAGACTGTCTAAATTAAATGCATTATTTCTTACAGGGCAATGGTGGGAATGGATGTGGGTATTTTGTTTGGTGCGATGAGTTATTTCTGTGTGAATGTGGGAGGGGACCATGCCGTGTGTTAACCGCAAAAACTCCAACGAACAAAGGGAGAAGATTTTATCGATGTCCTTTTGAAGTATGTGTGGAGTTGTATAGCACTCGAATACATTCCTCCCACATGAGATATTTTGCAAAATAGGGACTTCCTAATTGATTTTCATGTCATTGTATTTCCAGGGCAAACAAAGCTACCATTTCTTCTCCTGGTTGAATGAAGTTGGGATAGAAAAGGGTGAATCGTCGAATTCATGCGATGCAGAAAACACTGAACAAATACAGCCAAGGGCATGGGAACTAGAACGACGGCTATTGCAGGAGGAGCGTGACCATGCGAGAAGGATGTCCGACATATATCGTGAGTTGCTTCACGACATTGACAAAGTTAAACTGGACGAATGAATTGGTTTACCGGTGATGGAGATGCATGTTTGGTGTGGTTATCGTTGAGTTTTGGTTAAAAAGTGCTACTAAATGTAGTTTTATTTGGTCAGACAAGTTCCTAGTAAATATTATGTAATATGTAACTAAAGACCATGTATGAGAACCGAAAAGTAGTTTTATTTCCATTTTCATAAAAAAAAAAAGAACATTATGTTTGATACAATGTTCACATTCACTAAAGGTCTTATGAAAAAGAACTTAGGTCATATAGTGCCCAGAAAATAGGAATAAAGGAAAAAGTGAAAATGGAGGCCTCAATCACTCTTCATTGGTTAACTACAATTAATGAGTAGAGCTGGTGATAAATCTTAGACTTGTTGAAATTATGAGGTGCCTGTTAGCCTTGGGTGTAAACTATTTCCCTACATTTAGGAAGCAAAAACTAGAGCACATGAAGCAAGAACTGGCAACAAAACATGTAGTATTTCACACAGCCAGTGTTCTTCTCAACCTGTCCCAAAATTATGAAAACGCTACCCCTGTATAAGTCCACCACTGTATGGCCCACGCCTTGTGACTTCCATTTGATTAATCAACTCCATTGCTTTTACCTGTATCACAATTGAAGCTCACATTCAGAAATGCAGCAGGTACCACCCAAAAAAAAAACAAAGAAACGCCCTTTCTTTTACTATCTTAGGATCTCACAATCTCAATACATAACACAAATTTCCAAACAACAAACAAAGGATTTATCTTCTTCAGCAATTTTTCTGGGTTTATCTAATGACTCAGACAGCTAGATAAATTTTGTAATCAATTCATTGCCGGACCATGGTTCCAAAGACTGTGAAGTAACCTATTAAATCACACAGCTAGATACAGGCATTTGAATCCTGTATCTAGATACAGCTAGATACAGGCATTTAAATCTCACAGCTACAGGCATTTAAATCACACAACTAGATACAGGCATTTAAATCACACAACTCTGTAGATTTTCTTATTGCAGAAATCCATAGTTGTTGATTGGAAAACTCCACTTACGACAAATGTGTACATTTGAATGTTTCAGAACCTAAATATTAAAAGGGGGAAAAAGTACAAGGTACCCACAAGGATTGAGCAAAAAGAGTAAAAAACACAACAACAAAAAAGTCAAAAAACCCTTGGGAAGATAACATAATATAACAATAAGAAAAACCAAAACCCAAAAAAATTAATCTATAAATGCTACAGATGACCAATTGCAAAGCACTTCTTGTGATAAAGTAGTTGCTTTAAATGTTATCTTGTTGTGGCAGCTTGACGAAATGTAGCCGTTAGGTGCACTTTTAAAGCACTGGCTCAATAAATTTGGGAGACACCCCAAATTCCATATGACTGAAGAAATCCAATATTTATAATTGCAGTTCCCACCATGTGGTACCACGACCAACTGTATTTAAAAGCAAGGTAAAACATTCAAGGTAAATCAAATGTTGTTACTCACAAGAATCATAACTGTCTCCTCATAAAGTTACAGAATCTCAACCTCAAAAAACAAGAAAAAAGGAAAAAGAAAAACACCCTCTGCTGTAAAGGTGTCCCTTTCATAATTGAGGCAGTCATCTTCAAATGCAGCAACAAATGGAGAATTCCATCTCATTAGAGCAGGAAAAACATGGCTAGGAATAATGGCACCTTTAGATACCTCGCAATAAATTTATTTCATCTTCTCCCCATCAAATATAATTCAAACCAAATGCCAACCAAACCATGAGCTGTGTTTCCGGCCTCCCTCATTTTAGGCATCTCTTTTAGCATTGAACTCCGTAACCCGATAAGCGTTCTACTTTCATGGACCACTATGTACATTCTATAATCCACAGGTGTAAATGGGATTTGAAGCACTCATAGGGAACAATGCAGTACTGGAGCCATAGCTTTGTTTATGTTATGATCTGCATATGCAAAAGCGTGTCAGAAATCTGATTTCGACTTATACACAAAAATAGAAAGGGGAAGGGAGGGAGGGAGAGAGAAAGCACCTCGTTTCTTCACTGTTTGATTCAGGCTTCCAGACGATATCTTTTAATCCTGAAGAGACTTTTGTAGAACTGCATATTCTCAGAGAGTTGGGTAATACCTACTATTAGTCAACTAACATACCTAGTCTTTCAAGAACCAAAACTCATATCAAGAAGGGCATGCAAAGAAAGCTTAAAATAATTTTAGGAATTAAAAACATGCCTTGTGAAACCCCAATGTGTCCCCTCCTGTCTTTCGGAGCTCCACCATGTGCAGAGAAGGAGCCACCTCAAAAACCTGAAGTTGAAATGTGATGAGGTACTAAGTATGTTGACATGAATATCATTCATCTATTACCGTAACCCAATATAGGTTCCACCAAATCAGCATCAAAGATTCTCACGAGACCGAAGGTATCGATCTGTATAGGCTGGAACTAAAGGAGGAGATTCATAAAGACCCCCTAATAGTTGCAAAAAGGCAGTGTTGGTCACGAAGATTCCAGCTTTTGTTGTTTTTCCTCAGAACTTTTAAATATTACTGCAAGGAAAGGACTCCTACCATAAAGCAACAACAATAATAACAGCAAACTCCTTATCTCAATTAGCTGGGTCCACGAACTTTACTACTCAGTCCTAACATGTCAAAAGCCATATCTTCAATCAAATTATAAGAATCAAAACCCTTAATGACTGAATCCATTCAAGTCTTTTTGCTTTATATGTTCAAACCATCTTAACCTATCCTTTCTATAGTCTAAAATTTAGGCAACATATAAATACTCTTGGATCTGCTCATTCACCTTATTTTTCTCGGTTTTCTCACTTATCCATCTGAAAATGCGTATATTCCATAATGCTCATCCTATTCTTATGTCGCTTCTTTCTTATCTAAAATTCAGATGAGCTCCTATCATCAGACCAATTACATACAAGCCCTATGCAATAGAAGATCACATACACATATCAGATCATTTGGTCATGAAACCCCCGAAGGAGAAGTCTACGTTTTTTAATTGCAAGTATAAACAGATCTTAAGAAAAATTTTCAAAAACAGAAAAATAAAATAATGGGTTCTAAACAGGAATGTCTCACAAAGAGAAGTCTCCCCTGTCTTGAGTTTGGTACTGTGTCTTCCCTATAGAAACTGCCCACCATGATCCCCATTAGCATTCATCAAGAACTGATAGATATACGCAGGACAACAAAACAATTGAAAAAGAAAATAATACATATCAAAGTTTAAATTAACAGACTCTTAATGGATATCAGTGAAGAAGAAGGCGAAAATGGCAAGCCTGTTAATTCCAGAACTGGAAAGAATCCAGAAAAACACAGTAAGAGAGAGATAAAATGAGGTTTCAATGTAGAATATAAGTGAAGCACGACACCTTCCGTACCTGAAACTTGAATTGTTCCTGGCATTTGTGTGAGAATAGGATTATATCATCAGCGAATTGAAAATGACATACAGGAATCCTAGACCCACCTGAAAATCTTTAAATAAGCCTGCACTCACCCCGTACCCAAGAAACGACCAAGTCCCAACATCATTTCCTAGCATACTGCTCTTATCTAGATTCACCTTATGTAACATGACTTCCAATAGAATTAGAGGGTAATATACCAAGAAGTAAAAGAAATTTCATATTATTTACAAGCTTATTGGACAATGATGTCACTTCTTTTAAAGCAAATAATAATTACATTCTTGAGCCTACTGGGTTCAAATTGAGATGTCTGAAACAATATAATCCTTCATTATGCACAAACATGGTACAAGAAGCATATGATTAAAATAAACTTCAACATATTGAGCAACTGAAAGAAAGAATTACAAATGTCCAAAAAAACTTGCTCATTGGTATTATGATGTAGGAAAGGGGGAAAAAAACAAAAATATAATAGTATACGAAACATTCACTTGGGAGCACGATGCTACCTGCAGCCTTTACTCCCAAATGATAACTTGATGGAGATTTCACAAAGCCAGTGTTCTTTCTCATTTTGTAGCTGGACCTGCATTCACAGACACAGACATTGACTTAAGTAATTATAAAGAACAAAGACGAAACAAAACCAATTTTGAATGACAAGAACAGTAAGCACATGTTAAGTATTTATACAATTCTACTACAATCTCGTATCTACAAGACTTGGTTCTCAGAACCAGGTCTAGTGCGGAACATACCATCTTGCCTACCCTGATACATAAGTGATAGCCATCTTATACTCGTCCTACATCATGCGCAACGATGCACGCATGCGATCCAACGCTTGTTGGGATGCCTAACAACAAAGTATTCATAATTTAGAACATTGTAAAACATGTCAACAACGCCGACGACCAACGTAGGGGGTGACAAGTCTTACCGGATCAATCCCTGGAATAGGTCCTTCATCAACATCTCTAACTCCTTCCTCAGCACGCACCGTGAGTGCCACCACCTGCATCGACTACACTATATTAATAGCCCATCGACAATAGACCATGTAGAATATGAAGGGGCATAGAAAATGATGTTTTACCTCCCCATTGCCATACCCGCCTGTTGATTTTTCAGCCTTCTCCCGTGACTTCACACGATCGTCGTCCCACCACCCTAGACGTGGTGTTGGACGACTTGATTCAATATCGCCAAGGCGTACAACTTCATAGTATAAAAGTTGAAACATTAAGAAAATATGGGAAGTCATGGTGTTTTCAGCATATACTTATCGCATTGAACCAATACAACCAAACAACCAAAAACAAATCAGAGACGAACATACCTGTAAAAATAGGAGGCATCCACCAATGTTGGTTTTTTTTTTCTCCCGATATTTCACAATTTCATTAAACAACACATCAAGTACAAAAGCAGCCCAATTGTACTGCCTAACCCTACTAATATTAGCTACGGCATGCAGAAAATGAAGCTTCACGTGTGGATTCGAACCTGGGCATAACAAACATCCCACAAGAAATAGTACAAATGCCTGTTGAAAGGCATGGCCGAAACCTAGAGTGGCCAATCTAGACTCTATATCGTTTAGTGCTATGCCATGCCTATCAAAAGTAAAGCTTGCACGAAGCTGGGCAAGCTGCTCAATGGGACCATCTATGACAACCTTGGGCCCTTCGCTCCTAAGGCCCAAGATGGTACTTACAGCGGCGGGGGTAATGGGGACAACCGAGGAACCAATCCTCAAACTACGACTATGTACATCGATGTGGTCTACTAACCAGGCGCAAAGCTTCACACATAGGGATGTGCAGCGCATCTGGAGAAGAGAACCAAATCCTATCTCAACAACTACACGTCGCTGGTCCTCGTCAAGCGAAGTCATGAAATGCACAAATCGCTTTGGGGAGCATCTTGTTCCCAAAGACGCCTACACTTAGATAAACATGTGTTAGTATAACGAAACTGTGAGACACGGGAAAAATTCACCGGAATGATCATCCCTTCGTCAACACGCGGGGCTCGATGTAAAATTGGGAGAGTCGCCACCATTCAGAATTTTGGAGTGTGAATGGACACCAAAAAAGTTCAAAAGTAAGCAAAAATAGCTAAAAGGCAAATTCTAGAGTAAAAATAACCCTACTTGAAAATCAAATCCAGAGATGGGTAAGGGGATTAGATTATGAATGGGGGAAGGTGTTAAGCACCCCCATTAATCCACACGAAGTGGTTGCCAAGTGTTATTCATGCTAAAATAAAATAGAAAGCTTGCTAAAAAAATCATGAAAACCTTGAAAAAGGACAAATATATGATATCTTCACATGAAAATCCAAATGAATTCCAGATCTTCTTTTATATTAATATCACTTCTGGAATATCACAAAGAGATGGAAATCACAGCCAAAGTTGCACAAAACCAAGTTGAGGCAAATCCGGGAAATTTGGTAAAAAGTAAGGCCATTTCTCTTGAAATTCATCAAATCCAATTTTAAATTAAATCAAACCAAATCCATTTGAAAGATTAGGGTAAACAATAATCTCATGCAAAATTTCAATTAATTCCGGTTGAAATCCTAAGAGTTATGGCTCTTTTAAAGTTGCTGCCGGAGAAAATCAAAAGTAGCAAGTAGGCAAGTTTGGAAAATCACCTAGAAATATCCACTCCATAAAAACCCACGAAATTTGGTGTGATTGAAGTCTGTATGGCCATCTTTCCAAAGAAACTAGCCTCATACAAAAATTCTTTCGGATGTGCCTTGGGTGGTCTCCCGAACAGGCCCCGAAGATCACATATTTACCCAGAAAAGTACTGATGAACAGTTCTGAGTAAATCCGTTACCAATAATTCAAATGGAGTCCAAAAATTATGAAACCAATTGGATTTAAAAATAGACTCATAAAGGAGTGCCCAGAAATAAAAATCATTCAAATCAGACTTAAAACGAACACATGGCGCTCCGTCGAAGTGACAAGTTCCGTATTTAAACCTGAATTGTCCAATCAACTTCGACAGAGAGGTGTCAAAAATCCGCTTGATAGAAATTAACGAAATTTGTTAGGCATAAACTAGACAGCCTCACCTTTCCCATGGTTTTGGAATTACTCCAAAATTCATCCGGATGATGAAGTTATGAGTGTCCGAAGTTGGGGTACAGTTGCTGTCAAGCTAAGCCATTTTTGGATAAAACCAACTCAAAACTGTGATAAAGTGTGTGTGATTCGTGCAAGATGAATCCAAATCTTTTGAAAACCTTTTAAAAACATTCCAGAATCGATTGAGGCCATTTATTTGTGATTTATCACAATGAATGTAATAAATCCCCAAATGTGAGCCTATCCCGCCAAAATAGTGCTATGTATGTGCAAGTGTGAAAAATCATACAAGATCAATATAACAATATAGCATGCATACATATTCATCAAAATAAGGTTCTAAAACAACCTAGGGTTCCGTTCCATTATCGTGTCCCTTTGTTCTCTCTCCCCGTTAAACACGGTTCTTCAAGATAATCATGGGGTACTTTGAATATGAAACGGTTTTCACTCATTCAAAAAGGCTTTATGCTACATAGGTTCTAGCACTAGGGTCAATCCCCAGTCTCGTTTCTCCTAGATCCCGCCTTCACGTTTTACGGCTAGGGGGAGTCTCAAGATACTTTGAGCCGGGGAAGGATTTTCATACACACAAAAAGGCCTTATTCTACAGAAAGGTAGAAGAAGAGATCTAGATCTAGAAATGTAAAGACAAAAATTAAAAAGAGGGTTGAGGCTTACCTGGGTTCTGGAAGCACTTCTGCAGCGGTTTCCCTCTTCTCTCGGAGCTCTTCTTGGCGAGAATTCAAGGCAAGAGTTAATGGCCATTTGCTTGAGGAGGAGCCTCCTATTTATATGCAAAGGCTAGGGTTAGGGTTGGTGAGAATGGTAGACACAACATAATGTCTATAGCCCACCAACCTTAACCCTAAGGCTATTTCCGAGATTTCCCTTCATTTAATGAAGGACATGATGGTAAAAGTGAAAATCTCTCGGAAAACCCTAATTTTGAGCAAAACTAATGTATCCGGCATATCAGGCCGGATACACAAGTACCTTAATGTATCCAGCATATAACGCCGGATACACTGAGGTTTCCTTGTATCCGGTATGTTCCATCGGATACAAAGAAAAACACTTGTATCCGGCCTGAGTTGCTGGATACAAGGATGTAACGCCCCGGATCCGTATTGTTCAATAAAGATATAACACATCTCACGGAGGTTAGGCAAGGATCGTTTATCAATTATGATCGCTGGATAATCATCTAGCTATAACCTGACAGAGTGCACAATTTCATTTATTCAAAATTGTAACATTCAAAACTGAACTAGAATCATATGGTTCAACCCCAATTAACTTTAACACATCTCGATTATTCAAAGTTCTCAAATTCAGAACAAGATAACCTACAAGTCTAAGGAAGGTAATAGTAATCCTCCTCCCTATAAGCCTCAGCAGGATCTACCCCAGTAATCGCCTCACCACAAGTATCTGAAAAACAAACAAAACAAACAACGGAGTGAGATACGAATATCTCAGCGAGTAGCACATGCATGCAGAAATAGTTGACCACAATTTAAACTATGTATCGACAAACACTCAATACGGTTAAACAACCAACATCAATTCCCAAATTGAAATCAAGACTTGTTCTAATCATACAAATCACATCTCAGTTAAGTACGGCAACACATCGATTGGTCAATGTCATTACTATCGTTTAGTTGATAAATTAAACATGCCAAGTAGACACTCCACACCTCCATGTACACAATTCCGGCCTACTCAGGGTTTCGGAACTCTGAAATGACGGCCTACTCAGGGTTTCGTCATCCAATGCAGGCCTACTCCCCGGGTTTCTGCATTGACAACCAGGCCTACTCAGGATTTCTGGCTGCTCTACACCGGTCGTGGCAACACACAAGGCCATGCAATTCCAACAACCAACAATAACATCACATTACTAAGCTTAAACATCTGGATCCAGGACAAGCTAGACCAAAACAGTAAAACATCGTATAATCACAATTCCAATATCAAGGTAAAACCATTCATTCCACATCATGTAAAACCCATCACAGTTCATCACCTGTCCCTCTGGACCAAGCAGTACCTCAAGTACTTTCAGCATTTTCTCATTTCCGTAATACATGCCATTTAGAAACAAAACTCAATTCATTCATACCAAGGAAATCCTTACAATACATTTAAAGTTTCCAAACAAGTGAAACCAGAATAGGATAACTCCTCAATCAAAACAGTGTATAAAACAAAGTAAATGTAACTGGTAACTCTTAGTGGTTTGGTATCCGGCACAACACTCATAAATAACCTAAACTCAACTTGGAAGCTTTTAAGAAGTTCACTAAATTTTCCTCTAATATTTTCATAGGCAAAATAGATCCTAAAGTTCCCAAACAAGTGAATAGTGAAGTGGTTTAACCCTTAAGACACCCAATTACTCTTGGTTAAATCAAATTTTCCATTTCAGTAAGTATAACAGGGTAAGCGCTCACTTCCTGAAGTGGGCGCCAGGTTAACGTCGGTCGGCGGTAAGAAAACAAGGTAAAATGTAGCTTGCGCTCACTCGACGCTAAGTGAGCGCGAGATAGGCGCGAGCTGAGCGCCGGGTTCGCGCGAGCTGAGCGGCAGGTTTTCGAGTGCGCGCGAGCTAAGCGGCAGGTTCGCTCGAGCTCGGCGGTAGGAATAACTCTAACTAGGCGCTTACCTCCTAGGTGAACGCAAGTGGGCGCCAGGTTCGCGAATACCCCCTGCGATTTTCAGTTCTCTGTAAATTCGAGATCTATATCTCTGGCTGGTTTGTTTCGGTCTGTTATTGCTCCAATACCCTCCTAGTACTCCCAGAAGACTTCCCAATCACTTTTGGATTTAATCTAAATACATTTAATTTCAAGATAAATTTCGGTCTCCGACTCTGTTTCATGTCATTCCCGAAAACTAGAAAAAAACTCAGAGATCATTTAAACTACAACCATGCATCAGAATAATCTCGCGAAAACATAAAACACAAAACCCCAGTTGTAAATCAGTGCTACTCACCTGAAAGCGCTTATTCCAAAATACTAAAACCTCGGCCGATCACTACTCCGGCCACGCACGCGAATGAAAATTCTCTCCAAACAAAACTTCTCGAGCAGAGAGAGATAACCCACTGAACTTCAACTCCAAAATCCTTCCCTTAGCCCTTGCGATGCTTGTTCTTCACGAGCAGAGCCCTAATCGCCACTCCAGCCGAAATCGCTCAGTTCTCCTGATACTCAGACTAGCGAAAAATGTTTCCGTAAGTATGGTACGCGTATTCTCATAAACCCCAAAACCCTACTTCCCTTTTTAGTATACTTACCTTGATACATACGCCGCTCGATCCCTCTCCCATTTCCTCGATCCCATGCACGCTGGCCCACTGAAAATCCTACATGTTCCGGCCACTTAGGTTAACAAGTGCCCAAGCTATATATATATATATATATATATATATATATATATATATATATATATATATATATATATATATATATATATATATATATATATATAATACTAATAATAATATAATTTTCCCGAAAAAATGGCTATATAACACCTGTACATGCGAGTATGGGCTAAGCCCTCAAACCACAAAAATCACCTGATAAACACAGTTTATACATCAAAATAAATAACTAAATAAATAAATAACTCACCAAAAATCAGGGTCTTACAAAGGAAAAAAGCCTTTTTTCCGAATTTTAACACAGGCAATACTTATTTACATGTAATATCGTTTAAGTAAATGTAGACATTTACTTAAGATATTACATGTAAATAAGCAAACACCCCCCCATTTGAATCCATTAAAAATAGATCCAGACCCAAATTCCAAGTGAATAAAAAGTCAAATTTCCAGTTCTAGGCAAAATTCCGATTTTTCAGGTCTTGAAAAAAAGGTTCAATATGTTAAAACCAAGGTATTCGTCAAGATTTAAAATCTCAAAAAATTCTTTTATGCAATAACATGGCTAAAAACTTGATTACCGGGAAAAATTATCTTGAAATCTGGCTTTAAAAAATATTTCATTTTCTGGGGTCAAAAGTCAACAAAATTCAACCGGAAAAAGTTTGACTTTGCACAAAAGATTTAATTCGGGCCTTTTCCTTTACGGTTTTGGATTCAAATGGGTTAAGTATCTCAAACCCAATGCAAAGAATTGAAAATTCCAATAAAATATTTCTCTCCTTCAAGATTTATCAAAAATCATGCAATTTTGGGGTGTCTACAGCAACTACATACAAAACATTCATAATGTTCAAGAAATCAAGTTATACCTTTCCTTTTATTTTTCCTGTTGGAGTCGGAGCCGCTACCAACCACTCTATCATTCGTTCATTGTATAATTCTTTATACTTCTGCTTCGCACTATCATCCATCGCTTTCCATAGCCCTTGTGCCTCCTGCGTGATCTACAAAATAGTGATGCAACTGTATTTATTACAATTGACACTGTAAACATTATCAACTAATATATAGCACTTTAACCAACTCACCGTCGTGACATTTATGCAAGACCTACTCTTCCGAATTGTTTCAAAGTACTCATTTCTGTAAAAAGTAAGCATAACATTAGAAATCCACTTAGTTCGGGTTTGGAGAGTAAAACAACAATGCTTTATCAGTTTATACTTCATCACCTGAATATGAGGAAGGCATTGGCAGGACGCGATGGGCCACTAGAAGAACTACTGGACACGACATCCTTCTTGTTCTTACCCTTTATTGAACTGCAACTAAAATAATATAACTCACGGATACTAAAACCAAGGGAGGTTAGTAGTAATTACATACCAGGTAAGATTACAAACACAAACAGTCATAGTAAGGCAACATTACAACTACCCAAAGTCATAATAAACACAAAAACATGTTTCACAATGCAACTAACAAACCACCAACGTTGGCAGTAAAATATGTTTCACAACCAACATGTTTCACAATGTTACTAACACGACTATGTGGCAAACCAGTTCTTCATAAAACAGTAATAAAAATAAGGAATCGTGGGGTTGTTGATCAAATGTTGCCACATACTACGACCCCCAGCAAAACACATCGCGCCAACCTCCAAATTAGACGTCGGTAAGTCAAAGTTAATTACAGGCTACAGCAAGAACTTAGATGCATGAATAGATGTAAGGTGGACTACAACAACCTGCACATTATAGCATGCCAGTCTCTATATTGAAGCTCTGCAACTTGCTCGGTTGTGTCCAATACCCTTGCATCTGGAACAATGAACCTGTCGCTTGTCTTGGAATTGCGATTCAATGCGCTTCTGCTTAGGGCGCCCTGGACGTCTTGCTATCTTTGGTGGGAACGAGATAGATGGGGTTTCACTTGAATCTGCTATGGAAACCACGTCGATGCCCTCAACCATGGGGAAGTCATGTGTTGGCACAACATGCATCAATTCGTCGTATATCAACCCTTGCGTTGCCTTGTGGTAGCATAGGTCGACAAAGTCATACACATTGAGCCTTACCAAGTTCAGGACGGCACATGCGTGTGCACAAGGAATGCCCACCATCTGCCACTGTTTGCACGTACACTCACGACGAGTTAAATGCACCATGATATATATCTCATCACCTCTAACTTCGTATTCGTGTTGCCCACATTGAATGACACCCAGCCCCAATGCTCTAGTGAGATTCTCCTTAATCTTGGCATCAATTCGACCACCGACATTGGACGCCCACGTGTCAATACAACTCTGCTTCCTCACCAATAGCTCTGTCAACTTCATTCGATGTGCATCAATAAACCGCATTACAGGCAATTTCCTTTCTTCCACCGTCCAAGCATTGAATGATTCCGCTAAATTCGAATTCAGCTTATCCCACCGTTTCATAGGGAACAATGAATTGGCCCAATGTTCGGGCCCATTTCTCCTCACCCAATCAGCTAGGTCAGGTGCATATTCATGCATGGCAGCCAATGCCTTATCGTAGTCCCGAGGGAGCCTTGCGTAAGCAATATCATCAAGTAACCGTAAGGCAAATTTCTTTCCCTCCCTCAAATGAAAGGATCCAACAAATTTACTAAAGTTTTCCTTCAGATGTCCAAGACAATGAGAGTGGTTCCTAGCGCCAAAGGTAGCACTTACTGCAGTTATAATGCTTTGATTCCTATCACTTACAATGACTAAATCCTCTCTGACGTCTATGGATGACTTAAGAAGTTGTAGAAACCACATCCAATCCTCATTATTCTCAGCACTAACAATTGCAAAGGCAACTGGAAACATGCCGTCATCAGCATCGAGGGCTGTAGCAGAAAGCAACGTGCCCTGGTATGGCCCGCTGAGATGACTTCCATCAATGAACAGCAGTGGTCTGCAACCGACCGGAAATCCCCTCAAGGAACAACCATAAGCAATAAACAATTGCTTAAATTTTCCATCTTCACTTGCTGCCCAACTTGCCACTGTGCCAGTATTAGTCTCTTGCAGTCATTCACACATCCAAGGGATGAACTTATAAGACTCCTCCACATTACCATCTATCCTCTGTTTCGCCTTTTCCTTGCTTCTCCAACATTGCTAATATGTCAATGGCATTGCATGATCATGATAAAAGTCCTTGCCAATTTGTCGTGGCAAGTAACTTGGAGTGTTCCTAATTGTCCTCTCAATCACACCCGAAACCCACTTCGTTCTCACAACCGGTTTCATAGACAATTGCTCTTGGGCTGAGTGTCTATGCTCCTTCACAAACTTCATCACCCTCATAAAACTCGTATCCCTCACACGTCTTGCAGTTACCTTTCAAGAACAATCCGTGCCTGCACAACGGACACTAATGTATGCTGGACAATTTTTTTTCATCACATATTCAAACCTATTGGCAATGGCATGCTTGTACACTGCTTCTCTAAACTCCTTAGGGCTCTTAAATATTAGTTCGACCTCAATAATTACATCCTGCCACAGGCTAGATACAAGCGGACCTCTGCTGACTTCAGTGCAACTTTCAAGAAGCGGAGTCTCCCGATCCTCTACTTCATCGTCATTGCACGGAAGTACAGAGTGACCACTTAAAGGTACACTCGTCCTGAAATTACAAAATATATGACTATCACTACATGTAATATGGAGGAAATATAATCCCATGTACGGTTAATGAAAATTACCTCCGACAAGTGTCTCTTTCTTGTGATGATCCTTCATCATAATAGACATAAATGTTGGCCCAACCCTCGTTGTAACAAAATAGTACGATAAAGCATCTTGATCAGTGAGTGCCAGTAGAACGCTCTTGTCAAACTTGACTGAGTACTTCATACTTACACTCACCGGGGATATATTCAATAACCGACAAACAGCTTCAACTACCTCAGTATAATTCATGTTGCTATTTAGATCGATACCCTTACTACTTCCCCCACTATACCCCATTGACCCATCTTCCTTGGTGATTACTTGTCCTCCAATGTGACAAAAATAGAATAGAATCTCACCTGACATTGTGCACTGTCCACCGAATTGAATTCAATTCTTCATATCAAAATATTATGGAAAAAATCTAATTTGAAATATTACAACATACTAAAATAAATATAGCTCACAAGACAAGAATACATAAACAGATCAGGTACGTCAGTCAATTCCCCTCAAATCCCCTCAAATTAATTGAAGATAGATGTTGGGGAAGATTTTAGACTAAAAAAAATTGTAAATAAAAAATAAAGGTTGTGCTTTAGACTAACACCATGGTCTGAACTTCACAATAGTTAGGATGCATTCACCTAGAGCCACGTTGCCACCTAGAGGCACCTTGGCACCTTTATTCGAAACCAGTGTCCTATTGGGACCTGCTGAAAAACTCTGAAACAGCATGGAATGCATCACACATTCAGATTTTTTATCCCCAGAACAAAGATATGTCATGCCCAGGGGTAGGGAGAATCGTGAGTAATCAAAATGATTAGGGCATATAACCATTGCAAAGGATGTATACCAATAGAATCAAAATCTAGTTCCACTTTAAAGTACATAGATATCCATTATAAGTGTGAATGTGTGCGTATTTAAGTACATATTTATGAGAGAATGAATGATTTCAAGACAAATATATCTGCAAAAGGTCCTATCCCACAAAATCAAAATCCACCTGCAAAGGATGTCAATAAAGTTTCTCGCATACTAATGGATTATGAAAGCTTTATATAAGAGAAAAATAATAGATAAAACTTGATTCTATACTTTGATGCGGACAAAGAGGGCCTGCACCTATGACTCTGGATTTCTAAGGAGATGTCCTATGGCCATCAGGAATTTATTACATGTTTGTAGACACCCCAAATTGCACAAACAATCATCAAAAATCATTATCTCCTGGAAAGCCAGCACAGAAATTGAAGAAAATAAACTTTTACCTGTATCCGGATACTCAATCCGGATACAAGTACCCTTTCCCGTATCCGGATACTCATACCGGATACATGTGAGCCTTAGTGGATCCGGTACCATGTACCGGATACCTTAAGGCCCTTTGTTATCCGGTCTGATATACCGGATACCTTAAGTTTGCTCAAAATTAGGGTTTTCCGAGAGCTTTTCACTTTTACCATCATGTCCCTCATTAAATGAGGGGAAATCGCGGAAATAACCTTAGGGTTTAGGTTGGAGGGGTTCTAGAAATTAAGTTGTGTCTACCAATGACCTTAGTCTTTGCCTATAAATAGGAGCCTCCTCCTTGAGCAAAAGGCACACAACTCTTGTTTTGAATTCTCGCAAAGAAGAACTCCAAGAGAAGAAGAAAACCACTGTGGAATCGTCTCCAGAACTCAGGTAAGCCTCAACTTTTCTTTTTATTTTCTGTCTTTACATTCCTAGATCTAGATCTCTTCTTCTACCTTTCTGTAGTGTAAAGCCTTGCTTGTATGTGTGGAAATCCTTCCCCGGCTCAAAGTATCTCAAGACTCCCCTAGCCGTAAAACGTGAAGGCGGATCTAGGAGAAACGAGACTGGGGATTGACCCTAGTGCTAGAACCCATGTAGCATAAGGCTTTTTGATTGATTGTAAACCGTTCCATATTCAAAGTACCCTTGATTATCTTAAAGAGAACAGAGGGAAACGATAATGGAACGGAACCCTAGGCTATGCTAGAACCTATTTTGTTGAATCTATATGCATGTTGTATTGATCTTGTTTGGTTTTTTACACTTGCACATACATATCATTATTTTGGCGGGATAGGTTCATATTTGGGGTTTATTGCATTTATTGTGATAAAACTCAAATAAATGGCCTCAATCAAATTCTGGAGTGTTTTTAAATGTTTTTCAAAGGTTTTGGATTCATCTCACACGAATCACACACTTTTTATCAATTTTCGGACTTGGTTTTCTTCAAAAATGGCTTAGCTTGACAGCACCTGTACCCCTACTTCGGACGTCCGTAACTTCATCATCCGGATGAATTTTGGGGCGATTCCAGAACCATGGGAAAGGTGAGGCTGTCTAGTTTATGTCCACCAAATTTCATGATTTTCTGTCTAGCCGATTTTTGACACCTCTCTGTCGAAGTTAAGTGGACAGTTCAGGTCCAAGTACAGAACTTGTCACTTCGACGGACCGCCATGTGTTCGTTTTAAGTCCGATTCGAGTGATTTTCGTTTCTGAGTACTCCTTTATGAGTCTATTTTCAAATCCAGTTGGTTTCATAATTTTTGGATTCCATTTGAATTATTGGTAGCCGATTTACTCAGAACTGCTCATTTGCATTTTTCTGGGTAAATCTGTGATCTTCGGGGCCTGTTCGGGAGACCACCCAAGGCACATCCGAAGGGATTTTTGTATGAGGCTAGTTTCTTTTGAAAGATGGCCATACAAACTTCAATCACACCAAATTTCGTGGACTTTTGTTTAGTGGATTTTTCTAGACAATTTTCCAAAGTTGCCCACTTACCACTTTTAAAAATCCCCAGAAGCAACTTCAAAGGAACATAACTCCTAGGATTTTTATCGGATTAACTTGAGATTTTGCGTGAGTTCCTTATTTATCATAATCTTTCAAATAGAGTTGGTTTGAATCAATTTGAAATTGGATTTGAATGATTTCAAGACAAAGGACCTTACTTTTTACCAAAATTCCCGGATTTGCCTCAACTTGGTTTTGGCCACTTTTACTTTGATTTCCATCTTTTGAAATACTCCAGAAGTGATATTGACATAAGAGAGGATCTAAAATCCATTTAGATCTTCATGTGAATATATCATACACTTGTTCCTTTTTCAAGGCTTTTTCATGATTTTTAGCAAGCTTTCTTACTTTGTTTTTGCATGAACATACACTTGGCAACCACTTTGTGTGGATGAATGGGGGTGCCTAATACCTTCCCCTGTTCATAATCTAATCCCCTTACCCATCTCTGGATTTGATTTTCAAGTAGGGTTATTTTTACCCTAGAATGTTTCTTTTGGCTATTTTTGCCTACTTTTGAATCTTTGGTGTCCATTCTCACCCCAAAATTATGAATGGTGGCGACTCTCCCAATTTTTGCGTTGAGCCCGTGTGCTGACGGAGGGATGATCACTCCGGTGATTTTTTCCCATGTCTCACAACTGGCGACTCTGCTGGGGAATTGTGGATTTAAGCCTTTTTTTGTATGTTCATGCTTTTTCTTTACTTTTTGAATGCTTGCTATTTTGTTTACTTCATTTGTGCATATTGTTATATTTCAAATCAGATTAGGATGCTTAGAAATTTGTATGGATCCAAAGCCTATTTTGAAACATGATTGGGATGTGTTTTGTGATGACATGCTTTGATTTAAGTTGTTATGCCATGAAAAAGAAAATTTCAAAATCTGGAAATTTGGTGTAAATTTTGAGTATTCAAGCATGCTTCCCATGAATAATGCTTTTTGTGCTTAATGGTTGTTTTATGCCATGATTTGAACTTGGGGGTATGGAATGACATAAGTTGAGCATGAAAACAATGAAAAAAAAAATCTGAAATGCTTAGTGGGAATTGTGGGGATTTTCAAGCATATGTTTCCCAAGCTAAAAGCTTTTTATGTCATATTGTTAGCTTCTGGGTTTTAGGCTTGGATTTGGGCATAAAACCATGTCACTTGAGCATCCAATTGAAGAAAAAAAATCTGGAAATTTTAATGTATTTTGGGGAGATCTTAAGCATGTTTTACCTCATTGAAACACTTTGGTATCATGTCAAGTAGTGCTAAAATTTTAGGCTCCAATTTGGGGTAGAAATGGTACACTTTGAGCATGAAAAAGAGCATGAAATCTGGGATTTTAGGGAATGCTTTTGAGTTTCAAGCATGCTTACATGATTTAATGGTTGTTTGTACAAATGACATGTTTTGTATAACACTTTTTGGGCATGTAATATTTTTTGTGCATATTTGGTTACTTTGGTGCTTGCTTGCTTGTATTTAGCTTCATTATTTTGTCATATATGCCTTGGCTTGAAATTGAATGCATGGCTACGAAAAAGAGTGGCAAGGGGCTGGGACGTTATGAATGTTACCACAATTTTAAAATTGCACTTGAGCACTTGAAACAATTTGCACAGCCTACCCTTTACCTATTAGGAAGTTGAACCATGAATGTGTGTAGCTTGGCGCACCGAGGTCGTGACTTCGGAAAGCGAAAGTGAAAACATTTACCTTAGAATTTGAGTCAATGATGTGATGACAATGGGATCTGTGATTCGATTCCGGGCATCACTAGACTTGAGTTCTAAGTTGCCAATTAAGCCAAAACCCAAAAACCATACGCTTGAAGGTGGAGAAACACGTTTTCGGCTAAAAGCACACAATTGCGTTTGGGGAAATTGGGTGTAAATGTGGGAAGGCCGTTTGCATGTTTTACAGACCAAGGTATAATGTGAATACCATATTGAATGAAGGTAATACAAGGTGGCAAGGTAAAGCCATGTCCTTTTCTTAAATTTGGGGATTTTGCAAATATAATGTCCAAGCCCAATTTGGGGCAAGTTTTGAAGGTCAAATTAAGGTGAACATCAATTGGGAATGAAAAAAAATCAAATCTGGTGAAAAAATGAGTCAAAAAGGGCCATTCCGGCAATAACCGGCAACTCAGGCCGGTTAATAACAACCCTGTTCATATCCGGTATATATTTCCGGATACAAAGGCATATGCATGAATCCGGTTATGGTGACCGGATACAATAAGGCATATTATTATCCGGAATGTTATACCGGATACGTTCAAAAATGCACAAATTGGCTTTTCAGCCCAAGTTTTCAGAATAAAATGCCTAAAACACTGTGGATAATCCTTAGGCACCCCGAAAAGAACATAAGAAATGTTCCCAAAAATACAAAATCAAAAAACAAAAAAAGAATAAAATAAAATATTCTTTCAGGGTTTAACCTAAGTCTGAAAATCAAAGAGGAAACCAAGGTGTCATATTTTTTTGACACCAACTCAACTCAAACATGTGTCAATCAAACTCTGGAACTTGAAAACTGAGAAAATTCAGCAAATTTGAAGAAGAAAAAAAAAACCTTTGGTTGGTTATTTTTATCAATCAAATCAAAAAAAAAATGAAAACCTTGGTTGGTTATTTTTATCAATCAAATCAAAAAAAAGTGGGACACTTGGAAGCCCTAGAATATTCCATGAAAACCTTGGTTGGTTATTTTTATCAATCAAATCAAAAAAAAAATGAAAACCTTGGTTGGTTATTTTTATCAATCAAATCAAAAAAAGTGGGACACTTGGAAGCCCTAGAATATTCCATGAAAACCTTGGTTGGGTATTTTTATCAATCAAATCAAATAAAAAAAATGAAAACCTTTGGTTGATTATTTTTATCAATCAAATCAAAACATTTGTGGGATACTTGGATAGAATATTCCAAGACACCTTTGGTTGGTTATTTTATCAATCAAATCAAAACATTTGTGGGATACTTGGATAGAATATTCCAAGACACCTTTGGTTGGTTATTTTTATCAATCAAATCAAAACATTTGTGGGATACTTGGAAGCCCTAGAATATTCCAAGACACCTTTGGTTGGTTATTTTTATCAATCAAATCAAAACATTTGTGGGATACTTGGATAGAATATTCCAAGACACCTTTGGTTGGTTATTTTTATCAATCAAATCAAAACATTTGTGGGATACTTGGAAGCCCTAGAATATTCCAAGACACCTTTGGTTGGTTATTTTTATCAATCAAATCAAAACATTTGTGGGATACTTGGATAGAATATTCCAAGACACCTTTGGTTGGTTATTTTTATCAATCAAATCAAAACATTTGTGGGATACTTGGAAGCCCTAGAATATTCCAAGACACCTTGGTTGGTTATTTTTATCAATCAAATCAAAAAAAAAAATTGGGACCCTTGGAAGCCCTAGAATATTCCATGAAAACCTTGGTTGGTTATTTTTATCAATCAAATCAAAAAAAAAAAAATTGGGACCCTTGGAAGCCCTAGAATATTCCATAAAAACCTTGGTTGGTTATTTTTATCAATCAAATCAAAAAAAATTATGGGACCCTTGGAAGCCCTAGAATATTCCAACACAAAATCAAAACAAAAAAAAACAAAAAAACAAAAAAACAAAAAAACAAAAAAATCTGGATTGGTGTTCACCTAACCTACTGGTTTACATATATAGGGGTGTGACTCAAGTTAAATGGAAGCTAACATGTTCTATTCATTTTTCTCGTCAGGTACATTTACTTTCGACCCAGGTGCACTTATTTGCAGTCATTGCTCCCGTGACCAGATCCAAAGCAAGAGCCATGAATACTGAAGAGAACCAAGCCCAAGCTACTGTCCCCGCTCAGGACTTTACTCAGCTGCAGGAGCAAGTGGCCGGTCTGGCCAAAATGCTAGGAGACTTACTGGCGGCTCAGGCCCAGCAGGCCCAAGCCCAAAATCAGGCGTCGACTTCTCATCCGGCACCGCCACCTCAGGCCTATATTCCGCCTTCAGCTCAGCCCATGCCTGAGCCCATTTCTGAACCAGTCCCTGAGCCCATTCTGATCAGGGAAAATACAGTAGAGTCTGAGAAAGAGCTGGAAAAAGAAAAGGCCCGAGATGAGATGGAAAAGAAAATGCTGCTGAGGATAGAAAGAATCCAGGCAGAGCTGAAAGAGGTGAAGGGGGGAGGCAGCCATGCAGGCACCACCTTCGAGGACCTGTGCATGTACCCGGACGTCTGTCTACCGGCTAAGTTCAGGTGCCCGGATTTTGACAAGTTTGATGGCACGGGCTGCCCATTGAGCCATCTGAAACTATACTGCGGGGCCCTGTGCCAGTTTGGCCGGGACGATGGCATACTGATCCAGCTCTTCCAGAGGAGTCTGACCGGGTCAGCCCTTCAGTGGTTCGCTACAGTGGACCATGGAAGGATTAGAAGGTGGAAGGACTTGGCCGATGCTTTCCTGGACCAGTACAAGTTCAACTCTGAGATCGTGCCGGACCGGTACGACATGATGAGGATGACCAAGGGGAAGGATGAACCGGTACGGCAGTACGCCAAGAGATGGAGAGAGGCCGCCTCCCAGGTCAGGCCACCTATGCAAGAGCCGGAGATGATCTCCACATTTATGGGCACACTGGGGCAGCCCTTTTACAACCATCTGGTGGGTCAGATAACCACCAACTTTGCAGCCCTGGTGCAGGTGGCTGATCGGATTGAAGAAGGGGTCAGGTCAGGACGGCTGATAGACTACTCTACTCTGACTGGGCAGTCTGATTCCTCTGCCTCCATGGCCCAGAAAAAAGGGGCCGGATTTAAAAAGACGGGGGCCCGAAAAGAAGGGGAGGTGAACCTGGTCCAGGCCCCTCCAGCTAAGAAGCCACTTCACGTCAACATCTCGGCACCCCAACAGGCCCAGCAGGCCCAGCAGTCGTACCAGACCCCGCTGAATGTCAACTTCTCTCCCTCTGTGCCAGCTAACACAAGGAGGACTTTTTCTAAGGAGGAGCCGGATGCCTGGTTCACAGCAAGAAAGAACCGGGTTTTCACCCCTCTACCCATATCTCTGTCCCAACTACTGCCAACCCTGCTGAAAGGGGAATACTTGACTCTGAAGGAGCCTAACCCAAATGCCCCGAAAGGGAGAAATTTTGACACATCGGTCACCTGTGATTTCCACATGGGTGCACCGGGGCATTCTACTGATACCTGCTGGGTATTGAAGCATGCAGTCCAGGATTTGTTGGACCAGAAGGCCTTGGTGTTCAACACTGCTGCACCGGCCCCGTCCGGGAATGATATTGGGCAGAATCCTCTGCCTTACCACAATGGGGCAGGCCCATCCAACTCCATCACTGCCATATCCACCACCAGAAGGGCCTTTGACCCATCACAGCTTATAGCACCAGTAGGGACCACTGTCCAGGTCCGTTTCTTCCAAGAAGAGGAAAAAGAGGAGATCAACATGGTCTCCCAAAAAAATAATACAGCTGCTGAGGACATAAGTTCCTCTTTGAACCGGGTCTCATCTCTTATGACCCAGATGAATACTGCAAGGCCCGCATTGGTCTTCAATTGCAGTCCACCCACTTATTCTCCATCCAAGCCGTCTAAGGCTCCCCTGGTCATCAATCTTGACCCCACCACTGCTTCCATCACTTCTTCTGTCCCCACAAATTCCAAACTTCAACCCTTGGTTGTAAATGTGCAGCCAGCCCATGCTATCCCTAAACCGGCCCATACATCCCGGTCCAAACTCCAGCCACTAGTGGTTGACATCCCTAAATTAGCCTATTCAGAGGCCGCTGTACCATGGAACTACAGCGAGGGAATCACGGCTACGGTTCCAATGGTCAGGAACCAGAACCAGGAGGAGGTGAACCTCATGACGAGGTCGGGGAGATGTGCAGGGGGTGAAGAGAAAGAAAAGGAGACAGAAGCAGAAAAAGAAAAAATAGAAAAAGAAAATGAAAAAAGAAAACAAAAAGGAAAAAATAAAGTGGGAGAAGACACCCCCCAGGGTGCAGAAAATGAGGCAGCCGACCTCATAAAAATAATAAAGAAAAGTGAATTCAATCTTGTGGATCAGCTGAACAAGGTCCCGGCCCAGATTTCAATACTGGGCCTTTTGCTGAATTCTAAAAAGCACAGGGATGCATTGTTAAGGGTGCTACAGAGTGCACACGTATCCCAGACCATTGATCCGGACCAGCTTGGTAAAATGGTTGGTCAAATCTTGTCACATAATGTGATAAGTTTCTCAGAGGGTGAGATCAGCCCAGGTGGGTGTTATCATGTGGACCCTTTGCACATAACTGTGCTTTGTAAGGGCTGCATGGTTGCACGGGTTTTAATTGACAACGGGTCAGCGTTAAACGTTTGCCCGTTAATCACTTTTACCAAGCTGGGTCTGGACCAGTCAAGGATCAAACGGAATGGGCGGATAGTGAGGGCTTTTGATAGCTCCAAGACCCACTCCTTAGGGGAGATTGAACTGCCGGTCACAATTGGGCCGAATATCTTTAACATCACATTTGAGGTGATGGATATACCCACAGCCTTCAATCTGCTCCTAGGAAGGCCGTGGATACATTCGGCTAGGGCAATACCATCCACGCTCCACCAAAGAGTGAAGTACATAAGAGGGCAAAGGGTGATAACAGTCCTAGCTGAAAACTTGGTGCCACCCATCGTGTCACCCGATGTACCCTTGATCAATGTGGACCTAACTGTCGACAAGATTGCATTCCACTCATTTCAATTTGAGGCGGTAAATTACATACCTGGGGGGTATGAGAAAAAGAAGGAAAAGGGGACCACTGCAGAAAAAATGGTCAAGAAAGTGATGGAGAAATACCACTTTCACCCAGGGAAAGGCCTGGGGATCAATCTGCAAGGGATGGTGGAGCCAATCACGGCTAAGAAACTAGTCCCAAGGGTAGGGTTGGGCTTCAAGCCCAGAGGCTGGAGAAGAATGAAGCACGAAGAAGGGGAGAGCAGAAGCAAAGGAAAACTCCCTCATTTAAGGGAAAGTTTCCCTAAACCCGCTTATATAATCCAAATTTCTCCTCCTATGGACCAATCAAAACCTCCCTACTACAATGTCAACCCATTTCAAAAGCCTTCTGTTTCGGCCCTAAAACCCTATAACCCATCTCCAATACTGGGAGCAGTGGATGGGCCTGGACCACAGCCCGAGCAGCAGGTGGACTTTTCTGAGGATGTTGGTGCATTCTTCGCCATGACTGAAGGCGAAAAGACAGGGACAGACATGGAACTGCCGTTTATTGACTGGGCCGCAGTAAAGATTCCGGAAGAGGTCATTTCTGGATTGGGCCCCGTAGCAGAAAAGGGCAGTACCCACCCGGTGATGATGGCATCGGATGCTGGGCTTGAGGAGCAGGTTTTCCCTATTTCCCCTGCTCCCAAAAATTTTGTACTGAACAATTGGGAGGAAACTCCCCTTACTTTTGAAGCAGCGTCTGTACGGCAAACTGACGCGGCTTCCAAAAAAAAACTCCAATAGTGGAATGCCATTTCCCTGAAGGTTCTAATGGGCCTTCGTCTTCAGGGGAATTATGTTTAGAAGGCCCACAAAAAAACCAAAAAGATTTTTCTATTTTTTCTAGGAAATTTAATTTTTTCAAAAAGGTCCAAACCACTTATGAGCCATATAATCAGACCGAATTGGACCAGGTTGAATATGACTTCGACCTTGAGCTCGACTTTGATCTCATGGGGGTCGAAGAAGAGACCGAGGTCGAAGAAGAAGATGTTCCAAAAGAAATTGAATACCAATTAGAACGTCATGAAAAGGGGGTCCAACCTAATATTGAAGAGACCATATCCATAAATCTTGGGACCAAAGAGGACCCAAAAATTGTAAAAATCGGGTCATGCTTGTCTGATGTGCAGAAAAATGAAATGTCACAGTTCTTGGCAGATTACAAGGATGTGTTTGCTTGGTCATATCGGGACATGCCGGGGTTGGACACTGACATGGTGGTGCACAAGTTGCCAATTTTGCCAGGGGTTAAGCCGATTAAGCAGAAGCTGAGAAGATTGAAGCCGGAATGGACCTTGAAGGTCAAGGACGAGGTGGTCAAACAATTTCAAGCCGGATTTTTGGCAGTCTCTACGTACCCAGAGTGGCTCGCAAACATAGTGCCGGTACCCAAGAAGGACGGGAAGGTCCGAATGTGCGTGGACTATAGAGACTTGAACAGGGCAAGCCCAAAGGACGATTTTCCGCTTCCACATATCGACATTCTGGTCGATAATACTGCGGTACATAGCTTGTTTTCCTTCATGGATGGTTTCTCAGGATATAATCAGATCAAGATGGCTAAGGAGGATCAAGAGAAAACAGCATTTATCACACCTTGGGCCACATTCCACTATACAGTCATGCCATTTGGGCTCAAGAACGCTGGGGCAACATACCAGCGGGCCATGACTGCACTATTTCATGACATGATCCACAAAGAGATGGAAGTCTACGTGGACGATATGATTGCCAAATCATGCAAAGAGGAGGACCACTTGATCAATCTGAAGAAAGTGTTTGATCGGCTCAGGAAGTACAGTCTACGGCTTAACCCGGCTAAATGCGTCTTTGGGGCTACATCAGGGAAGTTACTGGGGTTTATAGTGAGCCGAAGAGGAATTGAAATTGACCCGGCAAAAGCCAAGGCCATAATTGAAATGCCAGCACCCAGAACCAAGAAGGAGGTCAGGGGTTTTCTTGGAAGGATTCAATACATAAGCCGGTTCATAGCACAGCTCACTGCTATCTGTGAACCAATTTTCAAACTTTTAAGGAAAGATAACCCTACGGTCTGGAATGAGGACTGCCAGCAGGCATTTGACACAATAAAGAGGTATTTGCTGAACCCACCTGTGCTAGTGCCACCAACTCCAGGAAGACCACTGATCCTGTACTTGTCAGTGTTGGAAACGTCAATGGGATGTGTCTTGGGGCAGCATGATGAGACTGGTAGAAAAGAAAGAGCAATTTACTATCTGAGTAAAAAATTCACAGAATATGAAGCCAAATACTCACCATTGGAAAAGACTTGCTGTGCTCTAGTGTGGGCCACTCAGAGGCTAAGGCATTATTTCCTTAGTCACTCCACACTGTTGATATCACGGATGGACCCGCTGAAGTATTTATTTGAGAAACCGGCACTGACTGGCAGAACGGCTAAGTGGCAACTGCTACTATCCGAGTTTGACCTCACGTACATCACCCAGAAGGCGATCAAGGGTCAAGCCATAGCTGATCACCTGGCTGCACATCCTCTGCCAGAATATCAACCCTTGAAGACCAACTTCCCAGATGAGGCAATTCTGTACACTGAAGAGGAAGACAGTGAGAGTTCTTGGCAGATGTTCTTTGATGGGGCCGCCAACATGAATGGGAACGGAATAGGGGCAGTCTTGGTCAAACCGGATGGTTCTCACATCCCGATTGCAGTAAAGCTGAGATTCCAGTGCACCAATAACATAGCAGAATATGAGGCATGCATAATTGGATTGCAAGCAGCCATGGATCATGGAGTAGAGGAACTTGACGTATACGGGGATTCGAGTCTTATCATCTTCCAAACAACTGGTGAGTGGAAAACCAAGGATCACAAATTGATCCCCTATCACCAGTATTTGGAAGAAATAAGCACAAATTTCACTCGAATTTCCTTCAACTATATGCCAAGGGCCAAGAATCAGTTTGCGGATGCTCTAGCAACCTTGGCTTCAATGGTCAGCATATCAGAAGGAGTAGACATCAGACCACTGGAAATTGAGGTTAGAGATGAACCGGCTTACTGTCTCGTTCTAGAGGGAGCACCAGAAGAAGAAACACCATGGTTTCAAGATATCAAAAATTTCTTGAACAATCGGAGTTTGCCAGAAAATGCCACTGCTACTTAGAAGAGGACAATACAGAGATTGGCTGGTCAATTTCTGCTAAGTGGTGGACATGTGTACAAGAGGTCACATAACGACATTCTGCTAAGATGTGTTGCCAAGGCTGAATCGGAAAGGCTGATTGAGACTGTACATGGAGGAGTCTGTGGGCCCCATATGAGTGGGTACATGCTGGCAAAGAAGATCCTGAGGCTGGGATACTACTGGACGACCATGGAGCATGATTGCTGTATACATGTCAGGAGGTGCCATCAATGCCAAATATATGCAGATAACAAGCATGCACCCCCAGGTGAGCTGCACAACATGACATCACCCTGGCCCTTCTCTATGTGGGGCATAGATGTCATCGGCATGATCTCCCCTAAGGCATCGAACGGGCACAGATTTATCCTGGTAGCAATTGATTACTTCACTAAGTGGGTGGAAGCAGCTTCATATGCGAACATCACAAGCAACCATGTTATTAAATTTTTGAAGCACAACATCATTTGTCGCTATGGACTGCCAAATGCCATAGTATCAGACAATGCTTCAAATATTAAGAACAAGGACATGAAGAAAATGTGTGAGCAGTTTCAGATCACCCATCATAAGTCAGCTCCGTACAGGCCAAAGATGAATGGGGCAGTGGAAGCAGCAAACAAGAACATAAAGAAAATCATTCAGAAGATGGTAGTGAGCTACAAGGATTGGCATGAAATGCTGCCACTTGCTCTGCATGCATACAGAACCTCGATCCGAACTTCAACTGGGGCAACCCCGTACTCCCTAGTCTATGGGATGGAAGCAGTCTTGCCCGTGGAAGTGGAGATCCCATCACTCCGAGTGCTCATGGAAGCAGAACTAGAAGAAGCCGAATGGGTCCAGTCGAGACATGATCAACTTAACCTGATAGAAGAAAAGCGGTTGAAAGCGCTTTGCCATGGCCAGTTGTACCAGAAGAGAATGGCCCGGGCCTACAATAAGAAAGTGAGGCCTAGAACTTTCCAAGAAGGAAACTTAGTGCTAAAGAAAATCTTACCATTTTTGGAAGATCCTCGTGGTAAGTTCAAGCCCAATTGGGAAGGCCCATATGTCGTCAAGAAAGTCCTATCAGGGGGTGCACTCATCTTAGCAGAAATGGATGGGTCAGATTTTCCTGAGCCCATTAACTCTGATGCGGTAAAAAGGTATTTTCCTTGAGTGAATATTTCTAGGAAATGATCCGAGGCCATTTTTCTTTATTTCCTTCAAAAATTTTAATCCCTAGTCTAGCCAAGTTGAGCCGGTTCGTTTCTTTGATCAACCCAAACCGGATTTACAGTCAAATTGGGGCAAAAGTGAGGAAAGGAAAAGAAAAAGAGAGGAAAAGCAATGGAAATGGCAAATGAAAGCCAAGTGTGAGAAAAAAATGCAAAAAAAAATGCAATTTGGGGAAAAAGGGTTAAATTCATCATGACTGTAAATCCGGTTGACCTATTTCCACACTTGAAAATTTTTGGGCCTTTAATACCCTTTCTTTCATAAACTGAGCCTAGCCTTTATTTCGTCCTATTTTTTTAAGCCCTTGGTGATCTTAGTTGGTTCATTCAAATATCAGAGTAAGATGGGTGATGACGGAATTCAGAAGCCGGCCCTAGTGAAAACCGTAACTGGCGCTAGGGGCAATATTGGCAAAAAGAAAAAAATAAGAAAAATGAAAGAAAATCAGAGGTTGAGTTGATCATGGGGATCTGAGCTTTAAGCAAAGTTGGCATGAGCAGAATGGGGCAGTTTTGGCATTTTGGGGATGACTCTAAAGATCCTAAGATGGACGGTTCTGATCCCTCAGTATTTTTTGGACTACCCTTTTCATTATTTAACCTGGTTTTTAATTCCTTTAATTATAGGTGATTAAGTGCATGGACCAAATTTCAAAAAAATAAAAAAAATATAAAAAGAAAAAATTATACTTTGGCCAGTGATGAGAAATCAAATACTTTTCATAAAACCTTTGTTTTTACAAGCATCTGAGCATTCTGAGGCCAATAATATAAAAACTTTATTTTGAATTAAATCCTTTGTATTTCCACTATTGGAGTTCAATTTTGTACAAAGGAATGAAAAATGTGCAGGAAATAAAGCTAATCTCCTAGCCGCTCCTCAAGCTCCCGAATCCGAGCTGCCTGAGCTGCAATAACTCCTAAAGCCCCCTCTGCAGCGGGATCACTCAGGAAGGAAATGACCTCATCTGAAAGGGCCTGCTTGATCCTCATACTCCTAAGGCTGGCCAAAGTAGCCTGGTACTTCTGCCGGATCATACGGACCTCGAAGCAACGGGCCTGCCTCAGCTCCTCCAGCTTCTCTTCCACGGCAATACGGCGTGAGATCTGATCCTCAAGCTGCCTCTCCAGATACGTGCCATGTATCCTGAGCTCCTGGGCCTCCCGTACCCATATCTGCTGAATCCGCTTATGAGAAGCCCGCTCAGACTCTAGAATGTCCTCATAGGTGGGAGCCAAGACTACAGGAGGATCTTCGGGTACCGGGGCCTGAGTCCGTATCTGTTCCTTGATCCAGAAGAGATAATCCTTCACATGGGCTTCTGAGAAGACTGGACCATGCATAAAGCGGACATAGGACCACTCCTTCATCAACCAGGCATTCAGCTTCATAGAAAGGGGCCCAAGACGATCCTCATATCCACATGGGATGATAATCCCCTGGGTCGCTCGGAACTGACGAAGGACCCGCAGAGGAAGATACAGCACTGCATGCTTCAGGCCCGCCAGAATCAGAAAGTTGCGGTCTCGGAAGCTAATCACTGTCTCCGCATTAGGCTGATAAGTACCAGGCCATCTCACCTGGTCATCCTGAAGCGAGCCCAAGAAAGTGAACCAGCCCTGTTTGCCCCCTGGAATATCGGGGCACCCCCTGTTGCTCATCAAGAGAGGGACTTTCAGACTCGGGAAGAAGTGTCGATTGATCTCTTCAATCTGGCTCAAATGATCAAGTAGCCAAAGCTGCAAAGGAAGAGGGATATGTCAGCATTGTATAAAAAAAAAAAAGAAAAAAAAACAGAAAAAAATAGAGAAAAAAACAGAAAAGAATAGGAAAAAAGGAAATGAAAAGAAAAAAAAAAGAAAAGGAAATGAAAAGGAAAAAAGAAAAAGAAAAGGAAATGAAAAAAAAAAAGGAAAAAAAAAAGAGAAAAGAAAAAAAGAAAAAAAAAGAAGAAAAGAAAAAAGAGAAGGAAAAGGAAAGAGCAAAATTGTGCTACAATTTCTATTTTCTCAAAATCCTATTTTGTCTTGAAATCCACCTCACAGCCACGAGAGCTCTGTGGAATTCGGGACAACTTTGGGAAATGTGCCTGGTCAAAAGGATGATATCCACTCAATTTTCAACTTGGTTTGATAAAAAATCAGTTTTTCAAAAATCCTATTTTTGGGCTTAAAATCCACTTCACAGCCACAAAGGGCTCAGTGGAATTTAAGAACTCTTGGAGAGATGCCCCCTTAAAGTGAGGACTTTTTGGCAAATCTCCACTCAAAAATGGTTTTCTACAGAAATTGAATTAAACCGAGCAAATCATGCTCAAGGGAATGCAATTTGGGCTTGTCTACTCTTTGCAGCTCACTGCTTCGCAGCTCCCACAAAGAGGGACAGTTGTAGACACCCCAAATTGCACAAACAATCATCAAAAATCATTATCTCCTGGAAAGCCAGCACAGAAATTGAAGAAAATAAACTTTTACCTGTATCCGGATACTCAATCCGGATACAAGTACCCTTTCCCGTATCCGGATACTCATACCGGATACATGTGAGCCTTAGTGGATCCGGTACCATGTACCGGATACCTTAAGGCCCTTTGTTATCCGGTCTGATATACCGGATACCTTAAGTTTGCTCAAAATTAGGGTTTTCCGAGAGCTTTTCACTTTTACCATCATGTCCCTCATTAAATGAGGGGAAATCGCGGAAATAACCTTAGGGTTTAGGTTGGAGGGGTTCTAGACATTAAGTTGTGTCTACCAATGACCTTAGTCTTTGCCTATAAATAGGAGCCTCCTCCTTGAGCAAAAGGCACACAACTCTTGTTTTGAATTCTCGCAAAGAAGAACTCCAAGAGAAGAAGAAAACCACTGTGGAATCGTCTCCAGAACTCAGGTAAGCCTCAAATTTTCTTTTTATTTTCTGTCTTTACATTCCTAGATCTAGATCTCTTCTTCTACCTTTCTGTAGTGTAAAGCCTTGCTTGTATGTGTGGAAATCCTTCCCCGGCTCAAAGTATCTCAAGACTCCCCTAGCCGTAAAACGTGAAGGCGGATCTAGGAGAAACGAGACTGGGGATTGACCCTAGTGCTAGAACCCATGTAGCATAAGGCTTTTTGATTGATTGTAAACCGTTCCATATTCAAAGTACCCTTGATTATCTTAAAGAGAACAGAGGGAAACGATAATGGAACGGAACCCTAGGCTATGCTAGAACCTATTTTGTTGAATCTATATGCATGTTGTATTGATCTTGTTTGGTTTTTTACACTTGCACATACATATCATTATTTTGGCGGGATAGGTTCATATTTGGGGTTTATTGCATTTATTGTGATAAAACTCAAATAAATGGCCTCAATCAAATTCTGGAGTGTTTTTAAATGTTTTTCAAAGGTTTTGGATTCATCTCACACGAATCACACACTTTTTATCAATTTTCGGACTTGGTTTTCTTCAAAAATGGCTTAGCTTGACAGCACCTGTACCCCTACTTCGGACGTCCGTAACTTCATCATTCGGATGAATTTTGGGGCGATTCCAGAACCATGGGAAAGGTGAGGCTGTCTAGTTTATGTCCACCAAATTTCATGATTTTCTGTCTAGCCGATTTTTGACACCTCTCTGTCGAAGTTAAGTGGACAGTTCAGGTCCAAGTACAGAACTTGTCACTTCGACGGACCGCCATGTGTTCGTTTTAAGTCCGATTCGAGTGATTTTTGTTTCTGAGTACTCCTTTATGAGTCTATTTTCAAATCCAGTTGGTTTCATAATTTTTGGATTCCATTTGAATTATTGGTAGCCGATTTACTCAGAACTGCTCATTTGCATTTTTCTGGGTAAATCTGTGATCTTCGGGGCCTGTTCGGGAGACCACCCAAGGCACATCCGAAGGGATTTTTGTATGAGGCTAGTTTCTTTTGAAAGATGGCCATACAAAATTCAATCACACCAAATTTCGTGGACTTTTGTGTAGTGGATTTTTCTAGACAATTTTCCAAAGTTGCCCACTTACCACTTTTAAAAATCCCCAGCAGCAACTTCAAAGGAACATAACTCCTAGGATTTTTATCGGATTAACTTGAGATTTTGCGTGAGTTCCTTATTTATCATAATCTTTCAAATAGAGTTGGTTTGAATCAATTTGAAATTGGATTTGAATGATTTCAAGACAAAGGACCTTACTTTTTACCAAAATTCCCGGATTTGCCTCAACTTGGTTTTGGCCACTTTTACTTTGATTTCCATCTTTTGAAATACTCCAGAAGTGATATTGACATAAGAGAGGATCTAAAATCCATTTAGATCTTCATGTGAATATATCATACACTTGTTCCTTTTTCAAGGCTTTTTCATGATTTTTAGCAAGCTTTCTTACTTTGTTTTTGCATGAACATACACTTGGCAACCACTTTGTGTGGATGAATGGGGGTGCCTAACACCTTCCCCTGTTCATAATCTAATCCCCTTACCCATCTCTGGATTTGATTTTCAAGTAGGGTTATTTTTACCCTAGAATGTTTCTTTTGGCTATTTTTGCCTACTTTTGAATCTTTGGTGTCCATTCTCACCCCAAAATTATGAATGGTGGCGACTCTCCCAATTTTTGCGTTGAGCCCGTGTGCTGACGGAGGGATGATCACTCCGGTGATTTTTTCCCATGTCTCACAATGTTAAATTGCAAGTCTCAACGTATACTTAAGATGGCATAATTCTGATCCCAAAGCAGCAACTGACAACAAAATTAGGTAAGATGCCCTCTTGCTTGCCATGAGAGAAATGGAAAAGCATATTGCAGTAACATGGTAAGGAAATTAAATACTTGCACATTTTGCAAAATGCAGTATAAACATCATGAACATCATCCGCTATAGAAGTGTAACTTTGCATCAAGACCATCAGAAGCATTGCGCCCAAGACAGCTTAGGAACCTCAAAGCAATTAAGGAATGTTATCAACATTAAAGTAAATGAAAGTTAAGGAAAGTCAATTAAATAATAGTTAGACAATGCTAGAAAAAGAGCACTACAAAAAATCCCAAATAAACAATACCAACAAAAAACCAATTAGCTTGTCAAGAAAGTTCAACCAAAATCAACAACCAAAAATATTTATCATTCAAATATTTCTCTGGACAGCAAAAATCATCCACAACCATGGTCTGAACATTTACAGCCAATATTCGAAAAACATGCCATAAACTTATATTCAAATTCGAAAAACCCCATTTCGCTAAGGCAAACAACTCATATTCAAATTCAAGCCTTTTTTGCAACAAGATTACCATTTAAATCGGTGGAAATATGCAAATGTGCAAATTCAAATTAAATTAAATATGCAAATGTTTGGGGGAAAATCAAATTCAAGGGAGGCACTCGGCAGCTACCTGGTCGCCAACGGCAGCACTCCCTATGGCGACGAACAGAACAGCAACTTCGATGAGACAGCAGGGTCGTCGACGACAACACTCCCATGTCGACAAACTTCAACCGCGGTGGCCCTCCAACGACCAATGCCTCAATGTGTGCAAACAGACAAAGGGTTTTCGATTATAGAGGGTTAATGAACGATGGAGAGGGAAACAATGCGTGAAACAAATGGAGGAGGAGAGGGTTTCATCCAGGTAGCGAAGGGGTTTTTGGAGAAGAACAGATCAATGGGGAAGGAGAGTGGGGGAAAGTTGGTCGGCTTTCGTCGACCTTGAAGAAGACAAAAATCTGAGTGGGGAAACCACCCGCATTCGCCGGCGAAGAGAGGAATGGGGGAAGGAGAGGGTTTCGGTTTTTGGGGAAGAAGATGACAATGGGGTAGGAGAATGGGGTCGGGGTTCGTCGGCCTTGGAGACGAAGCAAAGTTACTCGGAAAACAAGCCTCGTTCGCCGGCGAAGAAAGGAGTCGGCGTTCGTTCTTCGTCGGCGTTCATTCGTCGAACCAGGGTTTTTCACACAGGAGAGGAGAGTCAGCGTGTTCCCCCCCCCCCCCCCCCCCCCCCCCCCCCCCCCCCCCCCCCCCCTCTTATATTCAAGGGTATTTTGGGCATTGCAAATAGGGAAAACGTGCAATGACCCCTTTCTGAAATTAAATCTCAAAAGTGGCATGTTTTTTAAATTAAGCATCTTTATGGCACGTTTTTGGAATATTGGCTGTAAAGTAGCACTTTTCTGAAATTTTCCCTTTTTCTTTCTCCAAATCATCTCTGGGTACTTCTAATGCCTGACTAGCCGTTAAATGATGCTAAACACACGCTAAAATCATTGTCAATTGTAACTAAATTATGAGAAGATCTCAATGTTAAACTGATCTACCCTTAGATTATTGAGCTCAGTCATTGATTTAGACTTGCCAATTTGACCAATATAGATGTCAAAATCTGCATTACCATCTTTCTCTTTCAAAGTTAGTATTAGACCAAGGAAATATAAATCTGCCAGCCTATTATTGTTTCGACCTGTGCTGGATTATGACCGACGTCCATATCATAATCTGGTCGTCGGTGATTTTTTTTTTTTGATAAGCTGATCGTCGGTGATCGTATCAAAGAATAGATGCCAATTTTATATGCTCAAGAACGTCAATCAGCAATATTAGAGTCATTTTTTATGGTTTGGAATAAGCTATACAAGAGAGTACCGTAAAGATCTCAGAATTAAGGGCCTGTTTTGGGCCTGCCTTGTTTGGCTTGCAAATGGAAACAATGAATTCAGTAAAAGTACTCCAAAGCATGTTAAGCCTCCTTCCTCAATTTTTGGTAGCCAAAAGCTGTTCAGGAAGCTGCAGAAATGGGCTTTCTGCACTAACCATATAACCAGCAAAATTCAATGAAATGACTAATTAAAGAGTCATGAGAGACTTTACACATTCATGAAGAAATCACCTCAAGTAGTCCTGCCTCTTACAAAGCCTTAAAATCAGCATGTCTAAAAGACATCCAGAATAACCCCAACAAAGAGAAAGAAAATGGAACCAACCCCACCACCGCCCATTACGTATGCCTTCAACAAAAGTCAATTCTCTTTTTGGTTACCATAAATACATTACAGCTAATTCCCATCTCAATTCATGCTCCATACATCATGATTATGATGATGATCCTCCCTACCAACCCCACCCCCAATGTAGATTCTATTCCTACAGTATAGCCAATCAAGCACTTGCACCACTCCATACACTTTTTACTATATTGTGATATAGGACCAAGATATCGGAATTAGGCCTACACTTTAACCAAATAAGGAAAGGCTTGGATGATATGGACAGTCACTTGACCTTTTAAGGATTCTTGTTGATCCCCAACAAAAGCTGGTCAGCCTGAGAATAAGCACCAAAATCATCACCTTGCTCCTATATATATGTAAACCATCACTGCAAATTAGACCAGAATTAGGCAGAGAGATCAAAAGACAGGATAGGGAGTTCCCAGACCCTGCTACTATTTCTTGCAGAGGTAGAATTCTTTGATAGTTTTCGTCTAAGGGCCTTGCATGAAGAGGTAGAGAGTGTAATGCAGCCAAGAATGACTTGCCGGCGTGAACGAATAGATGAGTATGCGTCGTCTGCAAATTATTGGCAAGTTGTTCTTGATTACATTGTCCTCCCTTCTCAGTAGTGCCTAGATGATGATTTAACAATACCTGCAGCAACCCAACTGGAGAACATTATATTTCAATTATGTAATCAAACCACGCGAGGTTAGCCGTAGACATGCAGCATTTGTCTAAGTTCCTTGCATGATGAGGTAGAGAGTGGAGTGCAGCCAAGGATGATTTGCCGGCATCGCTCAAGATGCTAAATGCCTGATACGACAGTACCCGGCCGGCAGGTTGTCCTTGGCTACAGTGGGCTCTCTTCTTCTCATGTAAAGCTCTAGAGACTCAAAATCAAAGCCTCCAAAGGAAAATGAAAACAAGCTTACAAGATTTCAGTTGGGAACAACATTGCAGAACACCATGTGAAGGTACAAACCTAATACAGCTTTTGTTTGTCTTCATGTCTGAGGTCTCAATTTCATCCAGCTAGCTAACTCATATCTTCTGTTTTCCTTTAATCAAACAAATAAGATCTCAGCTGAGGAAAAGAATCCAGAATCCCATGTGAAGGTATACACATAACACACATTTTTTTTGTCATTGTGGCTGAGTTCTCTATTTCATCTAACCCATCTTTATTGTTTTCCTTTGATTGTGATAACAGTGACCTCATTTATGTGTGTCTGTGAATCATTTACCATATATGTGCAAGAAAGAGTAACTAGAGGGAAGAAAAAGAAGATCTGAAATGAACTTTCTGTCTTTCAGATGAGCTTAGTTTGTATCATTAATTTGTGTTAGCATAAGAATTATGGTAGAATCTCATATGCTGGTGCATGCATCATTCCAGTATTAACGTAAACAACCATGTGTTTCTCATTATTCACAGCCTTTGATCTGAGGGAACAAGAAAACTGTTGCGGAATAACCTAAATCGAGATAGCATAAAACAGTAAAAGTATAAACGAAAATCAAGAACAAGACAAACGATTCATGTGGTTTGGCTTGAAAGCTTACATCCATGGGAGACGATGACGAGAAGATTTCACTAGAATCTGGATGCAAGATACAAAACTGTTCCTCACCGTATAAATCCCAAAATCTCACGAACTCAACTTGCAACCCTAGAACTCAACTCCACCCAACTAGCGCTCCAAAATTTCGGGCCCCACCAACGAACCTTCTGGGTCCGTTATGAAAAGGCCTGATGATGTATATTGGGTATGGGTGAAATACAAAACATCTACGTTACAAGAACAATTGCAAAGATCAAATTAAAGGGAAAATACAAAAGGGATTAAAAAGCGAGGCAACAACACTAGATTTGACGTCAGATAAAAGCTTTAACGCAACTCAATAGTTTCGCGGCAAGAATTCAGAGAGCAAACGTTCTGCATACAGAAGGCAAGGTCCCAACATAAAGATTGTTCAAGACATGGATTAAACGTGGTGTTGAAAAAGTGGCAGACACATGAGCTAGATCAGCTAAGCATTCACTAATCATGTGTACTGGCAATAATGTTAGCAGGATCAAAGCAGAAAGGTGATGAGACTGATTCTTTTGCTTTCTTTTTACTATTCTACATTTTTTTTTATCACAAGGATCTTTGTTTGCCTATAAACTAATGATGGTGGATTCTATTCCAATTATGGAGTCAAATTGCATGGATACTATTTCCTTTTCTTCTAATCCAAAAGGATCACGTAATCATAAAAGGTTAGGCTAGTTGATTCGGATTCGATATTACCATAACATCAAAGAAATCATAAAAATATATAGTAAGAACAAACTGAGTTAAGATAAAGGAAAACAGTTACTGTTATGTCATGATCAAGCTGGAGCTGCTAGAAATCGTACGTAAAAATTTTGATATTGCAGCGACAACCCAGAATTCTCATCAACTTCATTGTTCATAAAACCACCCAGAATCATAGAAATACATGAAAATAAACTGAACTAAAAGACGGGCAATATCGAAAGTTTCACGTACAATTGCAGCTAAGCAGATAAAAGAAGAAATTGGAGAAAAAAAAAGGGTTTGAGCAGATTAAGAGCTTATCTTAATACTTTCACTGTTGGAATTTGGACATAAAAGCATGGAAATCTTCAAAAATGGATGAACGGTATGTAGTTTAGTGAAGAGCTAAAAGACTTTGGATTCTTTACCCCAGACATCAATATCTTGGAGGTAGATTGAATTAGTGAAATTAATCGCAAGCTGTCCATAGCCAATCCCAAATGTTATATATAGGAGGTAGTAACAACATGAGCTCTATTCTCTACCTTCTCTTTCTGTGTTTTTATTTTATTTTTTTTATGTCGTAATTTACATCCAATTAATGGTTTTTAACATTTTGTAACTTGTTTAAGAGTCCTTAAAACGCAAAGTTGATCTTGTCACAAATATATTCATGATGTTGAACAATGAATCCTCATGGCAGATAAGTTTCCATGAGAGAAATTTGCAATCTTCTTATTCTCCATTATGGGGTTTCACAGCTGAAAAATACGATTTAGATTCTTCTATACCTAGAGGGGGGTGACTAGGTGTAAAAAATTGGTGAATAAAATTTTCTACTAATTAAAGACAAGTTCTTAATTAATAGGCATGCACAAGTCTCAAGAAATTGTAAACAATTTAATAGCCAATGCCACACAAAATTGTAGATAAATAATAAACAGAAAATAAATCAACACAGGCAATTTTGTTGACAAAGGGAAAACTCTATGAGAACTTTTAAAGAGAAAAACCCTCTGGGCTATCAGGAGCCACCTCAGAAAATGTCACTAGAAGAAGATGACTTACAGACCGTAGTTCACACGACCCAACACAGACTCTAACTCATAGCCCTAGTATCTGAAGAACTCTCCAAACTTTCACCCTTTCAATGATTCAAAACTCTGAATATCTTCTCCATGAATAGCCAAACAAACTTGCACAGCAACTGAAGGAACTCCCACAAGCAATCTCATCAACCCGAAACTCCAAGGTAAGAGAAGAAGTAAGAAACAAAGGATTGATGGCTCAAGAGAAGAAAAATATGAAAGAAAGTCTTCTTCCACAAAATAGATGGTCTAGGGTTCCAAAAATGATGTAAAAAGTGATTAGAAATGGAACCTAGAGGTTTATATAGGTTGGGTAGAAGTATAGGTGGAGTTGGAATCAAATTAGAAATTTTCAGGAATTTTAAATGTGAAATTCTATATCGAACGCTCGAGTGTTGCATCTAACGCGGGTCTCACGTACAAAAGTTAAGCCTGGCTCTTCCTTTCTGGCTCAAACGCGGGTCTCGCGCTATGCATTACTTCTTGATCGCTTGAACGCCAATTCCAACTTTCTCCAACACCACTCTCGGGTTTCTCTATATTGACACTTAAGAGTGCACTATTCGACAGCGTGAGATGATCCGTTTGAACGCTCCACTTATATAAAAATAGACGCTCAAACATCAAATCAAACTCTCTCCAATGCTAGGCTTGGGTTTGTCCGTAATTCATAAATAAAGTCACATTCGAACGTTCCCTCAAACCTTTTCTCACGTTGAGCATAAAACCTTCAATTTTGACCCAATTTCAACCCTGTTTGAATCATGACCTTTTGGACTCAACCTAACCATTCTAAACACTCTTAAATAACCTTTTTTACACGGAATCAAGACAACTTAATCTAATAGACCTAACAATAGCTTTAGTAGACAAAAGTGAAATTTTTTTCCACAAGATGAAGTATATTTCAAGAACAACATATATTATTCCATCATTTTCAATGCTTGTTTTTCAGCAGAACCAATGATATATCTGTGTCGGCTAGGCGGCGCAGGCTAGACCCCACCATTGATTGGTGTAAAATAACGATTCGCATCTCCTACAGCCCACGCTATATACACCCCCACACTTGGAATTGGGGTCCACCATTCACTTATGGAGGGCCCCACAAATTCATGTGTGGGGATGTATACGGCGGGGGCTATAGACAATGTCCATTGGTAAAATAGACTTCTTCCATTGTTGTGAAGACTTCTGACACCAACAATAGGGTCAATTTGACGCTGCTAAACCAATCCGACCTTAACCAAATGAACCAAACCGAACCTATATAAGGTCGGTTTTGGGTCTTTATTAAACGGTTTTTGTTATATATTGGAAAAACCAATGTGGTTTGGTTCAGTTATGGTTTTAATGTCAAACCAAACTAAAACTGGACCGACTATATTTATATATACATGGCTATGTTTAACTCGCATGAAATGAACTAGGCTTTAAATTTTGATTGATAGATCTTGAAAACAAGTTCGCTGCAACTTGTGTCTTTGATTCCCATTGCATTTAAATCAAGCTTGTGTACACTCATTTATGTGGTTTGTAAAATAGGTTTGCTGTTAATTTATATATAAAACTATTAAAAACAAACTTATAATCGTGCTTTAATAGGTTTATCAATATCTTGCAATAACAAGTTTGAGCTCAAATCATTGAAAAATAGTTTAATTGTTTGAAAATAACGAATTTTATATGTTATTGGGCCCAAATTTGAGCCCAAAATGACTAAAAATGAATCAATTCAAATGGATTAAAACTAGATTAGTTCGGCTTCGATTTTAGGTAGAGCTAGCAATTATGACCATGACCCACCAACCCGCCCGCTATAATGCGGGTTAGGGTTGGCTATTCCAACCCGTGGGTCAGGTTTGAAAATTTCAACCCGTGGTTAAACAGGTTGGGTTTGGGTTTGACCTTTCAACTCGACGGGTCATTAAGGTATGTAAAAAATAAAAACTTAATAGAAAAAAAACCCCTGATTTCAATGTGTATGCGTCATTGCCTTTATTTCTATTGACTCAAACAAAACATCCAAGACTCAAATGTCAAACTTTTGTTTCTATTGATTCAAACAAAACATCCAAGACTCAAACAAAACATCCAAGACTCAAATGTCAAACCCTACACAACACCTTTATCTCCTACGAAACGAAACCCACGGCGGTGGCCTTATCACTTCAATTCTTCAAGTCTTCACTCTGTAGAGAAACTCACAACAAACAATAACAACACTATTTCGTAACATTTATCTTGTCATCGATTCTGTGGCTATAGCCTGTAGGCTTGTTCTTCATCCATTCCATGGTGAAAGCACCGAAAGAGAAGTTAGTGTTCGCCTATTCGGAGAGGGGTAGAGACGACTTTGTGACTATAACTTGTAGGTTTGTTCTTCATCTATGCCATGGTGAAAGCTCCAAAAGAGAAGTTAGTGTTCACCTATTCGGAGAGGAGTGGAGACGGTTGAAGAACAAAACTCTTGAAGCCCTTTTATCTCTACCAATTAGTCTAGCTTCTGTTGCCATTTTGTCCCTTCTTCTACCGCTATTTCATCCCTTTATCAATCATAGCGTTAGCGTGTTAAAGAGTATAGAAGACTTGTCATTGCTTTTTCCAATCTAAAAACAATTTTGAATATTTAAACCCTGAAAGCTACTGATTGCAACTTTATTGGAAAAGGAGAAAATGCAAAGTGGTGACTGTGATGCATGGAAACCAAGAGAGGTGTACTGTACCAATTCTTTTACTGGATTTGTCGCTGTGTTTAATAAATGGGTTGGCAGGTTTAATCGAGTTAGAGCAAGTCGGGTTAGGGTTGGGATATGCGAATCCGTTTATTAAACGGGCGGGTTCGAGTTAAGCAGTAACTCTTTAACCTACATCAACCGGACCCATTGCCAGCTCTAGTTTTAGGAAAACAAATTTGGTTTTTAAGTTACTAAATCGTAACAGTTTCGATTTTTATTACAAACTTGTCAGTTTGGTCTTGGTTTTCCTCAAAACCAAACCGTTACCATCCCTACCTGTGGCAATAAAAAACCTTGGTATTGGAGAAAATTGAGAAAAAATTGGAGGGCCTTTTGGGTATAAATGTCAGGGGTAAAATAGGAGGTTGGCTTTATATAATAATGTGTGTATATATATATAGTAGTTTGAGTTGATTGAATATGAACTGAAGGACTTGATGATAAAGCCAATTAATATAAAAATAATGGGTTATGGCCCCTCCTCGCTTTACTCTGTAGAATTATAAGTAGCCTTGTGTGATATCCTGAATTTTGTATATATAATAACATAATAAGTAAATCTAAATATTAGAAGAACAAATTAAATAAATCTAAAAAAAATTGATGAATAAAGATTTAATATACGTATTTGGAGGATTAACATTATAGTCTAAAAATATATTGATAATTAAATAAATAAATGGTAGTAATTTTGAATAATTGAAAATTAAAATAGTAACTTCAGTTAATTGGAAGAATAATTTTAATTTGGGAATTTAGGGAAGTGAAACAATAATTCAACTTCATATTATAGAGATAAATAATAAGAAGATTAAATCTGAATGTAGAAGATTCAATGGTTAAATAGCATGATTTATTTGAATTTAGAAATTCAATGGTTAAATAGGGTTTAATTTGAATTTAAATAGCATGATTTATGGTCTAATAGGTTAGAAAATGACCTATAGTAATTATATTTAATTAAGGGCCATAAATTGGGAAATAAGTGATGTTATGGGGTGATTAGGTAATATGTAAAAATATGGAATAAAAATTGGACGAAAAATCATTAAATTAGAAGTTATAGAATAAAGTAAATTTTAGTCCTAGTTAAAGTAGGATTGTTATGTAATTAGGTATCCTAGTTAGATTAGGAAGACATGGTAAAAATTCTAATTTGATTAAAATAACCTAAATAAAATATTAATTATAATTATATTATAAAAATCTAGTAAAAATTGTAATTCACGTAGGGAAACAATTAACTTATTGGAAAAGGAAAACCTACTAACATAGTTGGAATAGGAAACAACTACATTATAAATAGTAAAACCTAACACATTGTTAGACTTTCTAAATCCTATTGTGGGAGATCTGAACATGTGGAAGCCATGGGAGAGAGTTCTGGATGTGGGGAAGAGGAAAAGAAAAAAGAAGAAATCATATCTTAGCGCGAGAGAGAGAGAGAGAGAGAGAGAGAGAGAGAGAGAGAGAGAGAGAGAGAGAGAGAGAGAGAGAGAGAGAGAGAGAGAGATAATTAATAGACTTTAAGAGAGAGGAAAGCTGTTGCAGAATTTCCTTACCAGCTTTCATCAAAACTTGATTTGGAAACCATCCACCGATGGATCGGCCTCAAATTTGGAGGAGATGTTCCTGACTAGTAGTTATTAAATCTAAACGGTAGAGATTAGGTTTGGAGATCTCTAGAGTGGTATGAAATTAACCAAAACGTGACTATGATTTGGATCATTCAAGAAAAAGAGGGATTTGCGAACAGAAGTAAGTAGCAGCCCTTCAACTTGGAGAAGAGCAAAATTGCATTATTTCTGTTTAGAAGAAAAACAGTGGTGTTTGTGAATTTCCGGATTTATTGGAAGCATCTTTATGATGTTTTTTTTATGATCCTATATTAGTTTTAAAGTTCTGAAAACAATAGCGATTTATAATTGATTGAATACATGTTTTGATGTGGGTTTATGATGGAAATTGTCATATTTAATATATATATCATGTTTAACAATTATTTTGATGGTTTTAGATGATTTTTTTATGATATTATATGTTTTTGAGTTGATTTATATTGATGGAATCGTGCTTTAGAGATTTGAATTTAGAAAATCAGAGAATTCAGAAAAAATACCATATTTCACGAATTTACCTTGATACACAATATGCGCTTGAGCGCAAATTTGAGCGCCACGTTATATTTTGTGAATATATCAACGATCACGCTCGAGTGACTGAGAATTAATCTTGAAACAAATTCAAAGCCAAATGGACGCACGAGCGTTACATCAAGTGCTCAAGCCCAAAAAGTCAAGGCTCGATTGCTACATTGAGCGTTGAGCATGGACTTTAGTTTTATTATTTGACACCCAATATAACGCACAAGCGGAGCTTGAGCGTTCACATACATATTTTCCAGTTTTGAGCTTTTGACCCAGTTTTCAATTATAAAATGATTTTTATGCAAATCCAACATATATACAAATAAGATTTGAGTGTTTATAAGTGGCTTTCACTGGTAAAAGTATTTTATAGAATTATAGAAGATTTTGGATAAGTTTTACTAAAATTGGTCTTGAACTTGATTTTATGTGAAATTTGATGTTTATAATGGTTTTTATTCGAATTGCTTGGTTTTTACACTTATAAAGGATGGTTCTAAATGCGTTTTAAGTTCTGGAACTGTATAAAGACGTTTTCTAAAAGATTTGGTAACTTTGAACTTCTTCTTAGATTTTAACAGTTTTTGAGAAATAATGGTTTTCCTTCATGAGGAAGGGAGTTTTATAATTAATTATTCTCTATGATGGAGTATATTTTCCATGAGGGCAGTAAATCTAAATTTAACTCCATGAGGGAGTGATTATTGATAATTTTGCCATGAGGACACTAATGATTTGGTCACGAGGACCTTATATAGACATATGGCTTGGTTTTATTCATGTCTAGTGGACTTAACTCGCCTTGGATCCATAGTTGTAGCTAGATAGTGGAATTTAATTATCTTTGTTTGGCTTAAGTTTAGTTTCATTATGCTTTTCCTCCATGAGGGAGAGTGTGACGCCCCGGACCCGGACATGTTCATTAAAGATATATGCCGGTTCCAAGACATCAGGTAAGGTCCCAACAGCACTTCTTAAACCGAATTGACCAGTTAACATCAGAGTGCACTAATATTTAAAACAAAATAAAATAAGTATAATGTGGGTGTAAGTGTTAACAAAAACTAGACCTATATATACATTTCCCAAAATAAAAGTCTACAGATACGGTTACACTAAGTTTCACACACACACTCTCTCTCTATACATAATATTTACATGATCCAAAAAGATAGACAACTACAAAAAAGAATGCCCTCCAATCCTAGCCAAGATAATAATAATCATCGGGATGATAAACATACGGATCATTATCTCTCTCTACCCCAGCACGATCTCGCTCTGCAGAGTTCTCTAAAAACAAAACCGATAAAACAAAACGCGTGAGACTAACGTCCCAGTAAGTAGCACAATGCATGGTAAGAAACAGTTTATGCAACTTTCAGATAATAAATTAAGTAGCATGCTCATATACTATACGATCAAACTCTATCAAAATCATGTTAAGAAGCAGTTCATCCTCATTTAAACAATAATTGAACTATTCGGAGTCATAAATAATAAGCAGAAAAAAAATCAGATTAATCAAAACTACGATATCAATAAAACCACAACCAATAACAACGATGTGCCAATGTAAGACTCGTAGATTAGAATATCTTGGGTGATTTAACACAAGTGTCCAATTCGCTACCTCGCGGCTTACAAGGAAAGACCTGGCTAGGGTCACTCTTCCAAAGCGGAGTACTCACGAATGAGACATGCATGAGTTGGCAAGTACAACCCAATCAACTAGTTAGTAGGAGTTAGTGATTATAGCATATTTTAATATACTAAACCATCGAGTTGAATTCACAGGTTGCTGCAGCTCACCCGCACGAAGGGTGGCCTAAATGCTATGGTGGATGCAGGTTCACTACCCCCAGTTAGGGTGAATATCAGTCCACCACCCCCAACTAAGGTGAACGGCAATCCACTACCTACGAATTTTCAGCAAATAAATAAATAAAAATTAAATATGAATATTTGGGATGTATAATGGATTAAGAATGACAAAGAGAATAAATTTGAAAATTTTAGAAGAAATCGAATGCATAGATATGAAATTATCAAGAGCAAGGTATTATAGTCATTTCGTATTAATTATCGGTAAATAATTAAATACATTAATTAAATTATTATTAGACTTGAGAAATTATGATAGACTTAAGTTGGGTTTAGATTGCCTATTAACAATGATATTTATAGCTTAATAAGTGGAATAAGGGCATATTAGTAATTATAGTTGATTAGGAGCCTTAAGTTGAGGAGATGAGGGTTTTCTTGAAGGATTTTAATTAAAATTATTGGTGATCACATTGATAGAGGAGATCAAGAGTTTGACGCAGATCAGATCGTTGGATCGTGAGATATCAAGGTAAGTATAGATTAAAAGTCATTTTTAAATCTGATTGGTGGATAAGTATAGAACTTGATAGTAGGGAGATGCACAGGATCATGGGGAATAAAATAGGGTTTTATACCCTAGAGGAATGCTAATCATATTCGTAGGTGTCTTTGGTTTGGTACTCGACCGTTGAAGAGAAAAACGAGAGAGAGACACCGAAAGGAGAAGAGGAAGAAGAAGGAGGGAGAGGAAGCTTGATCTCGGGTTTTGTAGCATTCCAGGAGTTCTTGGAGTCTGTGAAGAGAAGAAACTATTGCTAGTTAGAGGAGGAAGAAGGGTCATTCGAATCAGGTAGGTAACACGTCCTGTTCGTCATTGATTTGCGTTTCTTGTTGTTTGATCGCAAATGCATGTTTTATTGTGCTATATATGTATGTTTTGGTAGATATTAGTTGAATATATATGAAGAAATTGCTTAGAGTTGAGAAAATCACATTTTTCAGTCTCTAAATAGCCGCAGTTCATAGAGTGCCTACTTCGATTGCCTAGGCGATCGTAGGCGCCCATTGTAAAATTTTCAAAACATTTGGTCGCTCACCCATCGCCAAGGCGATGGGTAGGCGACCGTTTAAATGGCAAGACGCCTAGGCGATTATCTAGGCGCCCCTTTTGTTTAAAAAAAAACAAACAAACACGTTGTCGTAAATTACACAGCCACCCAGCCAGGTCGCCTAGGCGACCAAGTCGGCGATGTCAAATAATGGCTTGTAATGATTACAAACCTAAATTTTAAATACTTTACTTTTAATTTATTGAAAATCACCAAAACTTAATAACTTTCATATGCTTTATTGACCATTACCAAACCTTAATAACTTTTAATACTTAAACCAAATCTTAATTAATTCGTATACTTTAATTCTCCTCAACTAAATAGTAATTACTTTTGTATACTTTAAATAATTCTTGTTTCTTTAATAGACTCCAACATATCATTAAACAATTGAATTTTATGTTAATATAATTAATACACCACTAGACCTGGACTTTAGCGTGTGTGTTGTGGGTCCAATTTCCTATATGGTTAAATATCTGTCTAACACTGAATCGGGTTATCACTTAAACATACTTTTCTGTACTGAACGAAATATTATGATAAATAAACTAATGAACTTATTTTGGAACAAGACTTGGATTATTGATTGAACATGAACCAACTATGTTATAAACAATACTAAAATGTGCATTATTGGCACAATAGCTTGGTGGCCAATTTTATTGATAACCTGTTTGGTGGCAGAGATGTATTTGTATATTACCTGCTTTGGTGGCAGAGATTATTACCCGCTTGGTCGCGGAGACCCTTACCCGCTTTGTAGCGGAGACATCTACCCGCTTGGTGGCGGAGACATTACCTCTTGCGGGAGAGACATATTTCCTCCTGTGGGGGAAATGTAGTTCCGATGGGATTGCATCCTACAGGAGAGGTACCTCATGCAGGGGAGATGTAATTATACATGATTGCATCCCACATGGGGATGGGTGTGTGAGTTACCACTGGAAGGTGAGAACACTATCTCCTACGGTAGAGGTAGATGCTATCTCCTGCAAGGGGTACCTGTAGTCTTAGAGATGTGCATTCTCCTACGGGGGAAGTGTGGATACTATGTGTTTATGTCCTACGGTAGAGGTAGGCTACTACTAGAAGGTGGGCTTTAATTGCTGAATATTTATGATTTGTTCTTCAATTGCTGGATCGATTTGGCCGCGTTTGACAAGAATGGTTTTAAATGAAATATTAATATGACATGATTGAACAGATTAGATGTGCCTTGATTAGAATTACTAAAATGGAATATTATGGAAACATGAATAAAATGTAGAATTGTTCTTAGGAAGACATAAATTGAAATGAATTGGAAACCAAGTGGAAGTGATTTATAATACATTGTCCTTCTAATTGAAATGAAGTTTACATAATAAACTCTCTTTACTTTGAACACTGATTTAATATTGGGTTGTATCGTGATTACTCGTTTATTTTGTTGACCGTGATTACTCGCTTATTTTATCAAGCATGAAATCACTATTATATTCCTTATACATATAAACTGCTTTTCTTCATGCATAGTGTTACCTATTGAGATATTCGTATCTCACCCCTACTTTTAAATGTTTTGTTTACAAGTCATCTTGGAGAGGACGCCTCGAGTTAGACTGATAGTGGGCTTGAAGTCTAGAAAATCCAGAGAACAAGAGTAGGATAGTTATATAGATGTTTTTATTTTCTTGGATTAATAATAGATGATCTAGTAAAATTTTAGAGTTAGTTAAACCGTAGTTGCCCTTTTTATTGATGAACTTGATGTAATTAAATTTTGAGGATTATATGGAATAAACAGAAGTTTCTTCGCGCACTCTGAGATATTCTTAATTCCTTTATGCTTGTGTAATTAATTGCTTGGTTATCATACAAGTAATGCCCTGATCCGAGTGAAAAAGAAATGACCCGGATTTGGGGCGTTACACCTTCGGCCTTTCAAAGTTCTCATTTATCACGAAAATGCCATCGTATAATTTGCAGATGAAATAAATTCCAAATCCTTCAACTCCACTAAAATCCAAAAGAAATAACATCATTTATTTAAAATACCAATTCAAAACCAATCTAAGTAAGAACGTAACCACAAATCCAAGTATATAAAATCCCAAGATAAACTAAGCAGAAGAAGGCTCTAAACCCTTATAATGGTTCATACATTGATTAAAATCAATAAAAACATATCCCACACTGAAAATCCACTCAAAATAGTAAAAATACATTTTCTTTAATTTTTTTCTCTACGTGGGGTGCCTAGTGGTCGCCTAGGCAAGCTCGCTGGGCGCCCCCTTTAAATTTCTCTCTGCAGTTGTGAGACACGGGAAAAATCACCGGGATGATTTCCCCTCCGTCAGCACACGGGCTCAACGCAAAATTGGAAGAGTCGCCACCATTCAAAATTTTGGGGTGAGAATGGACACCAAAAGATTAAAGATGAGCAAAAATAGCTAAAAGGCTAATTCTAGAATAAAAATAACCCTACTTGAAAATCAAATCCAGAGATGGGTAAGGGGATTAGATTATGAACGGGGGAAGGTGTTAGGCACCCCCATTCACCCACACAAGGTGGTTGCCAAGTGTTGTTCATGCTAAGAAATAAGAAAGCTTGCTAAAAATCATTAAAACTTGGAAAAAGGACACATGTATGATATCTTCACATGGAAATCCAAATGAATTCCAGATCCTCTTTTATGTCAATATCATTTCTGGAATATCACAAAAAGATGGAAGTCAAAGCAAAAGTTGCAATAAACCAAGTTGAGGCAAATTCGGGAAATTTGGTAAAAAGCAATGCCATTTGTCTTGAAATCAATCAAATCCAATTTTAAATTAAATCAAACCAAATCAATTTGAAATATCATGGTAAATAAGAGACTCATGCAAAATTTCACTCTATTCCGATCAAAATCCTAGGAGTTATACTCCTTTAAAGTTGCTGCTGGGGAAAATCAAAAGTGATAAGCATGCAAGTTTGGAAAATCACCTAGAAAAATCCACTCCATAGAAATCCACGAAAGTTGGTGTGATTGAAGTCTATATGGCCATCTTTCGAACAAAACTAGCCTCATACAAAAATTCATTCGGATGTGCCTTGGGTGGTCTGCCGAACGGGCCCCGAAGATCACAGATTTACCCAGAAAAGTACTGATGAGCAGTTCTGAGTAAATCTGTTACCAATAATACAAATGGAGTCAAAAAATTATGAAACCAACTGGATTTGAAAATAGACTCATAAAGGAGTGCCCAGAAACAAAAATCACTCGAATCGGATTTAAAACAAACACATGGCGCTCAGTCGAAGTGACAAGTTCCGTATTCAGATCAGAACTGACCTATCAACTTCGACAGAGAGGTGTCAAAACTCTGCTCGATAGAAATTAATGAAATTTGGTAGGCATAAACTATACAGCCTTACCTTTCCCATAGTTCTAGAATCACTCCAAAATTCATCCGGATGATGAAGTTATGAGTGTCCGAAGTCAGGGTACAGTTGCTGTCAAGTAAAGCCTTTTTTAGAGAAAAAATATTCAAAACTGTGATAAAGTGTGTGCAATTCGTGCAAGATGAACACAAATCCTTTAAAAATCATTCCAAGACATTCCAGAATTGATTGAGGCCATTTATTTCAGATTTATCACAACGAATGTAATAAATCCCCAAATGTGAGCCTATCCCGCCAAAATCATGCTATGTATGTGCAAGTGTGAAAAATCATTCAAGAACAATATAGCAACATAGCATGCATTCATATTCATCAAAATAAGGTTCTAAAACAACCTAGGGTTCCGTTCCATTATCGTTTCCCTTAGTTCTCTCTCCCCGTTAAACACAGTTCTTCAAGATAATCTTGGGGTACTTTGAATATGAAACGGTTTTCAATCATTCAAAAGGCTTATGCAAGATAGGTTCTAGCACTAGGGTCAATCCCCAATCTCGTTTCTCCTAGATCCCGCCTTCACGTTTTACGGCTAGGGGGAGTCTTGAGATACTTTGAGCCAGGGAAGGGTTTTCATACACACAGAAGGCCTTATTCTACAGAAAGGCAGAAGAAGAGATCTAGATTTAGAATATAAAATGAAGAAAATAAAGAAGAGGTTTGAGGCTTACCTGGGGTTCTGGAAGCAATCCGGCAGCGGTTCCCTTCTTCACCCGGAGCTCTTGGATCTCCAACTTCTTGGCCATTTGCTTAAGGAGGAGCCTCCTATTTATAGGCAAAGGCTAGGGTTAGGGTTGGTGTGATGGTAGACACAACCTAATGTCTAGAGCCCACCAACCTTAACCCTAAGGTTGTTTTCGAGATTTCCCCTCATTTAATGAGGGACATGATGGTAAAAAGTGAAATCTCTCGGAAAACCCTAATTTTGAGCAAAACTTATGTATCCGGCATATCAGGCCGGATACACAAGGGCCTTAAGGTATCCGGCATTATACACAAGGGCCTTAAGGTATCCGGCATATAATGCCGGATACACTAAAGCTTTCTTGTATCCGGTACTTTTTATCAGATACAAAGAGAGGTACTTGTATCCGGCCTGAGTTACCAGATACAAGTAAAAAACACTTTTTCTCAAATTTTGTGCTGTCTTTCAAGGAGATAATGATTTTTTATGATTATTGATCATTTTTGCTGTGCAATTTGGGGTGTCTACAACTGCCCCTCTTTGCGGGAGTTGCGAAGCAATGAGCTGATTTTTTAAGTGGATTTTAAGCCCAAATATAGGATTTTTTGAAAACTGATTTTTTATCAAACCGAGTTGAAAAAAATTGAGTGGATATCTTCCTTTTTGACCAACACATTTTCCAAAGTTGTCCCAAATTCCACTGAGCTCTCGTGGCTATGAAGTGGATTTTAAGGCAAAATAGGGATTTTTTTGTAAAAATAGCAGACTTTGCAGCTCATTTCTTTTTGCTCCTCCTTTCTTTTTTTCGTTTTTTTTTCTTTTTCTCTTTTTTTCTTTTCTTTTTCTCCTTTTTTCCTTTTTTTTTCTTTTTCTCTTTTTTTTTTCTTTTCTCCTTTTTTTTCCTTCTCTTTTTTTCTTTTTTTTTTGCCTTTTTTCTTTTCTTTTTCTCTTTTTTCTTGTTTTGTTTTTTTTTTTCTTTTTATATCCGGTATGTTTAGCCGGATAAGAATGATCTTGCTTGTATCCGGTCTGATTCACCGGATACACCTGCTTATAAAAGTCGCGCGCGACCGCAACTTTTCCTCTTCTTTTCTCCTTCTCCGTTTGCAAACTCCGACTATATTATTCTCCTCTTCGACTGTAGAACTTGATTTCTTCCTTCTCCGGCGACCTCTTCATTTTCCGGTGCCTCCTGGAGCTCCGGCAACTGGCATTGATTCCGGCGACTTGCATTGACCGCTACGACCAAGCCCTGGTTCGGCCCTTTGGATTTTCGCTCGCTTCCAATCGATTGACAACTTCGCCCAAGCACCGGCAAGTCTCCGGCGACACATTGGGGCGCCAACCTCCGAGGATTGTTCCAGCAACTCATCCCTCTTCGATTGCAATCAGACGCTTAATACCTTACTGCTTGTTCAGGTCAGCAAGCTCCTGTTCATTTTTCCCCCAATTAAATCCCTACTTGATGAGCAATTGAACCCATGCTTAACGAGAATGTTGGACGAATCTTGATGCAAACTTTCAGATTTTGTAATGAATTGCCGATATTACTGTTTGCTTGGGTTTCCCATTTGCGACCATTGATGGTGGAATGATTGGGAACCTTGTATTGCCGAATCCATGTTAAAAAATTTGTTTAACTTGAATCTTGATTTGCTGCATCCTGATTTGCCTGTTGGGGTTATCCTTTGCCGGATATCTTATTGTCTACATCCTTGACTGGATAAAAGCTTCTATGGAGTACTCTTGTTCACTGGCAGTAACTGAATGTTCTACTGATGATGAACTGAATTGTATGTCTCATGTTGAGCGACTTCAAATGCCCCGACATGATTTGTTTTTCAACATGCTTCGATCCCTTTTTTTTTTTGGTAAGGTGGTGCTCCACCTAACTACCTCTGGCATGATCACCTTGACATCTTCAAAGTAGGTTCTCCACTTTTGAAATTGATTGCATGCTTTGTATGGATCTCTGAACTGTTAACTTTGGTTTTTTTTTTTCTGATCTGTAATTCTTTTAGAACTGATTGCCTTATTCTTCTTTAACCTGATTTTGGCATGCCTTTGACCAAATCAGGGCTTTAACTGTCCAAACTTGCCTGTGGTTTATTCTTGAGCGGACCTGGTTTTATAGACTTCCTTGCATAACCACCCTAAACTTGGTGATTCAGTAGCCCTTGGAGCATTGATCCTTATTCTACCCACTTTATTCTGCTCTCCAGAGTAACTCCTGAAACAAATTAGGAAATATTAAGCTTCGCATAGAACCAAAATTTCTGATAAGAATACAATCGTTAATCCCCAAAAACTTTGAACCAAAATAGCATAAGTAAAAGGATAACTTGAAAAAGTCCTGCAGGATTCCCGCTGAACTAAAACCTAGGCTAAAAGCAAGGTAATTTGAACTGAAACCTAGAGCCAGGTGAAATTCCGGATAAATTTGAACTGAATCTAGATTAAAAGCAAAGTAAGATTTCTGATAAATTTGAACTGAAACTCATAGGACACTTCCCTGTTGCATGTAGATGGCTAGGAGTCGTTCCCGTGTTCGAGAGGAGGTTGACCCAGCCGATCGACCCTCTTCGTCTCGAGCTCGGATTGAGACGAGTTCTAGTGCCACCCTTTCGGAGCCTCTGGATGATTTCAGAGAGAGCTCTGCTGAGGGTTCTGCTGAGGTAGGTTTCCCAATCCTTTCTCTCTTTTCTTTCTTCTATTCTCTTTTCCCACACAACCTTCACACTTTTCCTTTGAACTTTAGCCCGCTGTAGCTCCTGCTCGAGGTCGGGGCAGAGGCTGAGGCAGAGTTCATGATCAAGCCCTTGAGGGTGAGGGAGGCCGTGGCAGAGGCCGAGGCCGTGGCAGAGCCAGAGGTGCGGCTCAGGATGGTGCCGCTGTAGCTTTGCTATGGGTTCCTGCGGAGCTGAGAGCATCTGTTCATGATACAGAGCTCCTCAGTGGCTTGGATAGCCACCCCTCTATGTGCATCAGGGCCGATGTGGCTCTTCCATATCATTCTTCCTATTTGCGAGGCAGTTGGGGGAGATTTAGCGAGTTGGCTCAGTCGCTGTCTCCGGCACTCAGGTGCGAGTTTGGGAGGTGCCACTTGGATCATTTCCTCAGCATCCCCTCATTCAGAGCCGACCGTCCACTCATCTTCGCCATGATGGAGAGATATTTTCCAGAGACGCAATCATTCCATCTACCGGACGTGGAGCTGGGGATCCGCCCCTCTGATTTTGTGATGATTACTGGTATTCCTTTGACGGGGTGGACCATTATCTTGGATCGGCCTTCTGCGGAGGACATCGGCCTCCTTCTAGGATATCAGGACCTGCCTCATGCTACTTGGGATGGGCGGAGTGGTCGCTTCTCTATCAGTTGGCTGCGGGAGAGCTTGGCTCGACATTATGAGGGGAGACATGCGACCATCTCTGTGGAGGATGCAGCTTTTATTCCTATCTTCCAACACATATTCCTGCTAATGCTCAGGAGTTGCTTCTTCCTGGAGGATACTACCAGTGTCAGCCCGCTCTTCTTGGATGCTCTACGAGATTTTCATCAGACTCGCTAGCTAGCATGGGGTCAACTCATCTATGGGACCATCTTGGCCGGGTTGTGCCGAGCGGTTCGAGGCCTGGCATCCCCGAGAGGTGATGGAGTCAGCTGCCGGTTTTTCTGGCAGATCCTGCAGGTATTAAGTTGTCTTGTCTCATTCCTTGGGCTTCATCTTCCTTTATTTCTGACTGATTTTTCTTTTGCCAGGTGTTTATGTACACCTATATGACCTTCTTCTGCCCATCTCCTATATCTGGCGTTGCGGCGTTCCCTGTGGCTTTGAGGTGGTCGGCCCAGGTCCGAGATGCTGATAGGAGTCAGTCTTGCACTGCTCGGGTGCATTTGGACCGTGCCCGCCTATCCGATGTAAATCCTTTCTCCTTCTTCCTTTTATTTCTTTTTCTGCATCTTGACTGTATCTGACCATTTCTCTTCTTTGCAGCTCATCCTGTCCCGCTTTGACGACTTGGATGTCAAAGTGGCCCGTGAGATGGCAGTACAGGATGCCTTTGATAGACATCGGCAACGTCAGCCCTACCAGTGCTTCCTTGGGAGGATTGGTAGGGTGATGTACTTGGGAGAGGGCCTGTACTATCAGCACACCGGCGCACTTCGTATCCCCGTTCCCCCTCCTCCTGTCGGTCCCGACACGCTCCTGCCGGGTTTCGATGTTGATCAGTTTGATCATTTCCAGGATGCGGAGGGGCTCACAGTAGCTGGGATTACGACGAGTGGATCCAGAGAGTATCTATTGGGTGCTTGATGGATCGACCCACTCGTGCCGGGGTGACCGAGATTGGCGGGATCTGTATCCTGATCCATGAGGACACGGTGAGTCTTGTAATCTTCATATTTTCATCCACTTTTCTTCCCTTCTGTATTTCTGACCCCAATTCTGTTCTTGTTGGCAGGTACACGAGCTGAATACTATCCGGGACCGGTTCGAGAGCCAGCGGGCCACGATCGATGATATGATCGCAGAGCATGATGCGGTCGTGGCCCAGCGGGATGCTAGGATCAGAGAGCTGGAGGCTCTGGTTGCTGAGCTCCAGGCTAGACAGGTATCTTGTAATTTTCATCTCTTTTATTTCTATGTTTCTGCTATTCTGATATGCCTGTTTTGACTTTTGTAGGGTCCAGTCCTAGATCAGGATGCTGCATTTGAGCATGATTTCCTCATTCCTGACCCGTCTCCTGCTCAGGCTACTGATCCTGTGGACGTCCCAGCTGCTGATCCGGTGGTAGCTGCTTCTGTAGATCCCGTGGCCGACACCCCCGGTAAGTTTAGCTTTACTTCTTTGGTTCATCTTCATATCTCAATTTCTGACTTTTTCTATTGATCCAGATATTTCAGTTCCTAGTCCTTCTGCTGCTGCTGCCGAACCTTCTGGGGCTGAAGGAGTTGAGACTGCTGTGACCGTGGATTCGGCTGCACCTGAGGTAGCTCCCCTACCCGCCGAGCCTGTTCCTGTTGGCCCTTCATCCCCTGCGACGGCTCCTGCTCCTGAGGTCCTTGGTATGTTTTAGTTTTATCTCCTTGGTTTATTTGGGATACCTCAATTTCTGATTTTTCTTCGGTTGGCATAGATACTTCTGCTCCTGGCCCTTCTTCTGCTACTACTGGGCCTTCTGGAGCTGCAGGAGCGGATACCACTACGGCTCGGTTGAGCCCGTTCTTGCTGTGCCCGGGGCTTCCTCCCCAGATTCTCCTCCTGATCCGCCTCCCGACATTTCAGAGTATTGCTTGGAGTATCAAATCCAGCAAGTTGTGGGTCGGCTTCCTCGTCACGCTGCCGAGCGTATTTTGGCATACTCTAGGCGCCGATCACCTCGAGGGAGAGGCCGTAGAGGAGGACGGGGCAGAGGACGTCGAGGATATCCTGCACAGGAGTAGTAGATTAGGATTTTCCTGTTTTTTTTCATTATCATTGTACAAAAGGACTTGTTTATATATGAAAAAAAACCTTTTTTATTTATTCTCTCTGTTCCAGCTCTTTTTTCTTTTCAATTTCATGCAATTATGACTTGTACACAGGTTAAACAGGTAAAAATTTCGGATTTTTCTCCATTCCCTCTTTTTTTTGCATTTTTTCTTTGTATCCGGCATATCAGACCGGATACATTGATTGTTATTTGTATCCGGCATAACATGCCGGATACACATGGTCCCCTTTGTATCCGGCATACTTAACCGGATATGAATAGAACCTTTTGTATCCGATCTGAGTTGCCGGATACATTAAAAGATGCTATAAATGCAACCAGCCTCGGGATTTGCGTATTTTTTTACGAGTTTTTGAGTTTAGAAAACCCCTTTTTCGCCTTTTTCTTCCTCCCATTGAGTTCTAGCTTGCTCCCATCATCTCCAATGGATTCCGGATCATCTTCTGCCTTACCATTGTCTGTCCATACAGCCTCCCCTGCAAAACAGCCTTTTAGATCAAAACCACCTAATCTTACTAGGTACAACCCTGTAGACCCCTTTTACACTAGATGGGTTAACTCTATGACCCTGGATGAGGAGAGGAGATGGGATTCCAACCACCTAGGCCACCTTCTGCTTATGCCGAAGGTTCCCTTCAAGTGGGAGATTATTGAAGCCATGATTGGCCATTGGGTACCGGACCTAAACCTTTTTCGTTTTGGGGACCATGAGATGACCCCAACCATTGAAGAGGTTGAAACCATCTTGGGTTTGAGGTTTGCAGAGAAGGTAGTGAACCCACCCCTTAGGCCCAGCTACAAGAAGGAGGCTTCTACTTTCCTAGGCATAGGGAAGAAGGATTTAGGGGATTCTGACACCCTTTTGACATTGTCTAAGTCTTTTTTAACTGAGAAGCTCTTGAGAGGGGAAAATAAGGAAGCTAGGTTTAATGCCTTGACTCTGATAGTGGTTAACCAACTACTTTTCCCAAGGGATGACGATGAGGTGGACTTGGCCCTGATCTCCGTTGTATGCCAGGTTAGGGAGCGGGAGAGGTTGGCCCCTATGATTTTGGCTGAGATGTTTCAGGCCTTGACTGACTGTTACAATAGGAAGTCGAAACGATTCTTAGCATGTGCCCCGCTCCTGCAGGTAATTTTTTCCCTTTTTTTTCTTTTTTTTTTTTTGTCTTTTTGCTTTTTTGCTTTCTTTTTGCTTTTTTTTTTTTTTTTTTTACAATGCTGATATATCTCTCTTTCTTTGCAGCTTTGGCTACTTGATCATTTGAGTCAGATTGAGGAAATCAATCGACACTTCTTCCCCAGCTTGAAGGTTCTTATCTTGATGAGAAACCGGGGGTGTCCTGACATTCCAGGGGGTAAACAGGGCTGGTTCACCTTCTTGGGCTCACTCCAGGATGATCAGGTGAGATGGCCTGGTACTTATCAACCCAATGCAGAGACCATGATAAGCTTCCGAGACCGCAACTTTCTGGTTCTGGCTGGCCTGAGGCATGCAGTGCTTTACCTTCCTTTGCGGGCCTTCGTCAGTTCAGAGCGACCCAGGGGATTATCATCCCAAGTGGGTATGAGGATCATCTTGGGCCCCTTACTCCAGCTACCATGAAGCTGAATGCCTAGTTGATGAGGGAGTGGTCCTATGTTCGCTTCATGCGTAGCCCCATCTTCTCAGAAGCCCATGTTAAGGATTATCTCTTCTGGATCAAGGAGCAGATACAGAGTCAGGCCCCAGTACCCGAAGATCCTCCTGCAGTCTTGGCTCCTACTTATGAGGATATTTTAGAGTCTGAGAGAGCTTCCCACAAGCGACTTCAGCAGATATGGGTACGGGAGACCCAGGAGCTCAGGGTACAAGGCCTTTATCTGGAGAGGCAGCTTGAGGAGCAGATATCACGCCGTACTGCCATGGAGGAGAAGCTGGAGGAGCAGAGGCAGGCCCGTCGCTTTGAGGTCCGGATGATGCGGCAGAAGTACCAGGATACTTTAGCCAGCCTTAGAAGTATGCGGATTAGACAGGCCCTTTCAGATGAGGTCATCTCCTTCCTGAGTGATCCCGCTGCAGAGGGGGCTTCTGGAGTTATTGCAGCTCAGGCAGCTCGGATTCGGGAGCTTGAGGAGCGGCTAGGAGACAGAGATTAGCCTTATTTCCTGCACACATTTTTTCTTTTTTCCTACCTTTGTACAAAAGCAAACTCCAATAGTGGAAAGACAAAGGATTTAATTCAAAATAAAATTTTATATTATTGGCCTCAGAATGCTCAGATGCTTGTAAAAACAAAGGTTTTATGAAAAGTATTTGATTTCTCATCACTGGCCAAAGTATAGTTTTTCCTTTTTATATTTTTTTATTTTTTTGAAATTTGGTCCATGCACTTAATCACCTATAATTATAGGAATTAGAACCAGGTTAAATAATGAAAAGGGTAGTCCAAAAAATAATGAGGGATCAGAACCGTCTATCTTAGGACCTTTAGAGTCATCTCCCAAATGCCAAAACTGACCCCATTCTGCTCATGCCGATTTTGCTTCAAGCTTAGATTTCTATGATCAACTCAACCTCTGATTTTTCTTCATTTTTTTTATTTTTTTCTTTTTGCCACTATTGCCCCTAGAGCCAGTTACGGTTTTCACTAGGACCGGCTTCTGCATTCTGTCATCACCAATCTTACTCTAACATTTGAATGAATAAACTAAGATCACTGAGGGCTTAAAAATAGGACGAAATAAAGGCTAGGCTTGGTTTATGAAAGAAAGGGTATTAAAGGCCCAAAAATTTTCAAGTGTGGAAATAGGTTAACCGGACTTACAGTCATGATGAATTTAACCCTTTTTCCCCAAATTGCCTTCTTTGCATCTTTTTTCACACTTGGCTTTCATTTGCCACTTTTCATTGCTTTTCCTCTTTTTTTTTTCTTTTTTCCTCGACTTTGCCCCAATTGATTTTGCCCCAATTTGACTGTAAATCCGGTTTGGGTTTATCAAAGAAACGAACCAGCTCAATTTGGCTAGACTAGTGATTCAAATTTTGAAGGAAATAAAGAAAAATGGCCTCGGATCATTTCCTAGAAATATTCACTCAAGGAAAATACCTTTTTACTGCATCGGAGTTAATTGGCTCAGGAAAACCTGTCCCATCCATTTCTGCTAAGATGAGTGCACCCCCTGACAGGACTTTCTTGACAACATACGGCCCTTCCCAATTTGGCTTGAACTTACCACGAGGATCTTCCAAAAATGGTAAGATTTTCTTTAGCACCAAGTTTCCTTCTTGGAAAGTTCTGGGCCTCACTTTCTTATTGTAGGCCCGGGCCATTCTCTTCTGGTACAACTGTCCATGACAAAGCGCTTTCAACCGCTTTTCTTCTATCAGGTTGAGTTGATCATGTCTTGACTGTACCCATTCGGCTTCTTCCAGTTCTGCTTCCATGAGCACTCTGAGTGATGGGATTTCTACTTCCACTGGCAAGACTGCTTCCATCCCATAGACTAGGGAGTACAGGGTTGCCCCTGTTGAAGTCCGGATCGAGGTTCTGTAGGCATGTAGAGCAAGCGGTAGCATTTCATGCCAATCCTTGTAACTTACTACCATCTTCTGAATGATTTTCTTTATATTTTTATTTGCTGCTTCTACTGCCCCATTCATCTTTGGCCTGTACGGAGCTGACCTGTGGTGGGTGATCTGAAACTGCTCACACATCTTCTTCATGCCCTTGTTCTTAATATTTGAAGCGTTGTCTGATACTATGGCACTTGGCAGTCCATAGCGACAAATGATATTGTGCTTCAAAAACTTAATAACATGGTTGCTTGTGATGTTCGCATATGATGCTGCTTCTACCCATTTAGTGAAGTAATCAATCACCACTAGGATGAATCTGTGTCCGTTCGATGCCTTAGGGGAGATCATGCCAATGACATCTATGCCCCACATAGAGAAGGGCCATGGTGATGTCATGTTGTGCAACTCACCTGGGGGTGCATGCTTATTATCTGCGTAGATTTGACATTGATGGCACCTCCTGACATGTACACAGCAATCATGTTCCATGGTCGACCAGTAATAGCCCAACCTCAAGATCTTCTTTGCCAGCATGTGCCCGCTCATATGGGGTCCACAAACTCCTCCATGTACAGTCTCAATCAGCCTTGGCTACACATCTGAGCAGAATATCGTTATGTGACCTCTTGTACAAATTTCCACCACTTAGCAGAAATTGACCCGCCAATCTCTGTATTGTCCTCTTCTCAGTAGCAGTGGCATTTTCTGGCAGACTCCGATTGTTCAAGAAATTTTTGATATCTTGAAACCATGGTGTTTCTTCTTCTGGTGCTCCCTCTAGAACGAGACAGTAAGCCGGTTCATCTCTGACTTCAATGTCCAGTGGTCTGATGTCTACTCCTTCTGGTATGCTGACCATTGAAGCCAATGTTGCTAGAGCATCCACAAACTGATTCTTGGCCCTTGGCATATAGTTGAAGGAAATTCGAGTAAAATTTGTGCTTATTTCTTCCAAATACTGGTGATAGGGGATCAATTTGTGATCTTTGGTTTTCCACTCACCAGTTGTTTGGAAGATGATAAGACTCGAATCCCCGTATACGTCAAGTTCCTCTACTTCATGATCCATGGCGGCTTGCAACCCAATTATGCATGCTTCATACTCCGCAATATTATTGGTGCACTGGAATCTCAGCTTCACTGCAATCGGGATGTGTGAACCATCTGGTTTGACCAAGACTGCCCCTATTCCATTTCCGTTCATGTTGGCGGCCCCATCAAAGAACATCTGCCAAGAACTCTCACTTTCCTCCTCTTCAGTGTACAGAATTGCCTCATCTGGAAAGTTGGTCTTTAAGGGCTGGTATTCAGGCAGAGGATGTGCAGCCAGGTGATCAGCTATGGCTTGACCCTTGATCGCCTTCTGGGTGATGTATGTGAGGTCAAACTCGGACAGTAGTAGTTGCCACTTTGCTGTCCTGCCAGTTAGTGCCGGTTTCTCAAATAGATATTTCAGCGGGTCCATCCGAGATATCAATAGTGTGGAGTGACTAAGGAAGTAATGCCTTAGCCTCTGAGTTGCCCACACTAGAGCACAACAAGTCTTTTCCAATGATGAGTACTTGGCTTCATATTCTGTGAATTTTGTACTCAGATAGTAAATTGCCCTTTCTTTTCTACCCGTCTCATCATGCTGCCCCAAGACACATCCCATCGATGTTTCCAATACTGACAAGTACAGGATCAGCGATCTTCCTAGAGTTGGTGGCACCAGCACAGGTGGATTCAGCAAGTATCTCTTTATCGTATCAAATGCTTGCTGACAATCCTCATTCCAGACCGTCAGGTTATCTTTCCTCAGAAGTTTGAAAATAGGTTCACAGATTGCAGTGAGCTGTGCTATGAATCGGCTTATGTATTGAATTCTCCCGAGAAAACCACGAACCTCCTTCTCGGTTCTGGGTGCTGGCATTTCAATTATGGCCTTGGCTTTAGCCGGGTCAATTTAAATTCCTCTTCTGCTCACTATAAATCCCAGCAACTTCCCTGATGTAGCCCCAAAGACGCATTTAGCCGGGTTAAGCCGTAGGCTATACTTCCTGAGTCGATCAAACACTTTCTTCAGATTGATCAAGTGGTCCTCCTCTTTGCATGATTTGGCAATCATATCGTCCACATAGACCTCCATCTCCTTGTGGATCATGTCATGGAATAGTGCTGTCATGGCCCGCTGATATGTTGCCCCGGCATTTTTGAGCCCAAACGGCATGACCGTGTAGTGGAATGTGCCCCAAGGCGTGATAAATGCTGTTTTCTCTTGATATTCCTTAGCCATCTTGATCTGATTATATCCAAAGAACCCATCCATAAACAAGAATAGGCTATGTACCGCAGTATTATCGACCAGAATGTCGATGTGTGGAAGCGGAAAATCGTCTTTTGGGCTTGCCTTGTTCAGGTCTCTGTAGTCCACGCACATTCGGACTTTCCCGTCCTTCTTTGGTACCGGCACTATGTTTGCGAGCCACTCAGGGTACGTAGAGACTGCCAAAAATCCGGCTTGAAATTGTTTGACCACTTCATCCTTGACCTTTAGGGTCCATTCAGGTTTTAATCTTCTCAGCTTCTGCTTAATTGGCTTAATCCCTGGCAAAATTGGCAACTTATGCACCACCATGTCCGTGTCCAGCCCCGGCATGTCCTGATACGACCAAGCAAACACGTCCTTGTAATCTGCCAAGAACCGTGACATTTCATTTTGCTGCACATTAGACAAGCATGACCCGATTTTCACTATTTTTGGGTCCTCTTCGGTCCCAAGATTTATGGATATGGTCTCCTCAATATTAGGTTGGACCCCCTTTTCATGACGTTCCAATTGGTATTCAATTTCTTTTGGAATGTCTTCTTCTTCGACCTCGGTCTCTTCTTCAATCCCCATGAGGTCAAAGTTGAGCTCAAGGTCGAAGTCATATTCAACATGGTCCAATTCGGTTTGATTATATGGTTCATAAGTGGTTTGGACCCTTTTGAAAAAATTAAATTTCCTAGAAAAAATAGAAAAATCTTTTTGGGTTTTTTGTGGGCCCTCTAAACATAATCTCCCTGAAGACGAAGGCCCATTAAAACCTTTAGGGAAATGGCAATCCACTATCGGAGTTTTTTTTTTGAAAGCCGCGTTAGTTTGCCGAACAAACGCTGCTTCAAAGATAAGGGGAGTTTCCTCCCAATTATTCAATCCAAGATTTTCGAGAGCGGGGGAAATTGTGCAAGCCCACTCCTCAAGCCCGGAATCCGATGCCATCATCACCGGGTGGGTACTACCCTTTTCTACTACGGAGCCCAGTCCAGATACAACCTCATCAGGAATCTTCACTGCTGTCCAGTCAATGAACGGCAGGTTCATGTCTGCTCCTGTCTTTTCACCTTCAGTCATGGCGAAGAAAGCCCCAACATCTTCAGAGTAGTTTGTTTGCTGCTCTGGCTGTGGCCCAGGCCCATTTGCTGCTTCCAGTATTGGAGATGGGTTGTATGGTTGCAAGGCCGAAACAAAAGGCTTTTGAAATGGGTTGATGTTGCAGTAGGGAGGCTTGGACTAGTCCATAGGAGGAGATATTTGGATTGTATAGGAGGGTTTAGGGAAACTTTCCCTTAAATGAGGGAGTTTTCCTTTACTTCTTTTCTCTCCTTCTTCATGCTTCATCCTTCTCCAACCTCTGGGCTTGAAGCCCAACCCTACTTTAGGGATCAGTTTCTTGGCCGTGATTGGCTCCACCATTCCCTGCAAATTGATTCCCAGGCCTTTCCCCGGGTGAAAGTGGTATTTTTCCATCACTTTCTTCACCATTTTTTCTGTAGTGGTCCCCTTATTTTCTTTTTTCTCACACCCCCCAGGTATGAAATTAACCGTTTCGAATTGAAACGAGTGAAACGCAATCTTGTCAACAGTCAAGTCTACATTTATCAAGGGTACATCAGGTGACATAATGGGAGGCACCAAATTCTCAGCTAGGACTGTTATCACCCTTTGCCCTCTTACATATTTCACCCTTTGGTGGAGCGTGGATGGTATTGCCTTAGCCGAATGTATCCACGGCCTCCCTAGGAGCAGATTGAAGGCTACGGGTATATCCATCACCTCAAATGTGATGTTGAAGATATTCAACCCAATTGTGACCGGCAGTTCAATCTCCCCTAGGGAGTGGGTCTTGGAGCTATCAAAAGCTCTCACTATTCTCCCATTCTGTTTAATCTTTGACTGGTCCAGACCCAGCTTGACAAAAGTGATTAACGGGCAGACATTTAATGCCGACCCGTTGTCAATCAAAACCCGTGCCACCATGCTGCCCTTACAAAGCACTGTGATGTGCAAAGGGTCAACGTGATAGCACCCACCTGGGCTGATCTCACCCTCAGAGAAACTTATCACATTATGTTACAAGATTTGACCAACCATTTTGCCTAGCCGGTCTGGATCAATGGTCTGGGATACATGTGCACTCTGTAGTACCCTTAATAATGCATCCCTATGCTTTTCAGAATTCAGCAGAAGGCCCAGTATTGAAATCTGGGCCGGGACCTTGTTCAACTGATCCACAAGATTGAATTCACTTTTCTTGATTATTTTTATGAGGTCGGCTGCCTCATTTTCTGCACCCTGGGGGGTGTCTTCTCCTATTTTTGTCTTTCCTTTTTGTTTTCTTTTTTCTTCATTTTCTTTTTTCTCTTTTTCTACTTCTGTCTCCTTCTCTTTCTCTTCACCCCCTACACATCTCCCCGACCTCGTCATGAGGTTCACCTCCTCCTGGTTCTAGTTTTTAACCACTGGAACCGTAGCCGTGGCTCCCTCGCTGTAATTCCATGGTACAGCGGCCTCAGAATAGGCTAATTTAGGGACATTAACCACCAATGGCTGGAGTTTGGACCGGGATGTATGGGCCGGTCTAGGGATATTGCAGGATGGCTGAACATTTACAACCAAGGGTTGGAGTTTGGATTTTGTGGGGACAGATGAGGTGATGGAAGCAGTGGTGGGGTCAAGGTTGATGACCAATGGAGCCTTTGACGGCTTGGATGGTGTACAAGTGGATGGACTGCAATTAAAGACCAATGGAGGCCTTGCAGTGTTTATTTAGGCCATGAGGGAGGAGACCCGGTTCAAAGAGGAACTGATGTCCTCAGCAGCATGATTATTTTTCTGGGAGACCATATTGACCTCCTCTTCCTCCTTCTCTTGGAAAAATTGGACCTGGACCGTGGTCCCTATGGGAGCTATGAGCTGCGATGGGTCAAAGGCCCTTCTCGTGGCGGATATGGCATTGATAGAATTGGATGGGCCTGCCCCATTGTGGTAAGGCAGAGGGTTCTGCCCAATATCATTCCCCGACGGGGCGGGTGCAACAGTATTGAACACCAAGGCCTTCTGGTCCAACAGGTCTTGGACCGCATGCTTCAACATCCAGCAAGTGTCAATAAAGTGCCCCAGTGCACCCATGTGATAGTCGCATGTGATGGCTGGATCAAAATTCCTCCCCTTCGGGGCATTCGGGTTGGGCTCTTTCAGAGTCAAATATTCCCCTTTCAGCAGGGTTGGCAGCAATTGGGAAAGAGATACGGGAAGGGGAGTAAAGACTCGGTTCCTTCTTGCTGCCATCCAGGCCTCCCTCTCCTCCTTAGTAAAGGTCCTCCTCTGATTTGCGGGCATGGAAGGAGAGAAATTGACATTGTGCGGGGTCTGATACAACTGCTGGGCTGGCTGGGCCTGCTGGGTTTGCTGGGCTTGTTGAGGTACGGATATGTTGACATGGAGTGGCTTCTTGGCAGGAGGAGCTTGTACCAGGTTCACTTCCCCCTCTTTTCTGGCTCCGTTCTTTTTGAATCCAGCCCTCTTCTTTTGTGCCAATGAAGCGGAGGAATCAGACTGCCCAGTCAGAGTAGAGTAGTCAATAAGTCTTCCTGACCTAATCCTTTCCTCAATCCGGTCTGCCACCTGGACCAGGGCTGCAAAATTGGTGGTGATCTGCCCCACCAAGTGGTTGCAGAAAGGCTGCCCCAGTGTGCCCATAAACGTTGATATCATTTCTGGTTCCAGCATGGGTGGCCTGACCTGGGAGGCAACCTCTCTCCACCTCTTGGCATACTGCCGTACAGACTCCTCTTTCCCTTTGCTCATTCTCATCATGTCATACCAGTCTGGCACGATCTCTGAGTTAAACTTATACTGGTCCAAAAACACATCAGCCAGGTCCTTCCATCTCTTGATCCTGCCATGGTCCACCATGGCAAACCACCTCAGGGCCGACCCTGTCAGACTCCTCTGAAAGAGTTGGATTAGTATGCTGTCATCCCGGCCAAATTGGCATAGGGCCCCGCAGTATAGTTTCAAGTGGCTCATAGGGCAGCCTGTGCCGTCAAATTTGTCAAAGTCTGGGCACTTGAATTTGGCCGGTAGACATACATCCGGGTACATGCAGAGCTCATCAAAAGTGGTGCCTCCATAGCTGTTTCCCCCTTTTACCTCTTTCAGTTCTTCCTGGATTCTCTCTATCCTGAGTAACATTTTCCTTTCAATTTCTTCCCTGGCTTTTTCCTTCTCCAGTTCTTTCTCGGATTCTGCTGTATTTTCCCTGATCAGGATGGGTTCAGGGACCGATTCAGAAATGGGCTCAGGCATGGGTTGAGCCGGAGGCGGAATATAGGCCTGAGGTGGTGGCGCTTGATGGGAGGTTGATGCTTGGTTTTGGGCCTGGGCCTGAGCCGCCAGTAAGTCCCCCAGCATCTTGGCCAGACCAGCCACTTGCTCCTGCAGCTGAGCAAAGTCTTGAGCGGGGACAGTAGCTTGGGCTTGGTTCTCTTCAGTGTTCATGGCTCTAGCTTTGGATTTGGTCACGGGAGCAATGATTGCAAATAAGTATACCTGGCGAAGGAAAAAGCAAAGAAACTTGTCAGCTTCCATTTAATTTGAGACACACCCCTATAAATGTAGACAAGTGGGTTAGGTGAACACAAGTCTGATTTTATTATATTTTATTTTTTTTTTATTTATTATTTTTTTTTTTTTGCTTGGAATATTTTAGGGCTTCCAAGTGTCCCACAAATTTTTGGTTTTGATTGGTTCTCGTGACCAAACAAAGGTTTTTGGAATATTCTGAGGCTTCCAAATGTCCTAAAACTTTTTGACTTTGAGTGGTTCTCGTGACCAAACAAAGGTTTTTGGAATATTCTGAAGCTTCCAAATGTCCTAAAAATTTTGACTTTGAGTGGTTCTCGTGACCAAACAAAGGTTTTTGGAATATTCTGAGGCTTCCAAATGTCCTAAAAATTTTTGACTTTGAGTGGTTCTCGTGACCAAACAAAGGTTTTTGGAATATTCTGAGGCTTCCAAATGTCCTAAAAATTTTGACTTTGAGTGGTTCTTGTGACCAAACAAAGGTTTTTGGAATATTCTAAGGCTTCCAAATGTCCTAAAAATTTTTGACTTTGAATGGTTATCGTGACCAAACAAAGTTTTTTGGAATATTCTGAGGCTTCCAAATGTCCTAAAAATTTTTTGACTTTGAGTGGTTCTCGTGACCAATCAAAGATTTTTGGAATATTCTGAGGCTTCCAAATGTCCTAAAAATTTTGACTTTGAGTGGTTCTCGTGACCAAACAAAGGTTTTTGGAATATTCTAAGGCTTCCAAATGTCCTAAAAATTTTTGACTTTGAATGGTTATCGTGACCAAACAAAGTTTTTTGGAATATTCTGAGGCTTCCAAATGTCCTAAAAATTTTTTGACTTTGAGTGGTTCTCGTGACCAATCAAAGATTTTTGGAATATTCTGAGGCTTCCAAATGTCCTAAAAATTTTGACTTTGAGTGGTTCTCGTGACCAAACAAAGGTTTTTGGAATATTCTGAGGCTTCCAAATGTCCTAAAAAATTTTGACTTTGAATGGTTCTCGTGACCAAACAAAGGTTTTTGGAATATTCTGAGGCTTCCAAATGTCCTAAAAAATTTGACTTTGATTGATAAAAATAACCAACCAAAGGTTTCTTTCTTCTGAATTTTCTCAGTTTTCAAATGCGAAAGCTTGATTGAAATATGTTTGAATTGAATTGGTATCAAAAAAAATGACACCTTGGTTCCTTCTTTGAGTTTCAAAATTAGGTTAAATCTTGAAAGAATATTTTATTTTATTCTTTTTATTTTTTTATTCTGTATTTTTGGAACATTTTTATGTTCTTTTCGGGGTGCCTAGAGATTATCCACAGTATTTTAGGCATTTTATTTTGAAAATTTGGGCTGAAAAACCAATTTGTGCATTTTTTGAATGTATCCGGCATAATATACCGGATAAGGCTATGGCTTACTGTATCCGGCATAATTAGCTGGATACACGCATAGGTCTTTGTAACCGACAATATATGCCGGATACGAATAACAGTCTTCTTAACCGACCTGAGTTGCCGGTTATTGCTGAAATGGCCTTTTTTGACTCATTTTTTCACCAGATTGTGTTATTTTCATTCTCACTTGATGTTCACCTTGACTCGGCCTTTGAAACTTGCCCCAAATTGGGCTTTGACATCATTCTAGCTAAGATTCCCAAATTCATGAGGGTACTTGTACCCTCCACAGTTACATACCAATTGTTGGACTTTGTACACTTGGTTGCTTCTTGCTTGGACTTTGGGTAGGATGACCATTAAATTGAGTTGGAAACTCATCCTATGGGTTACACCAACCTTAGGTTATAAACATTTTTGGGAAAAATTTCATCCCAAGCATATGGACACCGTGGCTTTTAATTCACATGAAGATAAAAGAATACATGGCTTTTACCTTGCCACCTTGTGTTACCTTCAATATGGTATTATACCTTGGCCTGTGAACATGCAAACGGCCTTCCCACATTTACACCCAATTCCCCAAATGCAATTGTGTACTTTTAGCTGAAAAAGTGTTTCTCCACCTCCAAGCGTATGGTTTTTGGGTTTTGGCTTAATTGGCAACTTAGAACTCAAGTCTAGTGATGCCCGGAATCGAATCACAGATCCCATTGTCACCACATCATTGACTCAAATTCTAAGGTGAATGTTTTCACTTTCGCTTTCCGAAGTCACAACCTCGGTGCGCCAAGCTACTCACATTCATGGTTCAACTTTCTATAGGTAATGGGTAGGCTGTGCAAAGTGTTTAAAGTGCTCAAGTGCATTTAAAATTGAGGTACATCACAACGTCCCAGCCCCTTGCCACTCTTTTTCATAGCCATGCATACAATTTCAAGCCAAGGCATATGACATTATATTGAAAGCAAAACATAAGCAAGCAAGAGCCAAAACAACCAAATATGCACACAAGTATTACATCCCCAAAAAGTAGCATACAAACATGGCATTATGTTGCACAAATCACTATTAGATCATGAAAAGCATGCTTGTAAAATTCAAACATCCCCTAAATTTCCGGATTTCATGCTCTCTTTCTCATGCTCAAAGTGCATTATTTCTACCCAAATTGAAGCCTAAAAATTCAACAACTAGGCATTTTGTTCAAAGGGGTGTTTTGTTGGGAAACATGCTTGAAAAAACCTCAAAACCTCTACTGAATTCTGGGTTTCCGGGCTTTCAATTTTATGCTCAAAGTGTATCACTCATACCCCAAATTGATACCTAAAAATTCAGCAACTACTTGAAATGGTATAAGAAGGGTTTTGTTGGTGAAAACATGCTTGAAAACCCAAAATTAACACTAAATTTCCAGATTTTTTAAAAAAATCTTTTATGTTCACCACATGGTATTGAAACCCAAAATAATACATGCTCTCACAAAACATATCAAAGTCCTATTACAACATGGGCTTTCCCTTAAACACATTCATAGGCACAATCAAGCAACATACCCATGCTTTTATCCATGTGAATTTTTCTAATCATGCAAATCAGATTTGAGATTCAATATGTCCAAGTAAAATAAGCAAAATAGCAAGCATTCAAAAGTAAGAAAAAGCATGAACAAAAACACAAAACGGCTTAAATCCACAAGTCCCCAGCAGAGTCGCCAGTTGTGAGACACGGGAAAAATCACCGGGATGATTTCCCCTCCGTCAGCACACGGGCTCAACGCAAAATTGGGAGAGTCGCCACCATTCAAAATTTTGGGGTGAGAATGGACACCAAAAGATTAAAGATGAGCAAAAATAGCTAAAAGGCCAATTCTAGAGTCAAAATAACCCTACTTGAAAATCAAATCCAGAGATGGGTAAGGGGATTAGATTATGAACGGGGGAAGGTGTTAGGCACCCCCATTCACCCACACAAGGTGGTTGCCAAGTGTTGTTCATGCTAAGAAATAAGAAAGCTTGCTAAAAATCATTAAAACTTGGAAAAAGGACACATGTATGATATCTTCACATGAAAATCCAAATGAATTCCAGATCCTCTTTTATGTCAATATCATTTCTGGAATATCACAAAAAGATGGAAGTCAAAGCAAAAGTTGCACAAAACCAAGTTGAGGCAAATCCGGGAAATTTGGTAAAAAGCAATGCCATTTGTCTTGAAATCAATCAAATCCAATTTTAAATTAAATCAAACCAAATCCATTTGAAAGATCATGGTAAATAAGAGACTCATGCAAAATTTCACTCTATTCCGATCAAAATCCTAGGAGTTATGCTCCTTTAAAGTTGCTGCTGGGGAAAATCAAAAGTGATAAGCATGCAAGTTTGGAAAATCACCTAGAAAACTCCACTCCATAGAAATCCACGAAATTTGGTGTGATTGAAGTCTGTATGGCCATCTTTCGAATGAAACTAGCCTCATACAAAAATTCATTCGAATGTGCCTTGGGTGGTCTGCCGAACAGGCCCCGAAGATCACAAATTTACCCATAAAAATACTGATGAGCAGTTCTGAGTAAATCTGTTACCAATAATACAAATGGAGTCAAAAAATTATGAAACCAACTGGATTTGAAAATAGACTCATAAAGGAGTGCCCAAAAACAAAAATCACTCGAATCGGATTTAAAACAAACACATGGCACTCAGTCGAAGTGACAAGTTCCGTATTCATATCAGAACTGACCTATCAACTTCGACAGAGAGGTGTCAAACATCTGCTTGATAGAAATTAATGAAATTTGGTAGACATAAACTAGACAGCCTCACCTTTTCCATGGTTCTAAAATCACTCCAAAATTCATCCGGATGATGAAGTTATGAGTGTCCGAAGTCAGGGTACAGTTGCTGTCAAGTAAAGCCTTTTTTGGAGAAAAAATATTCAAAACTGTGATAAAGTGTGTGCAATTCGTGCAAGATGAACACAAATCCTTTAAAAATCATTCCAAGACATTCCAGAATTGATTGAGGCCATTTATTTCAGATTTATCACAACGAATGTAATAAATCCCCAAATGTGAGCCTATCCCGCCAAAATCATGCTATGTATGTGCAAGTGTGAAAAATCATTCAAGAACAATATAGCAACATAGCATGCATTCATATTCATCAAAATAAGGTTCTAAAACAACCTAGGGTTCCGTTCCATTATCGTTTCCCTTAGTTCTCTCTCCCCGTTAAACACGGTTCTTCAAGATAATCTTGGGGTACTTTGAATATGAAACGGTTTTCAATCATTCAAAAGGCTTATGCAAGATAGGTTCTAGCACTAGGGTCAATCCCCAGTCTCGTTTCTCCTAGATCCTGCGTTCACGTTTTACGGCTAGGGGGAGTCTTGAGATACTTTGAGCCAGGGAAGGGTTTTCATACACACAGAAGGCCTTATTCTACAGAAAGGCAGAAGAAGAGATCTAGATCTAGAATATAAAATGAAGAAAATAAAGAAGAGGTTTGAGGCTTACCTGGGGTTCTGGAAGCAATCTGGCAGCGGTTCCCTTCTTCACTCGGAGCTCTTGGATCTCCAACTTCTTGGCCATTTGCTTAAGGATGAGCCTCCTATTTATGGGCAAAGGCTAGGGTTAGGGTTGGTGTGATGGTAGACACAACCTAATGTCTAGAGCCCACCAACCTTAACCCTAAGGCTGTTTCCGAGATTTCCCCTCATTTAATGAGGGACATGATGGTAAAAAGTGAAATCTCTGGGAAAACCCTAATTTTGAGCAAAACTTATGTATCCGGCATATCAGGCCGGATACACAAGGGCCTTAAGGTATCCGGCATATAATGCTGGATACACTAAAGCTTTCTTGTATCCAGTACTTTTCATCGGATACAAAGAGAGGTACTTGTATCCAGCCTGAGTTACCGGATACAAGTAAAAAACACTTTTTCTCAAATTTTGTGCTATCTTTCAAGGAGATTATGATTTTTGCTGACTATTGATCATTTTTGCTGTGCAATTTGGGGTGTCTACAGCAGTGGTCGCCTAGGCGACCTCTGGGCGCCCCCTTTAATTTTCTGCATGAATTTTGGTCGCCTAAGTGACCTCTGAGTGGTCAAATGAGTGGTCAAAAACCGAACGTTTCCGCACTTAGTTTTTTTTTCCAAATCCAACTCCAAAACTTGTTCTATTTCCTCTCAAACACATCAACAAACATCCTAAAACACTCTAGGATCAAAACCAAACAACATTTATACCCTATACATTCTCCAACTCAAATCGATCGACAAAAACCTCCAAAAATCACATGGAAACAAACGAACAGAAATTTTTCGTTTAAACTAAGATTTCTTCACAGAAAGTAGGTAAAAAGGTACTACTTACTTGGTGATTCGCAATCCAAACTGAAGCCTTCTCTTTTCTTCCCTTCTTCTTCTGGCTTCTTCCTCTCCTTCGTTATGCGTTTTCTTTCACAGACCTTCAAACAGTAAGAACCCTCGAGTTCTTACATCAAGTAATATATAACCGGTTCACTGGAAATTAACCGACCCAACCCAAACCAAACCCAAATCAACTAACCCGAAACAAACCAAACCACTTGTTTCTTTTCAAATTTTGATTTAATAATCTAATTAAATCCATTAAACTCTATTTTACTCTTCATTAAAAGTTCTTAAAAATCCAGGGTCTTACAGAGAGGCTATTCCATGAGGGAATATGCTGCAGCAATCCGCTTCCACCATGAGGGTGAGGTCTTTGTATTGGATATTGTCCACACAAATTTCGTGTATTTGCTTTTTTTACAAAAGATGGTGATTACAAATAATAATAATTTGATAACGAAAGAAGGATTTTACCCTCTTTGGTGCTCAATCACGTAAGCATCCTTTGATTGATGAGTGGTTTGATGTAGACGAATGCTAGATGTCATTCTTGAACTTCAAAGTGATTGTAGGTGTTCTTCACTCAAGGTTTTGTGCTTGCTTCAGGTTTGATGCTGGTTTGAAAGAGGATTTTCTCCTTGTAGAGAAGTGCCCCTTTCATCTTTGGGAAGGAGATTTTCTCTTTAAGAGAAGTGCTCCTTTCTTCTTTGGGATGGAGGATCTACTCCTGCCTCTTTTGTGATGGAGGATTTGCTCATGCCTTTGATTTGTTTCTGCATTTGGTGGAGGGTTTTCTCTTCAACAGAATTTCTTCCTAGCTTCAGCCTTTGATCTCCTTTATTTGATCTGTTTTCCCTTGTAACCAAGCCCCCTATTTATAAAATTAAAATTAAAAGGAATTGACAAATTTACCCTTTAAGGGATAAATAAGAGAATTTTAAATTAAAATATCCCATATTTATCTTATGGGATATGGGCTCCCAAGTGGGCTTAATGAGCTTTTATTTTATAAGCCCATATACAAACATGTGTTCGGCCTTGCACAATTTTGATGCCTACAAGTGCCCCCTTGAGGTTTATTTATTTACAATTTTTAAATGAACAAGCCTCGACCCTTTTTGCTTGAGGTTTAATTTTGTAAAACCTCTTCTTCTTTTTCTTTTTTCTTTTCTTTTTTTTTTTGAAATTTGGAATTTCCTTTTGTTGACTTTAGTTGTCAACCCCTCCTTTTTTTTCTTTTGATTTTTTTTTAAAGTTGACATTAATTATCAAATTCTCTTTTTTTTTCAAATTTGGATGTATAGCATTGTCCACCCATTTTTTTCCATTTTCAATTTTTTTAAAACGTTGACTTTTGTTGTCAACTTTGTTTTTTTTTTTATTTTGGAAATAATTCCAAAAAGAGTCGTTTCCACCTTGAATGCTTGTTGTAGAGTTTGAGATACTATGAAATATTGTTCAGGGTTAATCAGCTTGAAGGGATGTAGACAAGTTCCACTCAAAGAAGGAGACTCTCTCTAGTTGCATTAGAGTTTAACATGTTCTCCAACACTATTTGTGAATCAACATTGGAATTCTAATTGGGGGAGACTTCTACGATTTTGGAATTCAACTTAAGGTAAGAAACTTTCTATATAAAATCACAAACATGCGATTCTGCCGTCAATATTTCTTGGAGTTTCTTCTGATTTTTGAAGATTACCAGCTTTCCTGAAGATCACTACTCTATTGGAAGTTCTTGGCCTCCATTGAAGGACCTTTGCTTCTATCCAAAATCATTGCACAATCTACAGGCATGCATCTTCTTCTTGTTTAATCTCACTGCATATGATCAGTCAATCAGATGCTCTTATAGGTTCACCGTAGATGTCTGGCCTTCTTGATCTCAACTACCTGAAAACACAATTAGACTAGTGGTCCTTTGTGACCAAAACCATTAAGGTTTTATAGGGCGTTAGATGTGTTTTTACGGTTGAAGTCAACACATCTGAAATTGGGCAAAGATAAAGACTCACTGGTGATGTTTTTAATTCACCGTGAGAACAATGGTTTCAGAAGTGAAGAAAAAGTTGGTCAATCCCTGCCAGTAGATGTAACGCCCCGGTTCTGAGTCCATTCCCAGACCCGAGGTGTTATGGTAAATAAACAAAGCAACTAAAGAAACTAGGAAATTTGAAACTTTTTCTAACTTTATAATCAGAGTAAATGCGGAAACTTGAATTCAAATTCTCTTTATTATTCAACAATTATGATTTACAAAGATTTCAATTCCATGAGCAACCTACAGCTATATAGACTACCATCTACAATTAGCCCAAAATTTGACGTCCTCGCCAAGAATACCTGAAAAATGAGGAGAAACCAGAGTGAGAATAAATCTCAACAAGTAGCAATGTGCATGATGTAAAACAGTCCATAATTTTACAATAACAGTCATAAGGTGAACGCTAAAACCAAAACCACAATAATACAATGATATAACAATAACAATTACCAATCCAAGACAAACATGTGTAATATAATAGGACTCATGAACTGAAACCACTTAATAAGATATTCCTACCCTCATATTTCGCCACATCACGACTTACATGATAAATGGAGCCTGCACCTGCAGTCACTACCATCTCCTCCGTCAACCATCAACGCGGACCACCCACGAATGGGTTGGCGAGTACAATCCTCAGTCCAAAATAAAATCCCATCAAGGGTACCACTTCCGCGGAGGCCATACCAATCCGATCAAAGATTAATGGACCTACGACAACACGTCTAATACCAGTCCATGTGCAAGTCACAAGTGATCCTCAAGCACGGCCAAATCATAGCTCCAACGTGCGAGTCACAAGTAACCTACCAACATGACCAATATAAAGCTCGTGAAAGTCGATGTCTCATTGAAGCATGCGGATGGTAACCTAAATAACAAAATAAAAACTGTTTACCGATTAACAACCTCGGCTAAGACTAGGCCGCACCTGCAGAGGTCGAGAATTGCTGCTTACGTCGCCCGCACCTGCAAGTACGACGGACCGCATACTGGGGAGTTCCAAACAAAAATAACTTACCAGCCAATTCCCTTTCACTTCCTAGCTAAGCTATGGATCCATACTAAGCATTGCCCACTAGACACAACTCACAATCAAAACCTTGAATAACTCAAAGATTCAATATTCAGTGATAAACCTCGTACCAATAATCATAAACATGTCCCAAGTGTTGTATCCAGCAATAATTTCCAAAACCAGATGTCCAACCAAAAGATACTCAAAATAACCATTAAACAGTTCTTAAACAGAGTTCCAAATCATTTAATAAGAAAAGTACGAGAGTATACACAAATTCTAAATAAAAGGTTCAAATTTGAGTTGTGTTAGTGTGGGCATACTTAGTATATCTTTCTAATTCAGTGTTCAGGTTATTCTTTATTTCTTACATAGTTTACTCCAAATCCTACACTTTGGTTCATCCTAAAATTTTTTATTTTTAAATCCTTATTTACCAACTATTACCCTAAATCTCTAAAAACCTTTGGGTTATGCTATTGATTCTTTCCAGAAGTTAATTTAGGCCTATTATGACTTGTTAAACTAGGTTTCATACCTAGAATCCTAATAAAAATGGTCTGAGTGCATAGGTTTACCTTAACTAGTCTCCTTTGATTCTTATTACATTCATTGTCCCAAATAATTACCCTTTTATCCGAATTTAATTCCGTCACTTCTCACATCTCAAATTACCCTATTTACAAGTGTTACAACATTAACATTCCAAGAAAAATCATTAGAAATTGAATCTGGGCACAAATCCCAAGTTTTGAAATTTCTAACAGTTGGTCGCTCGAAGGTTCGCTCGGGCGATTGCTCTAGCGGTTAAGTTTTCAGGTTCTATTATTTTTTCAAAGGCCTATCGCCTGAAGTAACGCTCGAGCAGTTTCTCGGGCTCTCCGGCTATAACACTGTTTTTCTTCCCTTTGCGGAAATTTTTGAACTTTCTATACATACTATTAACTTGATTTGATTCTAAACATCTGATTTCCATCCTAAACTAGTTCTGAGACAACCCTAAACTAATCCCACCATCTTTCTACTTATCTTGAGTTTCCTTTTAAGTTTAAACTCACCATTATCAACCTTTTCTTGATTTCTAAAAGAAAGTTAAAACATCAAAACAATTCTTTATAAACATATAAGCTTTTCCCATGAAATCCATCTTCAAAAACAATACGATCAAGCATCAAAATCACAATAAAACATGTAGTTCCTCTAGTTTCAAGGGTTTGCTACTTGCCTTATGATGAACCCAGATTTTTTTTAGAACCTTCGTCTGTGCCCTTTTTTGGAGCTCGATCGCATCCCTCTATACTTCTCCAATTTAGATCTCCACCATTCAGTTTGAAGTCTTACATGATTAGAAAAAAACCCTAAAATTGCATCTCATTCCAACGGTTGGATATTCCTAGCTCGCCATTCGAAGTTGGCTGGTCGGCCATCTCTGCAACTCTTCTTCTTTCTACTTTTCTCTCTTCTCTCCTTCTATTTTGGCTCCTATCACTTATGCACTAATTCCCCTCTCCTTCTAACTTATTTTCAAAACCTAAAACACTCTTTAAACCTCTCTTTTATAGCCTCTCTAATAAACCAATTCTAATTAGGTTTTGCTTACTCTAATATACTAAGTGTATTCCCTCTTCTACCTTTCTCCTTAATTTAACTCCTTTAACTCTCTTTTAAGGAATCTCCTAAATAAATTTTCGTGCTTAATCATATTCCTAATTTTAAATTATAACTAGACTTTTGTTATCTACTCAAAATACTAAAATTTTTGACCCTAAATAATATAATTACCATTAAGCCCTTTTTCCTCCTTTTAAACCTTAATTTCATTATTTTACATCTAACTAAGCTAAGATTTTGTCTAATTGAATTTATTGACTTAATAACTAATTATCTTATTTTCTTTCATGAATTTAACAAATTTGAAATGACCAAATTACCCTTCCTCTTTAAATTCCTATTTTAACCTTTATATCTTTCTTTAATTCTCCTACCATTATCTTTCTTAGTATTTCCTCCATAATTTATTCCTTAATTATTTATTTTATTTTTAGGAAAATCCAGAGTTTTACAGTAGATATTTCATGGTTGATGGTCAACAAATAGGTTGCCATCCCCATGACTGAAAAATCAAACTTGAAAAAGAGAAATTAAATAGAGATTTAACTGAACAAGGCAATACAGACCTGTAAACACCTCATTTTTGCACCCCTCTAAAAAAGCCAGAAAGCGAAACCCTAAAAGACAAGTCAAAACCTTAAGGAGTAGAAATTGACTTTCTGCTTGAGCCCAAATTGATTGCCATACCATATCCCAATGGATAAGGAATCCCGATGCGGTTTCAACGCAATTAAGTTTGCACGAATCGAAGTCCGGATAGAGAAGATACAAGCAAAACAACCCCAAGGGTAAAATGGTAATTAAACACAGAAAGACCCATCACCTAGCAAGTGCGCAGGCCTCACCTGATAAATGGCAAATTTAAGTGCTAAAAGGCAAAAACAAGGAAAAAACATAACAAAGGACATATCAGTAAAAAGCTTAAAGTATCTTAATTAAATAAAAAGAAAAGAAACGGAAAAACCCAATTTGTCCAGAGTCGGCAGCTGATTCACCTCAACCGTATGAAATATACAGTTGTTCGAGGTGACGTTTTTATGGCGCGCCACTCGTGCAGCGAATCACGTCACGCAATGCTAATCGATGGGACTAAAAACAACCATACTGTATATACGGTTGTGGCTGTCTACTCATTAATGTTGACCCCATGCAACTGTATGTATTATACAATTGTCACCAAACGGTATGAACTATACGATCTTGATCAAACCGTATAATATATACAATTTTGATCAAACCGTATAATATATACGATTTTCTACCTATGCACTATAAAACAAAAATTCGAGCACAGAATAGGGGTTGGTCATTTTAGACTGATTTCCCTCCTTCTCTGCAACTCCAAGCTCCGAACCACCTTGTTCTTCCATCTTCAAACCCAAAACCTTACCAAATCATCCCCCAATCATCTCTAAACTTCACCCACTCTTTCCCGCTCATCATCCCAACCAAGGAGAACACCAAGGATCTCTTGGAAAGGAGAGAGCTGCTCCCACCTACTGTCACCATCTTCAAAGGAGCTCAAAGCATTATAAGAGTTCTTCCTTCATCAAGGTGAGTATCTATTTCTTGCTTTTAATATAATACATGTGATTTTCTTGAAACAGAAGCACATTTTAGCTCTTTTGCTCTTGGAATACCTCCTTTTCTGTTTTGCTTTTATGGTTCCCTCCCTTCACCAAGGATGGTTCACCTAAGGTAAGGTCAAGTTATGGAGTTCGTACAAGGGAGAGAGAGAGAGAGTGGAGTCCTTGAAGCCTCTTGAGGTCATTTAAGGATTATTTCATTATTGAAATGCATTGTATTTCTCCCTCAATTTGGATCACTGTACCCCTTTAATCCCCTCCTATCCTTTCTTTAATCAACTCGTTTTATTTCCTGATGTCAACATTAGTGTCTTTGTATGGTGTGCTTAGATTTTCTAGGATTAATAGTTAGAATAAGTGTGTGTGTGAAAGCATGATTGTCACCTACTGTTGTTGCCATCTCTCATAGGCTGGATTTTCGTCTAAGAGCATGCTTTAGCTCTCAATGAACACCTCATTAGTGCACATGCATGTTGGCACACATAGAAGCAAGCCTTCTTCCTCATTTTAAGCATGATACTTAATTTTTTCTCAGTTTAGGTATCCAGCCACGTATAGCACACACATCACTATTTTCCAACATGTGTTTAGTGTTCCTATTTACTTCTTATAGGTCATGGATGTTTGATGTTTACATATGATTGTGTTTTGGCCGTATGACTTATAGCAAGAGGCCTTTCGGGCCCTATTTCAACCCCTCTTCCTAGAGGTGGATGAGTTTGCTGCTAAACCAGAAGTGAAGGATCTTCCCTCCATTTCAAGCACCTGAGGCCCTCTCTCAGAAGAGGGAGAAGGGGCCCCAAGCCCTTCTCCATACATCATTTGTCTTAATCACCAAGAATAATGGGTTAATTAAGGTTTAAAAGTAATACGGAAGCCACTGTGGGTTGGTCAAATGACCCCCACCTTGCATCAGTCTCACATGAAAAAAGGGACCCCAGAAACCCCCTTGAAAAATCAAATTTGAGTGATTCCTGTGCCAACCGTAATTATACGGTTTAGCCTAAACCGTATGTTGTATACGGTTTAATACAGAAACCTTGCTGTAAGCACCTTATTTTTGCACCCCTGGAAGTGCTGAAAATGAAAACCCTGGCAGAAAGTCAAACCCTAAGGGGAGTGATTGCCAATTTGGACACTACCACAAGTATATGGGTCGTGACAAGTAGAATAGGGCAACAAGGTATCGTATCCACAAGGCGGAGATTCAAATATCAATTAATCAAATTTCCTATATTATTTAGACAACTCCAAATTTAAGTGACAAGTTACCTAAATGTTAAACAAAAATGAATTACTAAATTCAAAAGTGATAAATCAAATATGAACGAGTTCTAGGATTTGGGTTTCATCAATTGGATTTTTTCAATGAATTTACATATGATTGCTTGCATCCATTCCTTGTTAATTAAATTGACTGAATTCCCATGTGCATGTGCTATCCTCTTTCAAGGTATAACAACCATACAAATATTAATCCTACGTCTACTTTCGTGATCACAGGAGTTAAAATAAGGTCATTAAGATCAGAGGAAATCTTAAATGAGAGTCACAAGAGTGTGTGATTATTTCTAAACTACACTACCCAGGTTTGATGAATTCACCAACTAATGTTGAATTTCCACTTTCGCTCCATCATTCAACATTTTAGACATGCAAGTAATGTCCAATTAATTGCAAGAATAAAATCTGAATCCATCAAATTAATTAACAAAGAATGTATCACAATTTCATATGCAAAGTCAAATCCGAAATCCAATGATTACATCCAAACCCTAGAATAAGAAAACTAGCCACTCATGTCTAACAAAATAATCCAAAAACCATTAAAATACGAATCCAACATCAAAGTTCTACAATCCAAATATCAAAACAATAAAAAATAGAAGAATAAGAAAGAGATGAAGAACTCTTTTTTTGTAGAAGCCGATCCTTGCTGCAGAAATCGTCCTTCTTCTTCCTCCTCTTCCAATTCCTTGTGCTCCAGTCTCTCCTATTCCAAGTCCAATCTCCCTAGCCAAAAACATGCCTCCTCCCTTTTTACTTCTTTCCATAAGGCTAAATCCTCAAATCAAGGCACTTTCTATTTTTGAGATCCACTAAATTAGCAACTTTCTTCATGCAGTTTGTAACTGAATTTAGAGCATATAAACAAACTCAATTGAAGTGGGGCCCTTCATGAAAGTTTTAGGAAAACTTCTTAACTTTCCAAAGCACATAAGCTTGCAATTTTTCGAGCTATACAACTCCAGAAGCGGGTCAAATATCAAAACGGGTCTGGGTCGCAACCGTTTCTGGACAGATTCGAACCTCTCTGTTCTTGCTATTTTCAGCACTCAAGATGGCAGACCTGGGTCTTGGGCTCTTCATGAAAGTTGTAGGTATTTGTCTTATCTTTCCAACAAGATATAGAGCATCAGAAACCGAGGTCTGTAGCTCTAGTTATAGCCCAAACACTGAGCAGTACTCTATGTTGATTGGGTCAACCCAGCTGAGTTTTTGCTCATGGCACTAGCTCGAATTTACCCTTTTTCCTTAGCCCAAATTTTGCTTGAATCATTAGTTAAAGACCTGAAAAATACCAAGAATTCCCAGAAATTAAATAAATGTAAAAGACACACAAAATTCTAATTTAATGTCCTAATAAACCTACAAAATATTCTAAAATCACAAAATATGACTAAGAAGATGTTTTAAATAATTTCCCACATCAGGGAGAAATGTTGACTTTTTGATCAAGTAATAATTGGCCACCTTGCTCTATCTCAATGGATAGAGAATCCCAACACGGTTCCAACGCAACTAAGTTTGTAAGAATTGGAGTCCGGATAAAGGTTCCGCAGGCCGGTCAAACTTGAGGGGGAGCCGAAAGTTGACTTTTTGCTAAACCCCGATCCAGGTGCTTAACCCCATGCCATTGGATAGAGGGCTCTGATACGATTCTAGCGCAACTGGGTTTGCCCAGATCGGAGTCCAGATGAAGAAGATATGAACTGTCGAAGTTTCCAAACAGCAAAACCGGCAAACTGCGCACGTGGCAAAAGGCTGCACACATGGCAAGTTGCGCAGGAAAATATCTTGGGGATCAAATCCGCGAATATCCAAACATTCAAAAGATCCCAGGGACTAATCTGAAAATGTCTGAAAATATCTAAATAAAATAATATTAAATCAAAATATCCCAGGGACTATATCTTAATTTTCAGATTTTTTAAACAAATCCGCGGCCGAATTAATTAATTTCAATCATTGTGTCACTCACGCCAAGCGACAACTACTCAGCACGAGCTCAGTGCCAAACCCGGCGGATACCCCATTTTCCCTCTATAAATACAGCAGCCTCATTCTTGTTCGGGGTTCGGCATTTTTTTGGTTGGCTCTTTTCTTGCGAGGGGTGGGCTCCTTCTTGTTCTTTCTGGTTCGGCTTTTCTCAGAGGGTTGGGGCGATTTCTCATCTCGTCGTGCCTTCCTGGGTTCGGCATTTCTGGGTGGAGAGCTCTCTCCTTTCGTTGGTCTTCCCTGGTGTTCGCTCTTCCCACAGAGAACCTTCCTTCCCCCACCTTGCTTGGTTAAAAACCCTCCCATCTTCCTCTCCATTGCATCACAACCCAGAGGACGACAAGCTTACTACTGGTGGGGAGAGGTGCTGCTCCAGCGGCTGCTCGTGCACCCCAAGGAGGCCTCACGCGTACTCTATAAAGGCTTGAAACCAAGGTGAGCTCTCCTTGTTCATTTGCTCAATATATATAAATCGGGGCTTCCCATTATTTTCTAGCATCTTGTTTACTGTTATCGCTTGTCTAATTCGAAGGTGGGAGCTGTTCCCCCTGTTTGTTGCTTGTCTCATGTACCCCGATGTAAACCCCCCTTTTTCCCTTCGTAGTTGGTCGTATCTTGCTTGGTTTTGAGGTTCGGATTCTCGCGAAGGATTTTGGGTCGTGAGGTGAAGTAGTTCAGATTAATTTCAATGCATGATTAAGTGTCTTCTGGGAGTGTTAGAAACACCAGGAAGGTGTTACAGAGACTGGAAATCAAGCCAGTCTCTGAGTTTTCAAAAAAAAACAGTGAATCAGGTTTCGTCGAATGCATGCGCTGAGCTCACGCGAGGCGTTTTTGCTTCTGCCGAGCTCCTACCGAGCTCGCGCCGAGCGCGCACGCGAGCGTCTTTTGTGCTGTTTTTGGTCGTGCTAAGCTTGCACTGACCTCGCGCCTAGCGCCTGGAGGTCAACGCATCCTCTTAAAAAAGACCGAATTGCTTGTATTTTTGAAAACCCGAAAATACCCTTATACCGTACCGCGGGGGGCTTCGCCCCCTGCACCCCCCAACCCCTCTGTAATTTTTGCTGACTGTGGGTGAGATTTTCAAACCGAACCAAATATGCCAATAGGGTTTCCGGAAACTCAACATGGGACTTGGACCCCCGGTCCAGTCTGATTTCCAGTGGGCCTTCCAACGGGGCCCACCTAGCCCGAGAAACTTACTTTTTTGCTCAAAATAAGGTTAACCAAATTGATTGAGTGGGCCAGACCACTTGAGGCCCACCCAAGCCCTATGTGGGGCATGCATGTGTAGTTTAAAATTGTGGTTTGGCCGAGACCAAGGGCGGGGCCTCTCGGGCCCGCTGAAAACCATTGAACCAAGCTAACTTAGGGTTTCTACACCCTAACTCAGGAAGTTTTGGGCTTTCAAGCCCAGGTAAAGGGCCCCAAGCCCAAGGCCTGGTCCATTTTGGAAGCTTAAGCAAGATAATCTCAAATCACTTGGCCACAATGTGTGGCCCACCCAATGGGCCCACAAACCAAACTGGCCCACCTTTGGCATGAAAATCCACTTAAATAATCAAACTTGAACTTCAAAATAAGATCAAGTCAAATTGAACCAAAATCCAAAAGGCCTCGCAGGCTTAGACTAAGGCCCCCCAAGGAACATATGAGCCACACTTGGCCCACCAAGGGATCCATGGGCCCTCCAACGGGGCCCACCCAATCAGACCCATCTCACCTTAAGCTAAGAAGATAAAATCAAGTAAAGGGACCCACACCACTTTGGCTGTTCCGCAAGACTTAACCAAATTGAATGCTGGAATAGGAATCGGGTGAGTGAGAGACCAAAGTTGACTCAAACCAGGGAAACCTATGGGACCCGTCGTTCGACGGGGTGGACTGGGGTGTCTACAGACTTCCCCGGACCGTAACCGAGAACTTGCTTAGAATCTCAAACCGCAGACCAAATAGACAAACTTAGGCACCTAGGTGTCCGCTTGCACCCCATCAGGCGGTGGCGACTCCAATTTCCCATTTTTACCCAGTGCGACACCTAAAGTCAAGCACGCACACTTGCAAATCCTCATTTTTGTACATAAATGGTTTAAAATCAATCTTTAAAAAGCCTTAACACCAACAAGGTCCCTAGACCCAAATTGGGACGTTGGGCTCACTCCAAGCCCATCATGGTTTCCAGCAGGCCTTCCAACGGGGCTCGCCCTTTTGTCTTACCCGAGATCCATTCTGGATCTACTAACTAAGTGGACTCCACTGTGGGCTACTCCCAAGTCTACAGTCACTTAAATGTCGAAAGGAATCAACTTTGTCCTTAAATCATATCCAAAACTAATTGGCTTAATCCAAGAAAGGTACTGCCCAAACAGTAACCCTAAGTGGGACTTAGGCTGTTCCCAACCTCACTTGGCATTCCATGGGCCTTCCAACAGGGCCCACCATTTAGACTCAAATCATTCAAGCTAAAAAGATAAAAATCAAAGCAAAGGGACCTACACCCTTCATGTGGTTCCGCCAATACTTAATTGAGTGTGCATGCTTGCTTAGGACAGGTGAAGTAAAAAATGAGTTGACTCCCTTAAAGGCTAACCAGGGATAACCCATGGGACCCATCTTTTTGACGGGGTGGACCGTGGTGTCTACGAACTTCCTCGAATCGTAATCGGACCCTTTCCCAGAATCTCAATGTGCAATCCACCTAATAGACATCCTCTTAGGCATCCAGGTGTTTGCCTGTACCCCATCAGGCAGTGGCGACTCCCAAACCCCCTATCCTCAAATCCGATACGCTAGAGGCGTGCCTATCCTTCACGCTTTCACAAGAGAGGGTCGGGCTTCCCCAAAAGAAGGACCCACATTCCCTCAAACATCCATGCGCCACGGATCGATGAGCATACAAGACCCTTCCATTGTATTTCATTTTTCTCCTTCGATATAATATCCATCGCCATGAAAACATTCAAAGCATCATACACCCTCTGTCTAATTTTTTTTTCATCATATTTTTGCTAATCCTGGGATGCAAGACTGTTGCTGAGATCAGAAAATTCAGCTACAAGTTCATCTGCAACCTCATCGTATGTGGCTCTACTAGGGGTGTAAACGGGTCGGATTCAGACTGGATCCACCAAGATCCAAATCAAAATTCAATTAAGTTGTAGGATATCCGAATCCGATTAAATATCCGACAGATCCTTCATGTCTATTATTGAATTCGAATCCGATTAAATATCCAAATCTGGTTAAAAATCCGATTAAATTGGCCTTTTTTAAACCTACTACTTTCACATATAGTATGTTAGTCTATTTAATATTATAGTATGTTAGTCTATTTACTTAAACACCCTTATAAAATTCTAAAAATTTCAATCATACCTTAAATTTAATCGGATTCGGATTTTTATCTGACTGATATAGTAAGATCCGAATCCGAATCTAATTATTAAATGGATCTAATCTTTGGATCCGTATTTGATCCGCCAGACATTTATTTGGATAAAGATCCAATTAAATAGGATAAATTTAATCGAAATCAAACGATAATCGGATCAGGAACCAACCCATTGATAGCCCTAGGCTCTACCTTTGCTTCCTACCTACTCACAAATTTTCGTGCTGGACCAACAAAGTTTCCTATCCATTAATATCAAGATGATTTAATTGAGCGAAATTGTTCTCGCTCACCGACACCACCGGCTTGCTTCTGTTCGAGGGAGACCCCACACTTCCACTCGTTGAGATCGATTTCCCTGAAAAATTCATCCTCCACAACCTTCTAGCTCCCCTTCTTGAATTCCTTGCTAAGTTCTTCTCCGCATCTTCCTGATGGCATCCCTCAATTACCATTCCTACTCAATTGAAGAACCTTGCTACCTTGGACATGGACAGAGAATGATGTGCATCAGTGATGGATCAGTGAAGGAGAACAATTAGACTGCAAAATTAGCGTCTCCAAAACCGTACAATTTTTTCTCTCTCAGATGTAACGAGATGAACGATTTGGTGAGGCAGTTGCAAGAATTGATGAGAAGTGTAGAAGTGCATTAAAGCTGGAAGAAAAGGAAAAAGTGGGAAAGAGAAGGAGACATGGAGAACAAAGGAAGGTGGAGAGAGAAAAAGTGCATTGGGAAAGAGAGAGTCTTCGCTGGAGAAAGGAATTGAGAGAGGATGATAGAGGAAAGTGGGAGAGAGAAAAATGCTAAAAGCAGAGGAAAGAGAAAAAGAAAGGGGTTGTGAGATTGGGATAAAAATAGGGTGACGTGGGACAAAGTAAGATGAGAGAGAAAAGGAGAAGACGAGCGAGAGAGAGAGAGAGAGAGAGAGAGAGAGAGAGAGAGAGAGAGAGATCTCCCATGTCATGTGGCTTTTGCCCCTTATTTTTTTTTTTTTTTTTTCTTCTAACTTTACCCCTTTTCAACACCCTTCTTCACTTTCTCTTTTCTTTCAATACCCTAACCCTTTTTTTAATACCCCAAAGCTTTTGTTTTGTCTCTCTTCTTCCTTTTTCTTTTTCTTTTTCTTTTTTTTTTTTTTACTACTTTGATCCTCATGGAACAACTCATTTTTTCTAATCCCTTCCACTTTAAACAATGATAATAATTCATCACTTTTTTTTTCTTTTGTAGTAATGGCTTCATCATCATTGGTAAAGTTGCTTAGGGATGGATGGATTGCTGAACACGACGATCCCGCTTTGAAAGGAAAGTATTTGTTCTTTCTTTAGGTCAAGGTGAAATACCATTCAAACTTGGAGGAAGTTCTAGCAAATGACCTAAAACTTGTTACTCACAATCTCATGACTGGCTTTTATAGCCATGTAAGTTTGGATCGTGACAAAGTACTTGACATATCATCGATAAGTGAGTATCCTCCCCAGGAAGAATTGTCCAGAGAAGACTTGACAAGAATGGAACGTTAGCCATCTTTATGCTCTCCTCCTCCTTATCACAATTTCTGTGAAAATCCTCTTGTCCCCAAACCAATGGTTGCATTGAAGATTGGAGACAGCCTAGCCAAATGGGACTCGGCAATCGGCTTTCGCGGAGAAATCCAATATCTAAGTGGATTTTGGGACTGAACAACTGGAGTTTATAATAAACTTCTTAGCGTTGATCATACCAAGGAGCTCGCACTTGCAATCTATCCAACATCTTTTGACTATCATCGTCCTACCAACACATACTGTGCTCTCTGTGAAGTGTAGTGTCCAGAGACAAATACGTTTGTGATAAGCCGTGGTGAGATAGGTATCTCTTTATGGAATATCCGTCAAATAACCGAACTCTCTATTGGTTGAGAGTATTATGAAGAGGTTATTCCTTTGTCTAGATGAATTGAGGTCATTACCTAAGTCTTGCTTTTATTTATTCAAGGCCTTTGCTTTGATTGCTGGTGAGAAGAATTTTGATCGAATCAGGCATTTAGATTGGCTTGAATTTTGGTATCCAAAAGCCAAACGCCTTCCTAATCTAGAGTCTCTTTGCCCTACAAGGATGTGTCCCAATCTTTCTATTTTGATAAGAAGACAAGAGAAAGCCATCAGTCCAAGAAGATGTATCGGACTTCTATTTGTATAAGTGCCGTGGAAGTGAAACGGAATGATGGCATGAACCCAATCTTTCACTTGAATTTTCTTGTTGATTCTTCTGTTGACAAAGAGGTAAGGATTGCTGCATGCTTAGCTTTCTGGCTTTGTGGTACGTTAGACTAATTGAAGAGAATTTCATCTGTCCCAGAACTTTTAGGATTGTTTCTTGGATAGCTTAGGGAGTCACTTACAGCTTGGTTCCTCCAGTATTAGCTAGCATATACAGAGGATTTTCAAATACTTATATTAGTATTCGAAAAGATGGTAGTCTTGGGGCAACATCTTCCCCTTTCCGTGGTCATTTTATTTATGCATGGATGGGTTTATATTTTGCACGTGAGGTATTTACTGACATCGACGAGGATTGTGGCCGCCCCCTTATCAAACAATTTCGAGGTCCTTTGAATGCATATTTCTTCTTTGAGAGTAAAGCAAAGCAAGCCAGGGACATCATTCGTGGGACCATGACCGAGAAGGACTTCTTTTGGCATCCTTATTCATTACACCATCCAAGACCAGGTATAAGAAGTGATACTGGCAATCGATCAAATGAGACTATTGAATTCATGTTCAACATTTGTCCTGGATTTATCATGCATCCTCGTGGACCCGTCCTCACCCTTGAGATGTATAACCCACACCGTTTTGCCAAACAACATGGATTTTGCTAGAAGCTTCGAGGAAGTCCTCTCCCTTTTTCATCTAGAGTTGATATTGTTTCTTTACTTAGTTTCTAGTTCTCTCTAACCAAGGTTGGCAGTGATGCAGGGTTTCATATCCCCTATCCTTGTGATGACATTGGTGGCCGTTGTGATCCTGATTATTTTGATTGGTAGAAGAAAATTGTTAACCACTTTTTGGATGGTGTTAGCCAAGCTTTCATATCAATTTGCATAGAAGCAAAGCAGATCGAGATGCCATAAGAAAGGCCATGAATAAGTCAACTTCTTCTTTGAGCCAGAAACGAAATTCTGAAACCGCTTTTGAAGATCAAAGACATCCTTCTTGTAAGTCACTAAAGATCATTTGGCAGAAAGCAGCTTCAACACACGCAAAAGCCAGAGAGTTAAAATCTCTTGATGATCTTGATAATGTTCCACTCAGGACTCACTTGAAACCTCGGGCAACATTGGTGGATGATGACAATACCAAGGAGGCAACAAAGAGAGCACACCAAAGGGCAATAGAAATAGATCGAGCATGTTCCCACCTATCTCCAGTTTCAGAAGGTGCTGCTACTCCAATGACTGAAACTTCCGCTCCTCAAACGACGAAGTTGGATTTGGGAAACAATGACGGTAATGAATTACCTCTTCTTTTTGAAGGTAATCATTTACTTCCAATTATTCTTTCTTTTCTTCTTTATTTATTTTTTTTTTTACTCTTTTTTTTTTCAAATTTCCCACCAGTACCAAGTGATGCATTTTTGGAGCATCCTTTAGATTTAAATTTTGTTGACGGAGAAAATGCAACTGTAGACCTTGCCAAAGCACTAGAGGATGCAAGTCCTGATATACCCATATGTGATGGTATTGGAGATGTTAGTACTCTTGAAGGTGGTGTTTTAGCCCCTGAGAAGGAGAATGATGGTGAGGAGGTCAACTCAGGATGCGACTTGGATACTTTAATGTAGTTGAGGCTTACTACATCTACTTCTCGAGAAGTGATTGGGAAGTCTAATCCCAATTCAGTGTCTTAGACAAGGCCCTTAGCCTAGACACATTGCAAGCCTTTCTTAGATCACAGCTTGATTGTGCACTTGTTGGTAGTCTTTCCAATATGAAGTCTTGGCATGACATCCATTTTCCTGCGATTGATGAAGCTCTTCGTACGGTCTTCCATGTAGACAATACCCCTTTCAGCCATGAGATAAAGTCTATTTTGATGCAAACAGATGAATACTTCTCTCGTCATGAGATAAGCCTTGCAGCCCTAACCCCAGAGGAGAAGGAAATGAAGTTGGCATCATTTGATGGCTTAATAAAGGAACAGAAAGCCAAGAAGACATCCTTAGCCCAAGAATCCTTAGGGATTGTGTTGAAATTGGCCGCTTTGAAGAAAAAAAAATCCAAACTCAAAGCTAAATTACAATGTCTTCTTACAGAGAGTAATGACTTAGTCTCAACCCAGAATCTCATAATTGATGAAGAACAGAAGATTGAATAGGCAATTGCTTCTGCAACAAAGAGCCGCACCGGGATAGAACAAGCTCTTACTAGAGATGAAACCAAAGTAGCAGTTATTGACCAGATGCAAGCAAATTTGACATGTGTTGTCATTGACTTGGCCAATGCATGATGGCTCAAGGAGGATCCTGAGCTTGTATTTTAAGAACTTTCTTTCTTTCTTTCCTTTTTTTTCCCTATTTTTTTCGCATGAGAATATGAATGCCAAGAAACACATTTTTTTTATATGACTGAAGGTGTTGCAAGCTGCCTACGTACTCAAACAGGGATTAAGTCAAACATAGCTCCATTTTTTCTTTTTCTTTTTCTTTTCTTTTTTTTTTTTTTTTTTGTGCCTTTCACAATTTAAACTCTTGCAGGCCAAGATTATCATACAATATAGATGTTATGAATCACTTTAGATAGTTTAAGCTCATATTTGAGAGTGTTGCAGACATTTTAAGCTCGTATCAAGGAGTGTTGCAGACATTTTAGGCTCGTATCAAGGAGCGTTGTAGATAATTTAGGCTCATACCCAAGAGCATGGTATATTTTCACAACTTACAGCATAAGTTGTGGCATATTCTTCTCCGAGGAGTTCTTTAGGCATAAAATCCCACAACATCACAGGCTTTGGACGAAAGTGCAGGTAAAACTCCTTATTGTATTTCCTTCGTTTTGGAACAGTTGGACACCATCTTTTTTTCGTGGCTTGTTTTGCCCAGGTGATGGGAGCTAATGGGCGAGTAGTATAATGCTTGCAACAAGAAACAAGCTTCCATCCTGAGTCATCTTCCTGGGACTCATCTATAATTGTCGGCATTTGTTTCCGAGCTGACTGGCTAGAATTCATTTCTTGTACGTATAGTTTCTTGTATTTTCCTTTTTGCTAATGAAGGTTGAATGGTTGAATATCCATCCCTGATTTCATCTTCTGACATGGAAGATTCTTCCCATAAGTCTAAATCATCAGAACAACTCGTAAAGAGTTGGAATATTTGGATTTTCAATTCTTGGCATACCCAATATGCATATACATTTGAAACTTCCTAATCAATCCGGAATTGGATAAGGATATCTCTTGATGGAAGAAGTGCAGTCAATACAACCTCCTTTGATAAAGATGTCCCCTAAATGAGAAGCAAATGATTTGGTGGCTGAGAAGTTTTCTCAAATTTCACAGGAGTGGACTTCATGTTGAGAGTTTGAACTAGTACAAGATCGAATGAACCAAATGTTATTGTTGTAACATTACTAGTCGCTACATTATCTCAAATGTATAACTCAATTTTTCCTTCTTTGGCTACGCAAAGGATCAACTCTTTGAGAACAAATCATTTATTAGTTGGATGACTAATAATTTGATGTTATCGACAATAATTTGGGTCATCTACCCATCCTGACTCCTCGAACCTCTTTGGGGTCAAGAGATCAATGATTTTGAGTTTTAGAAGTTCATTGAGTATGCACAGAATTTCGGAATCCGGAAATGGATACTTCCTTGTTCTTTCAATGTTGGACGATTTCTTTCACGGGATTCACCTTGGGCAATTTTAGAGTCAATTTCTAATCTTTTCATTCGACTTGGAATACAAACCAGAGCCGTTGTTGAATAGGTAGTGGTTGCCATAACCTCATTTTTTTCAGAAGGTCTTGCATCCTTCCTCGGATCTTTCTTTTCTCATGGATCACTTGGAATGTAACTTTTATGTCTAGCAATTTTGGATTTCCAAATCATGGGCTCGAGTTGCAAGTTCCTCGAAGTTGTGGGGTATGTTTCCTTGCAGATTGTACACCAATCCCCAATGCATTTGTGGACACACATGTCGATGGAAGACGCTTCGCTTATTCATTCTTTGCAATTTAGGACAAGGTTCCTCCATATTTCGATGAACTCAGCAACAGATTCTTCCTTCCTTTGTCTCATAGCAGCAAGTTAGGAAGACTTACAGTCCATCAGGTATCATAGAAAAGGGTAAGGAATTGTAACACCTTGAATCCGAGACAATTTTTTTCTTTTTTATATTTATTCCTCGGATCAAGGCATTACTTGGTAATACAAATCAAATCAGCTCAAAGGAATAGGAATAAAAGAACTAAAAGAATACCAGAGTGCACTAATAAATTTATTCTACTCATTAAAATCTGTGTTTTCATTACATCAATACTCAAGTAAAAAAGGTAACCAAAACTCTACTAAATAAAGGAATCACAATTTAATGTCCTTAATTCAATCCTATAATAACCCTGGTTCTTCAAGCCCGCTATCAATTTAACCCATGGCGTCTTCTCCAAGAATACCTGAAAATAAAACATTTGAAAGCAAGAATGAGATAAAATCACAGCAAGTAGCAACATGCATGAAAGAAAAACAGTTTATATTTATATATATATCATTTACAAACCTTTCATGAGTTACAAAACAATATCACAAGTACCATTGTAACAAGAAGACAGTGCCGTATAAAACAAATCCACAAGTTTTGTAAGACCCCGAAAATTTCCTAAATTTTAGAATAAATAATAATTAATATTTATTTGAGGACTTTCTTGATGTATTTTTATTACAAAAATAGGTGATCGCATTGGTAGCGAAGATTAGGAATTTGGCGCAAATTTGATAGTTAGATCGTGATATATCGAGGTAAAAATTAAAATTTTTATGATGCTGTGATATGATTGGTTAGATGTGTAATACATGATATGGGTATGATGCGCAGGTTAATGGAGTGATAAAATAGGGTTTTGCACCCTAAGAGAATACGGGTTGTATTCTCACCATATACTTTTGTGTCTTGCGGCCGAAGGAGAAGAACGAGAGAGGGAGACCGAGAGAAGAAGAAGAAGAAGAAGAAGGAGGGAGAGAGAGAGAGAGAGTTTGATCTCTGGTTTCTCAACATTCCAAGAGTGTACTGCGTTTGTGAAGAGGAGAAGAAGTTGCTGGTTTAAGGAGGAAGAACAACTCGTTCGAATCAGGTAGGTAACACACCCGATTTGTCGTCGATTTGTGTTCTCTTGTTGTTTGATGGTAAATGCATGTTTTCTTGTTGTATATATGTATGTTTTACTAGCTTTTAGTTGAATATATGTGTAAAATTTATTTAGAATTGAGAAAATTCAGTTTTCATTCTCGAATTAGCCGCAAACGAGGGGTCGCCTACTTTGATCGCCTAGGCGGTCGTAGGCGACCGTTCATTAAAATTTTGCAGAGCTTAGGTCGCCCACCCATCGCCCAGGCGATGGGGTAGGCGACCGTATATGTTGTTGGTCGCCCAGAAGGATTGCCTAGGCAATCATCTGAGCAACCGTTGAATTAAAAATTTGCAGAGTTTTTGAACTGCTGCCTAGCCAGGTCGCCTAGGCGACTTGGGCTGAGCGACCGAAACAGTAAATTGAAATATTGAAAATTTTGATTTCTAAATTGTAATAAAATGATTCTAAATAGATTTTAACAATTGAATTAGGTGATTTGAGGTAGATTTAACTATTCAAATAACCTGTTTTCTACATAAACACTTGAGGATTTTATTTTAGGTTTTATAGTTGCCTAAATTGAAAATTATTTGGGATTTTTGAGATTTTAGACTTTAAACCTATTTGACTGAGATATTTATGTAACGCCCCGAATCCAGGTCAATTTTTTTCCCCAATTTGACTCAGATCAAGGCATTAACTTGTGATATATTACAATTAGTTCAAATATAAGGAAATAAAGAACTAAAATTTATCAGAGTGCTAGGAAGCTTAAATCATTTATTAGAAATTGAATCTCCCTATTACATCAATTAATCAAATGAAAGGCAGCTACAAATTTTTACTAACTCATAAATCCTTCAAGATCACCTACTATTAGGATCCCAATAAAACAAATACAACTATATAAAATTCTCCTACTCTTTTCATATGGAATTTCTAGACTTCACCCCACTATCTGTCTAACCCGTGGCGTCCTCTCCAAGATAACCTGAAAAATAGAATATGAAATAGGGGTGAGATACGAATATCTCAGTAGGTAACACATGCATGAGGAAAAACAGTTTATATATAGAAAATAACAGTGGTTTCATGCACGGTAAAACAGGCGAGTAATTACAGTCAATAAGATAAACGAATAATCACAATACAAAACAAACATTGAATCGTTGCTCGAATTAAAGGAAGTTAATCATGTACATTTCATTTCAATTTAAAGGACCATGTATTATAATCCAAATTCCCATGGTGTCTGGTTTATTTCAATTAGTTTCCTCCCAAGAACAGTTCCACATTTTATTCATGATTCCATAATATTCCATTTTAACAGTTCTCATTAAATCATAGCAATTCTATTCAATTACGACATTTCAATATTTCCTTTTAAATAAACAATCTTATCAAATATGTTCAAATCAATCCATCAATTTGAGAATCAATCAATATATCAGTAACAAAAGCCAACCTTCAGGTAGTAGCCTATCTCTACCACAGGACGCAAACACATAGTATCCACACAAACTCCACAGGAGAATGTACATCTCTACGGCTACAGGTACCCCTTGCAGGAGACAGCATAACTCTACCGAAGGATGTGAACACCTAGCATCTACCTCTACCGTAGGAGATAGCTTCCTCACCTTCCAGTGGTAACTCACACACCCATCCTCCATGTGGGATGCAATCACGCATAATCACATCTCTCCCACATGAGGTATCTCTCCTGTAGGATGCAAACTATCGGAAATACATCTGCCCCACAGAAGGTAATGGATCTCTCTCGCAGGAGGTAATGTCTCCGCCACCAAGTGGGTATCTCCGCCACCAAGCGGGTAATGTCTCCGCCACCAAGCGGGTTTTCTCTGTCACCAAGCAAGTTGGGTCTCCGCCACCAAGCGGGTTATCTCTGCCACCAAGCAGGTTAGGTCTCCGTCACCAAACGGGTTAGGGTCTCCGCCACCAAGCGGGTAATCTCTGCCACCAAGCAGGTTATAATCTCTGCCACCAAACAGGTAATATACAGTACATCTCTGCCACCAAGCAGGTTATTAATAAAACTGGCCACCAAGCCATTGTACAATCATTCACATTCCAATATTATTTATAATCGTAGTTCTTTCATGTTCAATTGGTAATCCAAAGTCTTGTTCCATAACCAGTTCATTAGTGTGTACTCATATTGATGATAAGATTATCTTAATAATGGAAGACTCAGGTGGTTAAATATCTAATATGAACCTTTTAGTATAATTAGCTTTCAGAGACACCTTAAGAATAATCTTCGAGAAGTGTTACAAGTGGTGGAAATCCAAATAACCTATTCTATAATGATTTGGGACTAAGAATGTCATAAAGTTCTCAAAATACATTTTGGATAAGTGGAATAGTCTTAGGATTCCCAATAAGGTCACCATACCAAAAATCAATCGATTCCGAGACAAAAAAGTTTCGGACCCCAAAAATATTCTAAGTCTGGTTAAAAACGTTGACTCTTGGGTATATAATTTTTCTAGACAAATCTACAAGGAGTTTCGGGCTCAAATTTTGGTTGTAGTCTATTGAAGGGTAAACACATCTCCTAGAATTTTATGGGCTTCTGAATCACTCATCTGGGTATCAAACCCAAAACGGGCTTTTTGATAAAAACCAGGAAAACTGGAAATTTAGGCATGAACTGGAAAGTTGACTTTTTATTGGCTGGGAATTGGCCCTTGGAAGTATTTTTATTGATTCCAAATGGGGGGTAAAACCTTATTTACATGTAAAGACTTAAGTAAATGGAGCAATAAATACACAGGACATTTACTTAAATTTCTTTCGGGTAAATAAGGGTGTTGTGTAGGAGGCTCAGGTTATTTGGAAAAGGGTTGGAGAAGAAAAGGGGTTGAAAAACTGTCAAAATTGCATTTTTTTTTTGCTAGAGCGCCTAGGATCGCTCAGAATCACCCAGGCGGTCAAAGGTCGGCGGTAGTGTAAAATCGAACGCCAACGGTACATCTTCAAGCAGTCTACGGCGATCTACAGTTTATAACGAGCGCCTAAGATCGCCGACGATCGCCGAGCACAGTCGAGGTCGGTGGTCATTCGAAAACGAACAGAATCAGTTCCAAAACATGATTTTTCTCGTCTAAACTCATTCTAACATATTTATAACATGATTATCTAACTATATACATCATTACATATCATAAAAACATGCTTTTGCGATTAAACGGACGTAAATACAAATCAATTGAATAAAACAATGTCACCTACCTCTATTTGTGCATTCTTCTTCTTCCTCCTCTAAACCAGCAGTGATCACACTCTTCACGGTTGCAAGACAGTCTCCAGAAGATGAAAACCCAAGGTAGATTCTCTCTCCCTTCTTCTTCTTCTTCTTCTTCTCTTCTTCTTCCTCAATCGTGCGTTAGTCCTCTGCGACTATCGAAGACCAGCGAATACAAAGAGAATTCTAAACCGTATTCTCTTAGGGCATACTCTACACTTAAATACCTACGATCCCATGCAACACTCAAGTATCAATCGCAATGCAATCGCCCAATCAGAATACAACATCATTAAAATTTAATTGTTATCTCAATATCTCACGATCCAACGGTCTGATCTGCACCAAACTCCAAATCTCTGCTCGTAATGATATCCCCTACAATAATAAACTATTTCCATCCATAATAATCCTCAAGAATATTAATTATTATTTTTATTTTAATATTTGGGAAAATTCGGGGTTTTACAATTTATTTAGGAAAAATTTATTTCCACACATTATGATTCTGAATTCCATAGATAGAGACTTTATACCAGAAACTACCTTATAGATTTTTGGAGATAGAACCAGATATGCCTTTAGGCTTCATTAGTTAATTAAATTGGCTTACCCAAATTTCTCTCTACCAAATAGCAAGTACCTTATTACTTTATGTGACTACACCTAAACTTTACATAAATTACTCTATAAATAGCAAGTACCTTGTTACCCCTAAACTTTACCTTTAAACTAATTTATAACTTTATATAACCTTTAATTATCACATAACTAGACCCGGTCATTGTGAGCACAAACTAATGTACTAATTTTGGAACAAGACTTTGGATTAACGATTGAACATGAACCAACTATGTTATAAATAATATGGGAATGCAGATTATTGGTACAATGGCTTGGTGGCCAGTTGTGCACACCCGATTTCGGCCGCACGCGAGGCGCATGCGAAATGATGCTCGCCTCGGGATTGTTTGGAGTCGCCACTGCCTGAGATCTGAGCAAGTTCTCGGTTACGTCTAGGGAAGTCCGAAGACACCTTAGCCAGCCCCTTCGGTCGACAAGTCCCACGGGTCTCCCTGGTTTGAGTCAACTTAATTCTCACCCAATTCCTAGGCCAGCATGCACACTTATTTAGTCTGGTGGGGACCATTGAGGGTGTGGGTCCCCTTTTTATTTGATTTTATCTTTTTATCTGTTAATGAAGTGGGTCCGGAATGGGCCTTGTTGGAAGGCCCAAAGGAATCCATGTTGGGATTAAGTCAAGCCCAAGGCCCAATTCAGGTTATTGGGTAACCCTTATTGGATTTGGCTATTTGGTTTAAAGGTTGATTAAATATTTAATAAATTAGTGAGTTAAAGTTTTCAAGGCCCAATGGGCTTGGGTCTGGCCCTTGGACAATCAATCATGTGGCCTCAGGCTCGTTTACTCAAAACGGGCCTTGGTTGGGCCAGACGGGATATGGGCCCCATTGGAGGGCCCACGAAGCCTTGGTGGGCCCGTTGGGCCCACAGTCTCGAAATGGGCTTGGAATAGTCCAAGAAGCCCAAAGGGTCAAGTCTTACAAAAATGGGTCGGATTGGGTCCAACCGGGTCCAAAAAAAGATGATTTTTAAGTTATTTTAAAACTGCCCGTATTTACCATACGGTCTGGCCTAGCCCGTAAATGTAATACGGTTCAGGCCTAACCGTATAGTAAATACGGGCATGCCTGACCGTATAACAAATACGGTTTCTGTCCGATTTTACAATTTTGCACTGATTTTGGCCGGGATCAGTCCGGTTGCCTTCTTGGGGTGCTCGGCAGCTCCTGTTGGGGTTTCCATTGCCTTCAAAAATGGCTTTAAGGCCTTATTCTAGCTTCAAGTCTTCATTTCTTCTTCCTTAATGCATTGCTGTTTGTTAACTCGTACGCATGGGAATCTTGAGAAGGGAAGGAGGGGGTAGTTTATGGGGTACAACAGACTTTTAAAGGACAAACCCCTCCCAAAATAAGATGATTAAATTAGCACAAAAAGGGTTAGAACAATAGTATTAAAATGAGCTTCTTTATTTTACATGGAACCTCTCTCCTCCCGTCTCTTCGCGTGGAGATCCCCTTCTTACCAAAGGGTTCTCACATCATGTACAAAGGGAACAAACAGGTTAGAGATGATGTAGTAAGAATAAAATAAAAAAAGAAACTTAAAATGAAAGATGCTGAAACCAACTGATTTTTATACATGTTGAATACAAAGTTATAGGAATGCTTACTGTACCACTACCTTCTTGTTTTGGTATGTTGTGGTCCTCCGAGAAATTTTGGCAGGGCTTCCGCACTCTCGTTGATTTCCCAAAATGGGCTTGAAAAGAGCCTCCTTCGGCTTCAAGATTGAAAGGGATGGAAGGTGAAAAGAACGGGTAGAGTCTAGGGGTATTTTGGGAAAAATTTGGGTTAACAGAGTTTTGGCAGGGTAAGGACGCAGAGAAGGCAAGGAAGGAGAGGGGGGAAGGCTTGGGGGGGCCAGCTTGTTCAAATGGGGGGTTGGCCCCTCTATTTATAGAAAAAATTTTCGTGCCCGTATTTGAAATACGGGCATGCCTTGCCCGTACTTCAAATACGGGCATGCCTTGCTCGTACTTAAAATACAGGCGAAATACACACGTTTTCAAATCTCGCCGAATCGGCCAGCTGTCGCCATACGAGACGCGTGTCCCGCTTCTAGAAGGCTTGCCCACATTTGAAGTGCGGGCATGCCTTGCCCGTACTTCAAATACGGGCAAGCACGTTTTTTAAATGCTGGATTTGAACTGTTTTATCAAATTTGATTTTTAAAAAGATTCTCATCCGATTTTTTGTTTATTATATTATAAAAACGAGATTTTTTACTAAAAAATAAAGATATTTCTATTAAATGATTATTTTATTCATTTATTCTTCTTTTTTGCTGCTGTTTTGCCACATGGGCAGCTTTCCTTGAAACTTCAAATGCCTATAATTTTTCCATCCGATGTCCGATTTCAGCAAATTTAGTGTCGTTGGAATCGGCTCAGAATGCCCTATCCAATGGGATCAGATTGGGCAGTTGAATTGGGGTCGAGCAAAGAGTCAACTTTTCGCTCCCCAAAAGTTTGACCGACTCATAACTTCCTCATCTAGACTCCGATTCCAGCAAACTCAATTGTATTGAAACCATGTCGAAATGCTCTTTTCAATGAGGGGAAGTTTGATGGCCAATTTCCCCTAGATCAAAAAGTCAAATTTCGGCCCCCTCAGGGTTTGACTTTTTAGATTAGAATTTCATTTTCTGCATTTTAGAGGGTGCAAAAATCAGGTGCTAACACTAGTTTTATTGATAACCTACTTGGTGGCAGAGATATATTTTTATATTACCTACTTGGTGGTGGAGATTATTACCCGCTTGGTGGTTGATACCCTTACCCGCTTGGTGGCGGAGACTTTTACCCGCTTGGTGGCGGATACATTACTTCCTACGAGAGAGACGTATTACCTTCTGTGGGGGAAATGTATTTCCGATGGAATTGCATCCTACAGAAGAGATACCTCATGTAGGGAAGATGTGATTATACATGATTGCATCCCACATGGGGATGGGTGTGTGAGTTACCACTGGAAGGTGAAGAAGCTATCTCCTGCGGTAAAGGTAGATGCTATGTGTTCACATTCTGCAATTGAGTTATGCTATCTCCTGTAGGGGGTACCTGTAGTCTTAGAGATTTGCATTCTCCTGCGGAAGAAGTGTGGATACTATGTGTTTACGTCCTGCGGTAGAGGTAGGCTACTACCTTAAGGTGGGCTTTTACTACTGATTATTTATGGTTGTTCTCCGATTGATGGATCGATTTAGCCGTATTTGACAAGAATGGTTTAAATGAAATATTAATATGACATAATTGAACGGAATTGTTGTGACTTGATTTGAATTGTTAAAATTGAATATTATTCAAACATGAATAAAATGTAGAATTGTTCTTAGGGAGACATAAATTGGAAACCAGGTGATTGTGATTTATAATACATTGTCCTTCTAATTAAAATGAAATTTACATGATAAACTTTCTTTATTTCGAGCACTAATTTAAGGTTGGTTTAGTATTGTGATTATTCATTCATCTTATCGACCGTGATTACTCGCTTATTTTATCGAGCATGAAATCATTGTCAATTTCCTTATATATAAATTGTTGTTCTCCATGCATAGTGTTACCTACTAAGATATTCGTATCTCACCCGTATTTTGTTTTGTTTTGTTTTCAGCTGTTCCGCGTGAGAGCGTCCTTGGGTTTGACACAAGGGGGAGTCGCAGATTACTATGCTGAGGATCTTTCTTACTTTGTTTAGATTTTTCTTTTAGAGGTTGATATAGATGTACTTTGATGGATACTTTATGATTATGAGAGAAAGTGTGTTACAAAACCCATTTACCAGACTTATGATTTTATATTGATGAGTTAGTTGATGATTATATTCAACCACGCTTATTGATGAATTCAATGTTTTAAATTTCCCGCACTCTGATATTAAATTGAATTATCTGAAATTGAATGTATGGTAATTAGTAGTTTTAGGCCTAGTAGCACTTCGGATTCGGGTTTGGTGCTTGTTTGCATAGACCCGGGTTCGGGGCGTTACAAGTTTCCCAAATTAATACAAATAGTTTTTCTTAAAACAATCCAATATGTCAATCATGAAATTTTACTATCTCTTTTCAATACCATTCTTGTCGATACATGGCTAAACCAATCAATCTCTTTATTTAAAAATGAATCAAATCTTTCATAATTATTAATTAAATCTCACTCTCGGATAGTAGCCTACCTCTACCACAGGATTTAAACACATAGTATCCACATCTTCCTCACAAGAGAATTCACATCACTAAACCGCAGGAACCCCCGCAATAGATATCATAACTCAACCGCAGAATGTGAAAACACAGTGCTTACATCACCCCCGCAGGAGATAGCTCATCTCATCCTCAGGTGGTAACAAACCCACCCATCTCCCATGGGTGCCCTAGACAAGGTTCTTTATAGTTACAAATTTGATTTTTATTTTTATTTTTTTATTTTATTTTTCGGGCGCTCGATATAGTGCTCATGGGCGCTTGAGCGACCATTTACTGAACCCCTTTAAAACCCAATTCTTCTCTTTTTTTATTTTTTTACTTTTCACTGTTTTCTGTTTCACGAACGCAACCCTTCACCCGTGCGGTCGTGATCATCCCACTTCCAGAAGCTCAAACCGACCATTTCTACACTATCTAAAGGTAAGAATTTGTTGATTAGTTGCTTATTAGTTCATTCATACCTAGGGTTTTTGTTTTCCTCAAGAGTTTCTAGGGTTTTCACTCTAAAACTTTTTGTTTTGCCTCCACTATTGGATTATGTTTGCTCAAATTAGTTTCTTTCACTTTCATACCTGCTCTATTTGTGATTTCGAGCGGTTTCATTGGATCGCGTTTTAGACATTTTTGCAAAAATTCCCAAATTTGGGCATTTTCGGCTTTGGCTGCTCGTGTCGTCGCTCGAGTGACATTTCGAGCGACAGGCCTGAGCTAAATCCGGAATTTCTGTTCTAAATTTCTCAAATTTTACTTTTGATTTTCTGTTTCCCAGGGGTTTTTCTAGCATAACCAGGCATGCTTTAACTTATAATTCAACCTATTTAATTTTAGAAATTAAATTTCCTATATTTGTCTTAAATTTTCTTGTTTTTGTCTCTAACTCTCTATTTCTTCTCTTTTCTATTTTTTTTCTATTATTTCTTCTCCTTTCCATTCCACTCTTAGATGATTAGAACCTCTAGCAGTAACCCTTCTAAGAGACCTAGGGTTGAAGTTGATAGGAGATTTAGATCTGATGAGCATAAAAAGCACTTTGAAGAGCACTTCCATGATAGGACTGTCCTCCTAGAGAGGAAAGTGTCCTTTGAGGCTTTCGACTCCAATATTAAGGAGATATTTACAGCTAGGGGCTGGGTTTCTTTGTTTGATTTCTCCACCCTACCATGTGCCGACATGGTTAGGGAATTTTATAGTAACATCCAAGGGGTTTCACCTGATAGATCCACCTTTCAGGGGTATATGAGAGGCACACACTACCCCATCACACCTGACACTCTTGCCTCTTGCCTTCACATTCCCAGGGTGAGGGACCCTATCTACCCATATTCCACACCCCCTGATTTCTCTACCGTTGCCACATTCCTCATAAAGCAGGAGTGTGCTTATGATGGGGTGGCTCCCTTCTCTACCTCCCACCTTCCTGTTAACAATCATATCCTACAGAAGATTACTTTTACTAACCTTTGGCCCATTTCTCATTTCTCTTCCCTCCCTAGCTCTAAACTTCTCTTTCTTTACGCCCTTAAGAAGGGTGATTCTATTGACCTAGCCTCATATCATCTTAGTCATGCTTGGGATTCTTGATGATCCCAAGAAATCTTATTCTCTACCCTTCGGTTGTGTGATTGCTAGACTTATACGCTATTTTCCCGTTGTGTACCCTCCTTTCACTCCTATGCCTCCAGGGCAGCCGATTAACTCGAGGACCGTGCAGTCGAGTTTGGATCACTCTAGGAGATTTGAGATTGGAGGTCAAGCTCCTCCTTCTGGTTCTCAATGTCGGTCAGCCCCTACTCCTAGTGTTCCTTCCTCTTCTTCTACTCCTGCTTCTACTTCTACTCCCTCTACAGGTGACATGGCTTCTCTCCAGGAGAAGATTTCACGGATGGCTCTCAGCCAGAGCCGTATGGAGGAGATGATGATGGAGATGCAGCAACAGCTGTCTAGGCTTTATGAGGAGTTCCACGATTTCATGGTGCCCCCGGACACACCCATGCATGGAGCTGGACCATCTATTGCGGCAGTAGCTGAGGACGTGAGGAAGGAGACGATGAGGAGGGTGGTGATCCTGGTGGAGAGGAGGGTGAGGGTGTTGAGGGTGATGGGGAGGACAAGGTTGAGGGAGAGGGTGATGGTGCTGGGCCATCAAGTTGACGTATTTGTAGTTTTATTTTGTTTGTGAGAGAGGGGGAAAATACATGTACTTATTTACTCTTGTTTTAGTTTACTTTGTTTACTTTTGGAACCAAAGATGTAATCTTGGGATTCTATATATATATCATGTGTGCGCACCTAAAAATTCTAGATTACACTCGGGGCGCACGTTGGATCGTGCGTGCCTCGGGACTTTCGGAGTCGCCACTACCTGAGAAGTGCAAGCAGACACAATGATTGCCTATCCAAGTCTAAGTCTGGTCTACGGCTTATTAGAGATCTAGATAAGTCCTCGGTTACGTCCGGGGAAGTCCGAAGACACCCCGACCCGCCCCGTCAGTCTAACCGGTCCCTCGGGTCTCCCTGGTTTTTGAGTCAGTTTCACCTTTCCTAGACCAGCATGCCACTTTTTGGTTTGGTGGGGCCCTCTAGAGGTGTGGGTCCCTTTTATTTTATTTTTATCTTTTATTTAGGTTAGGTGTGTCGAATACAAGTCCCATTGGAAGACCCGTGGATTGCCAAAGTTGGGCTTGAGCCCAGCAGGGTTATTGGGTAACCCTTTTGGTTTATATTATTTACTAATTAAATATGTAAAGGGCTTGGTGGGCTTGGATTAGGCCCGATAGCCGATATGCCCATGGCCTTAGGCCCGTTTGTTGAAAGCGGGCCTGGTGTGGGGCCAGTCAATGGTGGGCCCATCTAGGCCCACAGTCCATAAAAGGGCTAAAAATAACTTAAATAACTTATTAGGTCAGGTTAGGCTAGTTCGGGTCGGATCTGATCCAACCGGGCCAAAAAAAAATCAATTTTTTAGCTATTTTTAAATGTGACCGCACTTACTATGCGGTCTGACCTAAACCGCATATGTATTGCGGTTCGAACCAGACCGCATATCAAGTGCGATCATGGCCAGACCGCACTGAGTATGCGGTTTTCGTCCGAATTTGCTATTTTGAGTCGATTTCGCTGGGGATCATTCCGGCTATCTTCTTGGGAGGTCCGGCGACATCCATTGAGGTTTGCAGCATTTCTATAGTAGTGTAAATGCCTCCAATTGCCTTCAAATCCTCCTTTTGTCCGGTGCTTTGATATGGAATAAGATTCCATTCTTCTTCATTGGGTTAAGTCACCTTCCGGTTGTGCAACAAGAAAAAGGAAAGAGGGAATAGGATAGGGTTACATTAGAGATTCTAAAGAGGTCAAATCCCTCTTGCATTAGCAAATGAAATCAATCAAATATGTTAGTTCTCATATTCTCTTTATTTTGCTTGTTTTACTGATCCACTCTCTTCCTTTTTCATAAAGAGCCATTCATTTGTACGAGAGGAGTCCAATAAAAGTGAAGCAAACGAGTTAGTAGCAGGGTAGTTGAATAAGAGGAGTTCAAAGTTGTTTAAATAAGAAAATTCACATATATGTTGAAGAAGAAGTTGCTAGAAGAGTTACCACACTATTACTTCTTTGATTTGGTGATGTCGTGATTCTCCGAGAATTTCGGCAGCGCTTCCGCACTCCAGTGAATTTCCAAGAACGAAATGAAAAGGGATTCCTCACTCTTGAATTGAAAGGGATGAAATGTGAAGGGTAATGGTGCAATCCAAGGGTATTTTGGGTATTTTGGATTTTGGTTTTGAGTGGGACAGAGTTTGGGCAAGGGTTGGACGTGGGAAAGTCAAGGAAGGAGAAGGAGAGGGCTTAAGGGGGCCAGCCTCTCTTGAGTGGAGATCAAGGAGGAAGAGAGAATGGAGAGGGTGAGTGAAGTGGGAGAGAGCAAAAGGGGGAGAAGGGAGGGGTGTGTTGTTTTTGGAATGGGGGGTGGCCCCCCTTTTATAGTTAAAAAAATGAACCAAAAATAAATTTTGGTTACATTTTATGTCTAAATTTTAATTTCATAAACAAGGTAACTAAAATTTAATTCTCTCATTCTTATCCTTCCAACACATCACCCTTATCCACACCTTCCATGTGTGGTTGTTATTTTTTGTTTTATTTTTATTTATTTTAATTTTTTGATTCTTTAGGTTTTATTATTATTTTATTCTTAAGATTTTTTTTGTCAAAAACGCATATGTGTTTTCTATTTTCCATTTTATTTTTGATTTAATTTAATTGTTAGATATTTACAAAATATTATTATTTTATTCTTAGATTTTTATTTTTTGTCCTTTCTTCAATCTTGCCACATGGGCAGATTTTTCGAGATTTTTGACTGCTCATAACTTTCTCATTTGATATCCGATTTCAGCAAACTTACTGACGTTGGAATCAAATTGAAATCTTCTATCTATTGAGCTAGAGTTTGGTAGCAAATTCGGGCTTTTTAGCAGAAATGCAAAGTAGCGTTCTAGAGCCAGTTTTGCTCATATCTCCTTATTCGAGACTCCGATTCCAGCAAACTTAGTTGCGTCGGGATCGTATCGAGATGCTATTTTTGCTGGTATAAAATTGAGCAGCTAATTCGGAGTTTTGCAGAAAGCCAATTTCTGCTATTTCCAGATTTGACTAGCTCATAACTTCTTTATCCGGACTCCGATTTGAGCAAACTTAGTTGTGTTAGACTCGTATCAAAGTCCTCTTTCCAATGGTATAAATTTTGGTGGTCAATTTGCACCCACTCAAAAAGTCAACTTTTTTACCCCTTAGGTTTGACTTTTCATTTTTCTTCATTTTAAGGGTGCAAAAATCAGGTGTCTACATCATGATCTCTTTTTTTAATTTTCTTTGTGTTCCGTTTTCTTTCCTTGCAATAATCTTTAGATCTTGCATTGCTACAAATTTAACTAATCTTTATAATTTAAACATGTATATCAAACAGGCAAGCAATAATATATTCACCAAATCAAACAGTAATAATTATGAGAATTTCAGAAAAGCTTAAGATCTCTCATCTTAACATGGCCCTAAAATTTCTAACTAACAAGCACACAGTCCCAATACCCACCTAAGATTAGACTTCCTAGGTTTAGGGATCCTATATGCTCCGATGCCATCTTGTAACGCCCCGAATCCGGATAAATATCCCAAACCCAAGGTGTTAGTGAAAAAGGGCAAAAGCATCTAAAATCCAAAATAATTTAAAACTTTTTATTCCTTTTATTATCAGAGTTATTATGCGGAAATAAAGCCAATTACAATAAACTTAATATTTACAAGTAACTTTTAAATTCATGACTGGCTCACATCTACTAACTACCCTTTACATAATCTCCCAAAGCTTGTCGTTCTCACCAAGATTACTTGAAAAATGGGGAAAACTGAAGTGAGAATAAATCTCAACAAGTAGCAATGTGCATAAGGTAAAACAGTCCATAATTTTCACAAAATAAGTCATGAGGTGAACGATAAAACAAAATCACGATAATTATATTCTAAGCAATCATCAAACCAAACCAAGCATGCATGACATGACAGGACTCATGATCTGAAAACTCTTAATAAGCTATTCCTGCCCCCATAGTCGCCACTTCACGGCTTCCATGATAATGGAGCCGAGATACATGGTCATCCATTACTCCGTCAACCATCAATGCGGATCACCCCCGAGATACACGGATAGGCTAGCGCGTACAATCCAATCAACTACAAGTAAGTAACCCGGGGACTACCAATCCGATCATAGATATATGGATCCTCGACAAACATGGCTAATACCAGTGCATGTGCAAGTCACAAGTGAACTATAAGCACGGCCAAAATATAGCTCTCATGTGCGAGTCACAATTAACCTAAAACATGACCAATATAAAACTTGTGTAAGCCGATGTCTCATTAAAGCACACGGTGGTAACCCAAATAAACCAATACCGAACAAACTCGGCTAAGACCAGGTCGAGGTAACACGCCGGTCTGGATTGCTGCCTCGTCGAAAAACACGACGGAATGCATACTGGGGAAAAACTAACAGGTATAACTTACCAAACAATTTCATTTCACTTCCTAGCTAAGCTATGGATCCACACTATGCATTGCCCGCTAGACACAACTCACAACCAAAAATATTCAATAATAACTTGATAAAGCATAAATCAATAACAAACCCCCACACGAGGAGACATAAACATGTCAATAACAAACCCCATACGAGGAGACACCTGCGTGTCAAATAATGTGTCCACAATCATCACCAAATTCTCGGTTGCAAACCAACAGATATTTAAAATAACCAAAATCGGGTTTTAAACAAAGTTCCAAGTCTTTAAAACAAGATAAGTATGAAACCATGTCATCTTTACCAAAATATGTCAAATTCTTTGATTAATTATTAAACTGTAATTTATTAGTGTGAACACTCCTAATTTACCCATATGGAAGTGTTAGGTTATTGGCCAAATCAGTATTTTATGATTTACTAAGATTCATCCCCTAGTTGGTTGTTATTCTAGATATTCACTAAAGAATACCCAGAGTTCTCCTTTTAAGAACCTAAGGTGTCAAAATTTTATTAACCTTGATGTTTAACTCTTCCAGAGGTAAATCTAGGTCTACGGTGAAATTTAGGAATAGGTGGAACTGCCCAAAATTAAATCTAAATAGCTTGTGACCTCTTTCTACTCATAACCTCTCCAAAAATTTATTCTTTACAATCATCGTCCCAAATTACTATCCTTTAATCCAAATTTAATTCCGTCACTTCCTACATCTCACATTACCCTAATTACAGGTGTTACAACTTTAAAATTTCCAGAAAAATCATTAAAATGGATTTGGGCTCGAATATCAAAAATCTGAAAATTCTGAAAGAATTCGCTCGAATGGGGACTCGACCAGTATATCGGGCGTTCTCTACTAGTAAGTTCCTTCTTAGGCCACTCGTAAAGTCGCTTAAGCGGTCTATCAAGCGTTGAAGAATTGGTTTCTGTTAAAAAAATACACAAGCGGGGCGCCAGTATTGGCGCTCGAGCATCCTATTGAGCGCTCGGCCAATTTCTTAGTTTTTCTGGGTTTTACATATTTCCGAAATCTGTAAATTTTCTATAGTTTTAATTTGTCTCTAAACATATGAATTACATTCTAAACTACTTCTGAGACAACCCTAATCTAATCCCGTTAACAATAAATTTATCTAAGTTTTTCTTTCTAAATTTCATCTCTTATGGTTAATACTTTTCTAGGTTCTTAAAGAAGGAACAAAGCAAAATCAAGTTTGTAAATCACCCAACTCTTCAAATGAAATTGAAATCATATTAAACAACGATTAAACATCTGAAACACACGAAAATCATGCAGGTTCTCCAATTTCAAAGGGGTTTGCTACTTGCCTCTTTGTATGAACTCAATTCTACCGAAATCCCTGATTGTCCACCAATTTTCTGAGCTCAATCGCACCCCTCTAACCTTCTCCAATTCCAATCTCCACTGTTCAGATTGAAGTTCCTCGAGGGTAGATCAAAACCTCCAAATTTCAAGTTGATCCAACGGCTAGATCTTTCTAGATCTCCGTTCGAACTTGGCTGGTCGGCCATCTGCAACACACCTTCTTCCTAAAACTCTCTTTTCTTTTCTCTCTTCTTTCCCCTATTTTCTCCAGACCTAGGCACGAATTTCCCTTCTCTTTTCCCCTCCTTTTAGTCTATTTTCAAAACCCTAATCTCCTCTAAACTTCTCTTTTTATAGTCTCGCCATTAAGCAACCCTAATTAGGTTAGCCTTTCTTTAATCTCTAAAACTATTTCCTCCTTTACCCCTCTTCCTAGTTATTTCCTTTGAACTCTCTTTTAAAGAATTTTCTAATTAATTTCGTGCTAATTCCCATCCTTAATTTTTAATTTTAATTAGACACTTATTATCCTCCCATATTACCAATATTAAGGACCCTAAATAATATAATTACCATTAGGTCCTCATTCCTTCTCTCAAACCTTAAATTCAATATTTTAAATTCAACTAAACTAAAATTTAATCTAGTTTAGTTTATTAGCTTAATAATTAATTATTTTATCCCTTTAATGAATTTAACAAATTGGAAATGACCAAATTACCCTTTTCCTTAATTTCCTTAACCTTTAAATTTCTTCCCGATTCTTCAACTATTATTATTCTTAGTATTTTCTCTAATTTATTCCTTAATTATTTATTTATTTATTTTAGGAAAATCCAGGGTTTTACATATGCAATCCAATCTGGACTACATCTCCCCCACTGAAGGTAACACATCTCACCCGCAGGTGGTAATCAAATCTCATCCGCAGATGGTAAATAAATCTCACATTGCCATCATGGCATATAAATCATTCAATGATACATGGAAGAGCATAAATCCAAAATCCAAATCTTATATATAAAGTAGTATATCCATGTTCAATCAATAATCCAAAACCTCTTGCCAATACTCTTATATTTTCAAAACAAAGGCTCAACGTACCCAAATTTGTTATAAAAGCATTTTGACAAATTGCAGGACTTGAATCACGTCTAAAACAATGTTTCACATGTATAGAAATCAACCAAATCGATTTTAAACAAATTCTAGAACCAAAACTTTCTTTCAAATCAAAACAAGACCTATTTCAGTAGAATGTACCCAAAGTCCTTATAAAATTATTTTTAAACAATCAGCCAATGAAAACAATTCTTAAATACCTAATTCTTGTTGTTACGTGGGTTGGATTTGATTAAAAATTATTTTATGGTGAAAAATTGCTCAAAAATTCAGAAATCAAAATTCAGTGTCAGGTGCTCAACCCCCGCCCTCGAACGGTCGTGCTAGGCGGTCTCTTGTATCTAAATTTTAAACTGGCGCTCAACCCCTGCGCTTAAGCGATCATGTCTAGTAGTTGTTCATAAAAATAATGCAGGCTAAGCGCTTGACATGGTCGCTCGAGCGATTTGTCAGGCACTCGGCCAATTAAGACAAAATCTGGAAATTCCGAATTTTGTTATTTTTCTCTTTTAATCCTTTAAAACATGATTCCAACAATTCAAATCACTTCTAACACATCTAATATTATCTATAAATCATCCTAAACAAATCGAAACATAGATTTATTTCAAATCCAAATCAAAACCTTAGAAAATCAACACTAAGAAACATGCTTAACAAATTTCATAAACTCTATCCATGATCAATCAAACCCAAGAAATATATTGTATAAAATACATGATTTTGCATCTCAAATCATCATATAATAATTCCAAATCATACCAAATCAATTAAACCTAAAACCATGCAACGATTAAACAAAACGGGGAGTTACTACTTGCCTCAAGAACACAAAATCCTTCTTCAAGGTACGGCCGAAATCTGCTATTATCACACCACTCTAGAGACCTCAAAACATCATCTCCCGATTCAGATTGAAGCCCCACCAGTCATGAACAAAACCTCCAAATTTGAGGCCAATCCAACGGTTAAATCTTTCTAGATCTCACTTTGATGAACGCTGGTCAGAATTTTCTACAACAATCCTTCTCTCTTAAATCTCTTCTTCTTCTTCTTCTTCTTCTTCTTCTTCTTCTTCTTCTCTCTCTCTCTCTCTCTCTCTCTCTCTCTCTCTCTCTCTCTCTCTCTCTCTCTCTCTCTCTCTCTCTATTTTTCTCTCAACCGTGAAATCCAATCTTGTCTTCCTTTTTCTCCATTAAATTTTAGAAGAAACCCTAAATCTTCTCTAATGTCTTATTTAAATAGATTCACCAAGTAGAAGTCCTAATAGGATTTAGAAACTTTCTAAGTACTCCCACTTGCCTATCTTTTACTAACTCCTTTTTAAACCCTATTCTTTTAAATCTCCTTCAAAAGAAACTTCTAATTTAGTTAATTTTTGTGCTAATTAACTCCCATATTTTTAAATATTACAAGGGCTCCCCGAAACTCCTCTTTTTCCTCAACTTAAGGCTCCTGGTTAACTATAATTACCAATATGCCCTTTTCTCACCTTTTATATCGTGAATCATGCTATTTAAGTTTAAATTAAACCCAACTTAGGTCTAGCCTAATTTCTCAAGTCTATTATTTATTTAATTAATCTATTTAATTATTAAGCTAATTAGGAATTGATAAAAATACTCTTCCCTTGATAATTTCATATCTAACAGTTGGATTTCACCCAAAATTTCCAAATTTATCCTCCTTATTATTCTTAATCAATTATACATCCCAGATGGATGAAAGTACCCAAAATTATATACTATATATAGATATATATCTCCAATTTATTTCAATAAATTCATTAGTATACCCAGCTATCAATGGAGCTGGCTTTTAGGTTAGTATACCAGTCAAAGGCGGAACCTTTGACGAAACGGACGAATTTTTTCACAATGAGATCGCCATATTTGTCGGAATTGTTACATGTTTCAATGAAATGAGCAACGTGTTACTTAGGATTGCATTTCCCATCGAACTATTGGAATTTTGGTGGTTGGTAACCTATCAGCATGTGCATCTCATCAATGCATTGAGAATATAGTTTAGAATACACCCACGAAGACTGTGACGAACCTCCACATTGAGCTCGTATAGTGTCCACGATCATATGCTGGAATTGTTGTACTGAAAGTGACACAACCGATATTTGTGTTGTATCATGTATGATGTGTAGCGACACGACTCATTTACAATGCTCTTGTTGTTGTTGCTCCAAATGATCAGGAGTTGGTTGTGGGGTAAATCCTACAGGATTCGAAGGATCATGGCTAAGTTCTGCCAGTTGACTTTGCAACTCAAGCTTGCTTATCAAAGTCACAATCTGCATATCTTTCTCTGCCAGGGATTGTGTTAATTTTTCAATGGCCTCAGCCATTTGTTGAATGCAATCATCTAATGTCGAAGCTTCAGCCACCGTTACCGGTGTTACGGTATCAGCAGTAGAATAAGGCTCATTTCCTTTACTAAAACGAGAAGTTCCAGAGTAAGATCTAATCTTCAATCCATTACTGAATTCAGCATCAGAAGAGGAGTATCCGGATCCTTCATTCCCATAGTAGGGTGAGGATGGATGAGAAGATACTATTTTTGGTGGAGTAGTTTTCTTGGTATTTTTCCTAGAATGATGTTTCAGGGGTAACACAAGATGAGATTCTCCAGACTACGTCCTGGATCGAGTTGTTGGCATAGCCTTTGCAGCAATACCAGAAGTCTTACTGGGGGCAGCAACCATAGTTTGCTTGGATGCCATTTCTGCAGTGATAACTTCTTGTTTTTTGAACTCGAAAGATGAGAGTAAAAGAGCATCCCATCGGGGGTTTTAGAAATTTGTACACAGAAATTTCATGTATTTTGCTTTAACACAAAAGATGGTGATTACAAATAATAAGAATTTGATTAAAAATGAAGGATTTTACTCTCTTTAGTGCTCGATCACGTGAGTATTAGGGGTGCAACTCGGTTCAGTTCGGTCCCGGTTGATGTCAACCCAAAACCAAACAGAAAATATACATAGTTAAACCGAACCGAATTGGAAACCGAACCAACAAAACCGAAAATATATATAAAAACCGAAACCCAAACCGAACCGAACCGAACTACATGAAAACTATTCGGTTCGGTTCGGGTTAGACCAATATTCTTATCTTAAACAATGGTTTTTTTGTAATATCCTTTAAGTTTAAAGATAAACTTTAAAATTTTATCATATATTATATTATATATATATAAAACATATATTATATATTATAATATATATATATATATATATATATATATATATATGAATTCGGTTCGGTTCGGTTCGGTTTAGGGAAATAATGTATTCGGTTCGGTTTCGGTTCGGTTCGGTTCGGTTTAGGGAAATAATGTATTCGATTCAGTTTCGGTTCGGGTTCGGTTCGGTTCGGTTTAATCGAACATGAAACCCAAAACCGAACCGACCTAGTTCGGTTTAGGGATTTTTGGACCGAAACCGAACTGAAGCACTATAAAACCGAACCGAAGTCGGTTCGGGTCGGTTCGGGTTCGGTTTTAACCGAACCGAGTTGCACCCCTAGTGAGTATCCTTTAATTGATGAGTGATTTGATGTAGACGAATGCCAGATGGTGTTCTTGAGCTTCAAAGCGGTTGCATGTGTTCTTCACCCCAGGTTTTGTGTGTGCTTCAGCTTTGATACTGGCTTGAAAGAGGATTTTCTCTTTGTAGAGAAGTTCCGCTTTCTTCTTTGGGAAGGATATTTTTCTTTAAGAGAAGTGCTCCTTTCTTCTTTGGGATGGAGGATCTACTCCTGCCTCTTTTGTGATGGAGGATTTGCTCATGCCTTCGATTTGTTTCTGCCTTTGTTAAGGGTTTTTACTTCAAGAGAATTTCTCCAGAGCTTCAACCTTTGATCTCCTTGATTTGATCTATTTTCCCTCATAACCAAGCCCCTATTTATAGAATTAAAATTACAATAAATTGAAAAAATTTACCCTTTAAGGGATAAAGAAGAGAATTTTAAATTAAAATTTCCCATATTTATCTTATGGGATACGGGATCCCAATTGGGCTTAATGAGCTTTTCTTTTGCAAGCCCATTTACAAACATGGGTTGGGCCTTGCACAATTTTGATGCCTACAAATATGTTGCAGCATTGTTCTTTGATCATATTGTACTCGTCAACGTATCCATGAGGGATTAGGTTCTTGCGCAATAAGTCAATGTCCAAAACCCATAGTAGGCTGGCTTCGCACATAAGCTGTGAGGTGGCAATTTGGACTAGGTTTTACCTCTCAAAGTGGTCATATTTCGCAAGTCATATGACGTCACAACTGTATTGCTAGGAGTTAACTCTCATGATGAGATTGTTGTCTTGTTTTGAAAATACTTGTTTAAATGGTTTATTGCTTATTGAATTGTGATTAACTGGATTTGACTACTGAAAAATTATTGGACCTCATGAAAAGTATTTTGAAAGCAAATTTTGAATTGTTTTATTCAAGCATGTTGTTACTTACTAAGATGTTTATCTCACTCTGCATTTTTAAATGTTTTATTTTCAAATACGCTTGGAGAGGAAGAACAATTGGGATAAATATTCACAAGGGTACAGCTGAAGAATTAGAATAGCACATTGTAGCTTAGTAGGTTATTCCTCTATTATTGATGGATATTTTATTTAGATGTCCTTTAGTTTAAGTTGGATGGTTGTCATTATGATAGTGAGTTAAGAGTTGTTACTTGCCTTTTTATATTCAAATCTGATGTAAATATTATTTGGAGTTTATTTTAAAGTCTTATACTATTAATTGAAATAATTAAATAGTTGTTTAAAATTTAGCGTACTCTGATATGAAACCATTGTTTAATTCTGGATTTTTATTATAGCTTCGGCCCACAACACTAATACGTCGAGTTTGGATAATTATTTCGAATCTAGGGCGTGTGGGCTAGAGCACTTTTTTTTTCCTTTTTATGGTTTGGTTGATCCGAGAATGACTAGTGCATGGACAACCTTTTTTAGTGGCCTCTCTCATCATAAACAAAAAGGCTTTCAATTGAGCTATTAAGATACTTGGGTCATTGGTTTTTTTAAACTTGGGTCATTGTTTTTAAAATTCACAGAATTGACTCAAACTAAACCGGACCAATATGACTTGACTTACCATTTTTAAAAGTTCGATTGAACATTTAGCATGTCACTAACTTGACCAGAAGGTGATGAATTTCTCAATACATCAATAACTGTCTTGACTCTATCTAATTGAGTAATTTTAAGTTTAAATAAGTAGAATCATTAAGTTGACTTTATGCGATAAGCTCCCTTGTCAGATCTTAAGCTTTCAGTATTGTACAAATATCAACAATTAATGATAGCTTTAATACATGGATAGCTATATTTTTGTTAATATAAACTCAATAATAGTTTGATTATTGATCACTATTGTTTATCATGCCATTGGAAACATTTGGTAGGCATCTAATCATGACTACTATAACAGAAAGTTTGACAATTTATTTTTAATTAGATCACTTCTACAAATTAATGCATCAAATGGATTTTTTTTTTTTTTTTGGGGGGGGGAAAAGACCAAATTGAATTGTCTTTAAGTGGTGTTTAGTGGCCCTTTATTCTCCTCCTACCTTGAGTAATTTTGGGCAAGTATTGAACTGTAACGCCTCGGATCCGAGTTACGTAGTGAAACCGTAACTCATCTCCGAAGGTTAATATAACACACAGGATTGCAATATCAGAGTGAAGGAAAAACATGAATAAAACAATAACTACATAATCAGAGTGCACTATAAACCCAGCTCAAATACAAAATACCATAACTCGAGTCTAACTCATATGAAATAAGCGTCTACCCATAGAGTATCGTTCTCTCCAAGATCTAAAAACAAAACAAAATGGAATGAGATACGAATATCCCAGTAAGTAGCACATGCATGCTCAAATACATTTTTCACAATTCTAACACATGTATCAGTTATAAAATATTTATCAGTGATAA